>JAWMRA010000164.1:25008017-25126498 GCA_035584735.1 Pseudotriccus pelzelni | reverse complement strand
CGGCGGGGGCGGGGCGCGGCCGCACGGCGCCTCCCGCGCATGCGCCGCCCCGCGCGGCCCCCCGCGCGCGCCCATTTCCGCCCCGGCGGCGCGCGGGGGGCGACATCCGGGAGGAGCGTGAGGGCAGGGCGGGCGGCGGAGCCCCGGGTCCCCCTCGGGCACCTGAGCTGCTCCGGCCACCCCACCGCGGCGGTACCGCCAGTCATAATAAATAGTTACCCATCTTTTCAGGGAGTCTTGGCCGTTTTAAAATAATTTTGCGTCGATTTCGCCAGTGGCAGGTGGCTGGCAGCGCCCCTCCCAGAGCGCGGGGCTGCCGCCGCCTCTGCTGGTACCCCGGGAGCTTTGAGTACAGCCCGGGAGGCGCGGTCAGACCCTCGCGCTCTGTGCAGCTGCTGCTCGGCCAGTCGGATCGGCAGGGGAAGGGCAAATGTGTCGTCTGTGTGGGGCCTGTCTGACAAGCTGCTGCTGTACGGGGTGCGAGGAAGGGTAAACTCTTCGCTGCCAGGCGGCTTTTCAGCTCTTAACGGAGAAAAGCACATAGTGAAGGGTCAGCAGAAACAGAGCAAGAACAGCCTCCTGCTTGCAGCACGGCACTGAAGCCATGAGCTGGGAGGGCTGTTTGGTCAGTTTCTGGCTTTAATGCTGACTTTATATCCCAGGGAAGTCGCTCTACAGAAAAGTAGCCTTTTCCCCATCCCCAAAAAAACCGCCCTCTCAGCAGAACTGTCCCAGCTTCCTCCAGGGAGCTCACTTGCCTCTTTGAAATGAATTGCAGCTGTGATTACTCACCTCGTGTTCCCATGAGGCTGCACAAAGCCGTGGCTGCCTCTGTAGTGCAGCCCTGGGTTATATGCTGTCCCTTAACACAGTGACACAACAGCACGACGCTTTCACAGCCTTCCCGTTGCAGACGCTTCTGTGTGGTCAACCAGAGGAGATCCAGCACTGCAGGATCTGTGCATCAACCTGCTACTACAGGAACAGTTCTCTTGCCTTGAGAGCTGTTGCAAAGGCATCCAGTTAGATATGTCTGGCCTCCTGCTGACTTTAGAATTGCAGATTGCAAATACCTGGTGGGGTCAGCCAACAACCTGGTAGTCTTTGGGGCCAGTCCTTGGAAATTTCTTACATTAAAAGAAAAAATGAGATAGAAATCCCTGCCTTGAGGGGTATTTCTTTTAGCTTGCTTAGTTCACCCATATGAAGGATGAGTCAGGCACAGTGCTCATCATACTGCTGAAAAAAAATTCATATGCAAAGCATTTTTCTCCCATTTTAAAATGTGGACTAAAATTCAAAACTTCAACTACTTGACTTTTGCAGACAGTTAAAGAGCCAAGAGCAATTCATATTTTACAGCTGCAGTATTAATTTCACAGAACACCCTGCCAGAGACCTCCTACCATGACGTTTATGTGGAGGAGAGGGGTGACTGCACATGAGCACCCGCGCTGTCCCTCAGCCCCCACACCAGTGCAGGGCTGTGCCAGGATGGAGTCAGGCCACCTGCAGCTCTACTCAACAGAGGCTGGCACTCTCTGCCCTAAAACCACAAGGTTTGAAGAAGTGAGTGTCATGAAGCCTTCTTCTTGGCGCCCTTTACCCCCAGAGTTTATAAACCATGAGTTATACACCCAAAAATACAGTTTTGGGGTAGTTAAAGAATAAATCATGGTTGTCAGCTCCCCTCCTGATTGTTAATGCACCTTTTGAGAGAGCTGATCTGAGCCTTTGCTGCATTGGCTCCGGGAAGGAAAGCCAAATCAACTCAAGAAGGGCTGCTGTACAGTGTGGAGCTCCAAGCCTTGTCCCACACCTCCAAGAATCATCCACGGCCAGGTCTCCACCTCACCCTAGGGTCTGCAGGTGACGATAACTCTTTTGCAGTTTGGTAATGGTCCCCATGCTCCCTCCCCCACAGTAGCTTCAGCTTGGACTCTGCTCATGTCACATTTGCTGCTGCTGCTACTGCAGCTCCAGGGGTTGCTCATGCCCATACTCCCAGGACTCTTTTATCTTTGTGCCAGGCTGGAGCCAGGCTGAGGCTTCCCTTCTCTCTTCATTCATTTGCTTCTCAGGTGTGAAGTCAAGCTGTCATTTGGCAGTTTCCCGGTAAACCTGCATGAACTTTCCCTTGGCAAAAAGGAGAAATCTGTCAAGATGCAAAGAGGAAGGTTCTCCAAAGATGCTGTTAGGAGTTTTAACTTGGGATTAGCAGCACCAGACTGTAGGGAGGGGGAATTGTTAATTTTGTTAACTGTGTCATCTTCCCTCAGTACTTTTGGGTGCCACGAGGGCCTGCTTTCAGTGGAAACCTGTGAGAGCCCATCTGCTCTCAGATCTGCACTCAGTGCCAGCAAACCTCCTCACAGGCAGCTGTCACCTGTGGGTCAGGCATCTCTTGACCTCTCAATGGCTTGCTTGTGGTTTTTAGAGTGTTAAAAAAAAAGTATTATCTGAAATACATGCACACAGCTGTTCACCAGAGTAGCTGGACTAACCTGTCTGCATGACCAGGTGCTTGTTATCACAGCATGTTTACATTTTAATAGGGTAATAATTTATGGATTTAAATTTAAATATGAAGAGCCCTTCTGTCAGAATAATGGCCATCATATAATCCTCTGTATACATACCAAAAATAATTAGAAAGAGTGTTTAAATTAGGCCAATTGAATCCAACCACCACGTCCCTAAATTTACATAAATGACTTCCTATCTGTCAAGTGATGTGCTAAACTATTTTTTTATATTCTCTCAGCCCTAATTTATTAGAACTTTAACTTTTCTGTTTCCCAATTCTTTTGTGCAAGATTTTCCCTTAGATCAATATCTTCAAGACTGAGAAGCAAATGTATTTTCCACCTAGAAGTGCCATTCAAACAGTCACTAGAAAACAGAAAGGCAAGCAGTCTAGAGAGTTTATATCGGCAGTCAAGATCCAAAAGCACAGTGAGACCACTATTCTTCCAAGTTCTCTTTCATGCATTAGGTTTTTACCTCTGCCCTTCACCCAAGGGAGTTCCCTCCTCACAATAGCTTGCACAGATGAACCGACGCTTTGGTCATGTGCAATGTTCCAGCTGGGCGCTCTGCGTGGGTGTCCCATATATACAGTTTGAATCACCAGAAAAGTAATAATGGGGTAGTTCAAAGGCCACCTATTTTTTGCACCACAGTAAGAAATCACAATCAAAAACCTCCTCCATTTACTTTTTTCTATGGAGAACTGGATAATACAGTCACCACAATGGCTGGTGCAAGTAAACATCCTCTTTAGACAAATGACCAAGTCAGATCTCAGACAGATCCTCCTGTAGGTTTTCAGTTCATGTGTTTATATAACTCTGCTCTAGTTTTATGAGCATTTTTCCTTTAACCTTTTTTTTCCCACATGTAAACACTAGAAACAAAAGCAAAAAATCTCTGTGCTGCTGCATCACATGGAGCTGAGCAGATTTGTTGCTGGATAAAAAACAGAGGACTCTGACACCAAAGTTCTGGTCATGTATACTGACCATACATATAGGCCCATGCCCTTTAGCTGGAAGGTAACATTTAGAGGAGAGAAGGAATGAAAATAGGGTGAGTGAAGAAAATAGTCTGTAATTTGTGTACCCTCACTGCCTCAACAAAGACACCGTCATGCCTTCATGCTCACTTCACAGTGTCTGGATCTGCCTCTGCCTGGATGGCCAGCCTTTGCCAGTCTCATGATCCAAAGCACCTGAAGCAAACAGAAGTTTATTTAACTCCCACAACTGTTCCAGAATGCCAGGGGTGGCCTCCCAGCACAGGATGCATCTGTGCAATGCCACAACAAATGGTGTCAGGATCCAGAGGCATCTCAGACACTCAACCTCCAGTGCTCACTGTAAACCAGATTGAAAAACCCACACACCCTGAAGCTGCACATTCTCCTCCTGCTTCCTCAGGCATTCAGCAATTTGCTGGGCAATCAAGATTGTAACCACAGATAACCTCTCTCCTTAGGAGAAACTGCAGCTGAATAGAGGGTTTGCTGCACAAAGGTGGGAGAAATGACCCACGGAGTAGTTTCCATCTCATGGAAGTGTTTGCCCTAACATTGCTATTTCAGCAATGCACATATTTTCATTGTGCATGATTGACATCTGATACCTCACAGCACCTCCAGAGACAGTCAGGATATGTTTGCAGAGTTTCAGAGTGTCTGTTTGAGGGAATGTCTCGATCCAAATCCCAATATTTTTTCTAGGAATTCAAGTTTTCTCTTGAACTTTACTTCAACACAGCACTGTGCGAAAAGGACAGAGCCAGTACAAGGGGAGGAACTTTCCCAGGAAGGAAGAGGTCAAGCTAAATAGGAAAAATAATGATCTCTTTCTAACATTTCAGACTTAAAAAGAGAACGGGCAACAAAGGGTCTCAAAGAGAAGCCACCACAAAGCATAGTTGCTCATCAATTTCCCTCCAAGGGTTCAAAGGACAAGCACTCAAGGAGCAGAGGAAGAAAGAACCAACGGCTCTAATTTGTTTTTCTTTCCTGCTGGTATTCCTTCTCCAAGATGCCAACCCGGGTCAACTGCTAGTTCTTTTCCACCCTGTCCTGACCCTGTGGTGTCCCCCGGGTAGGATCTGATATGGCTGCTGAGCCCTTAAAGGGTAGATAGAGGAGTTAATGCTCCAGTACAGCACATGTGAAAATTCATCCTCTCTGAACTATTGATTCTTGCTCACTACAGCCTGGAGTAGATGTTACTGACCTGCTGATGCTTTTTTCACACTTGCAAGTTTGATCTGCAGCAGCTGCAACAGGTAGAACCATGCTCTGAGGTCTTTGTTTCTCCCTGTATGTAATAAAGTTCAGATTTTTAGGTACTCATATAACTACAGGAACTCACCCCCTGGAGCTTTTCTAATCCTGCTTTTCTAATCCTACCATGTGGTAATCATGCTTTTACCACATAAACCACTTTCAAAAAATTTTATGACCTTGCATATTCTTAGGAGCCACCAAAACAATGTGTGTTGTTGCTGGAACTAGCATAACTGCCTTGTACAGGAAGTATAATAAATTACATCTGTGAAGTCATCCTTCCTCCTTCCATCACACATCACGGTCACCCTTTCACAAGACTGTGGAGGCAGTTCCTCCTTGCACATCAGAGTCTGCATCTCCCTCCTCCTAACTGCTCTGTCCTCCTGCTTGGCGAAGACATGGGAGCATTTCAGCCCTTTCTCTCACTCACAGCTATTTTTGACAGCACAGTAACAACACAAATCTCAGTGATGCAGTACTGCCTCACAGGAGATGGAAGTCGATGGCTCCCTGTTGGTGCAGCAGTTTCACCCACCTCAGCCTGAATCCAGTTTGACAGAAATATTTATGCAGAGAAGGCAGCCAGGCCTCCCCACACTGTCTCCTCTGAGAGGGAGCTTAAAGGCCTTATTTGTTTCAAAGGCAAAGACATCTCTGAATCATCCAAGTGAGCTTTTAGCAAGAAAGAATTAGAGCCTAAGATGTACCCATCCTGCTATAAACAAGTCAAAGTCACAATCTCTGTACCCTGGAGTATAAGACAGGACCCAAATGATCGACTGTCACATGTCAGCACACAAGGTTTGATCTATCTCGTACAAGTATAAGGATTTTTTTTCCATCTTCATCTATTTAGAACTGGGTTTTCCAAGGAACGCAATAGAGCATTCACACCCCTGAATTCAAATGCAGCAGGGTAACCTATTTTGCAGATGTCAACCTTAGCTAACAAGCTTCTGATGGGTTTGGACTGAGCCAGGTGTGCAACTGGGCTGTACAGCAGTTTGTGATATTGGTTCCAAGAGCCCCCATCAGACTGCTGCTTCCCCAGCTGGGAATGGCATTGCTATGGGAAACATCCCTAGGGTTAGGGCAGAGGGAACGGCTGGAAGGCCACAGGTTGGTCACTCTTCACCTGATGGAGTCTGGGGATAAATAAAGCAGGGCTCTGCCGATCAAAGTAGTCATACAAGTCTGTGCAGATCCCTGGCCTCACACAGAGATTTATTCGAATCAGGAACACCAAGGCAATTCATCCTCTCTTAACAGCCTCATTCCCTGCTCTGTGTGCTCACTACCCATGGGGCCCAGCTACGCAATAGTTCCCTCCTTCCCTCTCTGCGCTTTCCTGCAGCATGTAGTTGCTAAATATAATTTGACAGCTTGCTTTCTCTGATCCAGAGCCTCAACATCCATGCACTGCTTCTCTGTGCCAGAAGCTCTATTTTACAAGTCAAGCCATAGCCTCCCTGCAGCTCATTTTGCATGAAAAATGAGCATATCCTCATGTCCTCTCTTTTTCCATATCCAGCACCGTTGTTGGAATGGGCTCGCACAGCCATTTGTAAGCAAATCTAGCAGCCTCAGAGCCACACAGCCAAGAGTTAACTGCTTTGGTTGTTTTGCAAATGCCAGCTAGCCCTTAGCTCTAATCAGTTGGGCCACTTACACTAGTTCCAGTTCTGGCTTAATTCTAAGTCTCTTTGAAGTCATCATACATATTTCATTTTGTAAGGGAGCTCTCCCATCCAAGTAGTAAGGTAATGGTACCTTACTACTCTTCAGTACCTTTCTGCCTCACCAACTTCAAAACGTGCCATATTCCTCTAATGTACACTCACTGAAATGTCATTGAAACCTGCTTTCTAGATGTATTACCTGACCTATTGCACACCAAACTCAAGGCACTATTATTAATTCTTGAAAAATTTGATCCTTGTCAGTATATGTGACACCTCCAACCGAAAGGGTTATATGGCCACTTGTTAGTTGCACTCCTTGATTCAGGAATCCAGAGCTCATCAGAGTACTGAGTGTTGTTTAGGTACATACTATCACTAGGATAAAGAGATTATTTCAGGGCACAGACTGGCTATCATCCCTAATATGTAGGAAGAGGAGCAGAAGAGCAAACATGTACAGCTGGTGTGCTTTTGCTTCTCTGTTGCCAGTCTGATTTCTCAAGCTGTTGTTATACAAAGGAAAAAGCAGAACGGAGAAATCCTTCTCTTAAAAAAATGGCTGGGAGCTCAGTGAATTCAGTAGTTCTTAGGATAAAATACCCGCAGTAGCCTTCCCCCTGGCTGCCTCCTCAGGAACCAGCAGTATTTCTCACAGCTTTCCATTAACTACTTTTATTATCTGAACGTCTGCCCACATGAGTAATTGAGTGAGTCACATCAGTAAAAGACTTGTGGAGTTTTATGAGGAGGCTGTACTGTAAAATTTTTTTAAATCACAGTTTAATTTACAGAATGAGGATTTTGAGCTGTGGTGACAATTTCAAGACCAGTGCTGCAGTAGTGGGAGAGAGAAACACAGAGGTGATAAGGATTTCCTGTTCTTGAGGGTAATTGAAAAAATGTGATTGCTCAGCTCAGTTTACCACACTGGAACAGTACAGCTATAAAAAATATAAAGGTTAATGCAGGATGTATATTTGCAGTATTTTTATCTTTGCTATGTAAAAGTCTCCATCAAGATTCCTCAAGCAAAAAAGACATTTGCAGTGAACTATGGTGTATATACCTAGTTCTCATTGCTGGGATGTGAAACCAAAGGCGTGACCCAGCAAATCTTCTATATAATTTCCTTTTTCTTTGCATTATGGCAACACTGGACATACAAAGACATCTAGGCATTTAAATAGTCAAGTAGGTGCTTAATGGGGTATTCAAAATCCAAACACCTAAACAGCTTCAAAAATTTCATTTCCAACAACTGAAAGCCACAACTAAAATGTCAGTGCAGCTGTTCCAGGCCAATATATTGAACAGCCAGTGGTATTCAATGCAATCATACAGCATAAATAATAGTCACAGTCATGCAAAGGTTTGCAGGCCCAGGCCCATGCCTGACGTTAATTTAGAGCATTCTGCTAACAAGAAATCAATTTGCTCCTTACTTTTAGGAGAACAGTATCATCAAATCAAGGCGCAGGCTCTGCCCAATTTGGTATGACTTCTGCACAGCAGAAGAATTAAGTACTTCAGACACCCTCTCTGTTCCCAAATATCTTGCTTACCAATGAATGCGGGGCAGCTGCAACCATTGGTCCAGTTGGTTTCCCATCATATGTGATGGTGTATTCTTGTACGCATCCCTGTCAATTCCCATTAACTCACACAGCTCACTCCTCTCCTCTCAAGGCACTTTTCTTCCATTCAGACTTCTGGAAGGGCTTGAAAAAGCAGGAGAGGCACATCACAAGCCAGAGCATGTTCAGATACAAATCTGCCACACCTTTATCCCCAAGTAGGATAGTTGCAGGTGATAGACAAGTTGCCAGAAGGAAGGACTTTTTGGCCTGGACGCTGCATTTGTGAAGTTTAGAGCTGTGTAAGAACACTCGTACATGGTGCAACAAGGCAGTTCTTCTGCTCCCCTGCACAGCAGCAATCCCATCACTGCCCTGACACTGTGCCTGGCTGCCTCACATGCATCCAGGGATGGAGTAAGAGTCAGCTTCTGGATACTGGATACTGAAGGCTGCTGAGCAGGGACTGAAGCTGCTGCACTTGTGTTATTAAGGTATTGCAGCTTTCCTGCATCTCCAGTTCAGCTGTAAGGCAAATGCAGGGAGCTAGAGCATCAGAGTGCAGCACAAAATACCATAGTGGTCTTAAAGAAGAGAGAGAAAAAACATGATATATATAAACAATAACTAACATCTAACAAGTCCTGTATGAGCAAGTCAGTTGCCTTTTAGTCCAAGAAACTACAAAGCCAGAGTATGCATTTTCACGTTAGTGCTAACGTCAGGGCATCATATTATTCCCAGAATTTGAAATGATGTATCTGACAACACTGAGTCCTTATAGAGGATCCAACAGTAACAAGAGAAGTGCAGCTTTTTTCCACACTGCTGGTAGGTTCTATCAATGAAGATGTAGGGAAGCTGACAAGTCATCTTAGCTAGATCTGAGCTTTGCTTCTTCTGTATGAAACAATACTACTAGGTGCCAATTTCCACACTCTTGCTAGTATGAATTATGCTTTTTTAGACACCCTTATTTGCTTGCCCTCCCTCACCCCAAAAGATAAATAGCAAAATATTACTGTTTTTCTCTTACTATTCCAATGGATTTTTGTTCCTTTCCTGAATTTATGGCCCGGGGACATTTGGTCAGTGAAAGAGCCTTAATGGGTGAATTGACCCCTTCTCTTTTATATGTGACTATTCATTCTCTCCCAGTCTCCCCTCCCCATGACTTCTGAATACAAAGTACTTGTAGAAATCATTTAGTCTATTGCTGAAACCCAAGCCTTGAGCCAGCAGGTACACAGGACTGCTGGATCATCTCATTCCATCAGCTAAATTAAAGAACTGAATCCAGTTGATGGCGAGGTTCAGCAAGCTCTCGTTTAGAGAGGATACCCAGGGCCTTCTGCTGTAAAGCTTTGAAGAGGAAGATGATCACTTTACCCTTGCTGCAGTGTCTGAGTCACCACTGAGTTGGAAGCAACTGTTAAAAAAAAAAAAAAAGCGCCTTTTTTGGTGAGACTACAAAGTTGGCAGCCAAGCAAGCACACAGCACTGGATGTCTCACTGCCAGGCTTGTGACAGAGCTGACCTGCCCGGATGCCAGCAGAGAGGTGGGAGCAGAGTGTGCCAGTGCCCGTGAGTTGCTCAGCAATGCAGAGACTGGAGCAGACAAGCTTCAGAGAGATTCAGAGGTGGTCCCAACACTGATACCCCGTATCAAGAGCGAATATTTTCTGCATAGTAGTGTCACTTGTCTACCTACAGGGATGTTTCACTGTCATCAAAGTACCTGGGACACTCACCAGGGACACATTTTAACTGGTTTCTCTGCTTTTCAGTTCTCATCCTCTACTCTTTGGCCAAGGCAAAAGGTCTCAGCTACCTCATCACTACTACTATCACTTATCTGTACCTCAATTATAATTAAGATTTCATGCCCAGTTGCACTAGTTTGAATGTGGAATCCTGCAAGATTTGTCCTTGTGACTTCTAACTGGTCTAGCATTGATTTATTTTAACTACTTTTCCCATTAAAGAGATGATCAAGTGCTTGCGCCAAAGATGTTGGTGCAGATATAGAACTAGGATTGATGCTTTATGCCTCCTGGAAGCAAGCCTTTCTTTACAGGAGCATTAACATCATAGCAATCACACATACTTCATTTAGCTTGGGTTCAGGCTCCTCTGTAAAACAAACTGGAATGACCTGAAAAGCAGGGGGGAAAATTCTTCCTACTCCAGCCCTCCCCCAAATCTTTTTGTGGAAAACACAACTGTGTTTTCAATGCTAAAATTCACACAGATTTAAAAATACTTATCTTCAAGGAATGTTGCCGTGGAAACCCTTATCTTGTCTCCTTCCCCACCCTCCATATGTGAAGAACACTTTCTTCATCTTTTTTCTTTCATGTGGTAGTTCCTCTTCTGTGTCTGCCACCACCAAAACCCTGGCATTGAATGCTAAGAGATGTCAAACAGGCCTTTTGTTTATCTGAAAACCACTCCTGAGCTGAACTACAGAGAGGTGTCAAGATGGGATCATACTCTCAGGCTCCACAGAAAGATGCCTGGAATATTTTCCAGGAATTCGTTTTGCACAAGTGAAAAGAAGCAGCAAGAGCTGCCATTGTAATTAAAACAGTTTCACTTCCCAGTGTCATAACCCACAAGTGATGAAGATTTTCCTTCTCATTACAAGCCTTTTTCTACCTTCCTTGCCACTTTTGATAAAAGGAGTTGGGAAGCGGGTAAGGTCCTATATGCTCAAAGTCCTTTCCTGAAGGTACTGCTCTACCCCATTCCTTTTGCCCCAAAGCTACAAAAAGCTCTGAGCACAGAAAGGAAGTCAATAAGCTACAGGCTTCATTCTGCTGATCAAGATATATCTGTATGCAATGGTCAACGTCAGGGAGTCCCTTCCACAGAACTAGCAGAAACTTTGGGCAGGTCATACATGGCACCATTGAGGGGTGAGACTGTGCAGGTATCTCCTGCTGTCAGTGGGCAACATGTACTCAGAAAAAGTGAGAAAGCAATGCTACTGACCTGTGAGTTAAAGCAGCACCAAAATGTTCACCAGCAAACTATGCAGGTGAGAAACAGTCTCTTCCCAATTTGGATTGCCAGCAGCCTCAGTTTCCCATAATTGCACAGCTAATGGGGGATCTGGCATGAGAGCTGCCCAAGGTATTTTAAATTAGCAAGCATCCACTCTGCCCAATAACCAACATTTACTTTTGCAGCAAGTAGGACAGAAGTTGCCAAGACCATCCTTCCCATTTAATGATGGAAAATAAAACATGCAGCCTGCAAATCTGTGCTGCATGCCACAGCCATTACCAGCAAGTTCTTAAACTGCTGGCAACAGGAGGGTATGTGCAATAGTGCCTCTTTATGTAGCCCAGGTTAATTAAAATGTAGAGGTAACACCATTCACGGGTATTTTGGAGGCAGTGGGAGGACAGCTCAGTAAGCTGTCTGCTCTGCTCAGAGTTGTGTTAACTGTCTCACCAGTTGCCACCGATACAAGGGGCAAAAGTAAAAGGCTGTGCCAGCTGTAAACAGCCCATCAGGGATGGCCTGCCTGCTCCCACCACCTGCGCTGGCTGCCTGCTGCTGAGGGCAGCAGGTTGCATGGGCACAGGGATATATTCAGCACCTTACCTTCTGTGAGTTTGCAGTTCCCTGTAGAAACCTATTCTACAGTAAGAGTCCAAGGAATGAAATGGCAGCTTATTCTGTATGCTTTTCAAAACCATCCTGTAGAATTTGTGAAGCAGCTTGCTGGTGTAAAGCAGGAATATGAAGCATAAAAAGAAATAATTCCCTATATTAGAGAAGCAATTCCTCCCCCTTGGCTTTCTTCCTAGACCGAGGCATTTTTTCCCACAGATTGCAAAGCCTGCCCATATGTCCATGTTACAGTCAGAAGGGATCTCTGGGCTGTAGATGTGTCATTAGTGGGTCTGAGCAGCAGGACTGACAAAACCCTGTTCTTTACTGACTGGACTCCTGAGACTGGCTGTCTGCTACAGTGCAGGCGCTGACTCAGGCGTTTCCCCAGGCCAGCATCTAACAATGCTTCGGCTTTGACTGCAATCTTGTGACAAGTCTAGCATAGGCTCCCTATGTCCTCTTTTCTCCAGTCACCTTTCTTTTCTCCCCCCCACAAAATTTGCATGAACAACAGTGTTGACACTTCATACCCTGATCTCTGACAAATGCAGCTGATCTGGCCCAAGGGCTCAGAAGTTACTTCTTGTGAGAAGAGAAAGGGGAAAATGGCAAAACATAAGTGGGAAGGGGGAACACTCTAAGAACACACGTCTTCCTTAGGAAGCCAGACCAAACAAGAACCAGCTGACAGTGCATGCTGGACAAAGGGTGAGAGCAGAAATTGGAGAAAGCTGGTATTTCAATTTTCAAATCAAAATAGATTAAACCTTCATGAGAAAGCTCCAATCCATGAACATTCTCATACAAAAAAAGGAGGTTTGCTGCACAAGGATCCACAGCTGGGCTAAAATCTTTGTAGTTAAACTGTTTGAAATGACTGACACACATAGAGTGAAGAATGGAAACTTGCAGACTTCAGCAAACAATGTGGCTGTGACCTCAGTGTCCCAGCAGTGCATAACAAATGCTTGAGAGCGCCCTACCCACCTCCTTTCCCTCCGTGCTCAACACATTTCCTTAACTGATGAGTCAGGGTGCTTTTTTGACAGCAGTTCTGAGCAAACACAAACTGATCATTGGCTTTCTCCAGCACACTGGGCCACATTCTTCTCCTGTATCAGTCATGGACTCCTCTAGCATGCTTGATCACTGGCTCAGATAGACTCTGTCGGTGCAGGCTGATGGAAAATTCATTACAAATTATATGGAATCACCCCCATTTCTGATTCTTGTAACTGAGGAAGAGCTGTTGCAAGGCAGTTGCATTGAGCAGCTCCAGCAAGGCAGAGAAATGCTGTAACAGAAGGCTGGACAATTACACTTGGGAGCTTTTCTAATGTCCGAAAGCTTCACTCCTATGACACAGCTAAAAGAAAGCAGATTTCTGCCACACAATTATATTCCTTGTCCAGTTCCTAGCAGGGACAATGTTATCCTACCATATTTTCCCAAGAAGGCAATACCTTGGTCTCCATTTTGCCTCCTCTGCACACCAGGGATGATTTAAACTAAAATCCTTTACCATGCTGATTTCTCCAGGTGATTTAGGAAACATCTGCAACTTTCAAGAAAAACAGGCCTGTTTGCATAAGCATTGAAGCAAAGCCTAACACGAATTGCTATCTGGGGACATGACCAACCTTCAGTTAAATGGAGGTCAGATTAGCAAGAGCTTTCTTGCAGTTCATTATAAAAATCAATGCAAGAGAGGCAGGAAGCTGAACTGCACAACTCTCCTTTTTCTGCCCAGCATCTCTGCCTCATCTCTCCCCCAACAGAAGCTACACTAAGGGGGATCTGAATCTCTACAGCTCCACCAAAAGCAGAGCTGACACATTAAACCCAAGAGCAGAATTTTCTTTGTCTTGTGCCCACAGAGGTTGGCATCAGATGTTAACTCCGTAAGAGCTGACAGGACTGCATTCAGGCTGGCACTCGGCAGCAACACAAGAGCAAGAACATTTTTACAAGAGCAGCAGATTTCCTGACATGGAAGGTACCAGTGAAAATAACAGTGGAAAATAACTCTGGAAATGGGAACTGCAGCTACCAGGTATGTGTGCTCTCTCTGCACAAGCAGTAGAAAGGAGTTCTAATGGGAGCCACACACTCCTGGCCTGCTCTGTGGCAGTAGCTCCATACAGCTTGAACAGACACAGCTGCAGGCTGAGAAATGCCCCACCTACCACCACACAGCTTTTGGGTGGGAAGAGGGCTTGGAACTGGAGCTAACAGAGAAGTCAGGTTTATGGGGAAAAGATTTAAAAGGATCAGATAAAGGGTGATCCTATGTAAGTGAGAAAAGGGAGAAACACAACCTGAAAAGAAAGTCAGATGGCAAATTACTCCAATGTGATGATGGAGGAAGAGGTTCCTGCCTCACAACCCGTTCAGTGGGGCTATGAAAAATCTTTCAGGAGCTGTCCTTTGATGGACAAAAGAGAAAGAAAGAAGTAGGAAGAAGCATGTGAACATGCAGCACTCGATGCTGCTTTGGCTGGCACCCATTTTGGAGAAGGAAAAGGATTCTTTGAAAGGCTTTTAAGTTATTAAGTACAACATTAATCTAGAGCTCTATAAAATCAGCACTCTCTCTTTCCAGTATTTGTATGATCAGTCTCAGGCTGACCCAGTGCTGAATGAATTGAAAGCATCTGTCAACTTCTGATGTAGATTATATTAGACACTGCTCTCAGAACTTTCAGGATAGAGAATCCCTTTCTCAGGGCTTTGTTCTGTGGTTTTATATAATTTCATTATATTATTACTGATACTTCTGTTTTCTCAGGGACCAAAGCAATTTTATTCCTCTTGGTTTACTAGCATTTCTCAATCATCCTTTCTCTTGCAACCCCACAGCATGCCAAGATTACACAGCAAGAGAACTGGTGGTGCAATTCTCACCCCACTTTATTTCTCTCTCACACTCACACATACTTCTCACAAGATATATCTGCTCTTCTTGACAGTTATAGCTCAGGGGAAGGAAAGACACTGAATAAAAATACCTATATATAGAGAAAGGCTTTGTCCTTGTGTCTCCAAGGTCTTACCTAGTTAGGATCCATGAAGAAGCATTCCACTGGATAACAGAGCCATTCCTACCCAGCTCTGGCTGGCACTGGAAAGGGGCTGGATTATCCAAAGGTCTGGTCTTTGACTAGCCGATACCCAATAGTTCATACATACACCACTGCAAGGTTTTGTTGCTTCCTCTGCAATGATCTGGCCAGAAATCCAAAAGCAAATGTAAAAAAGGCATACAGATTAAATCTACTTTAATATGACTACTGGTTGAGTTAGAAAAAGTACCCAAGACAGGCATGTGGTTAAGAACACGGAAGGTTAAAAAAAAGGATGTAAAATTCCTTGGCTGAGTCAACATGGTGCCAGCACGATTCTCCTTAAGACCCTTGCCCGGAACTTCACTACTGGCACCTTGTTTTATTTCTTCTTAGCTTCTCTTAGACACCGTTATCCAGGCTTCCTCCTTAGGTGAGGTTACCAGTTCGTATTTTGTCTCCATGACTTGTCCTTTCACTGGGTGGAGATACAGTTTCCTTACCAGGACACTCAGCAGGACTGTAGTCACCATGTAGGCAAACCTAAGGGAAGAATCGGGAGAAAAGAATAAAAAACCTGCTATGATGTACATGTGCCAAAGGACAGCAACTAGCTTGGACAGGCTGTCCCAGAAGTAACAGGAAGATGCTGAAAGCACCTCCTCTCCTGTCTGCCAGAGAGACTCCCAAAAGACCCCCTTCCCTATGCTCACCTCAGCTCCGGGCACTCCTGGCTTCCTGAAAAACCCAACAAGGACAGGTTTTTCATGGCTGATTCCTCATTGAATCTCTCTGGGTCAAACCTATGAAAAACAAAATGCACTAAGGCTTTCTGTTCAAGCACAGCATCCCTTCCCCACAATCATGGGCACATACGAGTAAGAAACTAGCAAAAAAATACAGAATCTCACTAATTTGCTCTCTCTAAATTGCGCTGCATAATTCCACACAAATATATGAAGCCAACTGAGCATCCACTCCATTAATGCTCCCAGCTGGTCATCTGTGTCCCATCTTGGTCAAAATGCTGATAAACTCAGTTAATGTGAGACAGGGCTGGAACTAACATGCATTACCCCTCAGCAGTGGGTATTTAGCTTGAGTACACAGCTGAGCTAATGCTGCTACCTGCCCTCTATTCCCCTCCAGGGCACACGCAATCTCATTTACCTCCCTCCCTTCCTCCCTTTGAGTCCCTTCCTTCTTCACTTCCAAAAATATTTCCCTTTCGCCTTGCCCCTCACCCTTCTCTTCAAGCATCTGGTGTGTATATGTGTATGTGCTGGGGGAGGGAAGGCAGTGACTCATTCAAGTGAGAAAAGTGGTTTCCAGCTTTAGGATGGCAGAGGCTGTAAGAAAACTATTATCCAGAGCTGGCATGAGTTAAAACAAGGGAGCCTAGCAAAATATAATTCAATTTAAATATTACAAAAACACCACCTCTAAACATAAAATTTGATGGATGGAAGACAGTTCTTTCCCTTTCTGCTAAACCTTTCTGCTTAATTCTTCAAGCCCTCATTTCCCTGCCTAAACATCCAAGCTCTGCTTCTAACAAGGTAAAAGGGCATGTGGGTGCTGACCCTCAGGAAAAGCAGCATCAAATTTACATTCCTGCTGAAGTGGCAAATTACAGATATTGTAATAGGAGAGAATATGCAGCTGCCCAGCAAAAAAATAGGGAGGGCAAATAGCTATGCACAGTGTTTTTGTACAGTGGGTAGGTGAAAGCATCACACAGAGCTGATCTCCTGTCTCTGTCACAGAAATACACATCTACTTCAGGCTCAACCCCAGCCTTCCTGGAATAAACACATGCTGTTTATAGCAGTCCTCACTGTCTCTCCCACGAGGCCTCAGCAAACCTAAACACAGTCATGTCCTATGCTAGCAGGCAATGCCTGTCGAGGTGCTTGTAGAGTGGTGCATCAATGCCTGAGCCTTTCCTAAGAGGAATACTCACAGGACCGGACAAGTGCTCTTCTAAGGGCTCTGTTCTTTCTCCTAAATCTCGGCTGTCTTTTCTCTCTGTCTAGATTAACTGACCCACATTTCTTCCCAGCCCAAGTGAAGTAAGTCAGATACACATTAATATTTGCCACCTGGAGGCCACAGGAAGCTACAGCAATTTTTTTCTTTAACCTCCGAAACATTGGCCTGGATCCAGTTCTGTTTTCACAGACAGAAATAATGAGGCAGCATTTCCCTTCCCCCTGAAAAAACAAAACTTCACACTGACATTTCCTCTCTTGTGTCATTGTTTCATGATGACAAGCAGTGATTCCAAAGTCATTCAAGTCACTGTTTCACAGAAAAGCTTAAACAGAATTTATCAGCATTTTCCAAGGAAGCTCTTTATGTGTGCACAAAAAAAGTTGTTATTAAACTCTAACATACACATGCACAGGCAGACTGGAGCATGGGAGGATCATGACTTTAACTGCCCCAAAAGCATATCCATGGAGAAAAACAAACCAAAACCTTAATAAACTGATTTTCTTACAGACTCCCTTTCATCTCCAAAATCTGCTTAAGGCAGGCCCTGCAGCCTAAAAGGCTGTGCTTTAAGATCTAATTTAAAAAAGGAAAGGAATTAGTTGCAATAAGTCGATTCTACATACTTGTATGGTGATGGCCAAGATGAACTATCCTGCAGCATCACACCAAGAGCATAAAGCACAAGTGTCTGCAAAGAAAATTATGACATTTATGTCAAAGCAGAAAGAAATGCACAATTAAAGACACCTCTGAACAGCTCTGCTGGATGATGATTATTTTGTAGACTACTCATATTTAGGTGGATTAAAAAGACAATTACGCTATATTCATCTACAGATTTCCATAATCCATGCCCAGATGTTAGGATTTTAAGTTGTAAGAATCATGCTGTGACTGTTAGTGGTTATAGAGGGTCTGACCCCATTTCTCTGCTCTTGCTGGCATGCATGTATGGGCTACTTTATTCTCTGCAGTAGAAGGTGATACGATGACTGATATGATCAGGCCTGAAACAATGTTCTTTCATGCACAACTCAGCCCCTAAGCCCCTTCAAAAGATTAGTCATCCCTGGTGGACCCAGAACTGGAAGCAAATCTGATCAGCATGAGAACATGAATTTCCAGAGCCTCTCCTGCAGAGGAACTGCAGGCACACTTTGAGCTAAACTGTACTTTCAGATGACAAAACAGCTACTCAGGTTGAACAGTGTCAGAAGAAACAGTCTTCCAGCCTCACCCCTAGTCGGGAAAAAGAGGAAACAGTGAACTCCCCCACAGGAAAGGAGTGGCCTAGTGCTCCCAGCAGGGCCCTACCTCTTTGGGGATAGTGTGTTGGTCGACTCTGCCCTCCAGCTCCTGCAGCCGTGCAGCAACGGGAGTCAGCTTTGCTGTTCGCACTGTCTCACACAGGACTTGCCGACAGTATCTGCAACCAGTAACACTCGGTTAGTTTAACCCTCCCAGAGAGAGGCTTGTCCACATCCTTGTGGCAGCAAGGAGAGCTGAGTCACCTGCTGTATTTAGAGGCACTTCATTTTTTTTCTGGCCAGGAAAGAAGCACTAAATCTCATTAACAGCTTTTATGGAAGGTTACTGAAATCTCTTTCAGATTTTAAACCAAACTAAAACTGCTAAAAAGCATAGACACACCAGCCCTTTTCCTGGATCTTCCACTCATATAAGAAGTAGCAAGAAACCCACACAGCCTTAACACTAGTCCAAAAACCAAAATGCACCCAGTGAAACCAACAGATGCACAAAAAATAAAGGCACACTGTTGACCAGTCATCATCCTGTAGTTCTTTGAAAATAAGACTGGTCCATCTTTTCTCTCTAAAGATGTCTAACATGAATCCAACCAGGAAAATGACTGATTACTTCTACTTTTGGAAAACTAAGACAGAAACCAAACAAGACAGTTAAGCAAACAAATTCTGGCCTGGCAGCCAGGGCACTGATTCTGTGCTTTCCTCTACCGACAAACCAAAAGGGTTTTCAAAAGACGCTCTGAAATAAGCACCTTGGTCCCTGTGTCTGGAGTCCTACAGCAGATCCTCTGTGTTGCAAGTCATCCTGTGGTTTGATCACTTCCAGAAAAAAAAAGGGAGTAGCTTTTGGATGCCTTCTCCTGGCCCAGGGTAGGCTAGGCATCAGGTTCCATTTGAAACCCCTGTCCCACACCAAATGACACAGCCTTCCTCTGCAGTTCCTTCTAGGACCCACCTGAGCTGCTCAATTTTCTCAAGTGTAATTGGTCCCTTCCCCACAACGCGGTCCACCTCCTTGTAGAGATTCTGCTGGACATCTTCTGAGGTTGTCAGGAAATAGACTGCCCAAGTACACACTGGGGAAGAAATCAAGACAAGACTGGATCAAGAATATTCAATCCTTTACAAGCTGCATTCAGTTTTCTTATTTCCTATATTTTCAGCATTACTTTTTGACCTAAAAAAGGGTGACCTCTGTTCACAGCAGGCTGTGCTGATTCTGTATTCAGAGGTAGGAACAGAGACTGAACTCCTGTGTAGCAAGAGACCCCGCAAGCTAAAATTCTCTTTCCGATGCTGTGAGGAGCTTAGGGAGCTGTGCAGGAGACCAAGTCATTCGGTCTCACAGCTCTGGCAAAGGGACCATACAGACCAACAAGCCCTGGGGCCTCAGGGTCACTAGACCAACCATGGAAATGAGAGGCTGGTTTGTCCAAAGCATCAGAAAATTCCCTTATTGGGGGGGCCTCTCCAGCACAGCTCAGGCAAGTGCTTCAGTCAGCCAATGCCTGGGACCCCTGACAAGGAACTCACTGCAGCAGGTTGGCCAGCACTCATCTCCACTACATCTACTTCATGAAGTACTCAAGATATCTTCAATAGCTGAGTGAAAAAGAAACCTTGCATAAGAAATAAGTGTGTAGGATGTAAAGATACAAGGAAATGTTTCTAGCACTCAAAAATGTCTGTTTGTGAGAACTATCTGGAATCCATGTGTATTCAAGCCCCTTAAAATGACAGTCTTCCTGGAGTACTTGGAGAGGATATTCCCTGAGGAAGAGTATTATCATAGTTGCCTAATTTATTTTCCACACTTAGATGCACTTTAGAGGTTTTCTTTGGAGTCCCAGCCCCAATGGCTGAGACACAGGGCCAGATAACCACCCCCCTATCACAAGATATTTTACACAGCTTCAGTTTGTATTTTTATTTGTATTTTTTTACCACAATCTTTGCACAAATCCCAGAGTACTCCTTTGAATGTCCTCCATACGTGGAACATACCTATCCTCCAGAAATTCAAAGTGGCCAGGCAGATTCCGACATTCTACTATAATTTCTTTCCCATGTGCCAGAACCTATTTTACAACACAATCTTTGCGTGTTATACATTTTGGTGCTTTTTCATCAAATGTAGCATCAGCTGTCTGGGGTTAAGAGTGCAAGCAAACACCAATGGGGAGAAATTCTAAGGTTCACCAAAAGACTGTGAAGGCTGTCAAACACAGCTTGGTTTCAATTCAGTAGTTGTGAGGCTGTGTCAAGAGTCTGATGTAAAAATTAGCTGCTTCTATATGTTTACAGTTCAGGACAAAGAGAATGATAAATGCAATTTTTTATTAGCCTAGGATAAGCCTGATGTCATCACACAGAGTTTTAGGCAGCTGAGTGTAAGGATGGGAAGTTAACTACAATCTGTACTTACAGTTAGCAGTGATTATGCATCCTGCCAGGGAGAAAATCATTGTATCTTCCAGAATCTAGGAAATAAAATCTACTTCAGAGAATGAAGTTTGTAAGGCTGTAAAGATAAAAAAGAAGTGGCACATTCTCCACTCAAGCACATAAAATCCCTTTAGTGCAAAGAGCAGGATAAAAATCTAGAAGACATGGACTGAACTCTCAATAGAACTTCACAGGAATTGCACATGAGACATGCTCAATATTAACATACTTCTGGTTTATAAAAATAGCTATGAAGCAGTGACAAGGAAAGCTACCAAAGTCTAATGCAATTAAACACCGTAGGAGTGGAAAAAAGAACTAGAAATCCTGCTTTAGTAAAGAATCTGAGCTAAGATGCAAAAACATACATTAATCAAAGGCTACAATGTAATGAGTTGCCCATCTATCAAAACTCCATTACTATGTAATGACATAACAGCTGCACAGACCTGCTGGTCACTCAGGCTCCCTTGCAGCAAGGTGTCTACAAAGACATGCCTGTTGAAAGATCTGCCTCGGCGCTCTTTTGTAACTTTCCTTAAGATGGATTCCATCTCCACCAGAGCTTTGGAACAAAAAAGAAATGTTTATTTTAAAATCTGGTCATACCGGTGCTGCAGAGAAGCAAATCCTTCTCCTCAAGCAGATTTTCAGACCAGCTGTCCCTGCTGGGCTCAGTTACAGAAGCAGCCTCTGTTACATGTTACTGTCAATTTGGAAGGCAGCATCTCCAATTTAGTTGAAAATGTAGGAATCAAATAGCACAAGTTGCCTGTAAAAAGCCATCCTTACAGGTATAACTGAGATGTGCACTCTATGAGCTGAAATCACTTAAGGGGAAGT
Source organism: Pseudotriccus pelzelni (assembly GCA_035584735.1). Lineage (NCBI taxonomy): Eukaryota > Metazoa > Chordata > Aves > Passeriformes > Tyrannidae > Pseudotriccus > Pseudotriccus pelzelni. The sequence goes on along the minus strand of JAWMRA010000164.1, from coordinate 25,105,198 downwards.
CAAATCACAGTGTTGAACCATGAGAGAACACGTTTAATCAGCCTCCACGAAAACATGTATGAGCCACATAACACTGGTTACTTGGCCTGGAGGGCTATAATTATTACAGTTCCACAGCACCTCCAGCCACTGATGGTGCCCCTTTTGCCAGGGGTTCTACAGGCATGGAGCAAGAGGATGGCTCTGTGCTAAAGAGTATGCATAGGCAGAGAGAGGAAGGTGGGGAAAATGTGGGAGGGTTTTGTCACAAAGAGTCCACACCTCTGAAGTTGTCTGAGTGCCCAACTCCTGTTGTGAGAACCAGGGGGAGTTAAGGACCTAGATGCCATTGGCTGCCTGATTTAAATGACCACCTGAGACTCTCCGAGAAACATGGAGGAGAATTTGGATTTGAAACTCCATTTACCAAGGCCCACTTCAGCCCCTTTGTCTTAGAACTACCCTTCTTTCACCCTCTCTGCATGGGAAGGCCAGCAACACTTAACACCAAGCCTCACCATCTGGAGTATGTGAAATTGTATCCTAATGCATCATCATACTACAACTCAGAAATGGAGTGACCATGGGAGGAACCCATTTCAGTGGGGCAGTAGCTGTCCTCAGGTTCTGAAAACCATAAAACCAGCAGTATAAGCAAGGAAACACTCTGGAGGATTTACATGCAAATCCTTAGTTCCAGATCCAAGCTACTTTTGTTTAACATCTTATCAATCAACACTGAAGGGTTTAATTATTAAGATCAAAAAAGACAAGACAACCAAAAAATAAAATAACTTACTACAAAATATATGAGAAATGAAAGTACTGCCATAACAGACCTGAAAATCATGTTACCTTGTAAGAGCACATCAGAGGCTATGCCATGGAAGGTATCCCTCAAAGCAGCACCTCTGTACTTGTGTCCTCCAGCCTGTGAGTGACTGTCTGGCAGCACATTCCCCAAAAGGTGCATCATAGGGATGCCAATACAGGCCAAATCAAGTGGCTCCATCTCTCTCCACCTAGCACAGTTGTTGCCTCCAAGAGAGGTCAAAAGTGGACAGTAGGGGACAGAATGGGAAGGGAGCAAGCATGCCCTGATACTTCACCTCTATCACCCTTCAGACTGGACAGGCCCTAGAACTACGCCTAGAACTAGAGTTCTAGTCCTACAAACTTCTGTAGTAATAGAAGGCTTGTCACTCAACTCCAAAACAATGATCTTATGTGAGAGTAAGTACAACACATCTGGTAGCTTATGGCATGATTACCAACTCTCAAGAATTCCATAGCCCAGCTAACTCCTAAGTATTAACCAGAGTGGGAGGAAAACCGTGAGTTCAGAAGGAACCTACCATCTTCGTAGTGCTTCTTCCTAGTCATGTTTTTGTCAAGAGACCCATCCAAGAAACCTTTTCCAATCTCTGACCAGATCTGAAAAGACAGAGAGAACAGTACCATCACTCACCATTGGCTGAGACTGCTGGGACCACGCTGTTCTTCCCTACTTAGGAAAACAAAAACGCCAAATAAAATTAAGACTTCCTATGAATATGGAACTGGTCTCCTCTTTAGGACACCATGTCCCATTTCAGATACTATGTCTATTATAGGTGAAATTAAGTGGAAATGAAAAAACTGTAATTACAACTGTAAGGGAAAAAGGCATGGGAATCTGAAACAAGAGATGGGACTGTTTCTTTCCTGCCCTACCACAAGCAGATTTAACATCCCCACATGTGGATACAGCTTGAGATCTCAGATTTTCTCTTCTCCACAATATCACAGACCCTTCAGAATATCTTCAAAAAGAAGTTCCACTGACACTCCAAAGAGAGAGTTTAACTGACTTAGGTACTGAAGATCTCCCAGCTGCCAATGGATCCAGGTTCTTGATAGCAGGACCAGCAGTAGGATCTTTCTAACTGTTTTAGCTTGAGATGATTGAGGCAAAGCCCTCAAGCTCCTACCTTAAAGTCTCAGCAGTAGCTTGTACTAAACTGCACACAGACACAAGCTCTGTGCTCTTAGTTTGGAAACATATAATAGAAGATTTCCTGGCTCTTCGTGACACTTACTGCATCGTGGTGCCTGCGGAATCGGATGACTTCTCGGTCATCTTCAAAGCTGCTGCCCATAGCTGTCTGCGTGACAGACTTCATGGCAAAGCCCAGCATGTGCTGGCAGAGTGGCACATGTTGTGCCTCGGGCAGGGAGAGCCATTTGGCTAGCAGCTCTTCTGACAGCTTGAGAGGGAATGAACGATTAGTTAGAAGTAATATCAACAGTCTATTTACCAAACATCCCCTGGAGACATTCCCACCCTAAGGCAGACCACATTTGCATGGCTATGGCATGAAGCTACACTCTTTTCAAGTTTTCTTTCCGTTGTCAACCTAAACAGTAACATTTTAGCCTCCAGTCTTCTGCCTCTGTCAAGGTTTTCTCCCAATAAGGCAGCCCTACCCTCCTCTCTTGTTCCCTCTGTCACAAAACAAACCTTAAACCATTTAACACTAATAGCTCCAGACTGGGAAAACACATCATGTTCTGGCTGCTGGACTAAAACAACAGAACAGCTCTTCACCTGTTTGTGGTCCCAATAGCTGCTTCTTTGCTCCTCCCTCCTGTCCTGGGAAATATATCTAGAATCCAGGTGCTGCAGTATCTTTACCTGCATCTGGTATCTTGGCATAAAAAGTAACCAAGCTCAGCCCTTCCTCTGCCCATTGGAGCTAAGAGAAACCAAATATTCACACCATGCTTGAACAGGTAGAGGCTGTTTGCTGTCTCAGATGCTTATAGTTCTAGCACTAATTGAAATGCAGGTCCTTTATCCCAGTGATCATTCTCACTAAACTTTCCCCTGTGAGCCACATGGGGCTTCTCTGCTGTACAAAGGCAGTTACGCACCTTCTGGATGAGAGCAATGTTACTTTGCAAGGACTTGGTCACACCATTTTCATACAGTTTTCTCCTCATGTGGCTCTCTCCTGTATCCCCATTCAGGCTGGACTGGTACCTCAAGAGGGACTTCAGCATTGTCTCAAAGGGATCCACTGAAAGTAAATAGAAGAAACACCATACAGAAGTCACACTACACAGGGCTGACGAAGAAAGCAACCTCTCTAACTGGGTGCTGCTACTTCTGGGCAGTGAGCAAGGCACAGCTCCTTCCCCTAGGAACAGCCTCTTTGGGGTGTCAAGCTTCTCTTGCTCAGTGTGGGCTGAGACCTCATAAGGTCGCTTTTCTGGGGCAGGGTGCCATCCTGTGATCAGTTCTCCCAGCAGAGCTTGCCTGCTGGCTCTACCAAGTAACTCTTTAAGTAACAACGCCTTCAGAGCTTGTTCCCAGTTTGCCAGTTCCCAGGTGGTCGTGCCATTGACTTGGTGACAAGATTGAGTATGGCATGGTCCTTCCTCTTCTCCAGCCTGACCTGCAGCCCCTTTTGCACATTACCCCTTCACATCTGGTGTGCCCTCCTGCCCTGGTCAAGGCTAAGCACTCAGGACGTATTAGCTCACACGACAGATGTAGCCAGAGGCTGCTCTCTGTACTCCTTCCCTTGCTTCACAGCCCCAGCAAACTTACTTGATACCCTACTCTTCCTGCATGATTTCTCTTGCAAGCACCAAGTTCCCTGCTGATGAGCTCTTCCCAAACCAGCACCTAGCTCTCTGCCAGGGCTGCCTCCAGCAGAGAAGCTCTGAAGCTGTTACAGAAAACAGTACCCCAGTAAGCTATAGAATGCTTTCTACTGCTAATTGCCTTCTTTCTATCTTTCCTCCACACAGACGCTTGCAACAGTGTACAAACTAGACAAAAACACATAACTTCCACATCCATGACTCACTTCAGTTAGATTTTTAACTCTGAATTTCACTACCAGGGACTTCTATTTAAAATATTTGCTAAAGTATATTAGGTGTCAGTGCAAACCGGTGCAAAAAAGCATGGCATATGTTCTTCCCTTTCTGTAACCTTTCAGTGGGTCTTGCAGAACTGGCAGAATCTTTAAGAAACTATTTGGAAGCAGCAATCAGGGTTTTCAAGAGGGATATTGTCACTGTTTATCACAGTCTGTTATTTCTCCCAGATGGAGAGTGAAACCTCTGAGGCATAAGAAAACATCGAGGCTGGGCTAGACACATATGACTCTACCAGCTGTGGATGTATCTAGAATTCCCTGCAGAGATCATTATGCCACTAGACAAACATACAAGAAGAGACAATTCCACCTGCAGAGGACTTACTACCTAATGGCATAAAAGGAGCTAACAAGGCCAGAAGCATGAATATGGTAATCTTTGCTAAATGTTTTTCTCTCACATCTTTTCCCTCCCAATGTTTTTAAGCTCTGGATCTCACCCTCTTTCCCACTAAGAATTACAAGGAGTATGAGCATGTGTCTTTTGGCACAGCAGATGGTACCTGTGGCTCTCCACGTGGAGCAGGCTGTTACGTGACTCTAGCTGCTGCTGACAATTCCTCCTCCAAGGTACTTTGTCATGGAGTGGCTGCTGCTATTCATGCCACAGTTCCCTGCTGACTGGCCTTGGCAGAGCTTGGCACAATACCGGGTAGCCAGAAAGATACATGGCAGGTGGTAAAGCCCACACAGCAAATTTGGAAAGCAGAAGCGTCTAGAGAGGCCAGAGGATGCTTAACACCAACACCTGCTGGAACTGCAAAGTTTTCCTGGTGCATATGAGAGCAAGTTGCTGGATCAGCCAAGGTCTCTGTTTTTAACTTCCCTTGTCCCTAGTCCAAACTGGCAGTCCCACACTACTGAAACACTCACTGCTGTGCTCTCAAGGCTGCAGTGCCCAGGCTGCCCTTTGCTGAGGGCTGGCTCTGCACCATTTGGGAAATGGCCATTTCTCCACAGCTGCACGAGGCCAGTGACTCCACAAGGCACAAACAGTCTCTGGAGAGAGCTCTGCTCTGTTGGAACTTTCACAGACTTCTTCCTTTGTCCTTGTCTTGAAAATATCTCAAGGGTTACACTTTCAGTCCTCTTAGTGAAACATATCAAAATTTCAATTGATCCACTCATTTACAAGGAAATCTTCTCCCTCGTCCCAAGAATCCCAGAGTGCTGGCCTGGACACCACTACAAATAACTACAGAAAAAAGATCTAACTGGATAGTCGAGCCAGATGCCAAACAGAACTGGACATCAGAGATGGAAAGGACTTTGAAGCCACACAGTACAACTGGTTCCAGAACAGCACTGAAGCTGTCCTGCTCAGACAGGTGCTTCAGTGTGCTTCAGGTTCATTGCCCCCACTCAAAATGCAGCATCGACTCACAGGAGTTTTCCAAGTGGGTCTCTGAATGCTCCTGGCAAATTAGTCACAACCAAGTTTTAAGAAGCCATGAAAACATACCAATTTCAAACACTGTTTTAAGCATAAGGAAAAAGTCTCCTGACATTGGAAACATTAATAAGTATGAATGCAATTAGTCCAACTTCAAGGCTCTGATCTGAGATGCACTATCTACACCTCTCTCTCTGTGTCTCCGTTAAATTTGGCCATACCTGTGACACACAAGTGAGACGAGAGGAACCTTTGTATGATATTTGGAGTCAAACCCTACACCTCAGCCTTGGAAACCAACAGGCAGGCATCTATGAAAAGCAGCTCTGGCCTCAGGCAACCCAGCAGACTGAGGAAGAGTCAGATGGCAAGGGTGTTCAAGTGCAGCTGAAGAGTCAGGAGTTGGATATAATGCAGTACACCGTGGGCTGTCTCCTGTCCCACAGCACTCTGTGCACAGACGAGACACAGGCAAGACCATGTCTCTAACAAAACTGCAAGCTGCCCAGAGCCAGTTCATGGCTTAGAGCTACCACAACCCTTATTCCCACTCTGCAAGAAATGGTACAGGAAGGGCTTTGCTACAGCTACTTAGCTCTGTTTGTTTATACCTCAACACTTCAGGAAATACAACTAGTAAAAGTCATCACCTCTAATAAAATTTGAGCACTTTTGACAAGCACTCACTCGAAAAGGAAAGTACTGATACAACTAATATTGCTGCTTTTCCAGGTCTGAGATCATGAGAACCCTCCTTCTCAAGCCTGCTGCTGCTGCCTTTACGAGGATCCCTCCATAAGGTCTTCCTTCTGCTGGGCTGAACATACTTTCCCTGGCTTCTTCTGCACGACTGGCTTCCCACTTCTCTGAGAACACTGGCAGCCTTTCTTAGCACTTGTTTTATTAAGTATCATGCTGGAGTACAGAGGTTAGAGCCACATACAGGATTCCAAGTCTGGCTCATGTTCATCTTGTGTAACAGTCTAGATGTTTTCTCCTCATTACAGAAAATACATGACTCGATGTACCCTTTCCTTTTTCATCCATGGTCATGGGATGATTGAACTGAGGGCAACTGATGGAGCCTGCTTTTTCCCCTCCCCTTCTTGTTCCTGCTACCCCAGCTCTCAGGGATAACCATCTCACTCTGCTTCCCTGTGGTGACAGGGGGTTCCAGCATAATGCCATCAGGACAGGATGCTAACGTTATGTGGGAGTACATCACCTCCCCAACACAGTACTTCATTTTACCAAGACAATCCACTCTTCCTTCTTTTCTCTTACGCCATTTTGATGACCCACACAGTGTCCAAGCAAATTCTGAACTGAAACCCTAACAGAAACACAGTTCTATCACCTTCCTCATCTAGAAGTCTAATTATCAAGGTACAACATGCATCGTATTCATCCTCATGCTTAAAAATAAATGTTTAGCCCTTGGCATAGCAGGATGCTGGGCTAGTTTGTAGCTGCCTGGGTCACTTAACTTCCTGCATCTAAGTCCAGGTGCTGTATTTATCTTTCTCTGGTATTCAGATACTCCCAAATTCACTTCTGAGAACTTGCCTGCTCAGGGGCCTGTCACCACTTCTCTGAGCTTTGAGAAAGTGACTCTCTGCTCAATTTCCCCCAAACACACTTGAGAACATCTAGATCTTTCAGGGTGGTTTCCCACCTTCTGGAGTGTCATCCTTATCCACCGTGTCTTGCTGATCCTCGTTACCTCCTACTCCTTTCCCAGATTGTAACCATATCTTTTTTGAGTCTGTAATGCAACTGTACATGAAGCTTACCCATCATGACCCCAGCATAACATCATCTGAGATATCTGCCTGTGCCTAAAGCCTACAGGATCGGGTCAGAGGTGCGCACCCAGCACCTTATTCAACCTTGTAAGATAAAAACCACAAAAGCAAGAGATTACACCCAAACATCAGCTGAGTTATTTCACTGACTGTGATCACCTTAGGAAGCAAAACGCCCACCTAAGAGACTTAAACCATAAACTAAAATACCCTCCCAGGACTAAGATGATCAACTCAGCTACCGGCACCACCAACCACTTGCAAGACTGGAAGATCATTAAAGATTTTCAGCACAAAATTCTACACACCAAAGAAAAAAAAAAAGGTAAAAAACTTCTTCAAATGATACTTTAAAAAACTTCTATGCTGAACTACACAAGGCAGTTATCATAAACTAGCCCACTTGTTTTCAGATCTAATTTAGCAAAGTTTCCCCTCTTAAACTGTATTTCAAACTGCCTTTAAAAGGTATACCAAGTGGCTATGGGATCTGCACCTTGCTCTCTTAAGTGACTAATGAGCATGACACATTCCATAAACATTTGCCTGTAGAGAGATGGTAAAAGATAAAAGCGTGTTGATTTCTTGAGGGCCATTAGACAACAGTAACTCTTGGTCACTGATATTCAAGGCCAGTAAGCAGGAGCAAAGCCATACCTGAACCACCATGTCAACTGCCAACATGGTCTCATTTCATTTGAACTTAGAATGACATCTCAACTTCCTTTGACATAGAATGCCCAGCAAGGCCAGAACAAATGGACTCAAAGACAATGCAAAGGGCACTTACACAACCGGTTGGGGTTAATATGTTGTTTCAGGAGATCAATGGAGCCGAGGCTGACAACAAGACGCCTTCCAAACCAGAAAGAGACCAGTGGGCCATATTTCTCATGAAGGTTCACCAGAAACTCATGTAAGCTGCTGCTGGCAATGATATCTGGCAGATTGCCATCCCTGAGGAACATAGAGGATATCTGGTTATGAACAGCATCCTCTACCAATGCTGACCTTGATCAATGTGGATATGGAAGTGACTTACTTTTCATCAGTTGGAGCCAGCCCAGGGATACCTGATGCTTGCCTAGATGCCTAGAGTAAAAGGAAATGCATCAATCTATTGGAACTTCAGATTTTATACAAGCCCCACAGCTTTTCAGCAGGAGAGATGGATTTTCCACACACATACTGCTGCACTACGTACAAACATTAAATAAAAGCTGGATATGCTACATCTGCAGGCTTCAGACCTGCTAAGCCGATAAACTGCAAACATGTGCCTGGTCCCACTGGCTAAACCAGGATTATTCATCTGGTTAGATGAAAGATGTCTGTGTAAAGATTTAAAGGGTCAGGTTTGCAGTGAGGGATCTTACACACAGATTTTGCCCTGGAGAACTGGAAAACTGCACGGTGAGCAGATAACGCCTTTGTTACGCGGGATTCACTCCCGGAGCACGGAAAGCAGGAGTGCCGCAGGGTGCGGTGCCCCGGGAACGCCCCGCACGGCAGAGAAAGCTCCCGATGGCCTTGCCACGTCCCCGCCCGGACCCGGGCCGCGGGGTACGGGCACAGGGCACCGCCCGAGCCCGGGGCCGTGGGATGGGGATGGGGCCGGGGCCGTGGGATGGGGCCGAGCCCGGCTCGGCCGCTCGCTCCCCACCCGTGCACCGGGGGCCGGGCCGTGAGCCCCCCGCCCCGCCGCCGGCAGCATTACCGGGTACAGGTAGAGCACGGCGCCCACCAGGATGAGCAGAAAAGTGACGGCGAAGATGGCGAAGTCCAGCATGGCCAGGCCGGGCCGTCGGGAGCGGCAGCGGCTCGGCCCCACCCCGGGGCCGCCGGCGGGGCAGGAAGGGGCGGACCGGGCTGGGCTGGGCCGGGCAGGGAGCAGGGCTCGGCTCGGCTCGGCTCGGCTCGGCTCGGCTCGGGCGGCATGGGGGGCCCGCGGCGCCTGCTGCTGGTGTCTAACTCCACCCTGCACGGAGGGGGGTACCTGGGCCACTGCCAGCAGCACATCCAGAGCTTCCTCGGGCAGTAAGCGCTGTGGGGGCTGCGGGAGCCCTGCCGGACCCCGCTCCCGCCGCGCCGACCGCTCTCTCCCCTCTGTTCTCCCAGGAAGGTGAAGCGGGTGCTGTTCATTCCCTACGCCCTGCACGACCGCGACGCCTACGCCCGGACCGCCAGGGAGAAGTTTGAGAGCCTGGGTAAGGCCGGCCTGGCTGCTGCGGCCGGGCCAGCGCTGCCCGGGGCTCCCGCAGTCGCGGCCGTGTGCGGGGATGGGGCGCTGGGACCCCCGGGCCGACAGCGCTGCAGGGCCGGTGCTGCTGGGCATGAACGGGAGCAGCGCTGCAGAGGGGCCTGGCTCGGCTGCTGCCGTTCAATGGGTCAGCAATGGAAGTAAGAGCAGCAGGAGCCGTCTCCAGCCTTCTGTCTAAAAGTAGATCCTTTAGAGGCCTCCAGAAGAAATCCTGCTGCAAACAATTCTACCCACTTCAGGGAGGGAGATTTTATTCCTAAATACTAAGTTTAATCATATGAGGAAACATTTCTTCCCGTATATGCTGAAGGCGTGCAACCACTGGTGTGAAGACCATTACTATAAAGAACTTCAACCAGCCAGATAGTTGCTCAATGAACAGCAAGATAGCTTTGCTTGGAGCAAAGATCTTTGCAGAGCAGCCTACAGCAACACCCCTACACAATATCTATCACTGTTGAGGGTAACTTTGGACCTGTTACTGTAGTAATAAGCAGTACTCGCTTCCGTGGGCAGCACACTTTGCTCTTTGACTTGCAGAAAGATTGCTGCTCTCAAATGTCCATGTTCTTCTGACTCTCCTGACGCTTCCTGTACTCAGTGAACCCCAGCAAGGCAAATCTATGAAAGCCAGACATTTTAACAGAAACAAGACTCAAATTAGATATTTGTACAAGCAATGATAGACCAATGAGGGCACATCCTATTAGACTTCAGCACAGCCAAGTTCAAGACTGACAGCTTTTTTCTTATTTTCTAGTTACCTGGTAACATTGTGCCTCAGTCTGCACCTGCTGAGTGAAACGCTCTGCTCTTAGACACTGAACACATACATCCACAAAACAAACATTTCCTTTGGTACAGCTGGATGCAGAAGCCCTGCACTAATGTAGGACATACACTCTGTTTTATGTTGTAGAGTTCCCTGAAATTTCCCCAGTTGTCTGGCAAAAAATTTGGCTGGGGGGGGTGTGCATAGGGAGAGATTGAACATACCACATTCTTCCACCAGAATGAAGTGGCAGAGGCAAATACTTTTTCATTTAAGGTTATGGGCTGGACAGCATTCACGAGTCTTGTGATCCAGTGGAAGCTGTAAGGAAATCTGAAGCAATATTTATTGGTAAGTTTTACTTCTCACTTCCCACTGATGGTTTATGTAGGGCACTTGAAGAGTCCTGCTCAGAACTGGCACTATAGACCAACAATTAAAAAGTTGGGCCTAGAAATTATTAGGAACTACAGAAAACAGTACTTTAACTGGGAGACTGAAGACCCTAAATTTAGTGGTAGGCAGGGAAGTAGGAGAGATTTATTAATGCGTCTTCCCTTAGTTTCAAATTATTAATTTGAACAGTGCTTCAGTGTAAAAATATGATCATCGCACCTGTATCATCACTTTATCAAGCCTAAGAAGATCTAGTCCAAATACCGTGCTCCTGGGCATTAGAGCAGAGTCAAACAGCCAGTGTCAGCCTTACAAGAAGGACTCAGGATATGAACCCATGGCCTGCCCAATGACTGTTCTTCCAAAACTTCTGGTTTTACTGCTGCTCAAAGCAGGATAGTACCATGAATAAAGCATTGAACTCATTGAGCCTGCCATGTTTGTAAAGGCTTCAGTTAAAACTGATGGTGAAAGCATGTTAAATAAGTTGGACTTTGTTTCTGCAGGAGGGGGGAACACATTCCGTCTCCTGAAAGCTCTTTACGACAACAGTCTGATACACGAGATCAGGAAAAGAGTTCTTGAGGTAAAACTGTAGGACTCTGGGCAAGACTGAATGGCAGGATTTCGGGCACAGGCTTTTGTTTAGACAAATCCAAGTTGATTCTACACTTTGTTTCTAATATACTTCAAATGTTGAGCCACCTCAGGCAATCTGATGAACTGAAAACTATGGCCATATAAAGTTGTCATTAAGTCATTGAAACGACTAAGGTCAGCAGTCTGTCTTTCTAGAAGTTTCCTAGATGTGGGACTGCAAGACCCTGAGATGTACAATGCTGTGAACCTTAAAAATAAGTCCCTCAACTTGAAATATCAATGAGGAGCGGTGCAGGATTTAGCCTGTGTCCAGAAACTCTGTTTTTCAGTTTGAGATGTCCACTTTGTGTCTTTTTGAAGATATAGATGTGTTCTTATTACAGCTTGTCTGCTAATAAACTAGTGATAAAGTTGGATCCATACATGCCTTTTAGACAGTGTTGATGCTGAAATTACATAATTACTTTGCGTACCTTGTTGGAATTGAGAGGTGGGAGTGCCATTGAGCCCTGCTCAGCAGCCCCATTTTTCTGTCTTGTGAATCTTGTAAGGCACAGTGAAGATACACCATCTCTGGAGAAGAACAGAAGAAAGGTGTTCCACTAGCAATGTGGAACTGCAAATGACTTTAGGCAGATTTATGTAAGCCCAGTAAGGCCAGCTGACAAGAAGAAAGGTTAGCTAGGCTTGTCTTAATATATAGAAATGTAATGTCTGTTGTGGACAGAAAATCCAGAAAATCTTCAAATATCAGTGAAGTCTGGATAATTATTTGGTTATATTAGCACCAATTCTCTCAAGATAGCTTATTTTTACAAATTTTTATTACCTGAGAACTTGCATGCTTGAGTGGCATTCTTCCATGTACAGCTTAGTATTCAGTACTAATACCTAAACAACGCTAAGCTGGTCATGGTACTGGTAAGCTGATGCTGTGATAACATTGTATTAACTTCAGATAAACTAATTAAAAGCCAAGTCAGGTAATTCCTGTGACTGCAATGTAGACAAGTCTCACCTCTCTTAAAGTGAAGTCCAGTATATGCACTGACAACCTTCTAAGTTCTCTCTTGTGATGGGGTCATAGAGCTGTGAGCACAGGACATGCAGCAGCTTGTTCTCTGACACAGATAAACTAATGTCCACCTCAGAACCTGAATTCTTATTCTTCCGCTCTTCACCTGTAAAGTTAGCAATGAGATTAGCTAAATGAACTGAGTTTGATCTGACTGATAAGTCTCTGACACTGATAGAAACTGCTGTAAAATGCAGTTCCTAGTTGTGATACAGCATACTGATCATTGCTTTTGTCTTGCAGGATGGGATTCCTTACATGGGATCCAGTGCAGGAACTAACGTTGCTACCATCAGCATCAACACCACCAATGACATGCCAATTGTTTATCCACCTTCCCTGCAGGCCCTAGGTTTAGTTCCTTTTAATATTAACCCCCACTACCTGGACCCAGATGTTAAAAGTACTCACATGGGTGTAAGTAAAGCATGCCAGAGCTAACACAGTAACCAGCGTGCAGAGATGTAACCGTAGCCTGCGTTTGTGAGGCCTTACAAAGCTCCAGCATGTCAAACAGCTGCTCCCTAGAGAAACTGGAAATGCCAGTGAGGCAGTAACACTTTACTTCCTTCTACAACTTTTCTTTGCGTGGAAAGAGGAGTTGGCAACAGTATTACTGAGGTGGAACAAAGTGTTTTTCACAAACACAAGCTTTGCAATGCCTGAAATACTGTTGCTTGATACCTGTCATGGAATGGGGGAACTAAAAGAAAAAGAAAACCCTAAAATGTTAAGATGCAATGCACCGTGGTTCTGGAGGGTCTGATGAAACCATCAGAATGGGGAGATCTTGAGACAGCATGTAGTCTGTGGTGTAAGAAAATACCCAGGTACTGGTGTCCTTGCAGGGAGCACACCCTCTAATGTCCAGTACTGAACAGGCACATGCACTAGTATAGCTGAAGAAAAAACACTTAAGCCATCAAGCACAAAGAGACATGTATGAAGGAGCTGCTTTTTGAATAGCATGTCAGCTACTTCCTCAGGGAACAGTTTCTGGGGTGCATCTTTTATCAACCCAAATACTTTCCTCCTTGTAATCAAAATTTCATGGTTAGAGGAAGCATTAAGAATTAGGGAACAATGTAGAGATGGTGGACATGGGTGTGCTTCTAGAGTTTAGCTGAAGTTGTAGGTACTCATTTAATCAGCCAGTATTAGATAAGCAGGCAGTCTTCTCCCTATAAATAACTTTTGCTATTTCTCTGAGAGGAGGCTGGAAGCTCTGTGCTGTACCAAGTCTCTGCTGTGTTCCTGTGTTTCCTTACCCATAAATCCTTCTGGTTTGATTTCTTTAACTACTGTTGCTCAGTTCAGCAGCAAACCTCAGGAAACATGGTAGAAGGAAAATTCTTCAATGTAATACCTACTTGAAGACAAGCAAATATTTTAATATCACTGGAAATCCATGATTTACTACCCTCTTTCATGAAGGTGGCACCTCAGGCATCTGCTTCCACCACTTTTCCCAGTGCACACAGAGATAGCAATAAAAAACAACTAAGAAAGAAACAAACAAAAAGGATGAATTGAGTGAAAATAAGTTTTAAGGCTTTTCTGGATTGAGATCATGTGAGTTCTGTTTGATCAACCTGCTGTAAATTCCCACTAGAGATGAAGGGTAAAATACATATCTGTTAGAGTCAATCTGCCACTCCATTCTGCTTGAGGGGAAGTGCCTGCTTTGTTTAATGTTATAAAATTGCTTGGTATCACGCTCCTTGGATAACTCCAAGTCCTACCTTATGGCCTGGGAAGCTAAATCTACAATCATTATTGCAGGAGACAAGAGAGGAAAGAATTCGCCAATACCATGAAGAACCAAACACCCCTCCAGTTCTGGTGAGTAGTTCTCAGTCAGGAAGCTCATGGCTGTAGCACGATAAACACTTTAAATGCATTCATGCCAGCCTTCAGTGTGGGTTCCCCTGCCTGACAAGCCTTACAGAACGGTGGCATGGAAGGCTAATTATATTCTTGCTAAGAGCTTCAACCTTGGATTTTGCTTGCTTGCAGAAAATGGGTTAGAGCAAATAAAATGCATACTGCATGTTATGTTGCTAAACACTATATATTCAGGCAGCTCTGATCTTCGCAGTCACTGGCCACCAATCACATATTGTACACTGGGGTGGTGTGCATGCAGATGGTACAATACCTTCATCTTCTTGCAGATATTCTTAACTGTAATCTCTAATACAGTTTCAGAATTAGTACAGCCAGTAGAATATATGTCATTTCATTATGTCTGTCTGGGGAAGTGGGACCTCTGTGTTTCCTGTCCCTGTGCTAGATCTCGGAGTAAAAAGTTTGTGCTCTAACAAACCCAGCTGGCTTGTTGCTTGGCCCAAACTGGATCTAAGAGTGGTAGGGTAGTAGAAGTAACTGTGGGGAAAAGAAACACACTTCCCTCTTCTCCTTAACGGTTTCTCCTTTAAAAGTGAAAACTGAAGTAAACAAGAAAATCAGCTTCTAAAACAAGATAACTCACCAAATTTTGTCTTTTCATCTTTGTAAGGTAAGCGGGGAAGTCTAGTCTGTAGTCATGGTGAGATGCACTAAGACTGGCCTGCTTGTGACAAGCATTCTACCCTCTCAGATAGCTCAAAAATCATGTTAAATGTTTCCACCTACATTAGGGCTTGCGGGAAGGTGCGATGCTGCTAGTGGAAGGAGACAAAGCCACACTGCAAGGAGTGACAGGAGCGCGTCTGTTTTTGAGGTAAATGCTTCATTTGAATGATCATCCTTCAGACAGAAAGGAAGAGAAGCTCCTGTTAGACTCCTGGCACATGCTGCCTGTCCCCCACATCAGAAGGTACTTCATCCCTTGGTTCCATTTTTCTTTGGGGAAAACATGAGTAGTTTCATGCTCCAAAGGAGCAGACAGTATGACAGCACTCTAAAGGAAGTCTAACTTACACAGTAAGTGCTATGGCATTACATCCACTGATGCTTATGATTCCAAATTCTAGTTACCCTTCACAGAAAGAGCCCCAGTAGTCAGCTCTGTTATCAAAAGCCAGGGGAACTGGAAGCACAGTAGTCCCAGCTCCTGTTAAAGCTCACAGCATGGTTTGTCTTGTTTACAGGGGTAAGAAACCAACTGAACATGAGCCTGGAACAGATTTCAGTTTCCTCCTGACTGACACTAATCCCCTGAATCTGTAGCCTTCCATTTCCTGCAGCAAAAGTTACTATACGAAGAAGACAGTGAGGAAGCAGGAAAGAGATGCTTCTAAGTCCAACGGTGGGTGGGGAACCTTATCTTCCTTTTTAAATATGTATAGTGGGCTTTTTTCCTCACCGTGATTCATGTCCTGGACGTCTCCTTCCCAGCAAAATGACTTTTTTTATTGCAATACTTGAGTAATCAAAGCTATTTGAAGTCTGAAAGGGTCTGCACATTCGTGTATCCAGTTTGATTCCTTCCCCACCAAAAAAAAAGTTAAACAATTAAGACAGTGACAACAATTGCTTCAACAGGACACCGAGTCAGCTGTTCCTACTGCGTAGCTTTACCTGCTAAATGAAAGAATTGTTCCTTCAGTGTACTTCCACAGTTCATTTCATTTTTGTGCTATTAATAAATGGAGAAGTTATGCATTCAATTACTTTTATTTGCTTCAGACTCATGTTAAATATATACAATGCTAACTATGTACAAAAGTGTGCATGTTAAAAATTGTCAGGTTACAAACTTGCAAATCCTAGAAAAGTGCAAAATTTTAAAACATCTTCCACCATGCTGTACAGGAAAAAAATCCATCATTAGCCAATATACACAATCTTAAAACATACTGATCAAAACAAAGTAAGACATACAGTATACGCTTAAAGCACCCAGAGGGAAAAAGATATTGCACAGAAGACTGACAGCAAGTTCATTACAGTGCCTGGAGGCTCATTTTTGAAAGTGGCTATTTCTAACACTCCTCAGATCCAACATTAACTCTTTAGAAAGGCATTTTTTGGCATTTAAAAATCCATTTGTAATCACATAATTGCACAACCTGTAAGAATTATCAGAAGATATTAACTGTTGCTGTAAGGCCTTTGCTTCCACCCCCTCATTAGCTTCAGTAAAAATTCATCAGGCAAACTTAGTAGCATCACAGTTTCCATCAAAACACTGACCAAAGGGAGGTAAGTCTCACACGTAGCATTTCTCTAATCTTACGTTAAGCTGCTCCTGCATAGTAAAGGTTTGAATCAGAATACTTATTGCAAGTTTTCCTTGAATTCTTTTTTCCCCTCATGGCTTTCTTTAGGCAACAGCTCACAGCTGCGCGTGACTAAAGCAGTACTGTCAGGTGCAAGAGTTAAATTTATTTTTAAAAATTATTTCAAGGCAAAAAATATGGCTCCCTTGAGGGGAAAATACTGACTAGATAGGAAGCTAAATAAACAAGTGGCCTCTTAGGTTCAGTTAGATCTATGATGTATATGGCTGGAAGTTTTATAGTCCAATCTCAAAACATCTTAGCAGCTTTAAACCATAACCTACACTGACAATCTTGCTTCTGGGACAGAAGACATGTTATGAAATTGTATCTGTGCTGAGCATAATCACCAACAAAGTCTGGAAATACCTGCCAAATTTTCCAAGTCTACTGGACAAAACTAAGAATACACGACAACTGAAGGAATTCTATTGAAAAGAAGTCCAACACATATCTGAGCCATTTAGGTAAATGGTAACTAAAAGAAAGACATACCAGTCTTCTTTCACAGATGCACAGCAAAAAGGTGAATTACAATCAAACAAAGGGCAGTTCCTCACATGTGGGGTGTTCAAGACTGCAGTAAGGTCAATGGCGCTCAAATTGAAACTGTAGGGCATGTTATGGTGCCACTCAGAGGCATTTCTGCATTCAGGCATCTGATATTTTAAATTTTTTTTTTTAATTGCAGTAGCTTTTTAGAAAATCCTTGCTTCCTTCAAAGTATGTGTTAACAAGGGCAATTAGTAACAGGATTGGCTCCTTGGGATGGAAGGAAAGACATATTGCAAACACTTCAGTTGACTCTAACATTGGCAGACACTGAGCCCACATAGGATTCCACAAAAACTTACTCTCCCCAAAAGGAGACTATTAACAAGTGTCATGTTTACAACTGAAACCAACATAGCTTTTAAGCCAAAAAACATAAGAAGACGTAGAAGCACATGCTTGAATTTCCACCCAATTAAATATAACCCTATGTAGTGCTTTCATATAACAGTATTAGATCAGGCCTTAGGTTCACATTAGGATATGCGTTTATATGTGTGTGCTTTTTTTAAAAATTCTTTGAAAGGAAGAAAAGGAAAAAAATTCACAGCACCTAGGCTCAGCATTTAACCTACCCAGCAAGGTGCCTTTAGCAGTGGAAGACAGGAATGCTTTCAGGTGACAATACAGAGCATGTGTCTACACAGACTCTCAATGTAGGAGCAGAAGGACATCAACATTTCTACACCCCTTCCAGCTCTAAAGCTCTCTACCATTCCATAGTCTGTATATGGATACACGTTTTCAGCTAAATACATGTACACAGTAAAAGCTTTGTGCAGGATTTGACTTATATTTTCTAATGATTTTGTTAATTAAGATTGAGAAAGACTTGCAGAGGAAACATGGAGCCAATTGACTAGGCTATTTAAAGCTTGTGAAGACGCTAATAAATCTGTTTTGTGATAATACTCATGATCTAAAATATACCAGAGGGGGAAAAAGGCTTCTTTATATCAATGTTGCAGATTAGCAAAATAATTGTAATGTGAATATAGGTTGATTTGGTTTTTTGGGGGGAGCGGGGGGAAGTTGAAGGTGTTTTGTTGCTTTGGGTTTTTTTTCTTTTTTTTTTTCTTTATTTTTAAATCAAACAGGCTTCCTAAAACCTAATTTTTAAAATGTGTATTAACCATCAGGAGAAATACAGTTAGTTTAAGATTGGGATTATTATTTTGTGCTGGTAAGGTACACGGATGATAGAAGATATGGTTTCTAGATATCCTGTGAGCAAGTAATAGATAATAAGCACATTGATTCAGAAAAACTTGCATAAGTCAAATGCTAACTTGAAGAGCAAGAACTTCACTTTCTGTATGCTTGTATAGTACAAAATCAAAGACTAGATGGGATTCTGCACTATATATAAAAAGACAACTAAAAATACTATCTGGAATTCTAAGTAAATTGGTAAAGAGAAATTTAGCAAACATTTTACTTGAAATGAAGGAGACATATCTTCTAAATACCCTTTGGTATCCAAGCTCAAAACTGTGCTATGGAGAAGTTACTCAGTACTGCTAGCTACTTGATCTCATTTATCTACAAGGTGTGAAAAGTGTGTCAGTTTTCAGTTGCTTTTAGATATATATATTTACATTCCTACTTACTCATCTGCAAAGGTAAGCACATCTTAAACATTGATAAATAATTCGAGTTTCTCCAAAAATTAAAAATAATATCACCAAGAAGATGGTAGCAAATGTAGTGCTATGAAACAAATGTCACTTAAGACGTTTTTACTCTAAATTCTTAATTGGAATTTTCTCATCTCACATCTTTACTTTTTACAGTTAAATAAATCTTTGTTCAAAACCAAAGAATAATCCTATTTCACCAATACTACGTGAAAAACAAAATGGGATCCTAAACTTTACTGACTTGAAGAAATTGAAGAATTATGGAAGTCAGTTCACTAATTCACAGTGCACTGCATAACACACTGCAAATCAACCGATCTAAACAACTGATCAGAAAAATTTTCTATTTATAAAAAATTATTTTCTACTTTTTTATACAAATAAGTTAAAACAAAAAGAAACAATATGCCAGCTAATGCTCACACTTAGGACTTTTATCTTTTATTTAAAGCTGGTTTTAGATAAAGGCAAAGTGCAGACCTTCAAACCTATGGAGGTCTCTCCAGAAGGCCTCTGGCAAGGACACCAAGCGTGTGATGGTGTGTACCTCCCATCCCTCGAGGACTAGAGAAAAGATCAAAAGGCAATGGATGTTGCCATTCTTCCTGGAGCATAAAAGCAGCTCAGCTCACCTGTCCCATTCCTCGCTCTACAGTTGCTGCTTTGTGCTGAGCACAAACTAGCCTCAAGTTTGAGAGCCCAAGAACTGTCCACATTTAAACCTGTCCCAGGTAGTTGTGAAGATCACCCAATGCTTGTGATGCACTGAAATGATGGTATTGAAATGTCAGATGTCTTCATCATAAACTATTTCCTCCCCAATTATTGCAACATATTTTACTTAAACTGACTCGCTGTATTCAGGATTCTTTAATATTAAACTACTAAAATGTTAATTAAACTACTGTATCAACATACCTAACCCACAGCGGGATGTTTTCAAACCCTTCTGCAAACCTCTCTATGCAAGTACCAAAAACTATGCTCTCACCAAACTCTACGAAAAACCCATCTCCACCATTTTTCCACTTGATTCTGCTAGCCCAAAACATCACGATTTCCTGACCCCTTCCCCTGCAAATAAACACTTAGCCTCATATATGCATTTAAGCACAACATATATGCACGCTTATAAAAACCATCATCTCAATGCCTCAAATGAGTTTTTTCAATTTCCCATAACACAGAAAAATCTCACATTCTGAGCTGAAATTCCTCTAAACTACTCTCTAAAGAGCTCCCCTGAAATCCCTTCTTCATGAAATTATAATGGACAAACATACTTCACATTCTCATGTACAAACTTAATACTTCCAGAGTATCCTCAGTATTCTTACTGGATAGGTAAATGACTAAAAATAGTATTTCTCACTTCTCTTATAGCCTATTTGAAAATATGGGATGTGGTTTTAAATTTTTTTTTACCTACAGGGAATAGGAAAAGAAACCACACCACTCTACTTTTGGAAATTTTTTCATCTCTTGGCAAATGACTCAGGAAAATAATTCTTACTTCCTCCTAATTTTTCAGACAATCCAGTCTGTCACAGTGATAGTCAGAATATTGCAGCTATGCATAGACTCACTTGTTCACTACTCTGATTTATTATCTCATTTACAAAAGTTAAGAAAAAGCAACACAACTTTCTTTACACAGTACACTAATCAGTCATTAAGAGGGATTTTTTTTTTCCAGTAAAGAAATTGAGGCAGAGAAACCAGTTTTAATGAGACTAATAGAAACCGTGAAGATTATCCTTTAGCAGGGTAAGGAGGTATTACTATTTCTACAAAGTTAATAAATATTGTGCTTAAAGTTAATGAAATGAGATAATACATTATGAAGTTCTTCAGGTAGTTCAACAACTCCCCAGCCACAGGGAATATCTGATAACATTTATAAGAAATACAACACACATCCATTTCAATAAATAAATAAAAAATAACAAGAAAAGTGATGGTAGAGGGAAGAAAGGGGTAGCCAAAAGGGAACATACTATCTAACAATCACTTATAGTTCGGCCTTGTATCTATAGTCCCCTTATCCCATGGTATTTTCTCTTTTAATAGACATACATACATGAATATACATATATATACACACATATATACACATACACACACCTTCACACGCTGATCCAAAAATTTGTATTTTTCCCTCAGCACCAGGCTTTTCTAACAGTATGGGGTTATCATTTAAATCAGCAACATTATAAAAATGTCAGAATGATAGGAAAAGGCACACCCTTCTATCTTCATGTATTGGTAAACCAAGAAAAAAATAAAACTAAAAACAAAACCAAAAACCAGTAATGCCTTCTCCAAAACATAGCATGCAATTGGATACAGCACACATAAGGATCTAGTATTTTCTTTTACCAGGTCTTAAATGCATCTTCAAAACGTTCATGTGGTTTTCCCTGCTTGTTTTAACAGGAAAAAATATGGCTAACAACTGGTTTGGTGAATACCAAGTCAAGAAACAAACAGGTGCTATTTTTAATTGAATTGTGCTGCAATGTTGCATAATGATTCTGCAGTGGAAATTTATTTTCTATTTGCAGGAGTTGCCTTACTAATGAAGCAGATTGATCTTGGACCAATATAAGATAATGATGCTTCCTCTATATTTCTACAAGATATTAAATATAGCATGGGATTTCTTGGTGTGTGTCTTAGTCTACTTGACAATAAATAATTTTCAGCAGCAAGTATTTCCTACCTCCTTCAGCTCCTTCACCAGCTTCAACTCCTTTTAAGTTATTCATGTCTCTACTTTAAACAATTTCTGATAATCAAGTAGTGCAACACAGATGTTCCTTGGAGAACAGCCTAAAACTGGAACTACACAAAAGAAGACAGCAATAGCCATTTACATGAACAAATTGCAACAGAATGTTCACTGGGCTAAAAAACATATTGAGAAGGTCGTAACTGTCAGCTATCCCAATTCTGAATCCAACCACTGCAACAGCCAGAATTTTAATTTACAGGGGAATAACAATGCTGTCAAAGCAAAGCCAAATACCTTCTTTGTGATCAAGGAGCATCTGGCCCTACTCAGCTTTAAATCAAACGCTATTTATCTTGAATTCAATTAGTAAGCTTGGGTTTGGAAACTTGAGGGTTTTTTGGTTTGGGTGGGTTTTTTTTTCCCCTTCCAAAACACAGTTTTAGCAGCTGTTGAGAGAGGGACCAAGTCAACACAGTCAGGGAAAAATACGCAAGCAAGCTAACCTGTATGAGTACATGTGCTTACTACTATACCTGTAACATAGGTTCTTCATCAATAGGCTTAAGAATCAAGCCCCTGATTACATATTTATACATTAAAGTGACAAAAAGATTAAACATGTTTCTGGTATCCGTGAGAGAAGGTAGAAGCAGCAATCACTTGGAATCTTGAGTGTTATATTCAGTCTCTCCTGATGAAATCTGGCTGAGCCGTTTGCTTGATCCCCACAGCTTTCGGGAAAGCTGACCTGAGCGCATCTGTTTAAAAGTAATTCAGAGAAACAAAAGGAGGGGGAGGGGATAAGGTGGATAAATTAAAAAGGAATTCAGACACTGATTCTGGTGAAATGCAGACACTACAATGTACTGCATAAACAAAACTATACCAACAAAAATTGTTTGAAAACAAACCAAAAGTAACACTTAGGGATGATTCTTGGGACTGACAAAAACAACACACAAAACACTAACCACAGTCTTCTCTGATTTTGAACAGCTAAAGGGATATTGCCAAGTAATGTGTACTTATATGCTTAACCTACTTCAAATGGCCTAGAAACTTGCTATTTGATAGGAAGGGAAAAAAGAAGTGGATGTCAAGCAAGAATGAATCAAATGAGAAGAAAGGACATTTTATTTTAGAGATTTCAAGTAGAAATTGCTAGAAGTGAAAAAGAAAAAATAACCAAGATGCAAGACAGTGATGGCAGAATGTAGGAAAAAGAGAAAGGTTATTTTCTGGTGACAAATTTATAGTCTTCCAAAGATTCTGTGTGAAGTGTTCGGTGTAAAATTTTAAACCAGAAGTAAGTCACACTGAATACTCCATAAGTTAAGACAGATAACAAGCAACCAGAGGCCATATTAAATCCAGCATCTGGTAGGTCTGCAATCTGACAACAATTTGTAAGAAGCTGTTTTACTCCTAAAGTACAAGGTCAGTGACTGGCCAGTAGTGATCAGCCTGGCAGCTGATTAGGTTATGAAATTCCTTGCAGTTCAGTAAACAAGATGCATGCCTTAACAACACAAGTTAGAGAACAGTTCCCCCCAGTTACTACTACAAATTTAACAAGCTTAAGAACTGTATCATTACAGCAGCAGTGTTCTAGAAAAGGCACAGTGCTGACCAGGATTAACACTAACAGGTGATAATTGCTTAGACTTCTGGAACATCCAAACCAGCTAAGTAATTGTTAAAAATACAAAAACATTTATTATACTTCATACTAGATACTGCCAATGCAGAAACACTAAAGGCCAATCTCAGTACCAAGCAGCATTTCCCTTTACGCACATTAGAGAAGGTCCGTCCTAAGGATCCAAGTCTCTGTCCTAAGGATCAGTATCACCACTGAAAGCTAGAACTACAACACTGTCTTCTGTATACAAATAAAATTCTAGTAATTAATTCCTTTCAAACTAAAAATAAATCACTCAACAAATAAACACCCCACATACATACACTTTTCAAATATATTGATTGATGCCATTATAGAAAACTAGAAAATCTGGGACATAATGTTGTTCCTTATATTTTTGTGTTAAAAAAAAAAATCTATTTACATGGATATTAAACTTGAAGATCATCTTAATTATAAACAGAAAATTCTGAAAAAAGAATCATTGGAAAGCCTCTACAGTCATAAAAGGAATCCAGTCTTTGAAACAACACTTTCTGAATAGTTAGAAAAATAGATATGATTAAGAACTGAAAATAAGAAAACAAAAAGCCTTCAGTCTAATGATACACACAAATTTCAGCCTACAA
Source organism: Pseudotriccus pelzelni (assembly GCA_035584735.1). Classification (NCBI taxonomy): domain Eukaryota; kingdom Metazoa; phylum Chordata; class Aves; order Passeriformes; family Tyrannidae; genus Pseudotriccus; species Pseudotriccus pelzelni. The sequence continues at coordinate 25,081,569 of JAWMRA010000164.1, read as the reverse complement.
AAGATCTTTCTATGGAATAGGAAGCTTAGAAATGACAGTGACTTTAAAACTGCTGTTACAAATATATGTTTAACCACATCATAATCAGCTCTTTGTCAATGCTACAATAGAATAAAAGCTGTTCAAGTGGAAGTCAGTGAAAACCAACCTCACCGCATCTGCTGCAAGCAAAATCAGACTACCATTGTGTGAAGCCTATTTCCAGTACTAAACTATGTATCTCCTAGTTAAACATATTGAAATGCTGACAAATAAGTTCTCTTTTTTTCACATTTAAAACATAAAATTAAGATACTTTTCTGGCATGTACTAAAGATCATGCAAAAGTGATAATCACATTTTCAAACAAATACATTGCAGCACAACAGAGATAGAGTTATAAAGAGAAGCAGGTTTAAGCTAACTCAAGTACTTTGAAAGTCATGACAAGAAGTACTTAAAGCAAAACCTATGTTTCGCACAAGAAAAACTGGGCACATCTATTTGACAGATGGATGCTCTGTATTTGATATTGCATATGCAGTACCAACAAGTTTGTATCACCATATGGAGCACTGAGCATACTGGAAACCTCCAGAAGTGATTCTCTGTGCATTGCAATTAGAGACTTTTAACAGAAAGAAGTAATATTTTTTCCCCCCAATGTCAGTCAATGCATATTAAAAGATATCTGACAGAAACCATAAAAATAAACAAAGTAGCTTACTCTCTTTTTTCCAAACTTTCTTCTGGAAAATTATTTCTTCAAGAAGAGGCTGACAACACTATCCCATTCAGAAAAGATTAGCTATTATGACTTTGCTTATTCAGATGTGAGTGATAAAGTCTGGAAGTTAGTCCAGCTGAGCTTCCCATCTGCGATCCCTATATACCTCTGATTCTTAATGAAAATTTTCAGTAGAGCAGTCTCAACAGTTATTTGTTTCCCACTGAAAACTGAAACTTGCTCTTAAGTTTACCCTGCCATAGAGGAGACCTCTTGCTCAACTGGAAAGCAGAAATAAGTGAACTTCCCACTGTTCGGTAGAAAAAGTTCTTGATGGTAGGTTTTACCTCTGCTGGCTTGCCAACACCAACGATAATCAACTTGCCGTCCTCCAAGCCAACAAGGATGTGGCTGTACTCTTTGGTGACAGAAATGCAATGAATTGGCAGTCTCATGGCTAAGGGGGAGATGCTCAGACTCAAGCTGAAATGAACCAAAAAAACCACAGAGAGAAAGTACTTGTATTTGTTTGCACATACTGCAAAGAATCACACTGCAGTTAAAATGGCTGTTCACAGGATGCACTAGAAAACAGATTCTCAAGTATCCAGTTTGCAATTTCCATTATTGTAAACTCCTATGGAACTATGTAATCATATCCCAGAACGGAGCCACAACAACAAGTAAAGGCACTGATGGGTAAGCCAGTAAGCTAAGACATTTTCACTGAAATATAGTAACATTAGTACCACAGCTACCCAAGTTACAAAGATCACTCCCACTCTGAGACACAATGGAGCTCTACAGAGAGTAGCAGTAAGTAGAGCTTAAAACTCAGTGTAGAACTACATGAGACTTGACCCTGCAGTTGCTGAGCTCCCTGTCACTAATCAGGGGAAAGTCACAGTTTGCAAATGTCAGACAGTTCCTCCTGAATTCTGCCAGTTTTAGGTGTCTAATTGGAATAAATGCCTGGGAAGAAAGAGGTCTTTTAAAACCTCTCATTCTCACAAGGATTGCCCATAGCATCAAGCAAAGACCATATTATACAGCCATTTTTCATTAAGCCATTATATTTGTACCTCAATAATAAATTACTGCTGGTGCTACATTACCTGTAGAGATCCCGTATGGAAAGAAATCCCTGTAAACTGCCCATCACGATATACTCGCCAGTCACACACATATCTGACACTTCCTCCTTCAGAGTCTCAGAACCCAAATATTTTCCGTTGACAGAATAGAGATGTAATGCATTCTTATCCTGAATAGATCCAAAAAAAACTATGTCACAGAGGACTGACAAGATAAAGAGTAGTATTTGTATCTTCAGCTCACTAAAAGGAGCAAATTTGGCTAATAACCCACAGACAGTGTTGAAAACAGTCTCCTTGTTGAATGATACATGAGTAGTGATTCTACGCTCAACCAGTATGGATGCAAGGTGCTGTAGGGAAATTTTTGAAGTTACCCACCGATGTAACATTGTAACATCTCACCTATCCATTTAATCAATTCCAAACCTGGAAACATCCATGGATTTAACAGACAGGTCCCTATTTTATAAGTATTTTTTCTTAAGGCAGAAGAAAGGAAGACAGCACTCATCTTCAGCCTTACTACCACTCTCCTTCCCCCCCCTTCCCCTCCCAAAATGAAAAGCAGAAGGAAACAAGTGTATTTCTAGAGTGCTAGATCTAAAAGCCTTTTCTGGACAAGGCAACAAGTTCTTGATGGATTAAAGACACTAAACTAACAAAAATGTCTTAAGTTCTTCCAATCTGACAATACCTTTGGTCTCTTCTCTCCCCATCTTCCCAATGTAGCTAGTATGCTTATGTAAACAAAAAAAGTTGTCTTTCAGAAATTTCCTATGCCCCTAGAAATCACAACAGCTTTACCCCTTATTAAAGCAACTACACAGCTCCTCCATGGGCAGAATAAGCTACACAGTGAACCTTACAGCTATGTCTCCAATCCAAAACTAGGAAACTGTAGTCAATGAGCATCTTGCACACAGAACTTACTGCTCCCCTTATAAGCATCTGTTTCTGTGCACAGTGGAACTTCTTTCCCCTAGTTTTCCAGTTCAAAGCAGCTTTCCCAGGCAGATTTGTTAGCCTATGCTACATGCAAGGAAGATGCTGAGTTTGGAGATCTTCATGAAACTCACAGGAGCACAATATGCCTGTGATTTATCTTTTAATCAGATTTCATTGGAAGTGGCTAGAAAAATTTTAAAAATATGGAATATTTTAAATATTTTAAATATTTTAAAAATATTTCCCTTAGGAAATAACTTAGGTATATTTACAATTAAAGTCTTCAGTGACAGAAAGAGAGCCATTCCATGAATCTAAGTACCTTAAGAGTAGTCTTTCCTTCTACGCTGGTGTGGACAACTATATGTCCTTCCCAGGACACAGCCAGATTGGGAACAGTCAGCAGGAGAGAACTCTCACAAGGTGGTCGCAAAGTCCTCACATACTGACCTTTCCGAATAGTGCGGACGATAACAGTGCCATCCTGCAGCAACCAAATAGAGGCAAACTGTTACTCAGCAGGTAAGTTACCACAACACTTACACAGAGAGGATACAGGGAATATTTGAAACCACTTAAATCCCTAATGGGAAATAAGGACAAAGAAGCCTTCCCCTCAAGACCACGCACTCTAATAGGCAAATAAAAAAAACCAAATGCAAGCAGGGCAAGAGGGGGAGGAGAGGCAGCAAATCAGCCATTTCATACATCACATTTATGAGTAGGCATTATGTGCAGTACAAAGTCAGAGTTCACCAGCCTGCCAATGTAGTAGAGTAAGGCAGACCATGAGCAAGCTGTACAGAGTTAACAGAGCAGGGAAGAAATTGTCCCAGAATTATTGCTATGAGAAGCTTAAAATCACCAAGGAAGTCCACACATGTTAAAGCTCATCTGTGCAAAGTAAAACCACATAATAGGTGAGGCCTGTGCTGTGCACAGGAGTTTGAGACAGCCCAATATATGCAGGCAGCAAAGCAGATGGCACGTATCTTCTTAATGCGCAAGGCTGAAGAAAAAAGTTATGCAATAGTGACGTTTTTTGTATTTTTCTTAATGAACTTCAAGTGTGCTCTATGGTTTGAGTAGAGAAGAGGCAAGAAAGAGAAAAGTAGGAAGATGCTTACCCGGGATCCTGACACTGCCATATCGAGTTCAGTGCTGATGCCAACACTCGAAACTTCATCGGTATGCCCATAAAGGATCTGTAATGGCTTAGGTGCGAGGCCTACAGGCACTCCTCCCTGAGAGTAACAAAAAGTGCAATGACACATTCTCTTGCAGCTGAGGACAAACAAAAAATGAATTTCTGGTATCTTCAGTTGTGAGAGGTGTGTATTTGACATAGGCCAAAACCAAAGGCATAACTCACGCATTCCAATTTCAATTTACTGCCTTTTATGTCAGCAGCCCTATTTACTGAAATAACTAGAGTGAACAAACATGCAGATACTGTGTGGGTGTAAGAGAAAGTGTTACTTAGCTGTCTTGTTTCTATCCCTTCAGGTGTCCAGGAGTGCAAGGACCACAGTGAGCAGTCCTAACAGGAGTTGTTCACCCACCCATCCACACATTTATTCTTTGCCTGTGTAGCTGGGCTTGTCCAGTTCTTACAGTTTACCCTGGAATCAAGCACTATCCTCACAGCTAAGCTTAAAGAAGTCGAAGGCTATTTTGCTTAAAATAACAGCAACCCTTTAATTTTCTGAGGCAAAGTAAGGAAATAATCCTTCTCAGGGACTATCAGTAGTGTGGTATGCAAAGGAAATCTTGCAATAATGCTCATTAAGAATAGTAATTTTCCCACATAACTGCAGGGTATCACAACTTTTCTTCAGTGAGTGTGCTGTGAGCACACATGGACATATTCTCAAACCAATTTTAAGGCAAGACCTGTACTTAGAGAGAAGGTACAGTAAACAGTTCTGCAGAGAACTATTTGTTCTCATTTCTCTGATAAAAATTTGACTGCCAACCAAGCCCTGAAAGCCTAAAGCATGCAGGAACACAGAACAAGGGTCATGATACAGGACTAGGAAAGGTGACAGTACAGAGAAGACAAGTAGAATGGAGCTGCCAGTATGCAGTCCACTGCTGCCACTTTGTAAAAACCAAGATAAAACTCTCACAAGAAGAATTTATAATACATAAAACATCATTCATACATCTATTAAACAAAAAATAAATTCAAATCTTAAGAAAAAAATAGTAATTCTAAACGAAGATAATCTCCAGAGGATGACTGTTTAACTCACAAAGAAAAGACAAACTAAAATATTTCCAACATTTATCCCCTCTTGAGAAAAAAACCACTAGTATGAGCATTAAGGTCTCATTTTTTTTTTTTTTGACCATGCACCATTACTACAAAGTACTTCTTGAAAGTATTGTAAATACTTGTACCATGTTTTGCTTCCACAAACACACATGCAATTATGTACCACTCTGCTGCTTTAATGTGCTGACTTCAGTTCAGTGATAAGAACAAGGTGACCTGACCAAAACCTACTGTCCAAAACATGACAGCTCCCCTCTGGCAGTTAATTCTACTTCTATATCTGGAATGCAGCAATCAGAAATGAGTATTTTAAATGCATAACAATGAAAATGGCTCCACATTTTTAGTGTAAGTACACACGTGGATCACACAACTACCTTCACTGCGTGAAAGCACAAGACCAAGATTAAAGAATTCTCAAATGCCAGTGTAAATGCAGCTGATAGACCAGCTCCTAATGTAGACATCAATACTCTCCACAGAGAAAAGGAAGTGCTAAAACGCAACTACTGGAGTGAACAACTGCCTAGAAATGTAAAATTCCTATTTTCCTACCGTGGAAATAAGCTACGAAATCTTTAAAAAAGCCTCTAAAATAGTGTATTTCAGGTATATAGTAACTAACATGGACAGTTTTTCCAACAGAGAAGACAATGGGAATAAAATTACTAAGCTAATCAATTTTAGTGGACTATCTTCACTGCAAACCTAAAAGGAAATCAACAAAATATCATAGCAAAACAGAGAAGGACAAAAACACATTCAGAAACTGCTTCTCAGAGTACACCTAAGTAACACACCTGCTGAACTATTTGCCATATCATGCAGGTAGTATCTCTGGAGCCTGAAATTAAATGAATTCCACAGTAGTCTATTGCCAAGCAGGTCACAATATCTAGATAAAGGAAAGAAAACAGAAAGTTATCACATGAGTATTTAAGACTAATTTCCCACAGACTGATGGTGTGGATACAATTTGTCAACAACATATCCTAGTTTGCATCAGCATGAAATCCTCCACTGTGATAAGGGCTGATGAGACTCTTTTAAACAATGAAGTCATGGTACAGCCAAGTGTACCAACCTGACCTATTCAGCTTTGCAACCTAAAAAATAGCAGGCAAGCCTTATTTTGAAACTACATTAAACCACCACTCCAGTGACTAAAAAGTTATGCTCAAGTATTTAGGTATAATCATGGTTCAAGCATTCTTTCACTCTTATGCTGCCATTCCTTTATAACTGCTATACTTGTTTGCCCAAGTTTATAATTCTTTCCAAGACCACCAATAACAAGCTACACAATTTCACAATACAAAGGGTTACTAACCCATGTGCCTGATGTGCTGTCCGATCAGCTTGCCTTTTGTGAGAGATGTCACCCTGATGCTGTTGTCCCAGTGTCCTCCACTGAAGAGCAGCTTTGCATCATGGGACACTGCAAACAGCTTTGAGGTGATCTCCAGCCCTGGTGCAAAAGGACCACTCATGCTGCGTTGGGTTCTGTAGGCAAATGATGGGCAGTTAAGAGTAACCTCAGTTCAAATCCATGTATTTTGCACTTCTTCTGTCCTTAAAAACCCGTAACAAATTCTGCCTATAGAAGAAGCTATACCTATGGCAAAACTAACTGCCACCAGCAGAGTGGAAGCAAGATTTTTACATTAGATATTTTCAGTCTTTTATGCAATTTGTTAACTCATGTCCTTACTAAGTATCGTAACAAAGAGAAAATGGAATATTCTAAAACCAAAAAATCCAAACCACCAGATATTGTGCACTATTGTGTAAGAAAGTATGAAGACTGCCCATCTTGGATTCCAAGATGAGTTTTTATGACTGATAAATAGAAAAAAACTGGAAGTAGCTCTAAGAACAAATAAGCTTGAAATGACACATAACTCTTTACTAGAATGCTGTTACAGATTAGGTGTAGTATTACTGAACATCAGAAGATGAACTCTTAGGTGAAAACTCAGACAATGGAAACAGAACAATCCACTGATTGTTGAACAACTGCTGTATTCCATTAGTTTAGATGTATTCATCTAAATTTGCTTACTTGGGATTTGTCACTGTGGTATCTCTGATGAATGTGAAATAGTTGGAGATATTTTTATCATAAGGTAGCCAACCATGAGTTCCAATAACACAGTTCAGACTTGCTGTTACCTAAAAAAGGTTGATTTAAAAAAAATGGTGAAACTGAGAGGTTTATTTTCTGGTTGCCTTCATGGTAATAGAGCTTGCACAAAATCCAGCAGAGGCTTCTTGAAAATTTACCACCAAGGAAAAAGCACATGCGACTCTCCCCCAACAAACAAACAAGTAAAAACTCCAGCTCAGACGAGTTAATCCAAATGTGGTACACAGTACCAAGTTAGAACACTGTATGTTCTAGATGGGTCAGCAAAGCTGGGGTGGAGGGACAGACAGGAGACAAAAAAGAAAAACCTCAGCTGACCAACCCTTCTCAAACATGTAATTACAATCCAATCATTTAGTTTAAGCTGCTGCTTCTTCTCTTGTTCGAATAGTAATCATTAGCAGTTAATATATTAACAAAGCAAGTTTTAAAAACACTATACTACAGTTCCATTTCTGAGGAAGTAACAAAAGAATCTAAATACACAAGGTATTTGCATCAGATATTTATAAAAAACACAGTGATAATTTTAGATGTGTCCAAATTCCAAATAACATATGCATGTACCACATTAAGCCAAGACAATGACTTTGACCTACAAAATAGGAATACTGGAAAAGAATATCCCTTCCTGTAAAACAACATTATTGCACTGGGGCCACTATCTAGGCCATATATATATACAGATGTAAATACAAAAACACTGTCCTCATTATTTGGTCATCTGCCATAGTGCCAGAACCTGTATTAATGCAAAAGTTAGTTTTAGTAACAGTGCAGGTCTTCGGAGTGTATATGCAACACATCTGGTATATTATATATATGGGATGGAAAGCAATGCTAAATATAGCGACACTATTAATCACTCAGTCCTGTAATTTTAATTCTGAGCTGCACTGCACTACGAAATTGGTTGCTACATGGAAGTGAATCAAGTGGGCAACTTACAATATGCCTTGCTACAATTTACAGTCATGTCTTATCAGTTCTTAAATACCATTCAAGAAATCAGTCTCACTTCTCCTTTGAAAAATGAAAGTCTAACTTATAGCTGACATTCATTATAGATTAAAGGAACATATTTGAACAGGAACAGTTAGGAAGTATTTCTCTACACCTTGTATGGAAAAAAACCAAAAAACCCACCCATTTGACTGTCTGCAGTATAATAACAGTACTGACACATGCAACTCACCAAGATCTCTGGGCTTCCCTGAGAAATAAAGGAACGTGACTGATTCCTGGGAACAACAGCTTTGACAATAGGCACACCATCACTAATTCCCTAAAAGAAAAGACATGGTTTTGATCTGATTATATCCAAGAGCAAAAGGACAAACCTAAAAACTGTAAAGAGTCAGATTCAAAGCCTCTGGATTCAGTGTCAGACCTGTACAGTACTCTAAGGCACTGGTGCACACACATTCAGTTCATTTGAATTAGCTTTGTCCCAAACACTGGAAATGAAACTCTGGCTCTGCCCCAAATCAGTGAGTTTAGCTATCGAGTTCAGTGAGTCCTCTGACACCACCAATGATGTCCTGACTTTTCTTGGTGTGGTGACTAATTTAATATTTAAACAACACCCACACAAGCATCCAGCAGATACACGTTTAGGGCATTCAACCTCTATGAAGCTAACTAAAAACACAGAGCTCATTTTAGACACACTGCATTGTCAAATATTTTCTTTAAATAGGAAGCAAGTTTATTTTCATCTAGGTTATGACCTTTTGTTTTGAGTACATCAACTAGACTTCACACGATTTCAAGTAACACACCTACCTCTATGAAGAATGACTTCAGCTCAGTGAGGTGTTGGAAGAGATTCAGAGTAGAGGTATCACTTTTAGTTAGTCTTTGCACTACCTCTTCTGCTGACAGCCTTTGTGGATGGGGCTCCTAGGAGGCAATATTTGAAGGAGTAATAAATTAGACTAATTTATTAGTTTGTTCAATACATGAGATACTCAGAATCTTAATGGGAAAACAGTCTTTTATGTACCTAATTTCCCTTCTTTAAGTAAATTTATTTTGAAAATGAGTTCTTTACAAAATGTTACTGTGACACAGACTCAACATTCCTAAATTACAAGCAATTATCTTACAAACCATTATTTTTTTAGAAATCCTTTGTAACTCAGTTGTATTTTAACCACAAAGGTCTGGTTGAGTGGAAACAAAAAAAGCATTACCTTCAACAGCTGACAGGGAGTTTGCCCAAAATTGTTTATCATCCCTTCTAAAGCTTTCCTTTCTTTTTCATCTGTCAAAGCATCCAAATCCACAGCCCCTGTATCACAACCAGAACGATAAAGAGTAGGAAGATGGAAAAAGAACACAATCCAAAAACCTTACTGATAACAAATATGTCCAACTACTGTTGCAAAACTTAATTTATTTGCAGCATTATCACCCTTTACCCCAGAAAAGTCCCCAAACAATGCCTCCATTTAAAATATATCTGTAAGTACAAGAATTCCAGGCTTTTGTCTTATCAAATGAATTCAATATACTTCAGGCAAGCAACAGATAGCACAGATAACCCACCCAAAATTTAGATTTGAAATTAACAGTTGTCTTCAATATTAATTCTTTATAAGGAACTTGCCTTAACTCCTAAACCACAAGAAACCTCTTCCCATCAATGTTTTTAAGCAAGCAAATAAGAAACTAACAAAAAACCCCAATAGCTTGTAGAAAGAAGAGACAAGCAACGGTAACAGTCCTCCTTTAAAAAAAACTGTACTGGCTATTTGATGGTAAATTATAAGTTATGCCACCATATGACATCTACAAATCTGTTGCCTTACCACATGCTACTGCATGGTATGCTCACAAATCAAGCGTTTTCTGTCTAATCCTGAAAACTCACAAGTCTGATGACAATGACAAGAGAGTGCACTGCTTTGTACCTTCATAAGTACAATAATAGAACACATTAAGCGCCTCCACTGCAGCTGGCCCCCTCTGCTTGTAGCCAAAAATCAAATCTATCCATTCATGAAGATGAGCAGAAACATATTCAGATTCCTAGAAGGAAAAGATGCTCCTGTAAGAATAAGAGAAGTACTGCTCCCGTCTTGAAGTATTGACTCTTTTCTGTGGAAGAGATTTAATTACTAAACTAAGAGTATTCACACATTGGGTATTTATCAGTATAGGGCAGAAATATATGAATATCCATGTGCAGTAAGTGCCAGGTAAGAGGGAAATTGTCATGCAGCAGATCTGCACTAGTGAGATGCAGCTATGCAAGGGAAGGTAACCTGTTAGCTTCCCAGTATCATACCCAATAACCTTTAAATAGCAAGGGAAGCCTAATCACCTAAAGTCACCTCTTTCTGTATTTTATCTCCCAGGGCAGCAAATGCCCAAATGATTAGTGCCTAAAATGTCTAAAAGATTAAAAGCTCTTTTGAGGATTTTATCAACAGACATAGTGCTTTTAACAGGATGTTGTAATGATACTTTTAATGTCAACTGCAACCACAAGACTAGTTTGAATGTTTTCCTAGTCATTTTACATTTAAGCCACAGTAACAATGTGCAAATGTACATTTTTTACAATTACAGCACACAAAACATCATCTTACCAAAGCCTTTCTGTGTTTATAAATGAAGTCTTCTGGAGAGTGGGCCCATTTGGGCAGAACAACATTATTTACCACCTCTTTTGATATTTGAAGCTGGCCCAAGTTAAAACCTAGTGAATAATTCAGAGAATTTTAAGAGTTACTACAAAATATTTCAAATATCTTGATTTCTCAATAAAGATTAAAAATCCTTCTTTTCTCACTGCAAGGGAAGAATATTGAAAAATTCTTATTGTAAATCTCCAGTAACCCTATCACTGACATAGGAGGTTAAGTTCTGCTCTGAATGTTTAAAAGTTTAAACGATACAGGATAACAATAATCCGAAGCATTGAAGTGATTCTGAACCTGAAGTCCCATCCATAAAAGTAGCATTCATCTTTTACATACTCATCTGTAAACATATCTGCACTTGCTTTACTAGGATTAAGAGTCCAAAACATTTCAATGAGGTTATTCATAAGAAGGAAGTTACTTATAGGTTTAAATTATTATAAAATCAAGGCTTTCAAGAAGTCTTAAATCCTAGCAGCTATCATTGAAATAACTCTAAATACTTAAATTACTTGAAAGTGGGACTTGGGTGTTTCCAATTTTTCTAATTTAGAACTCCAGTAGATTGTACCTAGCAGACCAAATTAGCAGCAGCACAGAAACAATTCTCTGTACAATAAGTGTGAATTAAAAATGGCTAGGAGTCTCATGTCAGAATGCAGGATGTTGTCTTTTCAATCAGCATTCTGTATGAGTGAAACAGCCTTTCACTCCCCTTCTCATGGGTGCTGAAACCTTACATGGCTTACATGGAATCAGCTGACATAATATTGCACTGGAATATAAAAGTGACAAACCTAAAAAATGCTGGTTGCCTAGAACAAGGAAAAGACCTCAAATGTTTGAAGATGTCCACATTCTACCACCCAATGAACCTAGTAAAAAGAATACTAATTAATCTCTATTAACTTTTGCTGACTACTTAATCAATATTAACTAAATTTTTCAAACATCCAAGTAAGAATCCCTGATACTTTACATCAGGTAAACAACACTATTCTTAACCATTCTTAAGCCCCTAGTTTGAATTTTAAGCATTTAGGCTACTGCTTAACACAACTGGTGTCTTCATTAAACAGTTTGAACCCAGAATAATGATTAATATCTACAATCAAACTATAAAGTGTATGTAGGAAATTCCAGAGCATTCACAAATGGTTTTAACAATTCTTTTCTGAAGAATACAAGAACAGCTTTCCGTGAGAATATTCTGAGCAGTCAGTTTACCATTTTGATTCTCCAGGAACTCTGGAAAGTAGAAGAACTCTGGAATAAGTTCCTTGACATCATTGGGGTTGTCCATGAGTGCCTGCCAGGTAGCAGGAATAGAGTGGAACTGCCTGTCAGCACAGTCGAATCTGTGGATCAGAAAACTCAGGTTAGACTTAGGTCATTCCCTCAGTAAAATGACAAGGCAGAAACAGAAAGGTGCTGCTGATTTGCCCACAGCATACCTGCCACTTTGAAGCTGGATATGAAGTGTTGTGAAAGGTTCTACCCGAATGAGGTAATGCATGACACCAGCAGCATTTGAGTAATGTGTCCCATAGTGAAATTTGTCAATCATCCCAAGAGGATCCTCAAAATTCTCATATCTAAAAAAAGAAATCTTCATAAATACAACTGAGCACGACAGTTGATTTACATACGGATTATACTTATTATAGGCAAAGATTCAAAAGCAACAACTACAGCAATCTACAACAGAAAAATACATTGAGTTCTATCAAACATGAGGACCTCAAATCTTACTTAGAAAGCCCCTAAGCAAAAGGCTGCTGAATTATAAAAACATACACCAGATGAAGCCTTTGCATATCTGTTACTTCTTCCCTAGGCATTTGCTATCAGCTGTCAAACTAGAAAAAGGGCAGACAGGGCTGATTCAGCATAACTTGATACAACAGACCACAGAACTCCACATCACTAAGCTGAGTATTTACTACTGAAGATACTTGTGACCATTTCCTGAAAGATTTTAGAAATGTGTGTGTCACTGTGCCAGGACGCAGAAGAGAGACTTATTGAACACTCATGCCCATTTCCAAACTCACTCTACCATGCCACCATCTGGCTGATATATTCCTCAGCATCACAAGGCTAGTAAGAGAAATTACAGTTAAGCATACTGCTAGAGAACCAATTTCATTACAATCAGGATAGAGCCTAATAATTCAAAGAAAATTCTCAGTGTTCCAAATTTTCAGAAGATTTTGGAAGATACCTGACTGCAATCTGGTATGATACCACACTCAGGACCCACCCTAGCAAAAAAGGAAAGATCACTATACTGATGTGTGGCTGTATGTACCTGTTATTCCTACCCATACAGGACTTAGCAAAAGTCATCAAGATAATTGTCTTTAAAAATAAAATGTATCTATGCTTGAAAAAACAAGAGCAGTTTTCAACCTGCTGGGCCATTAAATTTTTTCTACAGCCTTTCAGTTTTTTATCTCCACATCTGAGAAACAATTGAAGATTTTTAACAGTAGGTTTTGTCCTTTCGCTGCCATATAACTGACTGTCATATAAGATAATCTGAATGCAACAGGAACAACAAATTAACCACCTTTGCAAATGCATCTGTGATGTTATAAAACCAGCTTTAAAAATTTTAATGTCATAACAATGAACGTGTTAATTAGCCTGCAGGCTCAGAAAAGAAAGACAAATATAACCAAGTCTTCAAATACGTACTTGTCTTTCACAGTCTTAGCATTCTTTTCATTTACCACACCTATGGGTTTGGACAAATCCCTAAAGACTGCAGGATTATTCAGGTCCAGTTCTTCTGAAGTGTAATCCCGTAAAATCCAGGGAAACTAACAAAAAAAAAATCAAGATCAAATTGAGATTAAAACTACAACTTTTGAACCAGAAAAAAATACATAGCTTTGGCAAAAATTTAAAAATTAACTTTTTAAATTACCACAGGATATTGAGCAAGGTCATTGTAAGTTCGTCCTGCCATCGTGTTCAGCTGAATAAGGTAGTCAAAGTTGGATATTTCTCTATTCACCCATTTCTGAAAGATAAAAAAAGATAAAATGGAATTCACTATATCAAAAATACCACTAATGCGAATTACATGTCCTGTCAGTATCTGTCAGAGGATAATACTGGCAAGTGAAAGGCACAAGACTACAGAAATGGGATGGAAGTCCAGATTCATTTTCTCATAATAACGTTTACTTTCCCTGTGGTTCAGTGATTGTGCTACCTATGTTTCACTGAAATCAGGTCTTTGATTGATGACAATACTGTTTTCAATAGGGGGACAGACAACTAGGAGCCTCAGAATAAAAAAGGAAATGAAAACCAGAAGTGAAAGAAAAAAAAGAAGGCAGGTAAATGAGTATTGAGAAACAGGGAAACAGAACTCTGAAATCCATACAGAATTCTAAGGTCAAAATTTATAAATTGTTCTCCCATTGCTTAATGGTACAGGAATTTGCAATCTAAATTGTCCTTGCACCTTTGCTCCACTATTACATATTAAACCAAGGAACAGAAGGGCTCAGTATTTGTCTGTAGTGAAGATGGAGACATTTCATCAGATGTGTTATTTTTTCTATGTAAATATATAACATGATAGCTTTTATCATTAGGAATAAAACCCAAAGCATTTCCAATATTTTAATGTTATTCGTAAAGCTTCCTCCCTCAGCGAAAACAATATTTGTGGCATAAAGAGATGGAAGATGAAAATACATTTACTACATTGAAAAATTTATCCATGTTTATGGTAATACATAAATTCCCCACTTAATCTTCACGTGGGTTTTACTGAAAGATCCATCATGAAAAGGTAGCAGGGAAACCTATCTGCACATCTAGTGAAAGAAGTTCCAAAATTTGCACTCAAGATCATAGACTAAAAACACAAGCAAGTTTGCTACATGTTTTCCATTCATGCTGGAACGCCTGTCAATCACATCAGAGCCTGACTCTGGATTTACCTGACTGTAAACACAAAACACAACAATTCTAAAAATATGCATGTGGAAGTTCAGGGGCCAGACTGAGGGTACCGAAGTTGGCAGTTGCCATCTAAACACTGGGGGACTCCTTCAAAAAGCAGAGGAATGCTCTAGACAATTTATGTTGAAGTTTCGTACCTGCATCAATCCCGAAGCTTTAAAAAGTTCCTGTGGAGATCTGGTCCCAGAAATATTTGGAGAACGCAGTGACAATATTCGACTGTATACTTTGTTTCGTACCTGTTAGAAAACAGCATTAATAGAAAGACTATTCTGGAGATTGAAGCTGACAATTAAGTAAAATATCTGCTAATTAAAATGTGAAATAACCTGGATACAATTATAGCTGCTCAAACTGACCTACTAGAACGTAACTGGCCCTAAGTTCTGATATTTGTCTTAGTGCCACCCACAAAGGGTCACTGACATTGCCCAAAGGGGTAATTCACTAATCCTAAACCCTGGAATACAGAAACAGCAGTAATTTAAAATATTGTGCTAAAACAGAAGGTCTCCTTTGTTTTGTAATTAATTTGCTCAATATTAATAAAAGGTGGGCTTCAAGACATTTAGATTACCACTAATGTAATTTTATTTCAATAATTGTTCGGTATGGTAACAAGAGAGAAAGGAAAAAGAACAATATTGTTTTATCCATCTTTTCACAATTAATCAGTTTCTAGATGCCAGACTGAGCTTTTAACAGCTTACAGTCTGGTTTTCCATAATGGCTGTATCCAGCAAACCTTTTGCTACTCATCTTACAGTGTTATGAAAGACACCAGACTCAAATTAAATACAGTCAGTGAACTTAAACTTGATCCTTGTGTTAATTACATAAATCCAGGACATTCAGGAAACCCATACCTCCTTATTGAAGTTGAGGAAGTAGTTGGTTTGATCTGTAAGGAAGATCTCCAAAGCTGACCTCCTCAGGTTGTACCGACGCAAATGTATCTCTCGAATTTGAGAAAGGTGCCATTTGAAATCAAAACCTACCCCTAGGAAGAAAACTTCTATTATTGACTTGGAATATACATAAAAACCTTCTCATGTAGACATAGGGCAGTACCACTTCCAATCATCCCAGAGTTATTCCAAGAAAAGTTTCCCCAAAGGCTGACATTTTGATATACTGGTTTGGAAAATTTTACTATTATTGGTCGGTCTAACATCTCACTTCACTGTTCTCACACTCAACTGTGTCTAATATATATACATATATATGTTCTATATTCTATGTGTATATTCTGTTGAAGTTCACTAGAAGATTAATGCTTACATACTACTACTTTTTTAATCAATGTATGAGTGAAAGATTATATGTCAGCGAGAAGACATATGTCAGGGAGAAGACACAGAGAGGTGTCCCTTATAGTCAAAGTGAGAGCTAATGACTATTTCTTAGTCAGCAATTTTTAAAGATAAAATTAAAAATAAATTACAAAATTTACAGAAGCAAATTTTTTTTAAGAAATACTAGGAACAGTGAATCAGTTTAAGAGTTCAGCAAGTACTGTTCCAGATTCTTGATTCTGAAGTGATCAGCCAGCTCCTGACCATCAAGTGCAATATTAATTTAAAGCACAGAAAAACTTGTCTCTACAATTAGTTGACACTCATTCTCTAAAGATCAAACTCAGCCTACTAAAAGCAGAATGCTGAGCTGCACTGAAAAGGAAATATTGATCATGCTCACCTTCCTCTTTTTCAATGCTACCATCAAAGAAATAGATGTGCTGTGTAGTGATCTCCAGCCTGCCAGGTATCACATCAATTACTGTAATGAGTTCACAGTCTTCAGACAATATTAGCTTTTCTTTCTGACTTTCCTCATCCTTGTCATCCCTGCAGAAATACCACAAAGTGGTACAGAGTTGTATAGATTATACACTTGTTTAGATACTTGGTAAGAGTACAGTTCAGCAAAGAATCAAATTTGAATGGCCTTAAAAGTACAACATAAATGATCAGATAAAGCTACTTTCATCAGCAGTCTTGAGTGTTTCAGACCCGACCACAAACATTTCATAGCATCACTTTTCAGGTTTAATATTTCAGCTTCAGGTACAATGGACTTCAATGTCTTTGAAGTATGAAAATGTCAGGCTGCATTTTCCTTACTTAGTTGTTACATGCTTAAATTCTCTGGCCCAGAGCACAGCTGAGTTCCAGTTCCCCTGTCGAAAGTTATCTTCCAACTTATTCTGCTACAGTCTATAGCAAGCATTTAATAAACTTTAAAGTACAAGAAGACGCATCAGTATCACTGAAAGAGCAGTTCTGTAGCTTCAGCCTCAGACCAACCATGAGCAGTAAATCTCTGATAGATCCTCAAACCTCTGCTCTGCCTTCTTTTCCCTGAGGCTTTTCATTGTTGACAAAGATAAATCCAACAGCAACTTTTCTGCTGATCAAAACTGCCCTGGATTGGATTGTTAAGGCCAGACAAAGAAAGAGGGAAGGTCTGTATACTAATTAATTCCCAAATTTGTTTCTCGCTACTTATTCCTACCACAGAAACAAATTTCAACTCTTCTATTCTGCTCTACTTACAAATTGGAACTGGCTGCTGTGTCTTCATCTGGTAGTTCAAGAACATCATCTTCCAAGTCACTCACTTTGACCTGCTTCACCACCTCCAGAAGCAGAGACTCACTAGAGGGCTGTGTCTGGTGCACACCTATCATAAATAGACATTACAGCTCAGAACATTTTTTGCTACAACACTTCTGGAAATCTAAATTACTAAGTATCTTCTATGGTTGAATGTTGGTTTTAACCAAGTAAGAAGCAACCAGACTTCTTAAATATTTCTGGGGTTAGGTAGAAAACTAAAAACAATCTTTGAACTACACTGAAATACATATTGAACTGTAACAGTAGAAAGGGAAGACAAACATCTAAGAAAAATTTAAATTTAATTTGATAGGGACATTTCCAAGAAAATATGTTGCAATGTTCTTTCAGACACTGCTAAAGCATGCCGATTTAATGAAAATACGCTGCATTTATTTTTTGCTTATGTGGGCTTACAAGAGTGTTATTCTTTTTTGTTTTGTTTGAGCCTTGATATCCAACACACCCAACTTCAGAGTTACACCACTAACTCAGCTGTTTGACATACTTCTGGAACAAACAGCTTCACATCCACACATTTCAATCATAAACACTAACAGGATTTGAACAAATGCTGCCTGCTTACTCTGGTTTGATTGTTTCTTCTTCTGGAAAAAATAATCTTATGCAAGAAAGCTTTGTGACTGCTTATTTTAAAACAAAATAGTTATTTTCTTTTGTTATTGCACAATGAAAACATTTCAATGACAAAGGGGAAATTAATTCTAATCAGTAGGAAGATGCTGTTTCATGTCAAAACAGCAGTATTATATACTATTACAGGTATGACTAAGGATGAAATAAAAATCAAGACAAGTATCTAGCATGAACTTCTTGTTAAATACAAAGAGGAAAGTGTGTATCTTTCTTTGCTAAAGACAAATGAAACAGCAAATACAACTTTACCTAAATTATCTCTCAGGTCACTAGCATCCTGATGAGAGTTGAAGTTGTAATTCTGCACTAGTTTTAGTCTCATACGCGAAAAGTTTTCCACGTTTGAAAGTTTCCAGTGAATAGGACGCTGTTTTCTAGGAAAACAAGAATATTCATAACAACGGCTAAAAGAAAGTAAAGACTTAAATGAATTAACTGATTACAAAAGAATACATTTTGAAAAATACTGGTATCCACTTGAATATTGTAAAACATAAAATTAAAAAGCAGTTAATTGCTTTTATTTTGTATTGCAGCTCCAATCATCAATCTTTAGTTTGCAAACAGGATTTATTTTCACAGATTCAACAGAGTTGGAAGAGGTGTTCAAGATCATCTAGTCCAATCAACCTGACACTACCACAGTCACCCCTAAACTATAACCAAAAGTGCCACAGCCTGATGCCTCTTCAACACTTTCAGAGTGAAGTGTGACATTGGTGATGCACCATGGTGACTTCACTTCCCTGGGCAATGCCTAACCACTCTTTCATTGAAAAATTCTTTTTCTAATATCTAATGTGACCCTTCCCTGACACAACCTGTGGCCATTCTCTCATCCTGACACCTGAGACACAGCAGAAGAGGCTGATCCACACCTCAGCTACAACCTCCTTTCAGGGAGTTTCAGAAAGCACTGAGGTCCTCCCCGAGCCTCCTCTTCTCCAGGCTAAACACCCTCAGCTCACTCAGCTGCTCCTCACAAGCCATGTTTTCTAGACCCTTCACCAACATAGTTGCTTTTCTTTGGACCACACTCCAGCACCTCAATGTCCTTTTTGAAGCAAGGAGTCCAGAACTGAACACAGCACTGAAGGTATCACCTCACCAGTGCCAAATACAAGGGGACAATCACTTCCCTGGTCCTCCTGGCCACTCTGTTGCTGATTCAGGCCAGGATGCTGTTGACCTTGGCCACCTGGGCACACGCTGGCTCATGTTTAGCCAACTGTCAACCAGCACCCCCTAAGTCCTTTTCTGCCAAGAAGTTCTCAAGCCACTTTTCCCCCAGGCCTATGGTGCTTCTGTGACCTGGGGTTGTTGTGACCCAAGGGCAGGACCTGGCACTTCACCTTGTTGAACCTCATGCAGTTGTCCTCAGCTCACTGATCCAGCCTACCCAGAGCCCTTCGCAGGGTCTTCCTGCCCTCCAGCAGATCGACAATCCCACTTAACTTGGTGTCATCTGTGAACTTACTGAGGGAGTCAATCCCTGTGTCCAAATCATTGATAAAGATGTTAAACAGGACCAGCCTTGTTTAACAAGTTCCTACTGAAATAAATCAAATTGTTTATACTTTCAGCCAATGACTTAAAACAAACAAACAAAAAACCAAAAACCCCCTTTATCCAGAACTTGCCCAAAATCTAAAACATGCAAAATGTACTCTTAAATTGAAATTACTTTCAATTCATGCATAAAAACTCAGAAGTTTTCATTTGTCACTTGGCAAGAAAATCTAGTATCCAGGTAACCAGCTCAGCACAACACTTCAGACTTCACATTATGATAATTAAATGCAGAAAACATTATAAAACATCCATTCAGTACTCACTTCACATCTCAAGAAGAGTTATCACAGTCAATTTGACCTGGTTCCAACTATGTAAAAGTCATGTGAGCAAATTCCTTGTATGCATCATATACAGTTTAAGAACTTCACTCTTACCTTTCAGACCAAGGACCACGTTCAGAGAACAAGTACAGCTGGGCTGCTCGCCACTGCCTCAGAGTAGCTGTGTGTTGACTACTAAGTTGCTTTAGCATACTGTTATACCGCAGGTTTTCCTGTCGAGCCTTTCTGCTGAATGGCTCCACAAAGTGTTCCTGAAAGACCATTAAAAATCATCTAGCACTAAAAGTAACTCTGACCTTTGAAAACACAGGTTTGTGTCTTCCAAGAATCCTCATAAAATTAGATGAAAAACATTTAGCAGTAAAAAATTCTGAAATTTTAAGTTAATGCTTAAGAGAGAGATTTAAAAAAGCTAAGTACTGGAACAAATAAGGCCAGACTTTGATTTAAAGATGTGAAGAAAGCATTATCAATGCTGAAACCATATGAAAGTAATTTTCATTGTCAGAAAAGTGTTCAGTATCTGAAATCCTACTGTAATAGATCGGATTTTTCTTTAAATTCTAATATTCTAGTATGTGACTCACACTGTATTTTTCCTTTATCTACTTGAATAAAACAGATTTATTACAAGCTTCTTTATCAAGAAAATAAAGAGAAAACAAAAGATACGTAACTTTACTATAATATTTCCTGTAATTACCAGTCGATTTTAATGCTGAAATTGAGTCTGGACCTTATATGAAAAGGTCAGATTAGAAGCAATTTTTCCACACACTAAATAGGAACTGTTCACTGTTTGAAATGTTTTAATTGCATTGAAATAGGGTTAAGGAAAAAAATTAAAAATCAATTGACTCAGCTCATAATGGAGAACAGGTTTCAGCAATTCAAAACACAAATCAGAGTAAAAGATGCAGCTTACAGCTGAGCATAATTCTAGGTTGCTGTACTATGAGAAAGGCCTATTGTACTGAAATAGCCTTGCTTGACAGATAAGACTCTTAAACAAAGAGCAGAATTAAAAAGCATATCCTAGAAGTGTATATAGTCACACTTCCCATAAAATCTTAAAACAATTAACCTGTCTGCAATCACTTGAATTGAATCATCCTAGAATTCATTTTATCCATCTTTTAGAAGGCAATTCTTGAGACAGTTCTTCTAAGAGAAGTAACTTCTAAGGGAACCTTGCGCTCACTCAAAACCTTACCTGAAATTTAAGTTTACTTTCTCCTCTTTCCCGGTCTCGCTTGTGCATGTTCACCATAAATGCTTCGTAACAAACTTTCCAATAAAGTGCCATCTGCTCATTATCGTGTCTGAATGAGTTCTCTTCATACTGCTTCATATTTGGAATAATCTGGTTCCACCAAAGCAAAACAAAAAGCACACCATGATTTCTGAATTGGTTCCTCTGCTTTCATGGCTAAAAATAGGGGGAAATGATAAAAAAAAGAATCTACCACTTACATATTTGTCAATATAAACCTGCCACTCATCAGAGCTGCAGTATTCTTGAAAGTCCTCAAAGAAAGAAGGGCTGCCATTTGTAGGAGGCAACGAAGGCAGATGCAGGTTCATGAAAAGAAGTTCATAAATCTTGGATACCAACGTCCGAACAAGGGGAATCAGAAATGAGTAAGTTTCTGTCTTCTCTTCAATTGATCTACTCAAAATGCCTTCCAGCTTTCCCAGGAGGTAGCATGCTTCAGGTTGGCTCTCAATTACTTTGGTCTGAAGGAGGGTGTTTAGTTTGGCTGCTGCCATAGCACAGACCTATGAAAACAAACAAACAAAATTAATGAAATTCCTCAAATTCGTAATTTTGAATACCTATCTTTTCACTGCCACTAGTGCCTACATAGTTCCAACTTCAAGCAGCTTGCCCTCTACTTCTCTGCCATGCTCCAGACATGCACACCGACAGGACTGTAAACTTTCAAATGGTAAGAAACAGTAAAATTCTTCCCTATAGAAGGATAAAGGACTGCTGCCAGTCTCCTCACTGGCATGAGCAGCTCTCCCCACAACAGTTACATCAAACATGCCCTTAAAACTCAGTACCACTTGCAGGAATTTGGAACCAACCTGTAAATTATCTTGTGCAATAAATCCAAGGAGCAACTGAACTTGCACCTGTGAAAGCCTAATTGCTTCTAGGCCAGCAGAGTACCAGACCGACAGGCTATCCATGAGAGTTACTAGTTCTTCCAAGAGCTATTGCAAAAACAGAAGATTCGTACAAAATTAAAATAATTTTATTACAATGTATTTTATTTAACAATAACTACCCAGCTGGAGACACAGTACTTTCAAAGACCTAAAGAAAAGCCTGTGTTCACACTTCTAACTTAACCAAACCCAGAAAATTATTCCAGAACACTGCAGTTAAACTAGTAATTTTAAGAAATTCCT
The DNA here is from genome assembly GCA_035584735.1 of Pseudotriccus pelzelni. Taxonomy (NCBI): domain Eukaryota; kingdom Metazoa; phylum Chordata; class Aves; order Passeriformes; family Tyrannidae; genus Pseudotriccus; species Pseudotriccus pelzelni. The sequence goes on along the minus strand of JAWMRA010000164.1, from coordinate 25,059,214 downwards.
GACTACAAAAATCCATCTAGCCCAGTATGTTAACTCAAATATCTCCCCTGAATAATGCCCAAATCAGCATATAGTATGCATGCATATTATTTTCCCTACAATTTAATTCCAGTTATTGCCAATTCCTTAGAAAAGTTATAGACTCCACTCTAGGAAGCACTCCTTTCTGTCAGAATTTAGACATCAGAAGTGATACAAACCTTGTGAAAGGAAGTTATTCACAAGACAAATGGCAGGTTTCACTAACCAGGCATTTGCTTAAAACTAATGCACCTTGATACATTCTCTAATAAAATACTCAAATGTAAAATCATTCTGACTGAAAGCTACCCTGCTTATGGTGCTTTAAATTCTTCCAAGGCACAGCAAAAGATAACTTATGAAAGTATGGTAATTTTCAATTTGGAGTTACCAAGAACAACTCTCATTGCTCCAAAGTTCAGATCTCTTTTCTAATGAGGTTTCACAACAGAAGACAAAGCTTTTACCAAGAGGATTTTTTTAAATGAACAATTTAAAGCTTTAAGATTAAGCTATGCTTATTCATAAGCAAACATTCTGGAGAACAGCTTAGGAATTACTGTGTTGATGACTACATTACACCTTTTCTTTTTTCCCCACAAAAAAGTAGCCTTAAAAGGCATTTTTGTGAGGATTTATCATGATATAACGATGTTTTGCATCTAGCATCTCTCTCCTTTTGCATAGGAAAATGGAAAAGCAATGACAACTCAGACTGGGGAGGAAGCAAAACCAGTGCCAGAAATTACATAAATGCTGAGACAAACTATGGGTGCTGAAACTTCAATATAGGTCAAAGCCCAGAAGTGACATTTCTCAGCCTGCAGCTTAGAGCAGAGTTTTGGCTGGTCTTTTATTCAGGACACATGATGAGTGTGGTGCAAATCTGCTTAGGCTACAACTGATATTGTTTTATTAGCTTCTACGTTTCCCAAGTATTTCTCCAGTCTATGAGACCTGAATTTTCAGTAAAGAGTACCACTTACAGGCCTATTTAATTGGAAAAGTTAACCATATTCCCTGTGGTAAGCATTCGCACTCTTTTATTCATTAAGTGTAACTCTGATCATTCCACAGTAAATCTTTATTCTGTAGTATCTATGATTTAAAAACATATGACTAGAAGGGATGACAGTATCCAAGCTGACAACTTTTTCCTTGCTATTTCAGCCTATATATGGTACATCTATTATTCAGTTACTGTACCTTTTCTGTCCATAAACTTGAATTAAGTAGTCCTTCTGCCTGCAGGAAATCTTGTACAATGAGCAAGAGCCTGAAGGCATTTTCAGCATGTGTAGGGAGAGCTTTTGAATCTCTGTTATCAGTGACTGACCATTCTAACATCTTCTCCAGCAAGCTGCACAGAAAACAAAATCCCAAAGTAAGTATTATATGTTCTAAGTGTAAGTGGCTTTTAAAAATCCAGTTAAGTATTTAATTGAATCTCTTAGTCTGCAGTGACATAACTGCCACCTTCTTGATAAGCCAATGAGGTAAAAGAGATTGAGAGGCTCATGACAACAGCGATACAGTTTTAAAACCTTACAGCGACATGACACTACTAAATAGGTAGTGGAACATAGACTTCTGACAGTATGTGAAGAGAAAAAAGAAAAGTACATCTTGTTAGGAAACGCTCACCCCTTCCCAGCTTCACTTACATCCCTCACTTTATTTTTCATTAAAAGGGATGGACCGTACACTCACCTGAGTTTTATTTCATCAGAAGGTCGCAGCAACTCATTAGACATCCCCAGTTTGGTCAGTGCAGAGAACACCTGTCCTCTCTCAATCCAAGCATCATCATCAGATTTTTCTACACCTTTCCACATTACACACAATAAGATGTCTGTAAGTACCTGTATGAGTTCATTATCACTCCCCTAAAAAAGAAGAGAAATAGTTAAAGCCCTTTTAGTGTAGAAAACTTTCAAAACATTTCTTGCTCATCACAGCCCCTGTGCTTGCACGTTTCAATGTTTTTTTACAACTCCGCAGTCTAAAGTCTAATTGCCAAATTTGTGAAAACACAAACATAAGAGATTGTGGCTTGTTTGTACGTCGTAATACATACTGCTTTTAGCCACCCTTGATTTTTGTCCAGCAAGTCTGCTCCATGCATCCTCTGGAAGAGAAAGGATGTTTAAATATAAAAGATGAGGAAGCAGTTTGCCATTTTTTGTTTGTAGTTTCTTGTGTTTGGGGCAGAGGGTGTTGGGTTTATTTTTTGTTTAACATCAAAGCTATCCCGAATAGACAATCAAAAAAGACACGTCACAAAAGGAAGTACCCCTATTCACTATAAAAGAGCCACATTGTTGACTTTTCTGCTGGAAGATGGGAGGGACAAAAAAAAACCAAAGGACAATAATTATTCATTAGAGAGATTAAAAGAATAAAAAGAAATTGCCAACAGTTGGAGAAATTAGCCACATAAGGAGGAACTACTTACTCCTTGGTTTTCAAATACAGAAAGATCAGCTGTGAAGCCCATATCATTCATAACACCCAGCTCTTTGTCAGGCTGCCCAGGGAATGGTTTTGTGCTCTCTGTGGGTGATGGTGTGCTGGGCTGACTATCTGTCATCTGGTTCCCAGCATCAGCCAGTTCATAAGAGTCAACACTGGAGAGATCTAAACTCAAATGTGAAGGATTACTGTGCCACAATTCTTCTCGGTCCTCCGAACTAAAAGACATTTCTGCTGTGGATGCATCTTCCAGTGGCATAACAGAGAAATGAGCAGGGACATCCAATGATTTGTTGTCTTCTAAACTCCACTGATCAAACAGACCATTAACAAAACTGCCAGCTTTTTCTCCCTCTGACTTGTAAAGCTGATGTTTCTGAAGCTCTTCGGCAGAAGGCTTTCTTTCCTCTTCCCTGAAGAAATCAGTCCTGTTCTCTCTAAAGCCAATCCGGACCTCTGAGTTTTCTTTCTGGAACAGTCTAACCAAAGTGTCCTGCCAGCCCAGCTGCTGAGAAATCTGTTGTGCTGCATCCATTTGGGAATGCAAAAGGTGCAAAATCTAAGGATAGAAGATATCACATATCTACACATTAATTTTAGCTTGTAAGCACATTCATCTAGCTTTTCAAGTACATATTTTATAAACTTACAGGTTTTTGGCTTTTTTTTTAAACCTTGTAACAATGAGTTAATAATAATCAAACAAGCCACAAAATAATTTTTTCTCATTTTTTGGGGAAAAAAAGAAAAAAATTCTCAGGAGTAAGGGAGAAAAGAGCCTACCAAAGATATTGGTAAGTCTTCATATTTATTCTGCAACAATTCTTGCAAAAGGCAGTTATCACAATAAATAATCCTATTCAGCCACTACTGTATTACAAGATAAAACTCTGGAATAGTATATGTTTGATTATTAAGTAGATGCAATTAAGAAACCTACAGTGTTAATAGCTTACTGATAGAGCACATTATAGTTTCACTTTTTTCACTTTGCAAAACCTTAATAGACAATACAGTGTCTCACAGACACATTCAATACTACTAATTCCAGTGATACAAGCCAGAGAGAGCTCAGCTTAGGAAAGAGTCACTGCTTCTTCTCCATCTCTTCCCTGTATCCACAACTGGTTTTTTGATCCATAGTATGCTCCATCAAAATAACATATTAACAATATAAACAAAACTTTGACCATGGTTTTAAGCATCCTTTGAGAAAATTCATTAATTCAAGGAGCCTCCTACCTCAAAAGCCTGTAGCAAATACAAACTATTTGCGAATCACAATAGAGGCTTTGCTTTTTGTTTTGGTCTTTAAAAGGACTTGAACGTACAAAATTCAACAGAAAGTGACAGATGGGCTTAGTTTTTAACAGGAATCATTGCTAAAGAAAACAGTAGTGACAAATAACACGACTGTATTTTAAAGAAATAATTTAGCTATCACGCTGTGCAGTATGGGCTTAAAGGAAAATATTCCAGTTCTAAAGAAGACAACTAACCTTTCTACAGATAACCACTCTCACGTTTATATCTGATCTATGAGCCAGATGCACTACAGCTATAAGATCTTTATAATTCACAGCAGGATCTGTAGGAGAGAAAGAAAAAAATATCATAAGCAACATCACACAAGAGAATCTAACAGCTAAATATTAAAAACTGCCTTGCGAGTCATGTCTAGATCCATGGACAGTAACAGGAACAAACGACCAGAAAACAAGAAAACATTAGCTGGGACTAACAGGAACTTTGAGTAGAACAGCTGTGGTTTTCCTGAACAAAAAACAGCTTTGTTTGCCTCTGGGCAGCAAGAGCACACTGATGTTAGACACAACACTTGCCAATTACCTGCATAAAGAACTTGGTTAAGCAGGTTTTTAATAAGAGAAACAGGAACTGGTGATTCATTCAGAAGGAGCCCCAGGCCAGAGTATCCCACTTCTCTGAGTCTCATACGGTGCTTACTACGTTCATAAACTTTGGTACATTTCAGCATCTCTTCCACAATCTGCGAGAAAAAATAGACACAAATGCAAAACCAAGAAACATCCAGACCTCTTAAACTTCTGTATGATACAATATGTTGGTCTACAGCTTTTAAAGTTTATTTTGCAGGTTAGCTCAAACACGGACTTTTTTTTTTTAATAGATTCCAATACTTCACTTCAAGAGAGCACTAATTACTTTGTGACAATACCATCTAGCTAACGTAACAGATAAGAAAAAAACTTAACTTGGATAATTAGTATCTTTGTAATTACATCCACTTCTGCAGTCAGACCATTGAAAAATGCAAATTTATGTTCAACTGATTGATTTAAGAACGTATCATTCAATTCGTTACCTTGAACACAAGCTCTCTCAGCCTGTCAGAGTATCTTTGATGCAGTAACAGAGCATAAAGAATATCAGCATTCCCTGGTTCAAAAAGCAATAAAAAAAGCTGGTCTGGAGTTGGACTGGAATGAAGTAGGCTGAAGAGAACATCCAAAATTCCACAGAGCTACAAAATTAAGATAACTAAATTAATCCACAGTCCATTCAGACTTCATCCTCTGTTTTAGGAAAATTGTCTTGGCTTTTAAGCTTTACTCTTTGCTGGGTAATAAAATAGACATTTTGTTGCTCAATATTACTGCATTTGTACAATTTTCAGTACATTTTTTCTCTATGTAGAACACCTTATCAAACAGTAAGTAGAGCTATAAAGCAAGTTCAAGATCTGTTGATGCCCACAAAATAGAAACTACATCATTACAACTGACCGGGTAAAGTTCAATTAATTTGGTTTTGTACGCTAAGGTAACTTTCCTAATGGCACATCCTACCTCAGCTATATCTAAACAGAACCACACATCTATTAACACCTTTCTTTTGGTCTTTTTCTTTGTTCCCCATTCTTTTAAACACACAAGACAAGATTTCTAAACACCAAGAAGCAAAACCAAAACGTGTCCAGTTTAAACCACTACTTTATGCTGTGTTGGATACCTGCTCCTCGTCACTGGTGGCAGCTATGTATCCTACAATGCTCTGTATTTCTTCATGTGTTCCACCTTTGCTCAGGAAATATTTGATCAGTCCATACAGGGATGTCCGTATTGTTCTCAGGTCATCGGGAGCCAAATCACTGTCTTTACAACCACTCCTGTGCACCAACAGATCAGAAAGGCAACATCAGGAAGTTCTTCATGACTCATTAATAGCAATTTTAATGATGTATGTAGTTTTGTAATTTTTCATCTACCCTGGTATCATGCATGAGTTCTCAAATTTTACTGAAGTCAAGCAACTGAATAAGCAGATCAGACTTAGGAAGTCCATAAAAGCCCTGAAATGTAGACTTGTACTGATCTGTACATAAAGTCAGGATTTCAGGTTTCCCCCTTCTCGCCTCTAAAGGAAAAAGCAGAGTCTCTAACCAATCTTCCTCAAGGACATAACTATATTCATAAGCAGAAATAAATCATCAATACTGACAGCTAAAATTTAAAATTCCTAAAGAAGTCCTACTTCAAATTCTACAAGTATATAAAAGAACTTAAAGTGATAAACACCCTCCCTTTTCATAATGGCAACAATATATGAATTAAGTTGCATTGTCGAAAACAAGTTCTACAACTTGGTAATTTTAATGACTCTTACAAGTGCTTTTACTATCATTATATAAAATTTATGTCAATCTTAACATAAAACTTCAAGTCAAGGAAAAGTAGCAAGTCAAATGGGAAAAAACTTAATGCAGTTTTGTAAATTAAATCAACCACTAAAAGCCAACCTGTAGTTTTATTTATTAATTCTCACTAGGACGATGGGGGAAAAGAAACAACAGCCACATACAATAAATGAGGAGGAGTCAGAAGTAGTAAACCACATACCCATAATAAATCCTGAGTGTGTCTAGAAGAAACTGCACACCATACTTCTTTCTGAAGAGTCTTCTACTGTCTTTGATGATTGTAGAAAGATATTGTATATGTCCTACAATATAAAGTTTTCTTTTAGAACCTAGATAAAGATTTGTGTCAAATGAAGACTACTGTGCCTTTGCACAGTTGCCCAAGTCCAAGAGCTCACCAATTCTGAAGGGGAAGTCACCACTGTTCCAGATACTGAAGTCAAAAAGTAAGTGTTGATACACCTGTTGCAAAAGCTGCATGTTCTTTTCTACTGAGACTTGTTCTATCAACAACTGTACAGCCATCAGTACATTCACATCCATTAAGATGCTTGGCACCTTGCAAAATAACAACAGGTGTTAGCACTCAAAATATTCAATGTCCTAATAAGATTTTGTTGGAAAAAAAAAAAGGAAGTTGAAGTTTATCTTCTACAGCAACACCTGCTTCCATTAAAGCAGCACAAGAAACAAAATTAGTCTAGTTTGAATAACCATAAAATGCCGTATCTATATGAAGAAAACCAGAAGATGAAAAAAAGATGAAACTGGATTTCACTTTGCAGATCAAGGCCAACCTCTCACACCTTTTTCGTTTCAGAAACACAAGAAAGAAAAGCATTTGCTAAGGAAACCTTTGAAGACCCTCACATCCTGGCTATGTTTCCGAGTAATCAAGACCTCATCCATAACATTCATTACTGAAGGATGTTTCAAGTTCTCTCACCTTCTGTAACAAGGCTCCTAGGGTGGCAACTCCATGGGAGTGAATGAGATTTTCTTGATTAACATGATGTCTCTGGATAAAGTGTTTTATCATCAAGATGAAGGTTGCAACTATGTTCTTCTCCAGGCGTGCTTCTGCAAAACAGAACAGCAGCAGAAGTCTTAAGGTTTATCACTGGATCACTGCATAAGAGTAGATGGGGAAAAGTAAAGTCAAGTGTGTATATTCCTCACTATTTCCTGAACTTCTCAACTCCTTTTCTGTTTGTTCCTTAGCTGTGGACTGTCTTTAGATTTTTCCTGTGCAGAATCACAGTCATTCCATGCCTCTCCAGAATAAACTGATGCCAGTACTGATTTCACTTGCTTCATCCAGGGCTGCAGGCTACAAACTTCTTTGTTACAATCTTTCACATATGCTGAAGTTATTTTCCCTCTGTAGTTGCAAACTGACACTCTCTAGCCATGGTATGCAAAAAAATTAGAGACAGAGAAAAAGATCTTTTTTTTTTTTTTTTTTACTTTACTCCACCATATCATATTGGAAACAACAACAACATTAAAAAAAAAGCTATTTTTCCTTGCAAAATCTGATTGCCCCCTGGTGTCTGTTAAGGTCAAAGTTAAGTCTCAGTATTAGCAAAGTTTAAAAAGAATCTCTTCTTAAGGCTTCCTTTCAATTTCTTTTAATTTTAATACTAAAATTTGACTGCGTCAAATGGAAGAGGTAGGAGCCTGAACATTTTACTAAGAAAATAAGTTTGGCTAAAGGCTAAATAGTACTGTTCTGATGCTGCTATCTTCATGTGGCTGTGTGACCCAGAATTAAGTTGTAGAAAAGCTTCTCCTACTGATATTAGCAGGTTTTACATCACATATAGTTTCTCAAAATAATCAGAAAAGAAATGAAAAAGCTGCATAGTTTTACAGCAATGTAACAGTAAATCATGAAAAGAAAAATAATGCTACTAAATATAGCTATACTTAAAATATATTATATTAGTTTTACATAGTGCTGAATTCCTGGTATTCAGTATCCATGTCAGATATCTAGGAACAGAAAGAGCCTTTCAGCTTTACATAGATACTCTGGAAAATCTAGCACATAATAAACAGCTTTCTGTCATTCACAAAAAAACTTTTAAAATCAAGCTTAAAAATTATTTCAGCTCAACTGCACTTTCCTACCTGATGCCTTTGTGGATGACAACACCACCCAGTCTCCCTCTACAGGAGTTACTAGTTCTGGAGGTAAAGTTTCCCCTTCAGATTTCTCAGGCACCTGTCCACCAAGAAAGCTGATCTGCTCCAACAATGGAAACAGCACATTTATTCCACCAATACAGTTGATCATATCCTAAATCAAGAGAAAAGGGAGAAAAAACATCACCATAAATGAAATCTCCTAAGCTACATAGCAAAAATTTACTCCAAATACAGGAAACCTTACACAGTCACAAATCAATCAATGTCTCACAGGTTAACAACACAGTTGCCCAGGCTTTAGTCATCACAATTACACATGGGTCTTCCTGTCAGTTCTTGTTTTGAAAGTGAATTTTCACATTTCCTGCCTCCTCCCTCCATATAAATATGAGAAACTAAGGATATAAATCTTAGAACGAATCTTCTGCTAAACATATTTGAAAAACAGAAAAAAAAATATTTTCTAATTTCTAGGTTACTTGCAGGAAGCAGTAAGAAAAGCCTGTAAGATTACATACATCTGCTTTAATCATATTCCTGCAAGATTTCAACTTCAAGCAGCTAAAAAATATTAACATTTAATTTTGCAGGTTTTTTTAAATAAGTTTACACATATGTCAATTCTAAGCCCTTCCTTAAAATTCAAGTCTTCTAAGATCCCTTCTTCCCCTCTCCTCCTCTCAAGCAGGGATAGCACAAGACTGTCCCTGGAGGTGTTTAAGCAGAGACTGGACGTGGCACTCTGTGCCATGGTCTAGTTGGCGTGGCGGTGTTTGGTCATAGGCTGGAGTCGGTTTCAGATGTTTTTTCCAACCTAATTGATTCTGTGATTCAAACAATGCTTCTTGTGGTAAGGTGTAATACATTCAAATCACAAGACTTCTAGAAGTGATTCTCCACCACTTCAAATCAGTCCAAAATGTGGGTCTCAGCAAGCTAGTCACAGAAACCTACTCATTTAGTCCCAGCTTAGCCCAATGAAAACTACTGCAGAGTAAAATTTTAACAGCCAAAAATCCCCAACATCCTGTAAGCCAATTTAGTAACATGGGAGGGATATCACTCTCCCTTCCCAGTCAGAAATGTTGGAGACAAGTGGAGAAAGTCACCCCTTTCTTCCTCATTGTTATCTGCTTTTTCAGTTGTAACTCTGCTCCATGCATCTTTATTATGCCCCTTCTCCAGTCTATATTTATTAAGGTAAGGTTAAACAAATTAAACAGTGAAATAAGATGATGGTTTTGAATCTGCAAAGTTTATCTCATGGATGAAGATTTCTGTGTTTGTTGTGCAAAACAAAAGGCACCATAGACCTGCGAATTTTGGAAAAAGAAATCAAAGTTGAAAAACAGAAATCTGCCTGAACCACAGGACAGCAGTAGCTCTAGCTCCTTCCAGGCTGTACCTATCTCCTCATGAGCTCATGATCAGCTCTTCTTGTTTTTCCTCTCTCAAGGCAGTGCAAAACCCCACCATGTCTGTTAATGAACGATTCCTTTAAGACCTTTTCTCACAATATGCTTTTCCATAAAGCTAGAGATGTATACACTTCTCATCCCTCATTCTTCCCACTAGTGGGTGAAGAGCACAAATTGCAGTATTTTCAAACTACTCATATCATAGCAAAATTAACTACCAAGTGCCAGAATTTTCTTAACATCAGTCTCCATAAGAGATTGTGGAGACACGCACAGTGCATATGCATAGTGTAGCTCTAAGAATATTTCCTTATTACTTACTTTTCTAATTCAGTTGATTGTTCAATGTCAAAAAAACCCAGCCCATATTTATTTGTTTGTAAATTCTTCAAGATAAAAAAAATGTAGTATTCTACTGACAAGTCACAAGTGTTAACTTAACCCTACTAATCTTAATCTGAGTTTAAGACTATAAGAAAATGATCACAGAAATCCCTAGAGATGACAAAATGCTTTCAATACACTACATGCATTCAACATGATTCTGAAGACAAAGCTATCACAAAACATCTTCATACACTATGACAGTAAAAACAGCGACCCTCATAAGTTCTCAATAAATGCCATGTAAATGCAATACTACACCAGCTACAGCAGTAGCTCATTAATTCTCATTACAAAAACATGCTGTGTTTGCTAAATATAATTTGCATTATGCTAATGACTTCCAGCATTCCAAAAAGTTAGGTGAATGCACACAACCACTGTCTTGTTTACATCAGGTTCTGCTTCTTCAGAATGCATTTACCTTGATGTCCCAGTTCACTACTTTGTTTCCAGTCAGTCTTCCATGTAAAAGATTTGCAGACAAATCAAGACAAATTGGGCTTCTGCAGGCCTGTTAAACAAAGAAAGAACTATGGTACCTTTTAGGAAACAAATTACAGATCCTTGAACACATGAAATTTAAGAATGATGCTTAATGTGCTTCAGGAAGTTAGGGCTAATGTGCTGATACTAAAGTATTTAAACAATGTAAAACCCATAGAACATCATGTGTCATCTTAGACTTGGCATTCACATTCACTGCTGTACAAGATAATTCTGTCCTTCGGCCAAACATCGACAAAACCTACCATGTCTGCACAACATTACAGTTTAAGAAAGCTCTCACTGCTCCTTACCTTGCCAAAATAACCACAGAATGATGACACACTCACCTGTTCTATGAAACAGCAATAGCAAAACAAAGACCATCTAGAACATATTCCAAAAGTAATCTACACTGTGAAATCAAAGAGAAGGTATGTACTGTTTCATACCTTTGGTGTATAATGAATCAGCACCTTACTGGGGAGATCTGCTACTTCAGCCTCTTGAGACTTCCATGGAGTTAAACAGTTTGGACCTATAAAAAATTACACATACAATTATATATTTATAACATATATATTCAAGAGTCCACTGGATATTAATGTTGCTCTTTACAAATTTTGTACTGCTACATTTCTTGCAACAACAAATAGGACAGTCTGAACCATACCTATTTGAGACATGTTTTGAAGGAGTCCCTATGACTTAAATTATTCATTTCATAGGGTCTGCTTAAAAAGAAACACATTGTTCATGAAAAGCTAAACTATACAATGAAAAAGAGGGGGGGTTATACATTCAAACAGCTCTAGTGTTTGTTTTTACAATTACCTATCTCATATTTGTCACTAATCTGTCATCAAGCCCAGATGCCCAAAAATGAGCAACCCTCAAGATAGATTTGTTTAGCAATACAAAATATTTCCCTGATATGACAGAAATGTTTTAATGCTAATCTCTAACAATCTCAAGTCATTATGGAAAAATCCTCAAGCATAAATCATTTTTAAGTGGCCTATCATAGCAAGGGCAATACTTTAAAAAAGAGTCTCAACTGTAAATTTACACGTAGGCAAACAGCAGCAAAAATTAAGTAACTTACAAGTGAAAATACTACCTAACATTCTCATTCTGACAGGTCTGTACATATGATAAATACATGAGCTTCTGCAAATATAACATTTTTAAATCAAACTTCATACAACACATCACTAGATTTTGTTTTTTGTAAGGCCTCTTACTTAAGTCAGCTCTGCAGTTCTTCTGGACCGTAAGTTCTTCATTATGTGTCTGTGTAGAGCAAAGCTCAATGGGGTCTTGTTCATAACTCATTCCTCTTACTCCACTAAACCAGTACAATCAACACTTACCTGCTAAATATAATGCTTTCACCTGAGAAGGTTGCAGTGCTTCGTGAAAGATGATAACTGACCCAAGTTGGCCCTCCAAAGATGTTGGACACCCCCATTCACTGTCCTGAGTCCCTGCTGAGATCATCTTGGTGATGAGCTCTGGCTTTCCAAGCACTCCACCCCAACTTCCTGTAGAGAGAATGCCCCCAAGTGATGTCCGATGGGGCATAACTGGGGAGGAAAAAGGCGGATCTGGTATCTGAGATGGAGGAGGAGTTGTTGTTCTTTGCCCAGCTGAACCAATGCAGCAAGAAGTAAAAGACTGGGAAGTCACACATGGAAGAAAGAAAATGAAACACATACTGTAAATCTACACTTTAAATCTGAAGACTATATCTAGCAATTCTGAACTAAGAGGAACAAGTTATGGCAAGCCCTGAAAAACGTTAGGCCAAAAAAAAAAAAAAAACTACAACAGCAGGGAATGCCCTTTCTCCAAGTAAGAGTAATTTGATTACTCCAACTGTTGTGTGACCTCTGGCAGGAGCACAGACAGGAAGGACGGTGTTCCAGATATCCTGGTAAACATTCCTTTTCTGGATTATATTCCAAAATACTAGCCCAGTATATCTGCTACTCTACATTTCTCCTATTGGTTATTCCACTCAAATAGATGCTCTCATGGTAAGCTTAACTGCCCCAGTTTTAGTTACCTTGACGTTTACAGTGCTTATTCTACAGATGGGCCGAAATCGAGAGTTTTATGTTCCAATGAAAGCTACATTTACTCTCATTTTTGAGTTTTATACTGATTTTACTATTACGGCATCCCATTTAACTGCTTGCTCAACATACTTAACAAATATCAAATTAGAACTTACAAAAGAGGGAAGAACATTCAGTGTTATAGACCAGTTTAAATTAAATTTGTTCCACAAAAAGAATGAACAATGTTTACAAAGGAAACTAAACATGACATACACGCCTTCTGATGGCTAGTGTATTTTTTAGGCTAAATGTGTGCACATTCAAAATGGTTAGATTGACTGCATATAAACTGCTTATGCAGTTGGCATAAGGCTAATATATAGTTAAAGAAACATTCAAAAATGCAAGTAAAAAAAGTTACTGCTGAAAACAACAGCGAATATTCCTTACTGAGTGCTCTTACATCAATCCTACTGGCACAGCTCTGATTTTTTTATGACTTAACCGTAACGTCAATATGTTCAGGCAGTTATTTTGAGGAAAGCCCCACAATTTAATCAAGGTCTAGTGGGGTTTTTTGTTTTTAAACTGAGATGACAAAACAAGCATTACTTATGCTAGTTACACTCCAAAATGATAGTCTGGACACTGTCCAAAGTTGAACAGAAGCTTATTAGCAATAAGCTACGCTATTAAGCTCTTAGACAATTTCTAAATTAAAAATGGTAGCTATATTTTCACTGATCTGTGAGAGCTCATGCCAACAGGGCTGTGACTCAGAAGGGAACTTACTTCATTCATAGCAGGGAATCGAAGCGGGGCAGAGACCTTCTGCTGTCCATTGACGTAGATATACACAAGGCTCTGACCAAAGGGCCTCTTTCCAGGCACATGAACAATAGTTATGTTGTGCTGGTTAAGCAATATAAAATAATTAAATCATTATTAAAAAAAGTGAAATGACTATATGGAACTATTTAACTTCATTTCTTCCAGGTTGGTGAGGAAACCATTTAAGAAAATAAATCCAAAGCATCTACTAGAAAATAGGACCCCTATTGGCTGCTTCCATTTAAAAGCAGCAAACATGTTTACAAGAGTGAGTTTTTGAACAGAAAAGAGATACAGCTCTTCCATAATCACGTACATCAGTCTTTAAGTATGGGAATAGAAAAGAGTAAGGCAGAAACACAGCAGGACAGTTTATTTATTCCCATAGCACCACAGCCACCTATGCTTGTTTTAATTTAATATAAAAAAACTTTCTAATGCTGTAACCAGCTTAATAATAAAAAATGCCTAATAACATGGGCAAAAGTTAGCTCTGTCAACAACTCAGCTACATGAAAATTACTTGCATTATTTGAGATTAAATCTGTTCTTATGCAATGAATTACTGAGATATTATAAAATAGAATATTTGTAAAATAACCAAAAATAGAACTTGGACTTCTCAGCTAACAGTACTATACTAAACACAGTGTTTGTCAGTATCAAATCTTACCCAGAGAGAGTCAAAAAAACAATGGTCAGGCAGCATCACTGTTGCATATTCCCTCTTTGTGCAAACTGCAACTACCAATACCCCAGAGCATGTAATAAAGGCTTCAAACCCCATACCACTTCCTGTAAAAAAGCTGTACAAAGAGAACACAACACACAATCAAGGACTTGCTTCATCAAAATGACCACCTAAAACTACCATCAAAACTACCAGTATATTCATTCAGGAGAGAACCAACTTAAGCCATTTGTTGCTGGTCCAGTATTTACTACGTGACTTGGCTGTTACTCTTGTTACCAGAAAAAAAAAAACCCAACCAAAAAAAAACCCCAAAACCCAGAAGACATTCCATTTGCTGCTGAATGTTAGTAGCTAAAAAGTTAAATTATATCAAGAACCATCCAAGTCAACAGCCACTATTTAAGCACTATGAAGTTGTCCTTTTCATTGTGCTCTTATACAAAAAATGAAGTTCACTGTGGTAGGGTTTTTGGGGGGGTGGTTTTTGGTTTTTAATGCTGTTTTGTTTAAGCAACAAACCTTAACACAATTTGGAGTTATGGATATTGAACTGTAGACAATAAAACATTATAATAGAGAAACCACACATTTATTTCTGTAACATAACCTGGCTCTGGTGACAGATGAAACCGCTCCCTTTCACAGACTAAGCATTATGTATTGCACTCCATGAAGATAAGCAGAAGCGCCATGTGTCACAGGGTACCATATGCCACGGGGAACAGATGACCTAGATTTGTACTGCTGAAGTAATTATAGTAACTATACCTATAGAGTTGCTTCCTCTTGCCACTTTTGCTGCTCATGCTGGGGTCCACCCGGTCCTGGTCAAGGCAGAGCCACGCATTGAAAGAAAACGCAGAGCCCGGCCACCTGTGGATTGCCGGCACAGCGATCCCGGCCATGCTGTGGTGCAAGTTGAAGTACTGCAAGGCACTGGCCATGCCCTGCTTCCGGGCCATCGCCAGCATAGCTCGCATCACTGGAACCACGTACAGGTGAGCTCCTCTGGGCTCCTCAGTCCTCAGGAGCCGTATCAGTTGAAGCAGTTCTTCCGAGCTCATTGACTGGCTCCCCAAAGAGCCCAGAAGGGCAATCAGGTTCTCTGCACAAGTACAATGGAGCGCGGAGTGGGAGCTGAGCGTCTCAATGATGCGGATGACCATGTTTGCATTGACACACGTGGCACGACTCTGTCTGTTAATACAGCAGATTCGCCTCAACCAATTTGAGATGAAAATCTGCAGCTCATGTGATTCGAGTTCTGGAAGCCACTGGATAAGCAGCAATAAGGGCTGGACGTTACTAATGCCTAGCATCCCAACAGCCATGTGATCACCTTCAACAGCCTGAAAAATAGCAGAGAACTCAGACGTGAAATAACAATGAAATAGGGCTAGAAGTAGTGTTGAAAGACAAATGTTTTTGCATTCAAAGCAAGGACATCTCACCATATTCATGAGTTCTTCCAGCAGTTCCCGTGAGGGTTGACCCAATGATTTTAGTACCTCATATATGTGTGCATAGCCAATCCTCTCTTTGAAGACCTCCTGAGGATAAAAATCCCAGTCTCACTAACAAATAAAATGGACAAAAATTGCTCATCTACTGCAGCAGGTTCTGATTTAACAAAACATTAGACACATAACAATTAGAATCCTGTAAGAAGGTTTTACAGGTTAGAAATCTCTTTTTGATAACATATCCATTATACTGCCTCTACAATGCTGCAGATGAGAAGGATCTCACTGAAGCACACAGATAAACAAATAAAAGTTCAAAGTAATATTTTAATAATTACCTATACAAGAATGTAATTGCTTTGGTATAATCTAAATGTTAATACTATCGCAAACAACTAATAGCTTCATTTTTTAGTGCAAACTATAGCATGAAATGTTTATGTCAAGAATTAGAAGTATTCAACTATTAATCTTGCAGTGAAAGATTTTCCTAGACCAGTTGATTAAAAATCACCCATCCTAAACACTTAAAAAAATAGAAAAGTTTTCCAAGGAAGTTTTTCTGAAAACTAATTGATTTTACATCAAGAAAAAAAAAGTTAAATAATCAACCAGTGAAGCTCAAGCATCCATTTATGGTTTAATTAATAAACAGCCAACACATCATATGGAATGGATTCTCTTCTCCTGGCTGTATTCTGCACTGAAATTAATTTTTTTTTTTTTTTAAAGAATAAATCTGTCAGCAGAAGTGGTGGCTTAGGTAACTATGGAAAGAAAAGAAATACCTGTGTTGCAACAGAAGTACAACTGAAAACTCTACTGACCGTCTGTGAATCCCAGCCAGTTCTCACCTCCAACATACAACTCTTCCCAGGCTTTCCAGAGTGAGTGGAGAAATAAGCACCCTGAGTAATGCTCTGGAGGAGCATAACTGACCCTGCTGTTTTTCACCCAGGCTATACTGCAAGTAGCAATGAAATCAGATGACTCCCACTCTTCCTTTGGACTGTTCTGTGCAGCCACATCCCTTTGCTGTGCCAAGACCAGGGAATCATTTAACCAAGGCTAGAATCTAATGAACTCAGCAATCCAGGAATAAATACACTATTTTTCATGGGTTTAGCTTCCAGTCAGAATCACAAACTAACCACAACCTATCCATTTATCAAACCACAAGAGTAACTACCAAGGAAGGGCAGGGGAAGGTCCACCACCATTTGGACAGCAATACTGTCCTGGCTCAGTTTAAAATGAACACAAACTTCTATCTGAAAATTCCTGCAAATAACCACTAAGTCTACCCCACATAGTCATGGGACAAGTAACAATGTACTTCCTTTACAAAGTTCCAACTGCTATTATACTCTGATCTTCCAGTTTTGAAAGAAAGATGACTCAGTGTCAATCCATTAGACACATATAAAGGGATAAGGAATTCTAATCAACTATCTGTCGTGAAAGTGTGACCACAATCTGCTCATCTTCATTAGGAAGATCCATCAAGATACTGTGATAAAAAACACTAACTGCAAAAAAGATCAAGAAGCCTATTACAAAACAGACCTCTGCATATATACTGTTACCTTTGCAGCTGGAGATTTGTGCATTACTGCTGTGAGGGCTTGAATGGTTGATACTGCCAAAGAGTCCAGGTGTCCCTGAAACACCTGAAAGTAGCAGGTACAGAAGTCATAAACAAATGTCCAAAGACAGTTGAGCTCCAAAATGTGTACTGTGCCTTCTGCCAGGAGGGAAACCAAGAGTTTGGCAACATGCTTCAAAAATCATCTCCCCACCAGTCAAGACTTCATAACCCCACAGCCTACAAGGAACTACACCACAGTAGACAACTAGCCACACACTTCAAGAGGAGAGAAGCATTCACAACACACGCTGCACTTCAAATATTCTGATGGACAAACAAGTTTTCCTCATGCGCCTAATGGACAACCTCAAGAGGGAGGGAGGAAAACAATTAGGAAATCTCTTGCAGTATGTGTGTGTGTGCTGCTGGACAAACAGGTGCCTGCAGTTCATATGAAGTGTCTTCTTTTCCATCCAAGGCCCTACACATCAGTGCAGCACACAAACACACAAATTATAAGAGATAAGTCACCAAGCACAGTAAGGTGACTGCCTCACCCATAGTCTCATTGCATTGATCAACACTTCTCTCTCTCCAATTTAAGCCATCCTTTGAGGTTTTTTTCCTGTAATTCTTGTCTATATTGATATTTCTATGGTGGTTCTAAGAACAAAAACATTGGAGCACTATTTTGCATCCATCTGTACACCTAATTAGCAACACTGTGCAAACAAATGTACTGTTTTCATTATCTCTGAAATATTATAAACATCTCAGACATATTTTGAAAATAAATGTCAAGAATTAGAAGACCATGTTAGATGTGAAGAAACATTTAGATGCGGTTAGAGCGTTGTGCTGCATCCAAAAGAGCCAAAGCTATTAGTTAAAAATCACAATTTGTAGATTACCATCCCCTGTATTTAGCATTTCTTTACATTTTTAATCAGAACAAATAATTCTACTATGAAATTAGTACAACAATTTGCATTTGAAACTTTCCATAAGATTTGGGAAAAGTAAAACAACAGGCTATTCCTACCTCCCTGATTCAGCCTGTCCATTGTTTTGAGAACATTTGTTCTTGATGACAAGCAAAGAATCAGGACACCAAACACAACCATTGAGATTCACAAACAAGGCCCCAGAATCCAAAACACCACAGTGCTGAGACAAAGAAGCAAAAAAGAGGAAAACGAGGGGGAAAAAAATCACCACCAGATTGAGAGAATTTATTTGGATTCCATTCATGTACTTCACCTTTTTCTTAAAAGAAGCATAACTGAGGCTCAGTCTATTGCAAATATCTGCAGTTTGAAGTAGATGAATAAAACATAGATTGAATTCAATCTGTTATTCAGAAAAATCATTTTCCAGAGACAGGAAATACTGATGTGTGCAGCAACACGAGTGCATCTTGCTGCAGAAGGCTTAAAGAGGATGGTTAAGGTGAAGCACAGGAATCAATTTTCCTGTGATTGTGTCTTGATTTTGACTGAAGCAAAATACAGTTTAGGTAGGTACCTGGTCCTCATTCATTTCTGTCAGTAATTTGTTGGTAAGGTCTTTCTCACTCTTGTCTGCGACTTTATTGTTAGCATTTAAAAACAGCTGTTAGAAACAGAGACAAGAATAATGGAAATAATTGCACATTAAACAGTTACCTGCAGCCAGGCCTGTGGAGGCTTGCCTTGGATTTGTATTTCACATACCAAAAAAAAAAAAAAAAAAGTTCTCACACTGGTGAGACACAATCCTCCATTATTATTAGTCTTCTGTTAATTCTTAATACTGAAGATTACATTGTATTTTTGCTAAAGAGTATTTTTTTTTCAAAAAAAAAAAAGAAAATATGTAATTGCTGAGACAAGGAAAAAGATCTATCTGGAATTTATACTGGTCTCTGGCTTAGCATCTCTAACTTCATTTAACACATGCAACATGACAGGGAGTTCTCAAAAATTTGCTCGCAAAAAATAAAGACAAGCATGAGACATTAGCAAAGAAATGGATACAAATGTTTCATCATCTTCTACTCATGTTTCATCCTAGGTGAAGGCTGAAGATATCTAGACAGAATATTTTAATCTTCCAACAGCACAGCAGCAGAATTTCTGGGGCACACAGTCTTTAGGTCAGTAAAAAGGGCAAAATATTTGACATCATCCTAAGAATCAGGTAGGTTGTAAATAGCTTTAAATGAAACATACACCTATACCGCATCTTCAGCTAAAGAATGCTCTGATTTTAGTACCTAGATTCCTAGTCAATTCTTGAATTTGTAAATTTAACACTCAACCAAATTCACAATTGATTGCAGTCAACTTGTGTGCAAAGTTTAGCTGTAACCTAATCAGGACTTACATCTACCTCCTTCTGTTTTAAGATTCTACTGAGGTGATAAAAAAATTCCTGATCAAAATATTTTCAAAGTCCCTTAAGAAAAAAGGGAAACAACACTTTCTTTTAGTGTTTCTTAGTGGTAAAAACTAAGCATTTGTCTTTCCCCAACCCTCCCCCCCCCTTTTGTGCCATTATCTGCTAGGTAGTCTCTCTGAAGAATAACAACCTGAGAAATCAACTTCCATAAATTAGGGCAAAACAAAGGACAACACTTAAGATACTGCTTTGACTTACATAGGTGTGAAGGCACATAGTTAGAAACACGATTCACTTTGAAAGGTACATCACAGTCAAAAGCACTTAACAATGCAGAATAACTGTAAATACCTCAGAGGGATCTAACATTACAAGTAAGAATAAAAACATTAAACAGAAGCAAATGCAGACACATAAAAAAGTACATCAAATTTTTCATGATGACTTAATTTCTCATAATATATATTGTGAAAAGGATAGATTATTACAACGTCCATCTGGTTTTAATCCTTCCACTTAAAAGCTGTTCAAAATTATTTTTTTTAACCAGGCATACTGCTAGAGGTTGTTGTGCTTTACTCTAAGTCTGACCTCAGAGAGTTTAATAGATGAGAGAAGATTGAGCATTGACAAACCAGTTTGCTAAATGACTCTCAGAACAGAATAAGCACCTTCTGGTACATTTAAATTACAGATCAAAACTTAACTGAGCAGTTTTGAAAGCTTTTGTGTGTATGTCTAACCCTAGAGCATAGTTAAGACAGTTTGCACGAAAGCCTTAAAATCAGCAAATATGAAGAGATTTAAATTTTAGAAGACTGTTATACTGCAAATGACTAGATATACGGCCTTGAACACCAAGTTCCTTGGAACATCTATAGCAGAAATAGTGGTATCAATTTTGTTTACCCCTCCTTTCCATGGAATTGTCTTGCACTTCCAATTGCTGAAGATCCAATATATTACCAAGTTTCAGATGTGTGTGGACTCACACTATCTGCAGGGATGCAGAAGGTGCTTCTCACACACAGCTTGCTATGGAATCCATTAGCAATTTTCACAAACAAAGAAAACAAAAATCTAGAAAAAAGGATTTCCACCCCCAGTTAATCAAGAAAATTCTTAATTCCACAGCTAAATTAACCTTTGCTATTTGACTTTGAAAAAGAATTAAGATACAGTATATTTGTATTTCCAAATATACTGTAACCCCTGCCCTACCTCTATCCTCTCCCTACTTCTCATCCTTGGGGGTATTTTGACTGTGAAAGGTTAAAAAAAAGTGCACCAGGTAGCAAATTGGCAGCACTGATAGCCAATCACTCCCAGTGATATATGAGACTGTATCACAGGAAAAAACTAAAAGAGTTTGTCTTCTGACACACCCACAGGCAGAATAAAAATAAAAACAGCAAGCTGCAAAACCAGAGTAGCTGTTCCTGCTTTCTTAAAGTCCACCACTTATTTATGAGAGCAGGAACACAGCTGGACTCTCCATGAACGGATAAACTGTTGACGACTTCAGAAGAAACTAAAAAAGAAGTTTCTTGAAGTTTCTTACAGAGCACAAGGTTAGCACAAAAATAGGCAGAGATTCCCAAACAGAGCAGGAGAACGGAAAGGTCAAACGATGTATTTTCAGGAGAAGGTAATAAAACCACAAACACTATTCAAAACACTGCAAGTCAATTGGCATTCGGCCACTGAATATAATTACAATTAAGACATAATCCAAACACATTTATTTTTAATATATCACTGCACTATGTTCTAATCCAAAATCTATGGATTAAGAAACAAATCGCATACTGTAGCTAGAATTAAATTATCTAGCATCAAAAGAGCTCAAAACAGCTCTGTCACCAACATATCACAAAAAGAGAAACAAAATATTCCAGAGAGTTACATCACATCTATGTTTTTTTACATGCTGAAAAGAAACCTATAAAGCAGTCAGTGAAAGGCATTAGTTTGCCAACTGTGACCATCTGGGATTGAGACAAAAACACTAAATCCTATGCAGAAAAAGAACAATGAAAGAACATTTTTAACAGCTTGATCTCATGTTTTATGTCAGCTACACACAGGACTCATATTTTGAAACACAATGGCACACCAGCAAGATTTTTTTTTAATGGAAAAATATGCCTCTGAAATTCGTGTTCAGACCTCCACCTGGCAGCAGTTGTGATTTCCTAGCAATCCAGTGACAGAATATAAAAAAAACAAACAAATGAAAAAAACCCCCTCAAAATATAAAGCAAAACAAAAGCAAGGGGGATTGTCTCCAGTAACTATCGTAACAGATTTTAGAGACTGAATGGGGTCTGTAAAGGTATTTTGCTCAGACTCAAAATAAGCATTCACTGCTTTAATCACAAGACAGCCAAAAAACATCTCTACTTCATTAGCAATAAAAACCAGATTTTAGAGCAACTTGGATCTTTGAGATCTTTCATGGCATTAGCAGCTCTGACCGATCCAAAGTTTTACTTTCAGTTTGCAGACACTTTAATATTGCTTCTGTTTCAGAAGGAAGATGAAAAAATAATTAATACACTTGTAATACTACAAGACAGGTTTTGTTAAACATACTCGGATAAGGGAAAACTTACCTTGCAGTTCTGCAACAGCCGAATGAGATGCTCAAAGCAGTTACTGTTAAGGAAAATTGCCTGCAGAACAGGCCTATCTGTGCAGTCTAACATGGCTGTGATGGTATCTATAAAATGAAAATACATGACATCAAATACAAAACACTTGCCCAATCCATCAAGCATTTTTTTCTGCACATTATATAATAAACATGGGGGGGAAATGATACAACAATCTGTACGCTTTGCATTCTTTGATCAAGAATGACACGTTTTAAGCACAGATCACTAGGCCTAGAGCTGAACATTTTGATGCTATAAAAAATTACCGCATAACCTACTATACCTGGAGAAAAATTCAGCTAATGAATATCTTTGATTGCTTTGGGGCTCTGTTTGAAGTCATTGTCAGTTTTGAGTACATAAGCAGCATTACTTTTTTTTAAACCACACGAAGACTTGCTTTACTCTGCATTCTACAGAAGCCTTATACTGAACCTTGACACTGGTTAAATGGTAGCACTATGATATAATTTCTTCTGGTGTATTTTGGGGTGCTCCTTGTTTGTTTTGGTTTGAGTTTTGGTCGAAAAAGATTAAATTAGAATATATGCAATGTAACATCAAAGAAGAAATGTTAGAAATTTTTCAGTTGCTTAGCCAAGTGAACATTTTTTGGTAGAGCATTCAGTTGTATTACTATCACGGCTCAATCGTTATTTGCTACAGAGTTATTGTCAAGAAATATTTCAAGGAAGTGGACAACTGGGTACTCACTCAGCATTTGGATCTGCAGGGCTATGAATCTGCTCTCCCACTGCCTGCATCGCCTCGCATTAGGTAAAGCTGAATGGTCTGAATTAAGCAACTTGAAATAGTTCTCCAATATTGTACTTGTCTCCACTTGACGCTGGTCAGAACTGCTGGTTAGAAGGATATGGACAACTTCTGTCAGGCACTTCAGAGTCAGCTCTGCCTTCCTGCTCACTTCCTCAGGGTTTCTGTCATCCCAGTTGTCACAGTCTGCTAAAACACGCATCAAGACTTCCATGGTGGCAGGAGACACTGCTTGAAGAGCATTCCTCTGAAACCCATCAGGCAAAAAATGTATTAAAGAAAAATAATAATAAATGATTTTTTTTTAAATTAAACATCTTCAAACCAGCAGTGTCTACCCAAGTTATTATGTCTATTAATGCCGTGTAGTTGTTAAATACACATGAAGCATTCTAATTGTGATTATGTTCATGGCTACAGATGAAATGCATCCCATCTTGTTCACTTAAATAGGCTTTCTTTTTTCAAAGGGCATGTTTATACAGAAAAGGAAATATAATTTAAATACATGTTACTAAATTCATATAAAGTAGCCTTGATAAACTGCTAATTCCAGGTAAACTTTAAATTGAATTTTCATTTCAGATCATCGGATTCTTGATACTTTAGAATTAACAATAAGAACATTATAAGAACATAATAATTAGCAAACATTTGTCTGGTCCCTGAGTGCACTGTTCTCACCTTTATTCCTGGGGGCCTGATTCCACAGGCTCAGGGGCACCTTAAATCTAGGACAGGAGCCCAGGTTTGT
Organism: Pseudotriccus pelzelni; assembly: GCA_035584735.1. Taxonomy (NCBI): domain Eukaryota; kingdom Metazoa; phylum Chordata; class Aves; order Passeriformes; family Tyrannidae; genus Pseudotriccus; species Pseudotriccus pelzelni. The sequence goes on along the minus strand of JAWMRA010000164.1, from coordinate 25,035,400 downwards.
AGAGACCTTTGAGAAGCCCTGTCAGGCACTCTTTGCCCTGAATATATTCTTCTTATTTATTGGTTATAGGGTATTTAAAAGCCTTAAGCAAGGAACAGACATTTGGAGGCTTCAGCAGCTGAAAAGAATTTAGAACATCCTTACCTGACCACCAGCCACAATAGCTCCAAAGAGATGCAGCAAGCAACATTTCAGGCTTTCCTTTAGATGTTCACTTTCTTGAAAGCATTCTGATTGGAGTAAACAAAAAAGGGGAATTTCTTAGTCTGGTTGCATAAATGTTACCAAAATTTTCCTCTCAAAGAAACCCACCAACAAATGAAATAATAAAAAACCCCTCCTATATTCCCTGTCATCACACAAATTTAAAAAAAAAATTCAACTATATAATCTCCACTTTCTTTTACATAAGTTAGACACAAACACATCAATTCCAGCATTATCAAAGTAACACAACATGACCACATTTATCAGGAATTCATAGGGCTAGACCTTCAGCTTGCATAAAACTTTCAATGCAGGCTGACAGAACTATAGACACGACAAACATTGGTCTTGATTCATAATGTAAAATGAGCCCATCTTGTCCCTTCTAATGAGCAACAGAAAGATGTGCTAACACACAACCAGTTATCGAGCACGATAAAGGGGAAAGCAATTTTGGCATGGCAAGTCTGATGCCATATAAAGTACAGGTAGCTCAAAAAAGCAGTCCTTGAGTTTGCTCCCTTTAAGGCAAACTTCCCAGCAAATCCTGTCCTTTCTAACAGTAATGTCTTTAAGACAGTTATCCTGCATCTCTTCCCATGCTATATCTGATGTAAATTAATTACAATCAGAGTCAGGAACTCTTCTTAGCAGTATATATAACTTGGATGTTGTTGTTAAAGTAATAAAGCTACACTCAAAGTAGCTGTAACCAACTACAGTGGATTATTTTTTGGAATCACCTATTATAAAACTTCCAACGACTTCCTAAAATAAAATTGATAATTACTTGGGTTTTTAAAAACTGAGATTTTAAACAGACATTATAAACTGAAAATGAGATTTTTATATGCATTAAAATAATAACATGACCTTTAATACAAATACCAGTTATTGGCAAGTAAGATTTCTGACTGTATACTGAATGTGTAAGTCTGTTTTAAAAGAAAATTGCAGAGCTACTTTTTAAATCTGTTCTTCAAAGTAAACAAAGCTTAGATAATCACGTTGTTAGGCTGTTAGTAACACCACTCCCTTAACTCCAGGCTCTGACTCTTTGGGAGAACATCAGACAAATATAAAAGAGCAGTACCTAGCAGATTGTGAGTAAATCATTAGGCTGGGTAGACTAAAAACCTTCAAATTAGCCCTGTCATGGCAGAATGTCTAAAGCACATGCTCAACAAATTCTGTCCTTTCTGTCAGTTGGCCAACAAGCAGATGAGCATTTGCCTGCTAATCAGCACAACTTTGGCTCAGTCACATTCTGTAATATTTAAGAGATTTAGGAGGAACCACAGTGCACTGCACTGAATGGAGAGAACCTGCAGACGACATTCCTCAGTTGCAGTCTTTAGAGTGGGTTTCCAGTGCTCTGGCACACAGGTATTGGCATTTTACTGGCATCAGCAATTTAGTCTTTTTGGCAACTATCCTATTTTCTGTACATAGTGATGGAATCTCAAGGATCAGGAGCTGTGACTCAAACCTAGAAAAATCAAATTCTAGGAATAGAATCTTCCTCTTTTATTTTCAATTAAAAACAGATAGCTGTAAAAAGGGCTGATTTCACTCCTTCACACCCCATCTCTCCACTTTGTTCCTGTTGCTTCAATTCTGTTGGCACTATCAATTTGGTATGCTGAACCGGCAAACGAGCTGGGCATCCCACCGTCCTGACATTTATGTACAGAATATGGACATGAAAGTCCTTCTTTTCCACACAAACAATCTATAATGGTACGAACACATGAATCCCAAAGCAGTCATCATGATATTTAATGGCTTAACCAGAGAGAAAACAGAGGAGTTTCCCAAACTGAAGCCCAAGGAGCATTTGCTAGCTGGATGGCACAGAGTTCCATTCTTTCTGGCTGTTAAATCATATTAAAGAGACAAAAATGCAGGAACAGTTTCCTAAGATTATTTTTCCATGAGAGTTATCAGCAATTGCCACAGGGATTTTATGTGCGCTACTATTTTCACTAATAAATAGAAAAGTTGGCAATTCACAGAACCAACCCTATTAAACCATGTTAGGTACTGAAATAAAGTCTGGAAAAAAAGAAAAAGGCTTTAAAAGAGGAGAGAAGGAATGGCAAGATAGTGATGCTCCGAGCAAAAAAACAAGCAAACAAAGTAACCCACTTCACTCAGCCTCAGAAAGCGAGGGGCTTTCACATTATCAGGCATTCTTAGGAGAAAGTTACTCAGGATCGCTAAGTTCACTCCTCAAAAGATGGCTGTTTAAAAAGAGGCTGTTAGTGATACTTACGGTAAAAGAAAGGGACAAACTCGACAGTGAGGGAAGCTGGTTTATACTTCTGTCTGCTCCTCTCAACTGTACTAAGGAAATGCCTGCAATTACATTTAAAAAGATACAAAGAAATTAGATGTGATACTTCGTTTATGACATATTTTTAATTTATTATTCATAAGATTAAATTATAATATGACTTATAGCAGAAAACTGCCAAAAATCAGGACTAACCTTTTGTCTACAGGATGACAAAGAACAGTGAAGTAGTATTTTACCCTGAAAACATGAATCACAGCTAATTCTGTATTCACTGTTCTGTACCTAGAAATAGGTTAATGTTTTACAAAATTATTTGGGTTTTTTAAAAAAAAACCAAAAAACAAGGAAGCCAGCAATCTCTTATTTATTCCATGCTTATTGTAACTAAGCCACCAGCTAGACTGCAAAATGTTTTAACCATGGAATTAGAAATGGGCACAAAACATTACTATAGGTTCACTGTGTGGGAAGGAACCATCAAATTAAAGGGTTATAATTCTATTGATACATTTATAAATTTCTTTTCAAAGATGCAACAAATCTATACTGTGAGCTTCAATAACTTCTTTTGCCCTAATTCAACCAGGTGTGCATACTCCTTTCCTCTTGGCTTCTTTGTTCCACCCATTTAGAAAAATGGGCCAGTTTCTGAAGGTAGAAAGCAACAGAATGACCTTCCTGACAGTCAGTTGCAATCAAACACCCCTTAGTAGTGGTGTTAGAACCAAACACCTCAAATTTAGTTCTCTTTAACTTCTAGACTGCCAGTGAATATATTATAAGTTTAAAAAGTTATTTAAACCCTATCCAATTTCAGAAAGCATAACACTTTTCTGTGGTGTGATTCTATCGGTTCATGGTTAAAGTTATCATAAACTGCATTATTTACAGTCCTGTCCTAGCCCACACATACCCTGCAATTCGCTGCCTCCAGTTTCGATATGGATCGTAGAGACTTTCACAAAAAGCCAGTGCATGTCTCACAAATTCTTCTATGGGGGTCTGATCTGCCACTTCTTTTTCTTTTGTTTTGCTTTTTAACTGAAAAAAAGAGCTCTGGTCAGAAAATTTCTAGATGTTGAAAATTAATCTCAGTCACCTCCAGACCAGTTCAGACCCACAAACTGTTCTCCACAGAACACTATGATTGAAAAAGCAGATCAGATAAGCAGGAACAGGAAGTATCAGATGGCAAAAATAACTGATGGGAATTGTTAACCACATACCTGTTGAATGTATAATGTAGTCATGGTGATAACATGGTTAATGTAGGAACACATCCCAATCTCCTCCACATTAGCCAAATTCCTATGAAGACAACATAAAAACCACAGAATAGTACACAGTGTACCATTTGAAGCTAGTTCAAACAATGTTTGATTATAGACAGAATGCTAAAACATACAGAAGTGTACCAGCATTTAAAACATACTCTCCAAAAGACTGCATGTACTGAAGTGTTTATTTCTGTCACAGTAACAAAGCTCACAAGCTTTCATCTAACAGGAAGAAAGGCTCAAGTCACTCTGCTGTAGGCCAATTCTATCTGGAATTTGGGGGTTCAGAGGTTAAGCAGATTCCCAGGACACTCTAAATAGAAAGCTCAGAAATGGCATCTGATAAAAGACAGTGGCTTCCACTTCTCCCACATTACTAGTGCATACACTTTCTAAAACTTTAGCAAACATATACCTAGACACATTTATTCACTTTAAATTCTCCTGAGGAAAACAAACACCTAATAAATTATTTTAGAATGTAAATAAGACAAAGAATTTCTCAGACGACAAGTCACAAAGATCAGATACCAAAGTGATGCTGTAAGAACTATTCAGCAAGTAAGGTCAACAACAGTTTGTAATTCAGAAACATCACCACCACGTACTGAGCTTATAGTTAACATCCCAGGACATTTAAACACTGCCATACACAGCTCTCTGTACTGTTTCAGAGGTAAGGAGAGCCAAAGGACTTAAAAATGCTTCTTTAAATACTCCTGAGAAAAGGGGGTATTTTATATTACTGTTTTATATTATATTTTATCCCCTTCCTCTCTCAATGCACTCTACAATAGAAGACTGAAGAAATAGTGAGGAATAGATTCCTAAAAGCAGTTTATTCATTGCTTCCATGCAGAAGTTTCAGAAGGAAATCAGCTGCATTAATAGTGTAATAGTAAGTTTCATAAGCTGTTTATGGAATGCTAAGCATGTTAAAAATGTGGATCAGTTCTTCCTGTACAATTCTCTCAAGTTATTTCATATCTAACACTTGTTCTAGAGTACTTTTTCTTTTAAAAGTATTTATTATACCTGTACCTCATATCTTGAATTCCCATGGATTTATCTTCTGTAATTACAGAGAATCTAGCACCTAAACCCCTTCTATCCCCTTTCTCATAGCAAATATTATTGCTAAGACTATTGCATTGCTCCCTTTCTCATTTATTCCCTACTCCTTTATTTTGAAGATTATGAGAAGTGCTATTTCTGTTTCTACCGGAAAACATCAAATCACATTGTATGTGTCATTTGAATCTATATTTATAGGCTGCGTCAAGATTTCTTCAACAAAACAATAGCATTGCTGAGGTAACAATCAGAACAAATACCTGCAAAGGATGATAAAGAATTTCACAAGCAGCAGTGACAGAGCCTGCTGCTGCTCTTCTAGGCCATCTGACATTTTCTGGACACACTGTAGCAGCTGGAGCCTGAGGACCTGAAGAATGTTATCAGGAAGCAGTGATATTCCTGGCGGAACGTCATCCACTCTAATGAGAAAACACAGACACAAAACTGTTAATACAAATGACATGGCAGGAATCAATTTTCGTGTACTGCTGCAGTGTTCCAATACAGTTCCACGGGAAGGGCCACCAAACTGACAGCTCACAAACACTTTCTAATGAACCACAAGAAAATATCTGGTGGCAACACAATACACCAGCTTGAGCTTTCTTTTCCTCAGCAATGGACTGCATTTAAAGAAGTGTTGAAATTCATTAAGTGGATTCCTAAATGCTCCTTCATGCAATGAACTGCCTCAGTTGCCACAAAGAAATCACATGATCTTCAGCAGGTAAACAAGTAGCCTGGGAAATCCCTAAGTAAGGAAAAGGATACCCACAATGGAATGAAAAAACATAACACATTTGGGGGAACATTTTCAACTGTCTACTGAAGACTAAAAGTGTCCAAATAAATGAGATGTCAATTATTACACAGTTATTGAAGCCCACTTAGTATTCACCCACAGTGAACCTCATGTTTTCCTTACATAAATTTCAAAAAGCTGTACAAACTTACCGTGCCTATTGTTTTTTTGCCGAACTAAACCATTTTTAGAAATACACCAGTAAGAACCAAAACGTGAAGAAAATAATGGGGGAAAACGCCCACAAATACAACCAAATACACCAACAATCCAGGAACAACCATATCAAACACATTTTTGCAACAGTATAGAAACATACAGATCTGTTAGAACATTCTTTGGAATGAACCCTGTTTATCTGCTATAGCATATGGAAAAAGGAGCTAGCCTTTGGCAGCAGCTATTTACCCTGACACATCTTCTATGAACTCTGTACAGGAAAAGGAAGACAAGCAAGAGCCTTACAGCTCAAAAGCCTTTAACATGAAGGCAGAGGGAAAATAACATAAAAATTCAGCTAGCAGAAAAACTCACTAATACGATACTTGTATACACACGTCTGTGCAAGAGTAAGCATCAAAAAGTGTGGAGAATTCAATGACTGACACTCTACACTGTGAGAGCTAGTATTTGAGGGAAATGGGGTACAATATACTGTTCAGCTTCTAACATCAAAAAGGGAGAAACGGAGACCTAATTTAATAAACATCTAGCCAGGTGTGACAGCAAGCTCCCATATCCTAGAAAAAAGTGTAACCTTTACCTATACAGAAGACCACATACTGTTCATTCCCTTGCCTTTTCGGAGTTGTGCAATATGCTTTTCAGATCCTGGGATTCAGAATCTCCAGGAATTCAGAAAATTGTGGCACAAATTTTATAGCACCTATAGGCTCTAAACTGGCAGAGACACTAATCACAAAACTGAGAGCAACTGCTTTTTTCCAACACAAATACCAAGAAAGAAATTTTAATTTCCCTGATAGCAACTTCACCCCTCAAGAAGGAACAGATCCACACTCTCAAGAACTACAACCATGGTTCCTCATAATCTGATAACTCAGGTTTTATATTTCAGATTCTGAAGGCCATAGTTTTTGGCAGCTGAAATCATATATCTGAAAGCTATTTCCCTAAAATGGCCAACAAGTCTTTTTCAGTAGGATCATAAAATGCTTTACAGGATAGCAAACAGCATACCCCTCATGCCTCACATCCCAAAGAATGTTTTCTCTGCAGTAGCTGCCTCTCTGTGCTATTGCACAACCCATGAGAATTTAGTGTTTCATGCAAGACCAGCATGAGAAATCCTAATTGGGATTACTCAAACTGAATATACTACAGAGAACATAAAACAAATAGTACTAATCAAACTTTTTTTTCACCCCAGAGCAAATTAGTACTATACCTTCAGGAAAATCTAAAAGTTAAATTTGTTGACATGTAGTACCAATTCTCTCCAACAAGACAGGATGTTTAAACTAAGTATTCCAGAAAAAAAAAAGGAAAGAAAAGAAAAAAATAAATGTCAAAAATCATACCTTAACTGACTGATGGTATCCTACCTCAAAAATACGAGAAAAAACTTTATAAATAAGAAGAACACAAATGTGTAACTTCCTTCCTTACATTAACAGGGTTATGCAGCAATACATACTGCTCTCTTAGGTGTCTGAAAGGAAGTTAAATTATCCCTAAACTGTGTGCATCTGTTACACCTCTAACTCACACACTGGGACCACCCCCTCACCAGTGATAAGCACTTGGTAACAAAGTGCTGTTGAAAACCAGGCTTTACTTTTCAAAGACCATGAAACCATGTAATCTGCATTCCTATCATGATTCTTGCATCATTTGTATGTGGGTTTGAAGTCATTAAGTTAACAAAATATGGTTTCTATGGTACTTTGCATGAGCTTCCTTTAAGCTCCTTTGCTGAAGATCATGTAAACCAAAAGCAGAAAAAGAACACGACAACACTCTAGAGGCCTTTGCTATTTCTAAAAGTATTAAACCAAGTGACAATTCCTCTCTTTCAATGAGGACAAAAAATCCTCCCACCAGGTGGTAAGGGGTTTATCCTTTACACGGTAAGTATGTACGACATGAGAACACATTTTTAGGGAACGAGCAGACAGGTGCACTGGTCTTTTGTGCTCAATGCTGTCAGCATAGCTATATTCACCTTCTCAGTAAGATCATTAATAACACCATCAAGGAGCCATTTCACTGAAAACTATAGAGTAGATGCACAAAGATACAGGTAGACTTGTAGCTCTATAAGCCTATAAGCTGCATAATTGTATAAGCTCTACTTACACAGTCAAATCATAGCACTGGGTACACTCATCCACTATGTTTAGAGGTTTCCTAATTCTGCACTGCCATAGCATCTTTCAGATTTCCAAAGCAGATCTTGGGATATTACATATTCTAATTTATAGAAAAAATACTCTTATGAGTTAAATCAGCAATTGACAGTACCAGTTAAGAGTCCTCCTTTCAGGGAAAAAAAAATCCTAAAACCAAACCCCTAAATACAGTCTTTACATTTTTGAAGTGGTATTTTCTTGGATGTTAAAAAATCCCTCATGCTTTAAATTGACACGAAACTTTATGCCTGTCCTCCAAAAAGTTCGTTTTGTCCAGCAATCTGTGTGAGCTTTCTACTCTCTCTACAGTTTCTCATTATTTCCTGGCATTAGCCCTTCGGTACACAAGGTCTTGCAGGCATGTAGCTGTAAAACATACCAAGATTTATAGAAATAAAAAAAAGAAAGGAGAGAAAGTATTAGTTCAGTCATTTTCTCATTTTAGCTGGCATCACGTATTTTTTTAAGACCAAAAGACAGAATTAGTTGTCTAATAAGCAATCCAATTAAAAAAAAAAAAAAGTGAGTCCATGGGGTCTGATGGCCCCACAAGTCACTGGAAATCAGCATTTGGTGGTTCCTCACTGACCTACTTTTCTTTTTAATGGGCCCAGTATTATCAGTTTCACAATCTAAATGCCTGCAATAGAAACTGACAAATCCTAGAAAGATGCCACTTTTCACATGTCTAATTTTATCACAAATGTAAATAAGGGCAGAAACTGCAGTTCTTTGTTAATTCTAATACCTGCTCTCAGCGTTTTTTTTTTTAATCCAGCCATAAAAGCACAAGAATGATCTGCCTTCACCCCTATGTTGTTTTGATGCTTTTCCATTACATCTGTTACACAAATGAGTCTAAATCCACATGGTTCTATTCTTTCAGACTAGATCACTAATCCTGTCATTAACCTCAGAAAAATAAATTATTTTTACACTCACTAAGTCATCATTTATCACAATGAAGATGCTGCTATTGTTCTGAACAACTAAGCTTCATATTTGTTATGTTGCTGAAAAAAAAACCCCAACCCAAGACCCTCAAACACAAACTAAAAAACACTTAAACTACAAATAAACTGAAAAGCACCTATAGCTGAAGTACCAAGACATTCTTCTCTTCCCCTCTTCATATTTAATATTAAATAGCATAAAGATAACCTGTGTTAAAAGATAAACTCTTTTCCTCAACTAAACACTCTAAGATGTATTTTTGACACTGGAAAGAAAATATCTTCTGAAAGAGCACACAATTAATCTGAAGGTCTTGCTTATTGTAATTGCATTTCCTATTTTGCATTCATATAGGCATGATGAGGAAAATTTTAATACAGAGAGCTGAGAAGCCCATGTTTTATCCACCAAGATCCAGTTGCAGCATTCTTCATTTCCTTGTAACAGTAGAAGCTATCGCTTACACTTCAAACAGGATCTGATCCAAAGCCCATTAAAGAATTTCCATTGATTTCAACAGGGCTTGGACAGCAGCCATCATGGAGGGAGCACCATTCTTTGTTTTCAAACATCATTAGTGGTATCAGCTTTAATAATGACACCAGTTCTCATGAATTCTGAATCCTATAACCTTTGTTTTTTCCTAAAACCCCTAGTTCATTCACGCATCTCAAAAGCAAGAGAAAACATCCAGTGCTTAAGTTTCTATTCCTTATTTGCAAAGTTACACATGAAAACACAACCATGATAACACAGTACACAAATTTAATATTTTAAATATAAAACTCTGAAATTAGATTTCAATAGCATTTCATGATGGGAGAACTTTTGGTCAGCAACATGAGTGAAGTCAGCAACACTCTAACCACTCTAACCCTGAACTGAAGTCTTCATGGATGCAAAGAAATCACTTTAAAGTCTATAACTGGCGCATATTTTAAAAGGTTTCCAGGTAAGATAAGCAAATCCTTCATTAAGCATTTAACCTCATCCTTGATCTTAAAGCAAACCCTGAAATAAAATTACAAAACTCTTTACTTATCTTGATTCTGTTCAGTCACTGATGATACAGATAACAAGCACTAATACTATTTCATATGCAGCATTTAATGAATGCTTATTCAAAAAAATGCACCAGGAATAACGATTATATTTCTACAAACAAGAACAAGGCATACTCATGCCACCTCCCCAACATAATGCAAATACCAGTATTTGCCTAGTTGCATCATTCCCAACCCAACTTGACCTTCAGATGAACGGGAGTGCCACCTGACAACTGAAAATCTTTCCTTTCTTTAAAGGCAGCATTGTCCTTGAACAAGACTGGGCTCTCAGTCAGGTCTGTTTCAGATATCAAGGACAGATGAACGGGTCTGTAATTCTACATACCTAGTTGGCAGCTTCTCAAAGTCCACATCCAGAAACTGTTCATAGCTAGAAACAAAACTATCCAGCCAGAGCTTCAGGTAGTCTGGATCTTTCTGTAAAAAAAGAGAACAAACATTAGGCAATATTGCACTCAAGGTCATCCACCAACAACTCTGTAATACTACCTCAAATGAAGAGCTTGTATTTAATGCATTTCAATGGGAAAAGGGAAGGAATACACTTTTAGAACTAAAATAAAAAATGACCACCTGTGTCCTTTGAAATTTTGAGCCACATTATGCTGATCTGACATTCTTGCTCTATCAATTAGTTTATGTCTCTCCTCTTCCTGATACCAGTGTCAACCAAAGCATTTAAGCTTCTCCCCTCAGCAACAATCTTCACTTGCTCTCCAAAGTAATCCATACCAGCTGTACTACCTTACCACTATGTGTTCTAGTCTTGATACCACAGATATTAGTACACAATGCTCCTTATGGCTCATAAAATTAAATAAAGAATTTGAACAGCAATATTAATCAAGGAATAAATTGGATTTTGCTTCATTCATAGGTCATTATGGCAGCTAGCAGCACATTAGAGACAGATGGTGTTCGAAAAGACAATGCAGAACCGGTGACTTGTATACCAGATATCTATAAAACAGATTGCTTAAATTTAAATTCCTTTCTAGTTGAGCACAGAGAGTCTGTGACCAGCAGTCCCTGGCACAGTATTCAGCCCTGAGAGGACAGAGAGATCACCACAAACCTCACAAGAAAATTTTGTCAATATGCATTTGAGGTAGTCTCCCTTTAAAAGTCAAGCTGCTTAATTTTCAAAAACAAGCTGCCAGACCATAGCTAACATATTCGCCCACAAGGACTGTACGTGCATGCAGGCCCACATTCTGTATTACAAATAATTTTCAAAAAAGCTTTAAAATACTTGCCAAAAGTATCATGTTTGATATGTGCTGATCCACCAAACAGTTACCTTAAACACACCTATTAATTGTCCTCAACATGAAACTGCAAAACCCAGAAAGAAGGAAGCTGCTGAGGTAAAGAATAATTTCAAGGTTTTCAAGATGCTGGTTTAAGATACAGAGGAGGTCAGATTACTACAAGCAGGTGAGCACAGAATACGTATTTCTCAGGTTTAGAGACCAAATGCATTGAAAATCAAACCAAAAGTTAGGCAAGAAGTAAAACTTTCCTAAAAGAATGACTCAAAAGCAGAAAATGCTGTCTTCAGATTTTATGGCTTTTTAAAAATGTTCACGTATTTAAAGCTTCAACTTTCTTGTATTTCACAGCAAGTCATTTTAGCCACAAGAAAGCTTTTTCACAGGACCATAAAGACAAGAAAAACAATGTTAGTAATTACAATACAGCTCAGGCTACAAAGGACAAAGCAATAGCAAGCACGGGAAAGCAACAAACAGAAACACTGCCATGTGTTTGTAGCCGTGCCTCTAATGATAATGCTCATGCATGTAAAAAAACTCAACTTATTTGACTTTTTTTCCTGTGGGATGAGTACCTTTGTTTTTGCTCGGCATGAGCAACTTATCCTTGAAATATAACATGAAATACTTAATTGATTCTATTCATATTCCCATATTAAAATTGTTTGTTGACACAGCTGAGGCTCATTGCTAATTTCTGAGAGTAAACTTGTGTAAGAAAACTTTGTTTTTCTTGGTCAGGTACCGTGAAGGATGGTGTGCAAAAACATTATCTGACTTGAAGTTGCTTTAAAGAAAAGTTAAGGATGAGAAAAGGGAAAGGGTAGGGCAAAACACAAAATCAGATTCAATGCCTGCTTGCTCCTTTTTACTGGTATAGCCTAAATCACAGAATATGCCAAGTTGGAAGGGACCCACAAGGGTCATGAATCCAAATCAGTTTCAAGCTTCCTTATCTGTAAACCACAATGCCTTTGCAGTGCAGACTAGGGAGAACACTGGCAGAAAAAACATGCAAGAAAAAGCAGTTACATAGATGACAAAAGCGTCACGCATTATTAAAAGGTCAGAAGTTTTTGCCTACCTGTAGTGAACATATTGTTCAAGTCACTTTGCCACTAACAGTCCTCCCAGTTCTGGTAAAAACCAGAACTGCAGCACTGTTTGATCATTCCCTGCAGGCACTATTTAAGCCAGCTCCCATCTACTTCAGTCCCCTGCCAGCCAATTAATTATGCAATATTCCAAGTTATTAAAATAATCAGTTTTGATATCAAAATACCAGGTAACACTACCGGCCTATGCCAGTAGAAAACAGCTTAGGCAATAGCTGGCTCTTAGAGTCAAATCTAGAGATTCCCATCCAAGCAATAGCACTAACTCAACACCACTTGGAGAGAAAATCTTTTAAAGATCATGAAGGCAATAAAGTAAACAGTATCACTTAGCAACATAAGAAACACCAAGAAATAAATGTCCATTATAAGCCACTAATAGAGGCATGCCACCTTTCCAGAAATGAACCAAAATGAATACTTATGATCAAGGAATACACCATTCCAGGAAAAAGTGACCCAATGTTTAAGAGTCTGGCTACAATTCAGATAAGTAAGTGATTTCAAAAATGTTAGAAAACTGCTTTCAAACTTTTAATCTGGCCCAACTCTTCCTTTACTAGCAGCAATCAGCCCAGATCCCATACACCAGTCACCTGTTGAAAGCTGCAAGAAATGTAAATTTTACTAAAGCAGTTTTAAGAAAGAAAATGGCAAATGTTATCCTTGGCAAAGTACCCAAAAATGCCCAATCCTAAAACACTGCTAAACACATAAAACCTTTCTTAAGATCTTCTTATGTGCATCAGATGTATCTTATATTTTCCCAAACCAGAAGCATGGTGGCTTAGGAGAAAAACAGCTTTTTACAATGGTTTAAGATTCTAATTTCAAAATAAAAACAAACAGTAATAACACGTATCAGCTGTTTTCTTGCACCACGATTTTAGGTACAATGCAATCCTATCCAGCATGTTTATCTTGAACTGAATTAGTGTTTGAGGTCAGCTGCTGCCATTTAATCTGGAGTTTAAATTGAGTGGATTTTAGACTGTGTTTCTGTTAAGTTCTCTTCCCACCCGTCTTTTCAACTATCCTCTATTTTCTCATGACAGAAGTGGTAAACCACACGAACAGCAGAACACAAAGTGACCTAACTCTAGCATGAATAGCATTGTGTTCTTCAGTGCCAGAACAACTTTCCAAGGCAGTACATGTTGCAATATGACAAATATCTGTGTTACCACGTGGCAGAAGACTGCATCCCATGGGTACGGCAATACTTTGGATCTGTGCTGCTGCTGAGGGCAACAAATCACTGAACTGCAACCCCGGCTCCAGCTGAGTCACTGTAAATTGTTAGCAACTCCATTGCATCTCAGTCCTCTTAAGGCAGTAGCGTATCTTAGCCACGCCAGAGTAAAGCATCTTAAATACTCAGAATCCTTACTACCAGGTGAAGCAGCAAAACTGGGGATCACATTTCTTATTGCCCGTTTTGATAATTACCCTTTTGTTATCATTCTGCAGACAGGTAGCTGGAGGCTGTATGTCAGACAACAGCTCCACATGGTTTTCTGTGCTGCTGGTTAAAGATGCACCACACTTCGAAAGCACAACTTACAAATCAATGCACGTTGTGATGGAACAGCACCACAAGGCTAAACTGTGATAAACCCATTTGAGATTTGTACTGTTTCCCAGCCCCACCACACACACTCTGCAGACATGCCCTACGAGATCAGCAAGAAATCAAGAGGGACATTTTTGACTTGTACAACAGCAGTAAAAGCAGAAAGAAGCTGTGTGTGGTATTAAAACCTTTCACCCGCTACAACTTTCCAATCACTGAAAGATGATGTTGATCTCTGAAACCTTGAAGCTTTCTAAGTCACAAGCCTAAGCTTTTCATTTATTTACCTGAAACTTGCCAAGCTTTTGTGCAAGACAAATTTTTGTAACTTATCTGAATAATAATTCATATATAGAAACTGCGTGCCTTAAAACTTCTGGAAGATAATTTCTCCATGGCTTGAAATTCAAGAAGATAAAAGTCAAGTTAGCCATTTCTCTTCACAGTGATAAATGGAAACAACTAGAGTTTTCACAGGGCTATCTCAACGGTGTCATTGTGACAGAAGTGCAAATCTAAAAAAAAAAAAATAAATCACAAAAAGCCAAAATAAAGAGCCAAAGAGTAGAAAAAAATAAAAAGTTCTACAGTTGATAGCCACAAGTTTGCAGAGCCTAAGCTTGGGCTTCTGAGCTCAACCTATTGTAACAAGGGTCTGTGACAGTCATTCAAACCTTCAGTAATGAAAGAAGTATTTTATGCCTATTAAATCAAATGTAGCTCAGAATACAGAAAAGTGAAAATACTTCCTTGTTCCTTCCCTTCCTTAAATACCTCTGGTTTTCTTTAAAAAGAAAAACCAACATCACCCTTCAGGCCTCCTTTTTTTAAAGATACTCTCAGCACAGTAATAATTGTTACAGTTCTTGACACTTTAAAAAGAAAGCCTGCCAGGCCTGAGCAGCATAGTGTTTCTAACAGGTACCAAAAAAAACCTCAAAACACACTCAAAACCATAACACACTAAACCTGCCTCCCACAAAACATCCAGAAGAGTGTTGTTCCCTTTTTTTTTTCTTTCCAACAGAGTGCAATGCTAGAAAGAACAAAACACTTGCTAAGTAAATACAGCATACAGGTCTACAGAATGCACAGCAATATCGTGACTAAACAGTGCCAAACAATTAGTTTCCCATGGAGTTAAAGATTTTAACACTTGTAATATGAATGTATAAACTCTAGCAAGGCCTTCCTTAGACTTGGCAAGCTAGCATACAAACTCTCAACACTAACACAAACTTTAGTGTTCAACAACACAAACAAAGCCAATAGCAGAGATGGATCTACTGGGAAGCCCTTCTGACAGACAGGACATTCTCTAAGGCAATGAAGTGAAAAGAAACTATAACCAAAATCTACACTAATTTGGGACAGGTTCTTGTCTCTGATATACTAAATTATCTAGAAATTACAATAGCTTTCTCTAGTCTTTATGAAGACTCATTAAATGGACAGCAAAAATCCAATCCTATGTTTTTGTCAGTAATTAGTTTGCCTATCAAGAAGGTCACAAGAAATGTCTGGACCACATTTTTTAAATTCATTAACAAGCTAAGTAGTACTGAAGTCTTAGAGCTTACTCTAAATTAAATGAGAACATTTAACACATAACTGAAAGTCTTCAGCCCTCTGCCTATGGAATATTGGCACACTTATTCAAGGTTTCAAATCAACACTATTTATGTACTTATATAAAGTGTTGCTTTTATATTTAGCAGTAGCTTCCATTTCTACTAAGGCTTTAGGCAAAGAGACATAACTGGAAGGGCAAAGCTCAGTCCAATTTTATAGCTATGTTCAGGAAGTGTTAGTTGCTAAAAACAAAAGCTGGATCCGCCCGAGGCTATTTGCAGTGTCACATTCCATGCTCTAAAGGCAAAAATTCCCTGCAGGGCAGTTCAGAGTCCGACCGTCAAACAAGCCCGACTTGTTTGACAAGACAGTTGTTTGAAGTCGTTAAATTTAACGTGCAGGCATCAAACAGCCAGCCCGGCCTGACTCCTGTGCGGAGCAGTCAATCAACCTTCAAAGTGGATTTCAGCTTAGAAGCACAACCATAAAATCTCACTGGCACTGGTATTATCGTAACTAATCCCCCGTCCCCAAGCATTTTATTTAAAATAAGAACAATCCCTTGGTGTCAAGGCTGAACTAGACCTACAAAATGTAATGTTAGAAAATTAAACATGAAACACTGCCTTCGGATCACTGGTGAGTTTACCACTCTTAAAATTAATTGAAGTAGTCTGCATAATGCAGAATTGAAGAACATTTCTCAACACTGTTTGAAATAAACTATCCATTAGGGACTTAGAAGGTTTGGTTTAAGGGAGCTTTTTCTCTTCATTTTTTCAGGCTTAAAGGGCTACACTTCCAGCATGAGAACTCCTAATAGCCTTTACTTTGAAATATGTTAAGGTGTTTATACTTTTTTTGAACCTTTCATATCTGTAAAATGCCAAAATAAAACATGAAAAGCTTTGTTACAGCAGCTACACTACAGTTAGAATTAGTAGAAGACTTCACGATAAACCATTTTAAACTGGCTAAATTGCCTGATAAATTCAATCAATCAATTCTAATTATCAAAGGAATCACCTTTGGGCACAACTTCTCATTTTAATCAAAACACTGATTTTTGAACCAGCTGATCCAAAGGAAGAAAAGCTCCTGACAAGTAATTATAAACCTGCTTTTTCAAAATTCACACATGCATTTTGTTCCATTTCCAGAATTAAAAGAAAAAAGGGATGGGGTGGTTTTATAATTGGAAATTGCAGTGAATCATAATAGAAACAATTATTTGGGGACAAGTTAAAAAATCTATTTAGCGCAGAGATTTATACCAAAATAAAACCTATGGCTGCCAATCATGATAAAATTCAGCTCACAAACATTAAAGTAAAATTTATTTCTTCTCTTTTCAAAACCAACAAAAAATATTTGTAATCTTCCACTATTGCCTTAAGTTAAAGAGAATCATCTGAGCACTGTTACTCATTTTCCTTTTTACGTTAAATCTCCAACAAAACTGGAAAAACAAAATGAAAGAATTTTCTTATTAAAATGGAAGTAAAGCTTCTATTTTTTCTTTCCCTTGCCCTTTTGTTGTTGTTGGTTTTGTTATTGTTTTTGAATGACAATACAATTGCAGCCCTGTAGCTTGGAACTGGCACGTGACTGATGCCAACCATGGCATGAATCTTGTTAATCTGAACTCAGACTTTAATGTCTTTACATTGCACTGGACAGAGAGTACCACTGGGCAAGTTCCATGTACAAGCTGGCATTTCAGCCTTTTGGAGTCCACTACACAAGGCACTTATCAGGAATTTACCATACTATGACATATTACATTCCTTAACATTCACTTTTCCCATCAAAGTTGACACAGGGAACCAACGGGAAGCTGTATTTTAAGCCTAAGGAAACAAGAAGCATCCTAAATAATTCAAAGGCAACTGAAATAACGTGATGTCAAAAACCTATAGTGTCAAGATTAGCCTAAATTTAATGAAAATTCAAACTATAGCTTAGGAAAGGTTTAGACTTTAACTCTTAATAGCTTTCAAACTCCAAGTTAAGCTGTTGTTTTACATGAGAAGAAGGCTGAGTTTTAGCCACAACAGTGTTTGAAAAAGACACACAAAGTCAGCTTTTGCCTCGAGTTTTTAAACTTTAAGTGAGAGAGACAATACAAGTTTAACTCTGACAGAAAGGAAGCAGGATGGTACTCCAACAGTAAAACACCAGCCTGCTATTTCACTACATCAACAGCTAAATATTTTCATGTCTTTCAGCACATAAAGGCTGAGAACTTGTGTACAGCTTAGCAAAAAAAGTCTGTATTTGTTTCATTGTCATGTGATTACTTCACACCAAATTAAACTAAAACAAGTTCTTATATCTTTAGCTATGAATTTAAATGTCTAGTTTTGTCTTCTCAGTTTCAGCCTTACATTAAAATTGTACTGCAGCTGAACTACACACTGAAAGTATATAATTTAAAGCCCCTAAATCTACTTTTCAGAAGCACACTTAGAAAAAACCTCAAATACCATGGCACAACAGAATATGCGTTACTTATGCAACTGCTGTTTGGCATCCATTGCATTTCTGCTGCTTCAGTTTTTAAATGATTGGCACAAGTAAATAATGAGATCAGATTCCTGCAAATAACACCCTTGTTCTCTATACCCTATTTTATTCTCAGGAGCTTTGCCCATCCAGTACTGCGAGTGCTGCATGGTCCTGTGGAAAAAAATATTCTATGCAGTCATACCTCCTTGCTGGTTTTGAGACTTCTTTTTGTAATTTGAGTTATTAGACACAGTAATTAGTAAAGGAACATCCTTCTCATAACTTTCTTTCCCAAATTTCACATTTGCCCTTTAAGACATAAGAACACTACAAATCTAACAAAAATTGTTGTTTAATATATATAAAAAAAAGGCAAAACCAGAACATCAAATAAAATCTTTTTTCTCCTTGCTCTTCAGGACATGATAAACCATTTAGCCTACAGTTCCCATGAAGCTCCAGTCATTTATCAGGAAAACTGTTCATTCCAGCTAATCCTAAATTCAGTCAATTCACAGGTAAACAAATACCAGGTTTTATATAATCAACCTGGCATTAGCCAAACATTTGACAGAGTCGGTAGGGCAACTCACGAGCAGCCTGCAACTACCACAACCACTTTCCACAAAACTTGTGAGGATTACATCACTGCAAACTCTGGGCTGATGCCCAACATACACTGTTGGTGAACATTACCATCACTTTCACAGAAACCAAGCATCTTCTCATTTTGCATGATGCTTTATGAATAAGTTTCAGTAACTTTTAAAACTCTGTTCAGTTCCTAAATTCTGTTTCCACATTGTAAGTAAAATTTGGCAGTAAACCAGCTGAAGGTATATTTTCCTAAAATTATTATTAATGTTAAAAGAATAATCCTGCTATCTTATTCAAGACAAACTCACACTGCTTCATTTTCACTTGGGCTTATAGACTTTTCTGGCATGTGCCAAATTCTACTTTCCAATGTGAGTGCTATTTTTTCAACCTCAGCCTTCACTTCCTTAACAGTTTTTAAATGTCTTATGGGATACTCCTGTAGGTTCTTAGAGATTCTGATGAATGGTAATTGGCAATAAAAAGAGTACAATTGCTCCCTACATTAACAATTAAAAGCAAACTCATTCACCATTTTCATTCAGATTTTGGAAATACATCCTCAAAGATTTGTCTTCATCCCTATCTGCTCCCCCCTGCCTCCACCCCTTTCAGTTTAAAAACTGGAATTACTAGGACTGGTTATTTAAATACAAGTGTATTTTCTATGTTAAATTGCTATCTTCATATAATTAAAGGTTTGCCATTTGATTTGATTTTATGCTCTCTTTGTATTATGCAAGAGTAGTATTAACCATTACTTTTTTTTGAGGCTTTGTTTGTGCCTCTCTCAGATATCCTTCAAATAAAGCATTCAAAAGCCTTTAGAGCCTTTGGAATTTAGCCTCTTAAATATCTTCTCTGTTTTAAAATATGCCCTGCATTTACATATCAGTATAATTAGCCATTCTTAAATTTAATTCCTAGTTTAACATAGCCATAGTTAGCAGTGTTACTCAGTGGTCAAACAACTATTTAATGCCATTTATTTCCACTGTTTGCTATAGGCAAATGCAATCCTCAGTCATAAATTAGACAAACAGATTATTGGAAATGCTTTGAACATCAGAGGATGCATCAACACAAATAGTTCACTAGCACAGATATCTAACAGCTAATGTTTAGATCTGCAGGTGCCTGGAGAAGCCTTAGTGAGATGTCAAACTTAACACAGTGTTTATGAGAAAAATAATCAAGTATTTCTCAGTGTTTCCTATTACATCACTCATCGTCCTTCACAGCAGCCTCCCCATTTAGTAGAAGATAAATTAGAAAAACTAGGCCTAAACAAATTGCTTTTAAGGAAAAAAAGATGCTTATCTGTACTGCTGAGATGTGCATGTTTTGGTGGTTTTTCCCTACTTACATATATATCTTTCAGCAAGAGAAGTTCAGTAATTCGGGAAGCTCTTCTCTCTTCTATGGCAGCTGTTTAACCTTTCTGAAGCCTGTAAATATTTTAACAGTATCTATTGACAGCATTTGGAGTCAGGCATTAAGCTACAGTGCTGTTCCACGGACAGCTGGCAAGCCTTTCTGCCATTTCTGATCAGCACAAACATGCTGCATCTTTGAGTCAATTCTGCAATATTATTTTATCAGGACACATGCCACCCCCAGATCTGCCAAACTGACCAAGGTCAAAGTGCCACAACTCAGACACCACACAACAGCCCAGAGTTTGTTAAATTCACTCCTATATTAGAACACCTACACACAGACCCCCAAGGCTGTGTTTTGTGATAAATCATTCCATTTAAGAGACACCTGATCTGAAATACATTTGTTGGCATGTTCCGAAATGGATGTTTCTCATTGATTCTGTAAAGCAAACCCATAAACCTGAAGGAATTCTAACCTCATGCTGCACACCAGTAAAGCCCTAAATCTGACAAGAAAAGCACAGAGAAACCACAGACTCTTCTTCATCTAGAAGTAACAGCTACGTACATGTATTGCCAAATATATTACAGAATGATAAACAAAAATAATTTCTTCATAGCTTGTAAAATGTTATGGTTTTCTTACTTCTGTGTCTGCTTAGGTTTATCTGCTGCCTCATTTCAGCCTGAAGTCTGCATCCTGTGTGTCAGCATACTTCTTCTGTGTCTGAACTACCAGCACAAGGCCACCCAGGCCCATAATTAAGGAAGGAAACAGCTACTCAAGAGACGAATGTCTTATATAATCATGTCAATTATTTAAACGAAAAGTTCTATATTTGTAAATGTCAGAATTATGTTAGTTCTTGGACTAGGAGACATCTCTTTAAATAGCAGACTAAATTCAGAATTGAAGACCAACTGTTCTTGTTTATCTATATCCACCCTCAGTTCAGCCTCTCATACATAAAGACAGAACAATGATAATTTCACCAAGACAGGGCTGTAAGTGACTGGTGACATGATCTTCTACAAGTAACACTCCCTAAGAATGCAGAGATTTATTTAAAGCTTATCTACAGAGAAGGTATCTTACACAGCAACTGTTTAATAAAACTTCACTTGCCAGGTTTAGCGGAGGCATAAATTTACATGACAGTGACTTATGAAAAACTTTTACTGACCATTTGGTTTGCTCAAGCATTCATCGAGCTGTAAACTGAATACTTCTTTATATACTATAACAAAGGCAAGATATAGCAACGAGATATGCAACAATGCCAAATCAGCAACTGCACAAGGAAGTCCAGATGAGATCATATTTGGGATGTAAAGGTCAGTGTTTCACACAGGGCTTACAGTTTAACATCCAAGATTATATTCTTGTTGAATTACATGCATCTCACCACAACTAAGCATAATTTTGCTAAACCCACAACTTGAGAAACAACTACAACACCACTTGGGTGAACAAAACGCAGTTCAATCACACTGCATCATGCAGCCCTACAACAGTCGTATCTAAAGGCTGATCTAATAAACTTTTTTAGTTTATTTACAAATACTCTCCAATCTTATACAGGGACAGAGTTTAAAAACCTCTTTTAACACATTATTTAACATTAACTGATGAACCACCCCTTGTAATTTCAGTATAGTCTTCCCAAAGTGTATATATATATAGTCTTCCATCTGCTGTCACTTGCTGAACCTGACATTAAATGCCCCAAACTCTTGATGCTAAGTGAAGGATTCAGTTGAACTGTAAAATATTGTCTGGCAGGCAGTACCTTGTAAAACAGTAGTGAAGGGACACTGATAATACAGCAGGATGCTTTTTGTCAGTAACAGCCAGCTAGTGGGTCAGCTTAGCAAGACCATAACACCACAGAGAATACTAGTCCATTTTTGCTCCCAGACAAGCTTTTTCACTGGCAAGATTGCCTTCTTTTTATGCCAGTTTTGGCCCAACACAAGGTGGCTGATGCTAACGAAAGTCCTCCGAAGGAACACACCCTTGAAAGGCACAAAAATTTATAATTCAAGGGCAAATTTATCTCAGTTCTATGTAGTACATTAGGATTAAAACACAGTAACAGGAAAACAACTGAAATTATTCTCTTTCAAAGACTCTTCACTTAGGGCACAGAGTAAACATGAATTTAAATTAATTTCTCATTAAATTAATTTCTCATTCAAGTCTTCTGATTCCTGTACAGCAGCCTATAATGACCCCAAATGGGGAAAAAAAAATAACTCAAAGTAACAGGACTTCAACTTCTTCAGGACATTTTTAGGCTAATGCATATAGTCATTTAATGTTTGTTTGGGTCTTTTTCTTATCCAGCTTTTGATCTAGTACTAAAAAAAAAGCTCTCCTACAATTTCTTTCTCCCACATTTCTTTCTATGCTTCAATATTAAATTAGAAGGTATTTATAATATATAGATATCCTCACTATGCCAAAGAAAGTCTAAATGAAATCAGGGCTACACTGAAGACCAGAGTGTAAGAGAAAGCTCAGAACCATTGTAATACAATGAAAACTGAAGACTTTCTGATGTGCATGTGGCAGCTAAGTGCCTGTATTTATGCCTTTGAAAACCCTTCTGAAGGCAACTGGGATTTTTTTTCTTTGATAGATGAGAAAAATCTCTTTCAATATGAAAGGGTATCTGCTACTTTCTGAATAAAATAAAAAATATCAGAAATCCTGACATACTTTATGTGTAAGAGTCTGAAACACCTGACAGGTATTTTGTTTTGCCTTTTTTAACACATAGTTAAAAATCTTACAGATAAGACAGAGGTTGACTCTCTTTAATTTGAATCTGCAGTAATAGTTACTTCAGAGGACTATAAAACAGAAATACATTTTCTATACTGATATATAATTAATATCTATTAAGAGGTTAATCAACCAACATTACAGTAGCAGTATTACAATACTAATATTATTACAGCCATAACGGTCTAAGGCAAAACTGGTGGATTACCTCAGTCACATCAACATGAAAAAGTCAGATGTGTAAAAGCAAGTCCTTTCCTGAGACTGTTTCAATTCACCTAACAGAGCTCTTCTCCTGCTGTACACTTACATTAGTAAAACATTTTCAGATATCTGCTCTGCATGCACCTAATTAAGAAGTGTTCCATGCTCCTCTGTAGGTTATTGAAGGCTTGGAACTGACAATCAACTGTAAAACTTTTTTCTAAGTGACTTCCATAGAAATGACCTGTGCTAGCTATTCTACATAATTTAGTTAAAATACATACATTCTAACATTTGGGTGAGAAGACAGTTTACATCCATTTCAATATTTAGCGAACAACAGCATTGTACATTAACAGATCACTGAACAGAAAACAAACAAACAAACAACCACTAAAACCACCTGAAACTGAAAGTCACAAAAAAAACACACCAGAAAGTTGGAAAGTTTTCTCTTTGTATAAAGTTTAACATCAACATAAAAAAACCAAACAAACCACCAAAACAAACAAATAAAAACAATGAACCAACGAAAGACTCAAAGCAAGAAGAGCTCAGACTGTGAACAATATAACACGGTGATACAACCCTAGTGACTCAATTCTAAACTTAACTAAATTTAATGAAGTTTTAAACTGCTTCCATGAAACATCAGAAGCATCATACATCAAGTGTGGCTACTACTTCCATCTTACACAGTGGACTGTAGTCTGTAGCTTGTAGGGGAATAGAAGCAGGAAAAAATCCAAAACCAAATCCCAGCCTTAGATTAGAAACTGCCAGATGAAAAACAATTTAATACAAACTAAAAACAAACTCTTGCAGCCACTCAAGCATTATCTTGAAAAGAAAGAAAAAAAACAGAAAAATTAAACCACCTCATACATGGAGTCTTCCAAAGATGCTTCTGCAGAGACCCTTGTTACATGCTGCTGTATTGGATATGCCCAAATATCCAATTGCTCAACTGCACAAGAGGCAACGAAAATGGAGAAATGCCTTCCTAATGTTACTTCACACAAAAGTAAGTGTTGCAACTGACACCTAACGCTGCCAGAGATGTCAAGTGATCACAAAGAACAAGAGTCATGACCCAGGATAGATGGCAAGATGGTAACACAGCATTATCCAGCACTTCAAAGCTGTTAAAAGCCTTGTGCCCTACGACAGGGTGCTATATTTAACAGACTATCATGAGGGACCTGGTTATCAAAAGACACATAGGGCTATTTATTAGCAACAATTTGAAGCGTCACAAAGGAGGAGCTTGGATTTCACTGTTTCTTTAGTTAACGAGGCTGCAAAAGCTAAAGCCACATATTTGGGATTTGTGGCACAATAAATTCCCACTTTACTCAACTGTAACTCTCCAGGAGCTTCTCTAGGTTGAAGAAATGGCCTAGCTTTCTTTCCCAGGATGCCACTGACAACAAAATCATCACAGTGCAACACACAAGACATGGTATTACACTTCACTGGGCTGTCCCAAGTATAAAAAGACTCTTCCCGAAACCACTGTATCCTGTCACTGGTAGTTATTTATTGCTGCGTCTTCCCATTGTGCAAGATGCTCTGAGGAGAACAAAGCATAATATACAGACGTTACCAAAACATGACTAAACAAACTAATTTACATTAAGGCTTCACATCATTTTGCATCCCAAGACCTAGCTTCATCAGCTTAATGCAATGCTCTTATGCTGGATGCCTGCCTCAAGCAGAATAAGATATAATTTTCACCTGAAAGAGTTGAGAGAGAGAGAGAGAGAGAGGGAGAGAGCAAGAGCAGGGAAAAAACAAGTTTTTGCTTAGCACTTTTTGAAGAAGTGAAGACTCCTTTTTTGGAATCACTCCGGTTGCCTTCATATTTTGAAGATAAGCTCTTTTATTTTTAAAATATGTTTTGCTACTTAAGAATATTTCCTTATCAACATACGAATCCACCTAATTGTGCCCACATTGTATGGGTTTGGAAGAAAAAATGGTGAAAAAAGTCACCAGTAGTTAATGAAGAGACTGCACATGTGAAAAGATTTTTTTTTTAATAGACCATCTTCCATCACCTGAGATCGACTAGACTGGAAGAATCATTCCCATAAAGAAACTGAACATCCTCGAAGTGATTTAAACCACACATTTTAACCAGCCAACTTCCTGCTAGCATGCAAACAACATGGAGATGGAAAGCATAGAGTGAATGACAGGTTCCAGCCAAGGGGGAGAAGGTCCAAGACAGACAAAAGAGCTGTATAAAGAATAGGGGAGGAAAGAGCCAAAGAATAGATGAGTAAAGAAATTCAGAGCTTGGCTCATCTCAGCAGCCTTAGTATCTCCCAAAGCTGAGTAAAGCCTGGATTCTTGGGAGTCTGTTCCAAGCGTCTTTGTTCCTCTCACATTGATGAACTCACTGGCAAAACATCCATCTCCTCCACTGCTATTCCACTTCTTAATGCCAGTATCATTATTACATTGGTTTAAAAGGCAAAGGTCTACACAAATATGTTTCAGTCCAACAGATCACCCACACGAGGAGCAGTAAGAACTGATACCATGCTGTTCTGTTTGCATTAGTTTTATTTTTAACTACATAGGGAGCATGAAGGTTGTAAACTCTCACAAAAATTAGGAAAAGCTACAATTAAGACTGCTTTGTGAGCTTGTGTGAACATGGTCTGTACTTAACATTGCACATTTTAAGCTCTTGAGATGGGCATTCTCTAGAAATAAAGTGGAAAAAACAAGAGAAGGATTGTTATACCCTTAATCTCCTACCGGCTTGGAGACTTAAAGAAACTGAGGTACAAATGAAACTGCAAAAAGGCAAAACAAAACCAGAAAATAAGACCACCAAAAGTTACTCTTGCCACTGACACTGACCTCCTATATGACAGCAGACCAGCCCTTTCCTCTACCTTTACAGCTATTTTTTTATGTTTCTTATTTTACAGTTATCTATTTAGATAATCTGCAATCCAATTTGTGTATATGCTCAGCACACCCGGTGACAATTAGGACATGTGCTTTAAATACATGAATTGCTTTACACTATAAAATGCAAATGGAGACAGGACAGCATTTTAATAACATTCCTGCCAGGTGAAGGAAACCCATTACTAATGGAATACTTAGATATTATGGCAGTAACCGGCAAAGGCAGACCCTGGAGTAACTGTTCTTTGGGAATGCATTTGCTAATATCGTTTAAATGAAACTGGAACTGATCAGAATACAGAAAGCATAAAGCTAAATACTAGACAGCAGTGAATTCAATAAATACAATACATCTTAATGAGCTACAAACCAAAGAATTATATGAATGTATGCATTCACATAGTTAAAATATATCGCTACAGTAACTGCTCAAGCTGAGCCATGAACACTGTGCAATTCATAGATCAGGCCAAAAAAATACCAACCTGAACAGCAAATTATGAGATGAGGTTGTAAATAGCTTGTGAAGTGCAGTTAAATCCTTACAGAAGCTAGCCAAGTCTATGCAAACTCTAAGAAAAAGAATGTGCTCAAAAGATGTTACATTTTTAAATACCCCACTTCAAAACGAAAGAGGATGAAAACACACAATCAACCCTCCCACTCCCCTCAGTACTTACCTTACTGCAGTAAAGCATCCAAAGCTCATACAGCCTCTCTCGGGATGCCATTCCTTCCTTTCCTCTTTCCGTCGATACCAGCTACTTTAGTTCAAGATCCTACCATGCTCAGTTCCCAAGTGCTCTTTCCACAGGTTCTGCTTTATTGTTAAGATTATATCATAACCCGAGAAGAAGTCAAGGATGAAAACAACAGGGTCTCAGTCCCTCCTTTTCGAGTAAATAACGAAGCACAACATAGGCAACTGCAGATAAATGTCAAGCATGTCCGTTCTTCGCCAGCGCCGCTTCAGTTTTAATCCCTGAAAGTGAAAACATACCCTTCAGGCCTTTGGTGTAGGGAGGAAAAAACAAATCCGCACTCAAAGCCCACAGACAGCGACGGGAACGGGGCGTCGGCAGGTCACAGCGCTTTCCTCTCCGGCACTATCACCCCAGGACGGAGAGCTCCGGCTTTCGCTGTTCCTGGCGCTTCCTCGTCTTCGCGGGGAGGCAGCGGGGGGAACCGCGGGGCTGCCGAGCGGGGCCGCGGGCAGAGGCAGCGGGTACGGCCGCTCCCCGCCCCGCCCCGCCCCGGCCCGGCAGTGACAGCGCCACCGCCCCCGGGCTCCGCGGCCGCCCCGCACCCCGGCGGGCCCCGCAGAGCAGCGGCTGCCCCGGCCCCGCCGCCGGCCGCGGCCCTGCCCGGCCCCCGCGCTGCCCTG
>JAWMRA010000164.1:24785728-25007917 GCA_035584735.1 Pseudotriccus pelzelni | reverse complement strand
AAAGGCGTCACCTGAACTCCTGATTGGCTTTTGTCCGGAAATTCATCCGGACAAACTATTTCCAATCCCCAAGGAGGAGGACCTTTGCAAACCCATGACATACTTTTATTTCAGGTTCGTAATAAAGAAAGGAAATCAAAACCAATTTTCCTTCGAAATTGTAAAAGTATTTAATATCCAAGTAGTTCAAGTTATTTGAATGAGTTAAACCACTATAAACATCTTTGGGGTAGTGTAATTATATTTCTGTTATAAGTTTGTTTTGCTATAACTTGAATTCTCTGTGCTTTTTGACAGTAGAGAAAAAGGCTGTGTTTTCTACACATAGCTGTGGCAGTTTTCCTCTAGTGTTTAAAAGGTTAACTAAGTACAGAGCAGACTGAAGGGTAGATATGTTTCCTCACATGCTTTTGTTAAATTTATTTGCCCAGCACATGAGGTTTTCTCAGTAGCACAAACTGAAGCAGATTGAAATGCACAAAGATATTTGTCAGGAAACTCTGAACTGTGGAATAAATTCTCTCTCAGTTCCCTTCTGTGTAAGGTATAGTGACCTGCAGGCAGTTGTAATATTACAGGTTACAATGTGAAGTACATCAGGAAACACAGAAGTACTGAGACATAATGTAAATATATATTTTTTTAATGTTGCTTGCTCATGTTCTGTTGTAGTTCGAGATCGGGTTCGGACAAAAATGGAACGTGATATCCTAGTAGAAGTTAATCATCCTTTTATTGTCAAGTTGCATTATGGTGAGTTGCATAAAAATTCATTTTTATAGCATAAAAATGGGTGTTTGTCAAGATAGTACCTAATACTTGCTTTGTGATTCTGACAGTCACAGAACATTAGTGTGCTAAGACCTGATCGTGCAAAGTCTTGCTGTGCAGTAATTCTTTTGCAAAACAAGCACGTGGCAGACTTCATGTAGTGTTAAATCTTTATAGGACTCAGAGGCTGTAGCCCTTCGTGCTATTAAAAAGCAGCTATCTATTAATAACTAGCCATTATTTTCCAAAATTGCCAATCTTTATTATGTCCTGCTTCAAGTTATTTCTTTTAGTTGCTTTGCTTACTCTATAGAAAACAGGTGCAATGGTGTTACTTCCAGTTGCATCGAAATTGCTGGGAATGTGCCTTTTAATTTTAATAGTATGGGCAATTGGAAAAAAATGTACATGTGGAAGATGGGAGGATAGCACTACTCTTAATGTGTCACGCTGAAAGTAACGTGAAATAAATGACAGAAGAGTTGCTGGTTTGGTTTGGGGTTTTTTTCAGTTCATGTTTTTCTTTTAGGATCCATTTTTTCCTGTAGTTCAAACCTCATGTCTCTCTCTCTGATCTGTCTTAAATAATGTACCTTTCACTATTTTATTCTTCTGCAAACTAGACTCAATCTGCTAAGCTGATTTTTCTAGAGGTTTTAAAAATAGGTGCATTAGATACCAGTTTGCCCGTTTGTATCTGGCTTGTTACTTCAAAATCTGGAATTAAATGCTGACTAACCTAAGTAAAGTTTATTTTTTAGAAATTTCGTTGGTGACTTGCTTTACTTTCACAAGGCATAGGAGTTACTTGTTCCATGATAGAGGATCAGTTACTTAATTAATTTAAATACATTTTTCATTAAATGCGTTTTTCCCCAAAGGAGAAATAAGAATTCATTTTGATAATGAAAATAAGGGTGAATTATTTGGTATATTATTTTTCTGGTTGTGGGTAAAATTAGATAATGTTTACTTTTTTAATTGATCTTTTCAGCTTTTCAAACAGAAGGGAAGCTATATCTTATTTTGGATTTTCTCAGGGGAGGAGACTTGTTTACACGTTTATCCAAAGAGGTAAAGTTTTTTAATTTGAAAAATTGTCTGTTGATAAAATTTGATTATAAATTGTCTATAGACAGTTAGGAGAGTTTACTTTTTAAATTTGGTTTTCATTGACTAAAATTTTAATCTCTTTTTAACCACCTATGTTTTCTGTTTGGTTGGGTCTTTGCACAAAGCAGTTACTTCATGAGAAGGTAATTTACACTATTTCTGAAAAAAAGGCTTAGACTAGCAGCCTTTCTGTGCTGCTTATATACCTGGTAAAGTTTTCTTCTCATATTGCTACCATATTTAAATATAAGACTAAGAAAGAGCATGGTTTTATATAAAGTAACTGTATTCAAATTAACTGATTTATATCTGGGTTTAATATCCAGAATTCAGTGTCAAATAAGATCTTTTAAAATTTACATATGAATGCAAAATCACATTGTTTATAGATACTAAAAATGCAAGAATTGTATTGCACATGTTAACTTTTGGAAAATTACTAAAATGTTTTCCTTTTGTCATGATGGTGATATCTCTGTGTAGATATGGGAAATAATAACCTTGAAGAGCCTTACTGCCTCAAATTAATTTGATTCCAATTCCTAAGAAATGTTAACATTTAATATATCATACTTTAAAAAGCTTTTTTTTGGCCATCACTCATATGCAAAAACTTGAAGCAATATATGTTGATAGAGATATAAATATATCCAATATATGTCTGATAACCTGGATTTGCAACTGTAGCTGCCTTCCATTTTCCTTTGCTACAAGAGTATCTGGGACAATTGGGTGATCGCTGCAAAGCTACATGGTTATTAAGAGGAGAGTAGAATGCAATGCATCCTGTGTATTGGTATATCTTCATTTCTGTGCTGACCACAGAAATTATTACATGTATTTTGGTGAAACCATTTGTTTCACATTGCTTCTTGTACTTTGTTTTGCCACAGATAAGTAAAAAGTTAAAAAGCTTGGATACTTTTCTCTTAAAATCCATAGTTCATTCTTGATTCCCAAGAAAGCATGTATACTGCTTTCTTGCTGATGGCTTTTTCATCTTCAGCCAATGAAATTTTATAAAATTTAGTATGGTTAGATAAGAAATATTCAGCTTAGGTACCTGAATCTAAGAGAATTCATAAGTGATGAGTTAAGTGGGTATGCTGGAGGCAATTAATGTCTTCATATCAATTCATATGATTTTAAAATAGATCAGATGACATGCTTTTTCCCTGTTGACTACAAAGGGAAAAGTGATTAATTCAAAGCTAGAGGTCTACACTGCAGATGTTTGAGGTTAGGAGAGAAGAATTCTGTGCAATGTTTTTAAAGAACGTAGTGTGGGTGTATTATCCTCATGGGATCTTATTATTTGAGCTTTTAAACGTTTCTTATAGAAATTTCCCTTCTTTAATGTGCCTGTACTAAATATTGCCTCTTTTTTAGAAGTAATATCAGCAACAACCTTTTGTACCAGCTTTGGTATCACTTTTTCTTTAAACTACTAAGGGGAAAATACATTACATTGTCCATTTTTAACTCTTGTTTAGAATAATTTTCATCTTTACTTCCTATTGCCATTCTTTTTTCTAGGTCCATATGCTTTATCTAAAGACATTAGTCTTAAATTCTAAAAACAAAACAGACAAAACCTGAGCAGTAACTGAAATAGAATCAAATCATGCAGGATCTTTTTTTATTTTTATCTGTTTCTACAGTCTCAGAAAAGTTGAATTTTAATGTTTCCTCCCAGGAATCAAAACAGTTGATATAATTAGGACAACATGTTTGTTTCAATGAATGTAAACAGGGATTAGTTAATCTTCCTAACCAAAAAAGTGGGATTGCTACCTGGATCTTACCTGTGCTCTTAGGTAGACTGTTTCCTTAGTTTACTCTTTGACCTGCCTTTTCTGCACTTAGATCTCAAGGTTGCATCTTGGGGTTTTTACCATCACTGTAACTTCTTTCTAAAAGTACTTAGTCTTTTCAAAATCAACATCCATAAGCTTTTCTTGTCTTTCTGACTTTGTCGGCGAAATTCAGGTATTTAGATTTCTGTGGTCCATTTGTTGTCTAGAAATGAAATGGTCGCATCCGGCAAAGAGGGGTAGTCACATTCTTTAAGTGCTTCCAAAATTTTTCAGTCCTACTACAATGTCTGTCTGCTTTCTGGAACAATCAGAAACTCCTAACCTCCCATTTTGCAGAAAGGATAATATATTGGCTTGAAAATTATTTTTCAACTATGTCCAAGTATTTCAAGTATGAAATAGAATGGGTTATAAAATCCTAGTTTTTGTGTTACCAATAAATTTGCATTTCTAGTGTTCTGTGTAGAACTGAATTCAAGTATTATGAAGAACCATTCTGAAAAACTACAGTTGTTGTTGTTTAGTGTTAGTGCTGGTGTAAGCTTTACAAATTCACATGTAAAATGCATTGTGTTGCTTTTTCAGGTGATGTTCACAGAAGACGATGTTAAATTTTACTTGGCAGAATTAGCACTTGCTTTAGACCATCTACATAGTCTTGGAATAATATACCGGGACCTAAAACCAGAAAAGTAAGGCTCCTCTGTGAAAAATGCAGTGTATTGATTTCATTTCTATAGCACTTCCACCTATGCACTTTTTCTCAGCTGTTAAGCTTAAGTAATTTACTATATAAATAGAACAGAGGGAGGTGGGGGAGATTTGTGGGCTGTTTTCACTTAAAAGATTGGATTTCACCTGTCTTAAAGGGCAAAAAGGCTCTTAGCTCAGGGCTCCTTGAGAGAGCTTTAAACTGTGTTTGAAGGAGAATGGGAACAAAGCCAGAGATAAGCCTGGGGTGGCACATCATGCTTTGAGGGACAGTGTGCTACCAAGGTCCTTCCAGCTGCCTTATCAGTAGAGGTAGGGGATGGGAATCCATGTGGCAGCAAGGATGCAAGAGTTATTGATATGTTAGATATACATTATGAAAGTCAGGTCCTGCTTGACCAGCTTGATCTCCTTCTGTGACAAAGTGACCTGCTTAGTGGATGTGAGGGAAAGACTGTGAATGTTGTCTATCTAAACTTCAGTAAAGCCTTGGACATCATTTCCCACAGCACTCTGCTGGAGCAACTGGCTTCCCGTGGTGTGGCTGGGTGCCCTCTGCACTGGGTATAGAACTGGCTGGATGGCTGGGCCCAGAGGGTGGTGGGGATTAGAGTTCCATCCAGCTGGTGGCCGGGCACAGGTGGTGTTCCCCAGGGCTCAGCGTGGGTTGGGGCCAGTCCTGTTTAACATCTTCCTTGATGAGCTGGACAAGGGGATTGAGTGCACCATAAGCAAGTTCACAGACAATACCAAGTTGGGTGGGAGTGTTGATCTGCTGGAGGGTAGGAAGGCTCTCCAGAGGGATCTGAACAAACTGGATGGATGGGCCAGGGTCAGTTGTATGAGCTGTAATGAAGCCGAGTGCCAGGTCCTGCACTTGGGTCACAACAACCCCATGCGATGCTCCAGGCTTGGGGAAGAGTGGCTGGAAAGCTGCCTGGTGGAAAAGGATCCCGGGAATGCTGTTTGACAGCTGGCTGAACATGAGGTACAGTGTGCCCAGGTGGCCAAGAAAGGCCAATGGCATCCTGGCTTGTATGAGTAACAGTGTGGCCAGCAGGACCAGGGCAGTGATTTCCCCCTGTACTTGGCACTGGTGAGGCCGCACCTCAAATCGTTTTTCTAGTTCTGGGCTCCTCACTACAAGAAAGACATTGAAGTGTTGGAACATGTCCAGAGAAGGGTAACGGAGCTGATGACGGGTCTGGAGCACAAGTCTTACAAGGACTTACAAGGACTGAGGGAACTGGGGTTGTTTAGCCTGGAGAAAAGGAGAGTCTTTACAACTGTCTGAAAGGATGTTATAGCGAGGGTTGGCCTGTTCTCCCAGATAAAAGGTGGCAAGACTAGGGGAAATGTTGCACCAGAGGAGGTTTAGACTGGATATTAGGAAAAATTTCTTCATTGAAAAGGTTGTCAAGCATGGGGACAGGCTGTCCAGGGAAGTGCTTGAGTCACCATCCTTTGAAGTATTCAAGAAATGTGTTCATGTGGTGCTTCAGGACGTGATTTAATGTTGAACATGGTGGTGCTGAGTTGGTGGTTGGACTTGATCTTAAAAGTCTTTTCCAACCTTAACTGTTCTGTGGTTCTAAGAGCATCTCGCTTCAGAGTGATATGCCAAATGGTATAGTCCAAGTTACTTTAAGTAAAGCATATACTCAAATATTCCTGCTTTTCGTTTTCCAGGTGTTTCAATGCATGCAAAGGAGAAGAGGTCTTCTTGGCCTTTGGTTTTTATTGTTATTGTAGGATTTCTGGATTACACTTGGAACAAATGCATAATACAAAGTTGCACTTGAATGTTGTATCTTTGCATTTGAAGCCTGACAGCAAAAATTTTTTTTCCAATGCCGATTTTTAAAATGCACTGCAAGTAAGAGCAGAGTGGAGTTTAAAGTAAAATACGGAAATAGTAAGTCACAGGCTTTATTTAGTGTACTGGCAATCTCATAGTTACACTGAAAACTGAAAATAAGCTTAAAAGTGCAATTCCAATATGGTGGTGTGTCTTGATATACTAGCCATCCATGCTTCATTCAAGTGACTGAATACTATCTCCTGTTTATACCTTTCCTCCCATCATTTTTTTTTGAGTTCTAGAAGATGTAAAGGAGAAAATTATAAAAATGTTTAGCCCTGACTGACAAGAATGGAAAGATTCCTGCTCAGATCAGGAAATTGGAGAGTTTTGGCATGGGATTGCATGTACAAATGAACAGGGAATGAATGACGTTCAAACTTTGGGAGTGTTCACTTAAGTAATTCTAAAGTGAGGAAAAATAAGCTTAACATGTGGAAAATGATCTTCAGAAAGCAAAGTGAGAGAACTTCAGTTATTTTGTTAACATTAACTTGCAAGGGGAAGAGGATGAAATAGTAATTGACAGAAGACTAAATAGTTTGCCTCAAACATAGGGGTTTTTTTGTTGGTTTTGTTTTGTTTTTTAGATACTGTTTGTCTATACCTAGCCTTGGCTTTAAGCCTTGGGTGTATTCCATTGAAAAAAAAGTCCAAATGTTGAAATTACTTGTAAATTATGGATAAGAGAGTAACAAGACTATTCTTACAGGCTGTGTCTATATTGTGGGGCTGTGTCTATACTGGGGGCTGTTTCCCACGAGGGAAACTGCTAAGAGAAAGAGGAAAGGAAACAAAGTTTGCAGTGTAGGGGGTGTTACAAAATCCAGTTCTTGAACATTTAGCACGCTTGGAAATGTGATTGTATTCAATGGTGGTTAAGGATAGTTGGCATCTTGAAGTGTGGCCATTCTTCTGATGTAAGTGAAAACATGGAAGTGCAAGGCCTGCTCCAAGTATAGGGCCTGTGGGTCCTGTCTGTTGGTACAACATGGAAATATTTATTACTTGATGTTATTTAAAGTGGTCAACATCCTCTGAAATGGTAAAAACAAATTAAGACCGGTTTTGTAGGCATATGAAAACGTACCTTGTATAAAAGAGACAGGACTGTACCTCTAATTTTAACAATTGTGATAAAGCTGCGTGTGAAAGTTGAAGGTAAATGTTACCAAATACTGAATTTAACCAAATGGTTAAACAAAACTTTGATAAGCTGATTCTTTCATAATCTTTAAAAAGAAAGAATTGAGGGGAAAGAAAAAGTGTAGTTTGAAAATGTATTCTAATAACTCATTTTCATGCATATTCAATTCTGCTTGTCTTTGTGTATACGCTTCTGTTTATTCCTAAATGTCATCACTACCTTGTCCAAAACAACTGTTAAAAGATATTTTAATTAATTTTTATATTATTTTTTTGCTTTTAGCATCCTGCTGGATGAGGAAGGACATATCAAATTGACAGGTGAATAAAGGGAAATTGCAATACCTGGATCTTTTCTGTTCATGATAAAATCTTGGCATTTTTCCTTTGGTGAACCAATGTGGTGAAATAACTAAAGTAAATAAAAAATAAGTAATTTTAACTGGTAGGTAATTTAGCTGTGGAGAAAATAGTGTTATGGAAATAAATGAAATACATAAATATTTCAATAAGATATCTGCTTTACAAGTATATCTGATGTTACAGACCTCTGATAATGTGGGGAGGGGAGGAGAATTCTGTAATTCCCATATTAGTATTTTGTTTTATATACAAATGATAGAAGCATAACACTTCACATTATGGTAAAAGTATCAACCAGGAGTGATTTTCTTTTTTAATTATTATTATTTTTTTAATATATTTACAGTTGGAACTAATTTTTTTTTCTTTCAGATTTTGGCTTAAGTAAGGAGTCGATTGATCATGAAAAAAAAGCCTACTCTTTCTGTGGGACAGTGGAATATATGGCACCAGAAGTTGTTAACAGACGAGGCCATACACAGAGTGCAGACTGGTGGTCGTTTGGTGTTTTAATGGTAGGTTTCTGGTAAATGTAAATAATGACAAGACTGTGCTTTGCAAGGTTTGGTGAAACAAATAAAACATTAACCTTTAAGGTGAGCTTTACTTGAATTCTACAAAGGAAGTCTAAATTAAATGAAATTAACAATACCACAGAATTTGGATTAAGAACATGGACTAGGTTTCATATCCGCACCAACAAAATATGCTATATTTTGATCATCATTTAATTCAAATGCTTTGCATTTATATATGTTTATATATTTGCATCTATAGTAGTTTGAATGTTATGAAGACCAAGAGGAGTACTGAAAGATACAGAAAAAATATTGTCTATTCCAAAGCAGAGGAGAAATTTAGATGCAAGTTTTAAATTTGAATTTACTTTCAAGAGGAAAAAGAAGATCAGTACCTTTCTAATTAGATTCCACAGTGTAATTAAAGTTTAGTGTAGTAATGACAGCTGTTGTTCTCACACATCACAGTAATCTAAATGACACTGAACTGACCTGGGATATAGTTGCTCAGTTGCTTATGGTGTTTCTACAAGGGTTAATTATTATGAAGTTGCAGGTTTGGGGGAAATAATATACATACCGAATATAAATTTGCAAAATAATAATAAATCATGTTTGGTGTTTAAGGAATGCTGAAGTGCTTTTAATATTTAAAATGTGTGTGCATTTTTGATGTAGAAGTTAAATAATTGTATTTTTTTAAAAAAATGTTTTTGTTTCTTACTGCTTCTGCTACACCACTGTTAACAGTGCAACTAATGTGTGTGCTTTATAGTACAAGAAGGGCTCTTGTGTCTGAAAATAGGTCATTCTCTCACTTTTTAATCATGTAGAATGCTGTTGTGATCTGAAAACTGACTATGTAAAAGTAGCACCTGATAACTAAACTCTCTCCAGACAAGCACATGCACTCCTCACAACTGCACGTATCAGTAAGAACACAGTCAATTAAAAGATAATTACAGTGTAGTTGCAGAATATTTGTTGTTGATAATACTAACATAATTAAACTTCAGCTTTACTTTATAAAGCTGGAAAACAGAATTTTGTGTTTATGCACCATAAATGCATATGGTAAAATTAAAAACAGCTGAAAGATGTTAGAGGTGACTGGTGTAGCCTTCACTGTCTAAGTGCACTGCATGTTAAGCACTTTGGCTTCTACTTTGGATACAAAAATAAGACCTTAAAAAAACCCCAACAAATTCTCTCAATTAGTATATGGAATACAGTGCAGTTTTCTCTAAGACATATTTTTGTTGCTTGCATTTCTAGTTGGTAATTTGCATAGACAATCTGTATGTATCCAGTTTTAAATCATTCTTAATTACTTTCTGAGTTGATCAAGACTTCAAGTAATGGTTCTGTGGTATAAGCACACAGTATCTACACTGAGCAGAAATTATAGCATAGGAAAGGAGACTCTAAAGATATATCAACAAACCATTTGGCCTCTTTTCTTGTGCTGCTAGAAATGAAGTAATTTTTAAGCCATTGTTGAGAAATACATTGCAATTTGTCCTTTAAAATGGTGACAGTTTTAAGGGATGCCACACATCTAAAAGCATTCATTTAAAGTTTTCAGAAGCATTGAGATACTGTCCTGCTGAAATAAATCATTATAACTAGGGAAGGTCAATATTGGCTTTTTTTTTAAAGTACTATTGGCACATAATGTTGGAATATAGTATTTGAGAGGGGCAACAAAGAATACATATTCTGAGCTGTTAATGCAAGTGTGTATGCTTGTGACAAATTAGGAGCTTGCCAAAAAACTTAGTATTTCAAAACACGCAGCACTACAAATTTACCTCTTAGAAAGCGGTTTTCTTTCAAGTGCAACCTGTGAAGAAGCAAAAAAAAATAAAAAAAAATTTTTATTCCTTATACCTCTCACATCTTCCTGACAATTGTCTTAACTGTTAAAGTATTACAGTTTAAAGTAAGGCGTTTTTATGTTGGCATTATTATTAAATTTTAAATTTTTTAATATGTCTTGAAAAACTATTATTTAGAGTATAAAATACCTAGTAGTAGTGAAGAGATAGCAGTAAGAAGTTTAAAATTTATTTTAATAAAATGGTGTTTAAAGAATACTGTTAGTGCCACTTCATGCTCTTATTATAGATCTAAGAATACTACAGTCACACATTATTCATTCCAGTTATCCATGTACATTTTTAATGTTTAGAAGGCTGAATGTCTGCGTTGTACCAGAAAAGAGAGGAATAGGATACCTTGTGTTCAGTATGACTTAAGTTTGCGTAAGCTGTTCAGAAGGCTCCTTTATAATTATTTTAATTTTTATGTCTTTAACTGTATGCCATGGAATTTCATTGAATAAAGTTATTTTGCAATTCCTAACCGAAAAAAATCAGGATTTCTGCCTAAGAGTGTGGCTGCCATGACTGCTGCCAGACTGCCTTCACTACCTCACTTAGACCTGATATCCCTGCATGACACTGCAGCCCAACAGAAGTCTTTATATTTATCTATTTTTACTCAGTCACTTTCAGAACAAATCAGTATTTTGACAGTGTCTGTTGCATATGACAAGGCACTGTAGAATGTGCATGTACATACTGTGTAGCTCTTGCGTGTTCCTTCAGGCTTTATTTCCACTGTATGCACATAGTAACCACTTTTCATCATGCATGTCTTTGTCAATCAACTAACCTTTCCCCCTTTTCAACAAAGGCTATGTACATGCCAATTTTAAAAATTTTGACCTTTTTAAAAATCTCTGCATGAGGAGAAATCATCACTAACTTTTGAAAGGGGAATCTTTTTCCCTACCCCCACCCACTTTGTTGAAAACTAAAAATACAGCTGTGTAGATCAAGTCTTCCAAGAGTAGACTTTTTAGGCAGAACTGAAACACAGAAAGTTATAGTCTAAATTGTTCAGGTAAAAGTATGTAAAGCAAGGTATTAATATAGGAAAATATTTTGCAGCTGTAAAAATTACAAAGGCTGCTCAATGTTTGTAGCAATTTAAACTGTACAATGAAGTTGTTTTGCACAGACTTGATTGTTAACATGCATGAATTTTGGAAGGTTAAGATGCTAAGTAGTTTTGTCAAAAATTAGTTTTTGTCCAGGTAATGTAATTGATGAAAGTTTTACTCTATACAGTTTGAAATGCTCACTGGTACTCTACCTTTCCAAGGGAAAGACAGAAAAGAAACCATGACTATGATTCTCAAGTGAGTACACTCTTATTTATATATCTCATCAGGTATTCTACAGGGATGCCCTCCGGGCTGCAATATCTAATTTCTACTCTTCCCTCATTTTCAAAGGTACTGGTAAATCCTCACTCCCTATTCCACATTATTAATTCCCTTTGCCGCCTATCTAATTTGCTTTTCTATTCCTCCCCCATACCAGGTACAAAGAATTTCATAGCAGCTCTTTAATCTGTAATAATAACTTCAACCATATGATCTTTCCCATCTTATTTCCATAATATTTTTTAACTTTCTTATCCTCTTTGATAACCTCTGCATTTTTTCCTTGGTGTTTTTTTTTCCCTTTGTTTTAGGTTTTTGGGACTTTTTGAGAAAGTATTTTCTCTCCTTCTTTATCTTACCAGCTCGTCACCCCTTTCTCTATATTAATGGTGCTACCAACAACTTGCTTCCCCAATACTTCCTCTATTTGCTAAAGTGCATTCTCCCTTCTGTACTCTCCTACAACTTGCGCAAGCTCCAATTTTCCCCTTGGCTATTTTCAGTATAGATTTTGCATTAGCTATACTATGGAAATTGCTTTCCTTCATGCAGTTAATGTTCTTGGTTTTGCTAATGAAGGTCTGCTTTTTCTTCCCTGCTGATTCCCCCATATTCTCTAAACTAATACAACCTATGGCATAACTGCCCCGCTTTTGGGACTGTAGCCAAACACTGTGCAAACTAGTCTGTTTCCTCTTATCATAGGTTCACTTCTCTGTTTCCATCCATTTTTAACTAATAACATTTTTTTGCCATGAAAGCTCGTAAGACTGTTTTAGTTTTCTCATTTGTTTTTTGCATTATTGATTATCATTGTTCTTAGTCCTGTTACCGCTTGTCTACCTGTATATCAAAGTCAACACTTCTTCTACACCAACAGCCTGTTTTGAAAAGTAAATATATGAAATTCTTTCATATTTTTCTAAGTAATTAGAATGTGAAAACCACTAGAAAACAAACTCATTCTTTTCCTTGCTTTTGCTTTCATAATGCATAAGTTATGTTTTTCTTTGCCCTTGTTTTTCTTCCTCATTTTGTTTGCAAATATATTTAGTGACGCTACTTTCTTCTGCTGGCTCAGCACCGTGCCAGTTCAAAGCTTCATGTTGTGATTATTCAGTGTCTTTAACTAAAAGGTTCTATCTGTTCACAGCAATTCTCTCCACCTCCTATTTACAAGAAGCTAGTCTGAGATAATTCTGCTGCACTCTCACTTGTTTCAGTAGCCATGCATTTTTTTCTGTCCATGTCTCATGAGTCACATCTTTCTCTTCTTCCCTTCGCTTGCATGTGACTCCACTCTGTTCCTCAGCAGTCTTTTCACTGTTGCTATAAATATCTTCTGTATTCAGCTGCCATGTAGAATATTCTCGTTGCATCTCCCCAGTTAATTGATATTCATAGTCTTTCATAGCCCAGAGAGTGGTGGTGAATGGAATTATGTCAAGCTGGTGGCTGGTCACAGGTGGTGTTCCCCAGCACTGGGTGTTGGGGCCAGTCCTGTTTAACATTTTTAGCAACAGTCTGGACAACGGAATCAAGGGCACCTCAGCCAGTTTGCAGATGACCCCAGGTTGGGTGAGAGGGAGTGTGGGTCTGGTGGAGGGTAGGAAGGCTCTACAGAGAGATCTGGACAGGCTGGATCAATGGGCTGAGGCCAATTATATGAGGTTCAGTAAAGCCAAGTGCCGGGTCTTGCACTTAGGTCACAACAACCCCATGCAACACTCCAGTTGTATGGAAGAGTGGCTGGAAAGCTGTGTAGAGGAAAAGGATCCTGGGGTTGTTGGTCAGCAGTGGCTAAACGTGAGCCAGCCGTTTGCCCAGGTGGCCAAGAAGGCCAGTGATATCCTGGCTTGTATCTGAAATCAGGTGGCCATCAGGACCAGGGCAGAGACCATCCCCCCTGTACGCATCACTGGTGAGGCCCCACTTCGACTCCTGTGTTTAGTTTTGGGCTCCTCAATACAGTAGAGATATTAAAGTATTGGAGGAAGTCCACAGGAGGGCAGTGGAGCTGATGAAGGGTCTGGAGCACAAGCTGCAGATCCCTGCAGCTGAGGGAACTGGGGTTGTTTAGCCTGGAGAAAAGGAGGCTCAGGGGAGACTTTATCACTCTCTACAACTGCCTAAAAGGAGTTTGTAGCGAGGTGGGGGTTGGTTCCTTTTCCCAAATAAGAAGTGACAGGACAAGAGGAAATGACCTCAAGTGCATGGGGAGGTTTAGACTGGGTATTAAAAGTTTCTTCGCAGAAGGGGTTGTCAAGCATTGAGACAGGCTGCCCAGGGTGCAGTCACCATCCCCTGAAGGTTTTTAAAAAGACGTGTAGTTGTGGCACTTAGGGACATGGGTTTGTGGTGGACTTGGCAGTGCTGGGCTAATGCTTGGACCTGATGATATTAAAGGACTTTCCCAACCTAAACCATCATAGGATTCTATGATTCTGTAATTACTTTCAGCTTTCCTTTGAGCATGAATCTCTTAATTCCCTTGCCAACTTTATTTTTTCACCTTCTAGTCTTTGTAATTGTTATTAGTTTCAAATAGCTGCACAGAAAGTGTGCAGTGAGTTTTATGATGTAAAGATATTTTACCCTCTTTTAATGTTTTGTACATTTATGAATAGTACATACAAAGAAGTATTTTGCTGTTGGTAATATAAACAGCTGAAAAACAGAAGATATTTTAAAGTGTTTTCTGAGAAGTTCGCACTTGTTTTTTCTGGCTATATGTTCTCTTTTTACTTTCTGCATACTGGTATATTTTTCCTTAAATTTTTTGTAAAACTTTAAAATGGATATGTGTGCATATGAACTGATATTTTCATAGTGCATCATTTAAGATATATTGCTTTTCTTACCTTTTGTTCCTAAAAATCCACAGAAAATGTGTTCTTCTTACAATATGTTGTTTTTTGGGTTCTTTATTTCTCTCAACACTATCAAGACAAGTTTTTGTTTATTTTTGTGTGTTTTACCTAAAACTGAGAAACTCTAGTTTGAAGAAATCATAGGTTGCAGCAATAAAGTTCAATTTTTAAAAGATATTTTCTCTTTATTGAAGAGGGATGCCTTCATACAAAGCTTTGTTGTGTCCATCAGGAATGTCAGAAAAAAAATGCTGTCACTCATGTAGTTGCATGACATAGGAACTCTGAGGACCTGGTGATTGCCTTTTCTTCTGCTATGTCACATGTCTAGTACAGGGTTTTGTGAAAGGTGCTCCTTCGTGATGGAGAAGGAGCAATGGGAGTCATGATCTCTGTAGTTTGCACAAGGGCCTCTAACTCACTCCACTGTGGATTGCAGTACATACCAGTCCTTTGTTTCTGGTTATTGAGTCACTTCTCCATAAGATTAACTGAAGTTGGTTTTGGCCTGGTTTTAGATTTTTCTAGACAGTTGACCTTTCATGCTGAACCTCCAGGGCTGCATCTTCATGTTGGAGCTGTTTTGGATTATAATAGGACAAAGATTCCCACCCACCCCAACACAGTCCTGTCATGCTTGCTTGTCTGTTCTCAGTCCTTCAGTAACATCGTAAATGTTACCACAGTGCTTTTGCAGACAGTGCGTTCCCTGCTTTCAGTGTAGCTCTGTGATACTTGACTATGAGCAGAAATGACATCACATGAACATGCAGTGGAATCACAAAGTATAAAATGCACGAGTAAGAATTCAGCTGCTAGCAGTGCATTCCAATCAGGAAGCACTGGATAGCCCACTGCCCGTTCCTTCACTCCGCTGGTGGCCTCGATCTGCCTGTAGAATGTTATTGAAGAGCCCAAAGAAGGCAAAGGTTTTCAGACTTTCCCTTCTCCCTGTCTCTGATTTTTTTTTAATGCAGAAAAGAGTGGACAATTTTTTATTAATTCTAGTTTTAAAGTAATGAACAGTGAACCAGTGGCAACACATACACACTTGCTGAAGTGTCACGGAAATGGGCATCTACAAATACCTGACACACAAGGCAGATCCTGTCTTCTGACTGAAACATACACAAAGCTCATGTCATGGTCTGTTACAGAAAAATGCAAACTACAGGTTGAATTAGTGATGGAAAGGAGGGAATTATATCCCTCCTTACTATTATTGTTATAAGAAAAAGGGAGCCCTAGTAACAAGGAGAGAATGGAGACTCAGTGTTAAGTGGAGAGGAGGAAAATATGGCAAGGATTACAAAACAAAACTAAATGATAGAACTACAAAATGTTAAATCGAAAAATTGAAGACTGGCAAGTTGGAAAAATATTTGAAATAGACTGGGGAGAGGAGTAAAAACAAAAAAGGGGTGATCTTTTTTAGATTTTTTTAACCTGCTAATCTTTTAAAATGTCCTACCTTCATTCAGTTGCTGTCACCTATCTTAGGTTTCCTGTTGTTTTTTCCTTATATATGTCCTATTGTGGTGGTTTTTTACTCCTTCTAAACTATCTTTTATATGAACTATCAGAATGGTTTGTTTGGTGTCATTTGGTAGTAACTGGACCTATAAATAAATAAAGCATATTGGAAAAATGTACAAGTTTGTAAACTGTTATCCTGTAGCTGTTCTTCTCTATGTGTTTTGCTACCTCCTCCTCTACTTAATTTCCTGAGTCATTACTGAAAATATTATACTATTCAAAAAAAGAACAAACCAAACCAAACCCCAAACATGTTTACATGACTGACAGCACTTTTGCTCTGTGTCTGATGTCTGAAGGCAGTTTCTCAGTGATGCTATTTTGTTACAGATTTTTTTGAATGACAAAGGAAGGGCGAATGCAGGGTTAATTCTCACCTAAATATATTTGTATACTATTAATTATTTTTATTTTATAGGGCCAAACTTGGAATGCCCCAGTTCTTGAGTCCTGAAGCACAGAGTCTTCTGCGAATGCTCTTCAAAAGAAACCCAGCAAACAGATTAGGTAAAATGTTTAGCAAAATATTTAAAATTTGATCATAATATTCATAACATCAATGATAAATTTCGTTTCTTGTATAAAACAGGCTTTAAAGTAAGAATGTAGTTTGCCTGTTTGCTCTTCTAGTGATCAACAAAGTATTATCATTTCTGCTAGTCATACATCTAAAATTAATGCAAAAGAAATAAGAAATAATTTTGCTAGCCATTCCTTTGACCAAGGAGAAAATAGTTCACAGACGTTTTTCTTCCTTATAAAAGGAGCAGGTCCAGACGGAGTAGAAGAAATTAAGAGGCATGCATTCTTTTCCAAAATAGATTGGAATGTGAGTATCTAATTAAAAATTAATTCAGTGAATTTCTTGGTTAAGTTTTAGCGGTGTCATATAACTTTTCCATTCACTGTGTTCCTTCTCTTCA
Source organism: Pseudotriccus pelzelni (assembly GCA_035584735.1). NCBI lineage: Eukaryota > Metazoa > Chordata > Aves > Passeriformes > Tyrannidae > Pseudotriccus > Pseudotriccus pelzelni. The sequence continues at coordinate 24,991,056 of JAWMRA010000164.1, read as the reverse complement.
GAAATTATACAGGAGAGAAATTCATCCCCCTTTTAAACCTGCAACTGGCAGACCCGAAGATACATTTTATTTTGACCCTGAGTTTACAGCAAAAACTCCAAAAGGTAAACAGATAACAATGAAACTATTTACATATTCAAAAAATAGAATTTGAACGGATCAGTTTTGCACTGATCCATTCAGAATTTCATAGAAAGTTGTCTTTACAAATTTAGAGTGTTACCAAAATTTCACTATTCTCCTACAAAAACATAATGTAGATATGCTGCTATATGTAAATATTTTAGTAAAGTACTGGTATCTGTATTAGAAAATTGTGTAATTATCAGTTGTGTTTCAAGATGATATATGCAAAAGAATTCATTATTTGTATTTTTATCCTCAGAAACACTTTCTGCAAATTCCAGTCTCTGTGTAGAATAAAGCTGTAGTTTGCTCCTCAGCGTAGACATAATCTCATATCTGTATTTTAAAAACTCTGCTTCTAAGTAGACAATGTGTTTTTCAGATTCACCTGGTATCCCACCCAGTGCTAACGCACATCAGCTTTTTCGGGGATTTAGTTTTGTAGCTATTGCATCAGATGATGAAAGCCAAGCAATGCAGACAGTTGGAGTGCATTCAATCGTCCAGGTGAGTACATCTGCTTTAAAAAATTGGTAGATCAGTCAATTTAAAAAAAAATCAATGCTGTGTCTGGTGGAGAGATTGTTTCCTTCCTCACAGAATGAAGTACCATGACAAAGTTATCAGCTTTTTTACACGAAAAGTAAAGATCAGATTGTTTTATCTAAACAAAATCTCTGAAGGTGCAGGACCTGCTTAATTATTGAGCAGCTACAGGTGTAAGTAGGCTCCAACCCCTAAAGGAAAACATTCTATCATCTCTATTGAATTAACTCTTGAATACCAAGCCATCATTATAAGATGGAGGGGAATAACAGATGTCTTGACTTTTTTTCCCCATGTGCGAAAATGTCAGTTGACTCCTGCAGTGCAGTAGTAGGAGGCACTGAAATACAATTGAGGATTGTATCTGGATGTTCTGGACTGCTGTGCATCTTGGAATCCATAGGCCACTTGAAGTTAATTTGCTAATCTGTGCTATTTTGTGACTGATTTCAGTGTATCAGACAAGTCAGTGTTACAGTGCATGCTCCAGCTTTCGCTTCCTTGAAGTACTAGAATGACTCCAGTACAGTCTCCTGTATAATTGTGAGGTTGTCACTTTTAATAGCCTAATACAGTTGCTATTCTTAAATCTTCTGTTACTGCCAGTGCTGCTTATTTTTGTACAACAGACCTTTGGGAAGGTGCAGTTTTCTGTGAGACAAGAAAAGCGAGCCTCTTGCTAGAATGGGGGAGAGGTTTGCCGTGCCTCCTTATGAGGCTGAGGTCATTCCAGAATCCACTGGAGAGTTTACAGTTAGCAAAGACAGAAGCAAATGCATGTACAGGAGAGAAAACTGGAAGATCTCTTCAAAAATTGTTTTTCTGCCTCCTCTTTCTGCTTTTAATAATTCTAATTACTGAGTCATGAAAACCAACAAGTGATCTAAATTGTATTGAAAATTTCTTAATGTATGGGTAGGAAATTGAAATGAGAGGGGGTCTCCTTTCCAAATAAAAAGGTGTGCGGTATAATTGAGTTTATTTGTATTTTGCATTGCACAGGTATTTTGAAAATGTCTGAGAAAATAAAAAACAAAGCCACAGTTTATTCAGAACACGAATAGCTGTTGTATTTCCTTAACATTCTCATTATGTCTAGAATAGTCTCAACATGCTTTTTTCTACACATTACTGTTTCATGTGTAATAAAAATTTTGAAAATACAAGTTTATATCCTTTTTTATTCTCAAGAAGCTGTCTGATTTGATATATGCATAGGATTATTTCTGGTCCTGATATCTTGCTAAAAGTTTCTTCAATCTGTTCTGTGCTGCCTCTTTCCCCCATAGTTTTGTGGATGAAATTATTTCTCTTTGTGTATGGTTTCCTTCTCTTGTAAAGGTCTGTTTCTCTGATGCCTTTCCTCTGTGCCCCTCAACCACTTCCTCACTCCTATTTCCTCTTTTCTGTGCTGCAGGATACCCAGATGGTTTCCTGCAAATGCTTTGCATCCTTTGCACAAACTCCTTACGCTAGAACACCATTTCCTTCCCTTACAAGAGTGAACACTTGTCCTTCTTTCAGCTTTTTATTTCTGTGAAAGGATTTTTTGCCTGCCATTCCATGCAATTCCATTTAATTATATTCTATTCAGTATGGCTGAATTCTCCAGCTGGCATTCATCTGTCTATTCAGATAATAGAAACTAGTGATGCTTTTTTACCATTGTGGTATCACTATTTTATCTTGAAGTCTTCTGGTTGTCTTTGGTTTGGAGATTCTATCTTTAAATTAATAAGTCAGTAATCAGAAAAGTAATTCTGTCAGTTTCTAAAATACAGTGTGCATTATTTACAATATGTCTAATTTACAATTTATCTCATACTAATTTTAAACAAAAGGTAGTGGCACTTCAGACCACTTTGACATTGTACAGTCATCAGTTGAAAGTTTGAAGCAAATCAATAGAAACTTCAAAAAACTTATTTTAATAAAAAGATCAGTTATATATTAAGAATAATCATCAATTGATAATGTTATTTTGGTAGCAGTTGCACAGGAACAGCATTCAGTTTACTGATGGATATGAAGTAAAGGAAGATATTGGAGTTGGGTCTTACTCTATCTGCAAGAGATGTATTCATAAAGCTTCAAACATGGAATATGCTGTAAAGGTAATTACTGTGTTATAAACCACACTTTTCAGATTTTAGCATTGGACATCTTTATTTGCCATAGAGAACATAGAAATTAAGATAACTTTTAATATAAAAATATATGCAACGGTGAACTATACTAGTCAACCAAATAGAATGTGTACTGGGAGATATTTCTGTAGTATTTCTATGGCTTTTGTTACCTATATGCTGGTTTGGGTGGTGAAAAGCAATCTTCAGTCCTTGCCTCACGTATGTAATTATGGCAACTGATAGGAGCTGCAAGACTGCTTCTAGGAGGAAATGCACTACGAAAAGCTTTCATGACCTTTTATAATTTTTTTAATAAATGTGATTGATTACTTTTATTCAAACATAGTTATATATGGGGTTTTTTTCTTCCAAAGTAAATTCATAAATTCTCAAGTGGCTAAGGCATTTGTAACAGTGTTAAGTCTGGTATAACTTACAGAATAAACTTCAACTCTTTGTCTTTGCTTCCTAATTTTCAACAAGATTTTTAATGTTGTTATTATGTTATTCTATCGGGCTTTTTTAACACTTCTTTGAAGGCATTAAATTCTTAGTTGAAATCAGTAGATTTCCCAGAACTGCAGTTATGAAGTTTTTTGTCTTTCTGTATAACACTGTGGGACTGAATGCTTACTATGAAAGCAGAAGTGTGGATTAGCTGATTTTCTAAGTGGAAAAACAAAAGCAGTCTTTAAATCCTGTACTGTGAGACAGTTCTCTTTTTTAATTGCTGAACAGCTTACTACTTAATTATATAAAATGTGAAGATGAATTATATTTTGCTGTATCCTTATATGTAGATTGCCTACTGGAGACCTTCCAGTTTCAATCTGGTAGTTAAATACTTATCTTTATTCTGGTTCTGGCCAGGAACAGATTTGATTTCTGTGCTTTCAATTTGAAGTAATTTTTTGAAATTGGAGGAAAGTACTGGCATAGCTGTTAATTCCCTCAGCTGCAACACTTACTGTGAAGATTGCCTCACTTTTGCTATTGCCTCTCTTAAGGCATTTTTTTTTCCTCAAGGAACCATGACAAAAGGAATAAGGTGATCAGTGTCTGATGTGTTAGGATGGGGCTGGTAGCAGTAGGGGCATAAGATGAAGGGGTAAGATAGAGATGGAAAAGACATTATAGGAAATTCTACAATTCAGAAGCGGAAAAAAATGAAGAATAATTTCTAAGTAGGGCAAAATAATATTTTTTTTTTGTTTACAGAGGGAGAACTTCAGAGCCTTGTAGCAAGTCTCCAGAGATTCAAATGGACTTTCATAATGAATGCTTGTTGAGAAATTTTTACTTTTTCTAATTTTTTTTATTCTCTCATGCTTTATCTTTTGCTGCACCAAATATTTGTTTGAGATTAGCATTGTGCAAATCAGTTCATTAACAACACCAAACTAGTATCCCATGTTAAATTAAGAACTTCCTATTTTATTAAATAATGGGTGGCTGAAGACTTACCTACTAAACAGCTTTACATTTTTTATCACAGCCAAAGGGATCAGATCACTTATCTTCCAAAATTCTTTTCAACAGAGATTTTTTTTCACTTTTTCCAACATTTTTTGCTTTGCCTTGCTGTTCCAATTTAACAAACTGGATTTGGGTTATAATCCATGCCCTGTACAACAATAAATATTGTTTAGCTGTTTATGCCAGTAAGCACCCCAAAGTGTTACACTATATAATGTTCACAAAAAGAATTATGCTTCTGTATCTATTTGTTCTTACAGATTATTGACAAGAGTAAAAGAGATCCAACAGAGGAGATTGAAATCCTGCTGCGCTATGGACAGCATCCAAATATTATTACCCTAAAAGATGTAAGTAGTGTTTTACAGACATCCTTTTTGTATTATAATTGTGTATCACTTTCTAATTTGAGAGATGACAAACTGTTTTGGATTTGTGTTCATGTTTTTCAGTATTTAAAAATAAAACAGTGTCCCAATGCAATTTATTCAACAGTATCCAGGCTTTTTACAGATATGTTCTCTTTTAAAGATGCTCATATTTTGGTATAACATAATCCTGAAGAGTCAAAGAACTCATCCTTCATAAATACTAGTACAAGAATAAGTCATTGACATTGGCTGTATTTTTAAAGCAACAAGCAAGTTTTTTTTATTGCTTATTTAACTTTGAATCTGCTTTTGTCCACATTAATCAAAAGCACTTTTAATGTACATTATTATATAACTAAGGACTCACTGTTAGCACACTACCCGAAGTAATTTTCATGGACAGTAGCAAGTAGTAGACAAAATCTTTGCATGTTCATGGTTGTCACTCTTTTTTACCTAATATCTTTGTCTGATCTTTGTGTGGAACACTATCCAGCTGTTTTTTCTTTGCTATTTGCTCTGACTGTAGAAATGCTCTGACCATAAAAAACAAGGAATAGCATAAGTTGGGAGATAGAGGCTTTTCATAGTAAACAGTGGATTCGGATGGTCTAACAGAAAAAGAAAATGGTCTTTCTCTCCTTGATTATTCATTAAAGAGGATTAAAAATTAAAAAGGCCTATGCTTAATGACTTTCTTAGAGTGCAGGAAAATATTCTGGTTCCCCCCCCAAACCAAACCTCAAGCAAAACAGCAAACTGCTTCCTGGAAGCTGAGCTCAGCTGAAGGGAGATTATCAGACATTCTGAAGTCATTAAAACAATAGCTCATAAATACTGCGGAGATGAGCACTAGAGAACTCTGCATGAAGTTCTTCTACTATAATCTGTCTTCACCTTATCAATATCATACAGTTTGGCCCTTTCTTGGATGAACAAAATACAGGGGAGCCCACCACGGAACTTGCCTTACTGCAGGCTGGATACTGTAGTTGCAGTCCCACTTTCTGTTGTGCTTCACGCAGACAATAAAGCAACTGTGCTAAACAGAACCTGCATCAGCATTCTTAGTGCTGCATGTTGGCTCATGGGTTACTTTGAGTCATAATAGAGGTTATGTTATTTAAGTGGGAAGACAAACATAAGAATGTGGGCACTTTCCTGAACTTTAGCTTCATGAATATTTTACATTGAGATCAGAGAAATCCAGACAGCCTTGAACAGTTGGCCATATATGCTAAACTATTTTACTTTGTAATTAATTTTTTATCATCATCAGTCATCTTTCAGCAGGAACGATCTTTCATGCACAGCAACAGCAATACACAAATAGGAGACTACCAAAAAAAAAAAAAAATAAAAGCCTTAAGCTCGAAGAGAAAGAAAGACAGCAGGCTGTGATTCTCACTCATTTCAGCTTCAGATCAGTTCCCCAAGCAGACATTATGGATGTCCAGTGTAAGGAAAGAGGATTCATATAGATGATTCATATAGAATAGAAACTTTTATAATATCCAATACTATAAGAGTTTAACATTAAGTTTTCCTTGTCCTAAATCTGTAGATCCATGGGTCAGATTGCTTGCGTATCCCACAGTATAGTGGTGCGCTATTGCAAGTGTCAGAGGAGACAGTAAGGAGTGATTTTCCTTCAGGTCTCAAATTCGAGCACCGTGTCTCATTATAAAAATAAAACTCATTGATTTGCTCAATTTTTCCTTCAGTTCTGCATCAAAACTTAAATGCTTCTAATCTGAAATGCCAAAATAAAACATTTCAGCATAAGTGCCTGTCTGGAAATTATTCTGCAAGAAATAGTTTCTTTCTTCTATTTCAAGAAGAAATGCAGTAATACTGGAATTTAGCTTAAGATGGAAATTTTAATTCTTGTTCAACCTTTTTATGTTATTTAATTCTGAAGGTGTTTGGATTGAAACAATGGATATTCAAAAGACCAAATTATTTCTGCAGTGCACAGTCCTCTGGGGTTTTCCTTCTGATTGTTATCAGTGGTCTTTTTCAGTTGCACAGTATATAAACAAAAGAAGGAGCTATATTGTGCTAACTCAGATGTCCTTCTTATCCAATATCCTGCCCCAACAGAGGCCATTAGTGGATGCCTAGGAAACAGTGTAAGAACAGAGGAAGCACACAGCTTCCAACAAAACATTACCAAGGAACTTCCTGTGCCAGGCCATTATATGTATGTATTTTAATGTATTAGTTACTGTGCTGTAGTAGAACTTTTGTATTGTTTAGAGTTATTTAAAGCATTGCTTGAAGAATCTTTTCGAAGCATTTTAGAGACTTGAATATGACATATGCAGTCTCCCTGTCCAAGTGCTTTAGGAGTTAAAAAAAATCCTCACTATATATATGTAGAATCGTACTTCACTTTGCAAGAACCTTGTTTTCTCTGTCCATTAAATTTTATGTGCCTACATTTGTTTCTCACTGTAGTTTCTTCCCCATTGCCTGGTAGAGAAGACATGCCAACTGATCTTTGGCTTGTGCCCAGAGTTAGTTTTAAAAAGTAGGGTCACATTTATGATCTTAACGCTGTGCACCTGACCATGAAGAAAACTTCAACAGTATTTATTCAGTGTAAACAACTAAGTTGATAATACCATTAGGGGAATGGTTTGTTTGGGGTGAGTTATTTGTGGGCTTCTTTGGCAGGAAGACAAGACTAGCACCTAAAATAGTAACCAAATGCAAATTTTGCTTGAATGCCTTCTGCAGTGCTGAGGTGTGTGTGCTCTGTCTGTCAAATGAAATAAGCTTATTTCCTTACGTTATACTAAGATTACAGAAAACATGCCTATTAAAAAAAATCATCTAGTATCTAGAACTAGATAATTCTGTTTTTCAATACTGTGTAATGTTTAAAGTCTTAATACAAACACCTTCAGATGATCAGTCATATTTCATGGGGGAAAATTTCTTTAAATGATAACACAGAAACCCATCATGTCTTCCTCTCCTTAAGATCATAAGCTTGTAAAGCCTGCAGAATTATTTAACATTCTTTCTCATTTTTTTTTATTTGGTGAGAAAATAAATCCTTTTAGTATAGTTAAGAGCACAAAAATTTTGAAGCTTAGAACTTTATTAGCATATATTTCCCAGGGAGCTTAAGACAAGAAAATTGGCATGAAAACTTTTTTTTCATCTTTTCTGTTATTTAGCTGATATCTATTCCCAAATTTATTTTACTACAACTTGGGTAATTGTTTCTACTTAAACTAGTTCTAATTTCAAATGTTTTACTGAAGAAAATAATTGCAACATCACCACAAAAAAAAAAAAAAGGATGAAATGATAATAGGGAACAGAGCCTGCAAAGGTTTTCACCCAGGCAGGAACTACTTCTTGATGGCAACCTGGTGCAGGGAAAGGTATCCCTGCCCATGGCAGGGGGACGGGAACAAAAGGATCTTTAAGTTCCACCATTCCATAGAAGTGCAACTGAAATGAAATGCTCAAGGATATACCTTAAAAGGTGTTGGCATCGCTCGGTCTGGAGCGCCCCCTGGTGATAATATAAGTAATTCCCAACTACTGCTTTCCTGGAAGATAAAAGCCAGGCAAAAATAAAGCCACTTTCCATAACTAGAAGTAAGGGCTAAAATATGCATATTTTATAAATTTTAGACTTCTATACAGGTTTTATGCACTTTTTATTCACTTCAGTGTTCATGGAGGCTATTTGAGTAAACTTCCTTTTTTTTCTCATTGTTTAGTTGGAATGATATCTGTTCATATTTGTAATCTGGTGCAATAATTGCTGCTAAGAATTAGCTCTGCCTTAATTAGACTAGCTTCAATTTTCTACTACTTAATTTCTCTGATGTCTAGTTTAATTTCTGTTTCAGTAAAACTGTTGGGGGAAAACTACATGTTAATCATCCTTTTTTGTCTTTAAACATGTACATGCCAGAATTTTTATGTTAATTCATTACTATACTGCCTTTTGTAGAAGATTTTGTGTTCATTTCTGAAGATGAACCATGTTTGGACAGTGTGTAGGTTGAGAAATATGGGGAAAATAATCCAAGAAAACAGCTTGTGGACACACCTGAACTATATCTGAGCATTTCACAGGAAGACAGCAGAGAATAAACATTTTGAAGTTTACATGTTTATGTACTTTTTGCAGGTATATGATGATGGAAAATATGTATATGTAGTAACAGAACTGATGAAGGGAGGAGAACTGCTGGATAAAATTCTTCGGCAGAAATTTTTCTCCGAACGAGAAGCCAGCGCTGTTCTGTTCACAATAACCAAAACAGTGGAATATCTCCATGCACAAGGCGTAAGTTTTCATCTCGGACAAAATGTTTGTAGTTGTTAATATTCTTCTCTTTCAGAAGCACAAATTCATATCTTGGTACATTCTTCTGTGTGGTAATTAAGTAATTCTTTGTAAACAATTACGTTGCAGCAGGAATTCGTGTCGAAATCAAAACATTCCTTATCACCTGTGCATGTGTTCAGATAACTGAGATGATGCAACTCTTTCTGTTGTCCTTCATGCAGTCTGTCAGCAGTTCTGTGCAATATGCAGATAGTGGCTAACAGAGAGGATATGAGAGGAAGAGAAAGTCCAGGAAGAAGTGCTAGGAACAGTGCTTTTGCTTGCCCATGGGACCTAATGTAATTCCAGTCTCATCCGGTGATAGACCCTGAAAATTTATTTTCCACCTATTGCACTTGTAACTTCTTTGACTTCTTGGTTTTAAAGAGCACTGTTTATGACATGTAACTCCCGTGCCATAGGGTCAGGAAGTTGTAATAAACTCTTAGGAGACAGAAAATTGACACTTCTGGGAAATTAGTCTGGAAACAGAGGGAGGAGTTCAAATATAGAGAAGGCCAGTGTGACAATTGCATGGCAAGAATAACAAGCTGTGTTGCATATTTAAGTAAAGAAGAAAAAGGAATTAGAGAAAAGGCAGAAAGTACAGGTGCAAGGAAAAGTCAAGTTGCTCATAAGTGATGTTATTATCTAAGGAAAGATGCTTTGGAACACACAGTACTCAAATTATTTTAAGTAACAAATAACAATTCAGCACACACTGTCATTTCTGGAAGGTGTTATTCCAGAAAACTTACGGTCAAAGTTATCTGGTATCTTATTCTGTGATTCATCACTTGCTCAATCACTTGCTCATGTGTGTGGTTTTATTTGAGTTTGTGTGCACAGGACTAGAATCCTTGGCCAGCAGCATCTCTGAGAATTATGAACAAACCTTGATACCTTGTGTATGGAAATACAGATAACAGAATAACAAATCATAACTTGGTTCATTCTTGCCAAATGTGGCCGAAAGAGGCACAGTGTCCTTGCATCAAGTAAGGGATTTTAGGAACCTTTGTTTCTTTACTGTAGACCTCTGTAAATACTGGCATTTTAACTTGTATTAGACCACCTGCACTTTGGAACTTTGGTGTTTGGAAATTTTCAGGTCTTATGTTTAACCCTGAAAAGCTGTGTTTGTTATTAATACACAACACAGGACAATCAGGAAGATAAAGGCCTTCATCTTCCATTAAATATTTAAAGGAGGACATTTAGATCCCCCCTGCTGTTTCAGAGCTGTATACACCCTTTCCTTTACAGAGAGCAGACTCTGGAGGCTTTAGGCTATTTTGTCTTGTGAAGAAAATGTAACAGGTCATTACAGATGCCCCGTGACTCCAAAAGACATTACTAGGCAGAGGTTCTCATTTAAAGAGCCTTGGAGGAATGCATGTTTAAAAGGAATTTTGTGATTCAACCATTAGAACAAGACATCTGGCACTGTCTGTACAAATAAATTAGGGAGGGGTGGGATGTCTGGAGGGAGTTTTATAGTTACGAGTTTCCAAGTTAGAATTGTAGTATTCCAGACACCACTAAGCATCAGAACCCTGCAGCTGATGGCACGAGCTGGAACTCTGGAAACTGATGGGAGATCTGAAATTAAGTAGCAGAACTGCTAATTCTAACAGAAAGCTTTTCATGTGTTCAGCTTATTTCATTTAGCAGTTTGTTTTATTTTTTTTCAGGTTGTTCACAGAGACCTGAAGCCGAGCAATATTCTTTATGTTGATGAATCTGGTAATCCAGAATCAATTCGAATTTGTGATTTTGGCTTTGCAAAACAACTGCGAGCGGAAAATGGTCTTCTGATGACTCCATGTTACACGGCAAATTTTGTTGCACCAGAGGTAAATATCAAGGCACAGAAGCTGCCCTGTTTTATCTTAATGGAATTTTTTTGCTAGTCAGATATTTTTTTTGTTCTTGCATAACAAGTAGAATCACTTTGTAAACACTAAAAATTTGAAATCTTAACTGTTTTTATGGCATAATCAAAGCACTTCTGAGCAGGTTTTTCAGAAGAAAAATATTTGTCTCCCTCAGGTTTTAAAGAGGCAAGGTTATGATGCTGCATGTGACATATGGAGCCTTGGTGTTCTGCTTTATACCATGCTTACTGGGTAAGGGTAATTTTAGTTTGCTTCGCTATAGAATAGCAAACCAATATAAAGAAAAAAAAAGAATAATAAATATAGGTCCACTGTTGCAGATACTTCTGTCAAAGCACTGATTAATCTCAACTTTGGGGCTGAGAATATGCTTTGCCTTTAGTAGAATCCAGATTTGTAGGGACTGATGTGAAAAATCCTTTGCTTCTAACGTTTCATCCACTTTAGGTGTTTAATTTCTGCTTAAAGGTGATTTAGGACCAAGAATTTATTGTTCCATGTGAAAATTAGAAGATTAAGCAGCATATATGTTAAAGAAAATTTATGTTGCAAATAAAACTGCAATGCATTAAAGCCTGATTGTGTGCAAAATTCAGCCACTGAATAGTTTGAAGCGATGCAGTTAGAATATAACGTGTGATAGAAAAGCATTTGAAATGCAATAGAAGTGGATTGTAGAAAAGATGATGAATAATAAATTCAAATATAGTACCACAAGTTCAAAAGATATTCGGCAGATGCAATAGCAACTAGATTTATCTTTTTATGCTGGGTTATTAAGGTTGCCACTTTGGTGGAAAAATCTGCTTTTCAGACCGAACAGAGAGGGAATACATGCAGTCAGAACAGATCTGTAGGCAGTGCCATGTGTTTTAATGTGTTAAGAATAATTTATTTTTACAACTGTTTGACTGTCTGTTGCCTCTCATTATGCTGAACCCACTGTAACTTACAATCAGATTTATAATGACTATTGAGGTCCAGGTTGTGAAAGTTTATTAACATTGAAATTGTTTGGTTAAATAGCTACACTCCTTTTGCAAATGGTCCTGACGACACCCCAGAGGAGATTTTGGCCCGAATAGGCAGTGGAAAGTTCTCTCTCAGTGGTGGTTATTGGAATACTGTTTCAGACACAGCTAAGGCAAGTATATTTCCTTTATCCTTTGGGGGATCAGGAATGGATTGCAATCTAACATGTTGCTCATAATGTATATTTTATATCATATTATGATTGGCTTTCGCCCCTTGTTATTTTAAAATACTGATCTCATCCCTTATGTGGCTGGAATTTTGTCTCCTAGTTTTGATCCTTTCATATTTCAAGGGTCACTTGCATGTAGGAGGAAAAACAGCTGTGCCTTACACTGTAGTTAACAGCTGACCTCAGAAATACAGTGTATTTTATCAGTATTCACACCCATGCACCCTTATCCCTGGTGAGAAATGCACTATTAAAGCTTCATGTGGAAGCATTACAGTTAAAAAATCATACAGTCTAAATCATGATAATGAAAGCGACTGAAGTATTATACTTGCTTTTTACTTTGTACAAATGCAGTAAAAATATTGGACAACTTTTTTGAGAAGTACATCAACTACACCAAATAGATTCTAAACTTCAGTGTGCAATATCCTTTATGCCCCTTCTATGTAGATGGTTAAAGTGCTAAAGTTTTCCTTATTTAATTGGATACCTTCACTTTGTGGTATCAAGTTTCCACTAAGTCACATAATTAAAAGATATACCCTTCTATTAGCATTGCAGGGTGATTTTTCATTTGTTTTAAACTGACATTATGAGCATATTTTTATACCTCTAAAATCTTCAGTTTGGAACTCTTATCTGTTTTAAAGCTGAAGTTTTATTGTTATTTGCATTGACCCCTTGTATATTATTGACAGGACCTTGTTTCAAAAATGCTTCACGTTGACCCCCATCAAAGATTGACCGCAGCCCAAGTTCTTAGTCACCCCTGGATAGTTCACTGTGACCAGTTGCCTCAATACCAGCTGAACAGGCAGGATGCTCCCCATTTAGTGAAGGTAAGTGGATAGTCTCAGATTGTTGTTTAGCCAAAAATAGTGTAAAGAAAAGGGGCTTGTTTTGATTTTAAAGTTAGGGTAGCACGTGTTTCGTCTAAATACTGTTTAGAAGTTGTTATGACTGATTGTTTCCACTGAGCTCTAAAACGAACTTGTAATATGTAATAGGACTTAATGAGAAACCACTTACAGGGGGTAAATCTAAAATGTTTTAAAAATACTTCAATTTTCTTGTGATTGAAATCTACTGGACTGACTTAGACTGGAAGGCTTAACTGTTAGGAAACCAGCATACAGAAATCATTCTTCTGATGGTGAAAAATTTTGTCAAGTAGGGAGCTGAAAAAAAGTTCAGCTAATTTTACAGTGTCAGAGGAGGGTTAATTGTCAGTAACTAAAATAAAACTATCCTTTGTGTTCACAGTAAAGCTGTGAAGAAGTCAAAAGGGCAAGTGTTAATTACAGTGGTATCATACTGTTCTGCAATCTGTCTGAAATGAGATCTAGTTTTGACCCTGAAATTTTTTCACTTTGAACAAGGAGAGGAAAATCAAAAATAATTAAATTCCACTTCTCTGTATTCCACCCTGTTTGCAGTCCTACATTCAAGAATCTCTTGTGCAACACAAAAGGGATCTGAAGAATATAATGAACACTGTCCCTGAGTCAGCTACTAGAAATTTCTAGCATCCAAACCCACAAGTGGAACATGGGGGATGTTCTGATCCCATGGCTCACAACTTTCTAATTTTTTTTTTAAATATATCTTCATGGTCTGAATAATGTTGGTGATTTGATATATTTTGTTGAAAACTGAAATGGTTATATAAGTGATAAGCAGAGACAACCTACTAAAAGGATTTCATTTCCCAACTATCTCACACAGCAGAAAAAGAGAATTTAGCAATCTAGCTTATACCTTCTGGTTTTGACTTTTTAAGCAAGGTAGAACCATTCATTACCCTAAAAAACACTCACTCCTAACACTGCTGGTACTGGAGTAAAGCAGCAGTATGTTTCGGTTTTGTAGATGAAAATCGTCTGAAGTTAAAATTTGTTTGGAGTCTCTGGCATTTAGGACTGTGTGTGTATGGTGTGTGCATCAGTCACAACATACTCTTACTGGTTTTTCCCCTCTACCCAACAGGGTGCAATGGCAGCAACTTACTCTGCTTTGAATCGTAATCAGTCACCAGTTTTGGAGCCAGTTGGCCGTTCTACTCTTGCTCAGAGGAGAGGTATAAAAAAAATTACCTCAACAGCCCTGTGAAATGACCTCAACCAGACACTTGGTACCATGGCATAAGATGATAGCACAAATCATGGCGACAGGTAGCACATATCTGACAGATACCTGCAAGCACACTCTGACCCAGCTGGTACCTATAATGCTGCTGCTGCTGCTACTGCTTTCATCTACTCTCGCTTTAAACTGTTGATGGCAAGTTACTGATCTCACTGGAGCCGCAAACGGAGTGACAAGTGGAAACAATGAAAATGATCGTGTTCGCGACTGAATAAACCAGAAGAATTACAAATGCCACCTCTGTCAAAAATACACTGAATAAAGCACTCTGCACCACATAGCATTATTTTTATAAGGAATATTTTTTTTGTCCCCTAAAATATTCTTTGTTACAGGTAGAAATGGACAGTTTATGTTAAGCACTTAGCTTAAACAATCTGTTTATATTAGCACTATATACTTTGTGCCATCCAACATTTTGTATGTTTTTGTAAACAGTTCACAAGCAGTACATTTCCGTGCTGTTTTCTTTAATGTATACATGCCTTGTTTTACTTAGATATTATTAATCATTTTGACAATTAAGTCTGATTAAACAGTTCACCTGGATTAATCAGTATTGTTGGACAGCTCTAAAAGAAGCCTGACTGTTAAACAGCTATTGAATGTAATACTATGAATAAGTAGTTCTCCTCACCTATGTCTTTTCTGCATTTTTGTGTTTTTGATACCACGTCATGTCATGAAAATCAGAATACTGTTTATTGTACCCAAAATTCAAACAGTGGATCTCTCACCATACTATATATACAATAGGTAATGTAACCCAGGGAAAAGATAACTTGCTCTGTCTTTTGTTCCCCTTCCCTTCCCTTTTAGTCTCTCCCGTCTAATCTCTGGACTCAGGAATCATTGCTAAATACTTTCTGATAGAGGACATTTCTATATTGTTTATTCTTATAATCCATTGTTAATATTTTATCTCTATTCTATGACTTTTGTTGAAGCCGCAAAGGATTTGTTCAGTGATTGAATGTTGGCATTATAGAAGAAAGGCAACATTGAAGATAAAGCAAAACATTGTCCGCTTATAAGCAGAAGCCTGTAAAAAGCAGTTTTAAACTGCATTCATTGCAGTTGCAAAACTGATGGATCTAATTTTCTCTCAGTTACTTTCTGTTGATTTTAATTGACATTAAAAGCGAGTCATACAGATCTGTTGGGTTAGAAAAGGGTCATTCTAATTTAGCATGAAAACTGTATTGTCCCAGTCAGGTAAGATAAAGCTGTTCAGAGTGAATAATCTCACTTTTCTGCAAATGGAAGCAAGTTTGTAATGAGGATGAAAGACTCACTTTAAATACCAATATAAACTCTTAATGCCCTTGGCCTCTTGGTGTCTTAAGTAATTAAAGGCGCATCTCCATGGCTGGTCTTGAAAGATCAAATTTCCCACATGAGAAGGAGCACTGGAATGTGTTTGAAATCAGTGAGTGTTCCTCTCCACCAAAATTACATGCTGCATTAACTCCTTTCAGATATGAAAACAGCTTTTGGGAATTCAGCTTTAATAAAATATGGATCTGGGTGAATGGCTTACATGAACAATGCAATATAAAAACTAAAAGGTGCAATTTTGTGTTTTGCCTAAGAAGGTATTTTCTTGGTTTAGTTGTATTAAATTTCTTTTATGATGATTAGTTGGCTTGTTTCCCTGAAATCATCAGAGGTTTGTTGAAAGGGAGAATCATCTTTATGACACCACAGATTTGCTCTAAATGAATGGGAGCGCTTCTTCTGCCAGAATTTCTGAGCTCCTAGGGGAACCTTCCTTTGTTAAACTTGAAAATGATCCCATTATTGCCCTTAAAAATCTGCTAAATATTTAATCCATGATATAATTTTGAAGGAATTGGTTTTATAAACAAGGATTCTTAAATTAGCATAGATCTCAGAAGTTTGAATACACAGCTCTTCCTAGCAATTAGTATGTTTTCCTTACTTGGTGCTCTAGCATTGAAATTTCCTTTGTACAGATGCATCTGCCTTTTCTTCAAGAGACATCTCTAACTAGAGGCAGAAAAAGACCATTTTTGACAATTTTTTTTTGACAGTGTCAGCAGTTCCAGAGGAATTTAGGAAAACCTTACCTTTCACAAAATGTATTTTCAGCTCTGTGAGCAATTTTAAGTCGGGCTTCCCAAAGCCTGGAAACTGTAACCTTCTGGTGGCTTTTAAAGGTGTTTAATCAGAAGATTGACATATCTAGTCAACAAACAGGATTTCAAACTGATACAGCATGTCAATACTTGCCAGTGTGTCAATAAGAGCAGTTCAGGAGGGAGTTTCTCCTCTGTTCAGTGTGTATCTATAGGTACCTGGCAAAGAACAGACCAAAAAGAGGAAGTGTTAAGCTGCCTCACTATTGGCAATATCCATGTTAAAATACTTTAAAAGTACTTCCAGTAGTTTTTGTAGCCGTATTTTGTTATCCTCAAGCTCACTGATGATTGGCAAAATAGTGAAGTTAACTCTTACATTTTATGTATCTACATTCTCAAGTGAGCTGTTAATTTAGTCTAGACTTGGCAGATGTTGCTATTATGTCATGTATAGAGCAGCAGAGGATGAACATTTTAAATTGTAGCAAAACAACTGGGGTTTAGCACACCCTAATTTGACTGCATTCAAGTCTAGATATTTTTAAGTTGCTTTCTAAACCGGGGTGTAAAGGGTCTGCCTATTTTACAGGCTAGACATAGTTTTATGTACCTTTCCTCTTGGTTCCGTGTTCACAACTTTCACTTTAATTTTTATGGTTTTGTAGCTGCAGTTGTTAGAACCTATAAGAGAAATCGAGATAATGGTTCTTTGAGTCCCAGCACCTTTCTATTAGAATGTGAGTGTATGATACACTGCGTACATTCATTGCTGGACTGCTGCTTGGTCTGCAGGATGTAGCAAGTGACTCAAGGGTGCAGAGTCGTAAAGGATAAAAAAGGAGAACTGCAGATACAGGTGAATTTTCTGTACGTCAGCCGTGGGTTTTTTAATGTCTTTTAAGTGTAAAATTATAATTTACTGTGCTTGAGAGCATGAGGGAATGGAGGGAAGAAAATAGTTGCAATACTCGTTAAATGCCATCTATATCCAGTAAGGGCAACGTTCTGTATTCATAATCACTATAACACTGAATGAAACTTATAAGGAGTTTTTCAAGAAAGTATTTAAAACTTTTTTCTAAAGAGACAAGGCCATAAGAAAATACATTTATGTGTCTGGGATTTTTTTTGTGTGTGTTTTGCTTTTGTAAATGTGGTGTACCAACTAAAGCTGTGCTTTTCTATTATTGGAAGGAAAGGATTCAAAGTGTGCTGGCCCTTAGTAAGCAGCAATGGTTAATACATGAATTTTCACTTATGAAAGTTATGTAAATGATTAGCTTTATCTGATACTCTTGACCTAATCAAAGGGAAGGTGTACTTATGAGGGATGTAATTATTTTGCAACCTAGTTGGGGGGGGAGTCTACCTAAACCATTTTTAAAAAATTACAAAATCACAGATAAAATATTTTTCTACGATTCTATACAATCATACTTTATACTAGTTTTCTCAGCATGGCATGTAAGTGAGTCTAAGGTACTGTTCCAGGAAATCAGTGGTATTGTACCTTATTCTAGACCATTAAAATAGCATCTGTTAGATGCTTGGCACTGCTGTCATAGACCTGAAATGCTAGTTTTAAAAAATAAAAAAAAATGTACTGAATACTTTAAATGATTGTTTTATTCAGAGTCTGATATAGAAAATGTTCCAATCATGTTATTAATGTGTAATTAAAACTGTTCCAGATGTAACTAGAAACAGTTCTGGAAAGTTATCATTGCTTGTTCTCCTGTCTAATGGCAGGTTTTGTAGTCTTCAAAAGAAATTGAAATTTCTACTATGAATAAACTTTCAAACATCTTAAAATGCTGTTTTGTTTAATCATTTGTCCTGCCCAGTTATAAAAGTCATCATTTGTTCATCACTAACACAGAACTCCACAGCACACATTGCCAACCAGAAGGGCTTTTTAATAAGTGTTTGTGAGTTATAATGTTGCAGCGTTACTACTGCATGGGTCAGCTAAAGAGGGAGCCAAAGGAAAAATACACATAGTCAGCAGATGCTTATAGATCTGATATATGATACAACAAGACCGAAGTGCAAGGATATTGTATTTTAATAGCCTGTAAAGATCCCAGTCCACTCTAAAGTACCACTTAAAGGGAGGCTGCTAAATAATACCTGCAATGGACATTGAAAATATAGGCATATTTGATAGTTAACTAGCCTTTCAAATATTTGAAAAATGAAAATATATGCAGAAGCACTCCATAAACAAGAGGCCTGTATGTTAGCACTTCACACAACTTGGAAGTTTACTTACAGCTATAATTCATTTTAGCCTTGCAACCTGGAGGACATGGAGGATTTTCAGCAGTTTGCATAGTTTACATAAAATTACAGTAATTTGGACAGAGTTTATGAGGAACGTAACTAGAGGCCTTCCTCAGTGAGTACCAAAAGAAAGGTATCAGGATATGAAGAGGGGTTCGGTCACTGGTACAACAGAAAGCGAGGAGAGAGATGAAATTCACACACGCGATCCAAGGTGTGCATCGGTGCTGCCCTTTGCTCACACAAGGCTTTGCCCCACCACGTATCTAAATGCATCTTTAATTTACAAATAAACTGGATGATCTGTCAGCCTCAGGAAGCTCTGCAAAGGAAGAAAAGGGGGCCAATATAACACAGATCCTGCTGTTATTATCTCCCCTTACTTTAGCCTTCCTTACCTTCATACCCGCTCACTCACAGAATGGTTTGGGTTGGAAGGGACCTTAAAGATCACCCAGTTCCAATCTCCCTGCCACGGGCAGGGACACTTTCCTCTGGACCAGGTTGCTCAGAGCCCCATCCAGCCTGGCCTTGAACACCTCCAGGGATGGCGCATCCACAGCTTCCCTGGGCAACCTGTTCCAGTGTCTCTCCATCCTCACAGCAAAGAATGTTTTCCTACTGTCTAAGCTAAACCTACTCTCTTTCAATTTTAACCCGTTCCCCCTTCTCCCGTCGCTACACTCTCCCGTAAACAGTCTTGCCCTCTCTCTCCTGTGCGTCCCGCTCAGGTACCGGGAGGAGTTACCACACCGGCAGCGCTGCGATGCGCGGTGTCCCCGGGCTGCCCGCTCCTTCTGCTTCCCTTCGCCTGCAGCCGCCGCTGCTCCCGGCCGGGACCGCCCGCTCCGCGCCGTCACCTACCGCGCCCCCGGCCTCCGGCAGCTGCCCCCGCGGTACCGCGGCCTCTCCCGCAGCCTCCCCGGGCCGCGGCGGGTGGCGGCCGGGCAGGAGGGGCCGGGCCTCGCCACATCGCCCGCCCCGCCCGCGCTCCCGAACACGCCCCGAACGCCCACCGAGGGGCGGGGAGGCGCTGGGCGCCATCTTGGCTGCGGGCGGGGCCGGGGCGGGCCGGGCCGGGGCGCGGAGCCTCGCCCGAGGAGCGGGCGGTACCTGCCAGGCGGCGCGTCCCGCTGCCACACCGCGAGTGTGCCCGGGAAAGAATCGGCGTCCGCAGTCCTTGTGGGACAGAGCGCCTTAGAAAAGGCTCCGTACCGCTTTGCCTCACAAGGGGGGGACTTCGTTAATGTGTATAAATATGTTAAGGGGTGGGGCCAAGAGGACGGAACCAGGCTCTGCGCAGTGGTGCCAAGCACAGGAGGCGATGGGCACAGACTGATGCACAGGAAATTCCACCTGAACATCAGTGCGGGTCACCGAGCACTGGAACAGATTGCCCAGAGAGCGTTTAGTGTCTCCCTCGCTGGAGGTAATCAAGAACTGCCTGGATGCAATCCTGTGCCATGGACAGCCCTGCTTGAGCAGGGAAGTGGGACCAGATCCCGTACTGTAATCCGTTCCCATCTGCCCTATTCTGTGATTCTGATGGAGGTTACCAAGATCATATAGGTGTTTTACACATGCTTCAGAGAGACCCTCCAGCATAGCCTCCAGGGCGTGGATATATCCATGCATCCAACCTGCTACCGCTGTAAAGCAGCCCCCTACCTCGTATGCAGAACTTCCACAGGACTAAGGAAAGGTTCTTAAAATAAGTTAGATTTCCAGAGGAGAAATGTGAAAAGATATTCATAAGCTTACCGGTGATGCCAGCACACTGGCGGCACTGACCCTGCCGAGGCATTGTGCTCCAGAGAAGGACTCTCCTCTTTCTCATTCAATAACAGCATCGTTTTAGCACCATTCCACGTAGGGGAGTGGGCTTCCCTCTGTATCCATCTGTGCCCTTAGAAAGTGAGGCTGGAAATTACTGTTGTGTCAGACTCCAAAACAGGAAGGAGATTTGGCGAGACCTGGGCCATCTCCCTAGTTTGCTGGGAGAATCACAGTCCTGCAACCTCTGGGCACAGCCCTGGTTTTTCTGCCACTGGATCATCTCCTCACCTGAGTCAGTCTCGTACAGTCTCTGAGACAGTCTGAGATATTGTCCTGCAATAGGCCTTTGCATATTTGTCTTGTTTTTAAAAAATCAGTGAAGTTTCCCTGGAAAAATTTAAGAGCTAATCTGTGCTCAGTGCTATATCACGTGGATCAGCAGTGTGGGAGTGGGAGAAGTATCTTTTACTGCAATATCTAAACATAGTTGCTAGCACAGTTGGAGGGACACTGACAAAAATGAGACTCTAAAATTATTTTTAGTTGTGTGATACATGTGCTCTGGTACTTGCTGCTAGCCACAATATTCTCCTGCCTTAAGGCTGTAACATAATTTTTTCCATCAAGGAAAAAAGTAAGAGTTCAGAGTCTAGCTCTGTACCCAGGGCAGGATCTGCTATGCTTAAACCGCCTGAGACTCCTCGGGTGAACAGCATTCAGAAAAAAAAGAGAGCCTGCTTCCTCCCTGAAAGCCTTATCTCTGGGCTTGAGTTACTGCCAGGAGTTCCTCCCTAAGAGACAACCTGCATCAACTTTCAAGCAAATACAAACCATTATTATTGCCCCTTCCACAGTTATGTGGCAAAAAGCAGCTCTTTGTAGCATGTCTTTTGAGTAACACACTTTTATCACATCTTTTTACAGCCTTTTCTAGACTAAACAACAGCCTATTTCAAACTTCTCTAAAAACTTGCTCCCTTTGAAGAAGTCAGGCCCAAGCAAACCCACATACAACACCAGTCCTCCTTTCAGATATTGCTCTGCCTTTTTGCATTGCTGATTCTTGCAAGTGACAGCAGCTGCTCCTACACATAGAAATCCTGCAACAGGCTTCAATGAAGCAACACAAAAACATCCATTGATAGAAATGGGAGACTCCTCCCTCGTGAAATGCTGCTGCCCCCGTAATTAGGGTGCTCCCAGACTGTAAAGCAGCCATTTTCCTCTCTGCCCGAGTTTTAGTGAAGCAGTTATTTTAGTGAGCCTCGGCAATCACTGCTGCCTGTGTAGGCAGTTATTGCCTTATATAAGTGCTCTAGATGGAAAGTAAAGCATTTGTGTTTTGCAGGAGGACCGTCTGTTCCATAGGTGTCATACAGAGTGGGTGCTCTCCTGCTCTGACCTTCTAGAGGTTTTCCCAAGCCAGGTATTTCACTGTAAGGTTGTTAAGGTGGCTTTGGATGTCTGCATCGCTGGGTGTAGGTCAAGATTATTTTCTCCTTGTCTGTACAGACATTCAGTATTCACTATGAGTTTTTTTCTTACATAGAAATATGATCAATAATGAGAGATGTCAGTGGAAAAAGGGAGGTTACAGCTTTGTCTCTGCAAGCGTAGTGTAATTCTCAGTGAATTTATATTTCTGTGTGCTTACCTTCAAGGAGACTTGGCTAAGGGTATGGAAATCAAAGAATGGAGAAAGATGTAAAGAGAAGCATTGCCAGCTAGGTATGGATACTTTAGAATGTGACTGTATGTGGATTGGTTCACCTGTGAAAGTTAATTGTTAGACTTTGGATCAACTTCTCTTCCATAATTATGTATCAATTGTTTCATGGACCTTAAGCTGTCAGGTAGTCAATGTTCATTTGTATTTCATTGTTCCTTCTCTGTTCTCTTGTGTTCTGTTTACAACAGTGGTTATTACTCATTCTTTGTTTATTATTAGTGGGTTTTTAATTTCTCTCTTCAGTAGCTGTGTATTAATTAGTAACTCGCTCATCTTACTAGGGACTGAACTTGTCAGTCAGCAAGTTCAGGTAACAGAATGGGTAGAAAGAAGGGTTAAGGAGATAGCATGAATTTTGAGTAAAAGAAAGGTTTAGTCCAGGAACATCTGAAGTGGAAGGAAAAACTGCATACCTTTTAGTACTGCGTTTGCTAAGCTATACTTAATTTGTGTAGAAGCAAAAGAAAAAGACAAAAAATCTGTATTTGACTTTTAGATATTCTCAAACCTGTTGTTTGTCCCTAATGCTTCAACTGAGACCATGCCCCAGACCAACATAAATGATCCTGAGATAAGGCAAGGCTTTCAGCTAAGAAATGAACCTACCCCTCTAATTCTTCCATCCTTCTTTACAAACAGACCCTTGCACAGAAGCAAGGAGTAATCTTTACAGTCTAAGTAAAGAAGTGGTCTTGTGGCTGTGTATAAAGCTTCCACTATCAAAATACCTTCTGCTGGATGTAAGGAATTAGGACTTTGTGGATGCTAGTTTCTAGACATTCCAGCCAAATTAACTTGAGATTGGATTTGGTGTGGCTATTGGAAAGGGGCAAGCTGGCCCTTGCAAGATGCCAGGGCCTCTGTGATGGTGTTTTGCTGAGGACAGCACAGGATCAGCTGCCTTAAGTTTCTCTGGCTATGATTGCCAGTGTGTGCAATTATTCTGTTAGCTAAATCAGCAAATTTAGTGTTTAATTTTTCCTCTGTCACTATATTCATATTGTACTCCAGGTAGTTCAGGCCTTGTTAATTGTTTGTAAAATTTGAAAATGGAAAGGAATTCGTTTGCCCCTTGACACATAAGCTGATATCTAGGGAGTGTAGTTGCTTTCCTTCAAAGTGTTGGAGACTGGCCACAGCTAAAACTGGGAGGTGATGGTTTGGCTAATAGCATTAAGTTCCTCTGGCCCCTGGCTGCCCTGCTTTTATATATGCAGGGTTAAACCATTTTCCAGACTTAAATTCATGAAGGTATTAACCCCAGGATAGCCTGGGACTGTGGTGAGTGTTTTTGTCCTTCTCTGTCCTTTCAGCTTGTTTCCACAGGGAGCCTTCAGTATAACGACTCCCTGTTGTAAAAGGCCCAGGCAATGACTTGATCTCTTCTGCTCCTTTTTTTGTAGCATGGGCTCCTTTATCACAAGCCTTAAGTTTGCAGCTATGCTGGGAATGTTCTTGTGTAGGGTACCTCTTAAAGACTCTTTCGTACTAAATATATAGTGTGTGTTTATATGCTTTGATCTGCCTAGGTTCTTAAAAGCTCTATCTAACAGCCAGCAAAACATCATGGATAGGAGTTAGTCTTGGAACTGCCCCCTCCTCTGCTGTCATTTAGATTAGCTATGCAAGAGCTAGAATGTGTAGACTTAAGCTACAGCTGTCTTTCGTTTGAAGATGCCTGAAGACACCAGTTTTTACTGCCCAAAATTGCATCATAAAACAGTTCTCCTTCTGAAGAACTTCCTTCTGAAAAAACTGACTTTTCACTCAAAGTAATCCATCCTTTACAGTCTTACTGCCAGTGATCAGTGAAATGACCATACTTGCACTTAAAATCATTCTGCTTTAGTTAAGAAGTTGTTTAATGAATTATTTCATTATGTTGCTGTGCTCGGCAATCTGGATCTGCAGCATGATTCCTGAAAGCAATCTGTGCATCAGGAAAAACACCAAACCTACAGAACATCATGGCAGCAATGAACGATGTGTAGGGGTTAGTATTTTCTGGTGATCTGCCTGAACCTAATTTCTTCTCAGCTGACAAGGTAATGTTGTCCCAAGAATGTCTGCTATAGCAACTAGGGGCCTAACTTCTCTTGGTTTGGGGAAGAAGGCAAATGAAATGAAATAACTGAGGAGAAATGTCTTAGGGAAGCTCCAACTGCTGCTAGAGGTGGGATTCTTGTAAAATATTATCACCACAGCTTCTCAGGGTTAGTGTTGGCTGCAGCACACTGCCTGCTGCTGAGTGGGATGTGAAACCAAAGGTGTGCCCTTGTGAATACTCCAGGGACTCTGCTAGCCTAACTCCAGAGCATAGAAAGGGTACAGAGATCTGAATGACAGCTAGTCTTGTAAATCTTGAAATGGATTTTTAAAGATTCTGCAGGGTTATGTAAACAGTGTGCTAGAGAGTACGTGAGAGACTTGTGGGGGCCCACTTGCACACTGAACTGGTTGTAGAATCTTTAGCATAATCGGTCTCTCTTTTGGTTCCTAACCCCAGATGCCCAGAGAAAGCTGTTACTTCTCTGTGCTGTGGAAGGTCAACATGAGTTCATGTCTACAAATGGTGTGAGGTCCTGGCTAAACAAAAGAGCATAGTGTAGGCCTCAAGCTGGAAATGGGAGCAATTCAATCCTGTGCAGAAATCTGGACTTAATGCCAAATGGCACCAGGAACTATTGGGCACCAGGACTGTTTTTTTGTTTTGGTTTGTGTTTTTTATCATGAAGTGAATAAGAAATTGAAAGATTTATTTTCATATCTGTATTATTACAAATAGTCTTTGTCAGAAATAATTCTTATTAATAAACTTGGTAAATACTGTAAATGCTTTGCTCTGTCTTTAGTCTTCTAGTGCCATAGCTGGAGGCTTGGTATGCAGTATTTCCATGATGATACTGTTGCTGTGAACTTGCCAGTCTACTCATAATAAAAACCCTTCTGTGAAGGCCATTGCTTTTATGGGCCCGTTCAAAATGAAAGGTACACCCTATAATCAATTCAAGCATGGAGTTAGTCCATGGACTCGATTACAGGTGGAGTTCTGGATTTTGATTATCATAAATGAAGAATGTATTTAATTTTTTCCTCTAAGTTCTGAAATGCATCTTTGTAAAAAAATATTTATTTTTAAGCATATGCTTACGAAAGTGCTGGTTAGAAAATACCCACTCTTGGTTGGAAGGATTCATCTTCGGCAGTCATGGCACCCAGTTGGTGAATCACCTGTATTTGTCAGACCTCAGGAGGTACTGCTGTTTTTGGAAGTGTGGCTGTTCATATAAAACACAGCTTCCTTCAAGTATGTTACGAGACTGGATGTCCCTGGAATGAAAGTCCTCTTGGAGAGATGAGCAGTTACCTGTGAACTTCAACATCCTGCCTCTGAAGTCATTCCTCAGAGATATGGAGCTGCTGTGCTTCTGGGCATGCACAGGCAAATCCAGACGTGGATAACAGGAGGTCAAGCAGCAGTTCTAGGTGACTGCAGCTTGCTAGATGTGATACTGATTCAACATAAGAGTGAATAGCCATTAGTATGTGTAGAAAAGTCAGTTTAGCAGGAATAAATTCAACTGGGTCCTAATTTAAAGTAGTGCTGCTGTGAATCCTTTCTCCTCCAGTGAGAGCAGAACTGCGCTTGCTAGGTCAGGAAGAAGAAGAGTGGTCCAGCCAAGTTCACCACACTTCAACTCTATATGCAAGTAAAACATAAACTCAGTGATATATTTGGATTGCCACAGCAGTCATGTGCCCTCAGTCTTCCCAGATGTCGATCTAGTAACTGGATAAGGTTCTGGCTGAGACAGGGGAGTTGTTTCTGGTCCTATTTTTCTTGCACAGTGGTAAGTGGGCAGGCTGTTTTTTTTTTTCTTTTCATTTACTAACATGATAAACTGTTTCAAAACTGTCTCTGACTTATATCTAGCACAGCAAAAATTTGCTACAGAAAAATACTTTCTGCTTTTGCATCAATGCCAGTACAGTTTTTGAAGGTTGCCAAGTGCAGTTGGATAGGCACAGGAGTATTGCTGCTACTGTGTGATGTCCAACATCTTAGTTAAAAAAAAAACAAACCCAAAAAACAACACACCACAATCAAACCTGACAACACTTTAGTATCTTCGTTTGTGGCATCAAACTTTCTGGACATTCTTCTTAATCTGGAAAGCATGCAGAAATGTGTCCTAATTTTAGGGGTTTTTTCTACCCCTATATTAATTCTCAGTTTCTTTGCTCCTTCTCAGATACTTCCCATCAGTCTCCTAAGTCAAATTCCTTTCAGGCCACCTTGTTCCCATCCTTCTTATTTGTGACTTCTTTCACTCTACAGCTTGTGAGGACACAAGAGTGCATGAGCTTTCAGCACTTGGACACAGAACTAGTCTTAGCTAAGTGAAGCCCAGAACTGCAGTCTGTTAAAAATATTCACATCAGGAAAAATAGCTGCATTATCCTATGCAGATGGAATGTATCTGGAAACTTGCTGTGGTGGTCTATGTAGATCCTACTAGACAGGGAAACTGAACTGTGCATAAAGGTTACAGTACTCTTGAACTTATCATGAGCATTGGAGGAACATATTCCAGCATCAAGACTATTCCTGGGCCAAATCTCAAATTCTTAGTCTTTTGTTTGAGTACTGAAATATTTCACATCTTGGTAACCTCTCTCCTCTGAGTAAAATCCTTCCAGAGAATGAGTCTAGAAAGGAAAAGCGCAGATCTATTCTGGACTGCAGTATTCAGAAAAAAAATCTACCATGAGGCAAATATGCCTTTGTTTTTGGCTCAAACATGGTGGTGTCTCTACAATGGAATGTGTCAGGTTGCCTCTGCAGTGGTCTAGTCACCAACTTTGCCTGTAATGAAGTAAAAGCATTCACTGGGGCCTGAGAGATGTGGTTTGGTTTTCAGCTCTGTACTAAACATCCTTGTACAGCCAGAGTGGCCTTGGAAATCTGGTAAAGTGCTTTTATATATATATGAAATAATAAAAATACTATTAAAATAAAAGTTAATACAATTATTGCACTATAAGTCTTGTATTTCCTGAAGTTATAAATCCTCAAGGACAAATCTTAAGCTGTCCTGTTTCTACACAGCTCTAGTTGTGCTTCTGATGGGTGTTGCAAATGGTATCCCTCCTGTCAGCCTCTCTCCTGGAGGTGCTTCCTCAGCCAGGAAATTGGAGCCTTTAACACTGAAAGCAGGCTGAGGGAAGAGTGTGAATTTGCATCTGGCAGTTTCTTCTGAATACCTGTATGCTTTCTTTGGATCAAAATTAACTTCTTCCTGATGGTTAATGCTAAGCAAATTGAATTCACTTACAGGAACAACTTCTACATGCAGGCCTATGCTTGCATTTCTCAAAGATCTTTGACGGGCTCAGAAGTGTTACACTTTTTTTTGCTCTTTCTGTGATCGTGCTTGCCTTGTTCTGTGTTGATCATGCATGTGGAGCCAGCTTGTCTTTTGGATCCCATGTGGTCCTTCGTAGTTTAATACAGTGGGCACTGGACTGGTAATGAAGCTTCTTCTTGAATCCTGTAGACTTTCACCTCGCAGGACCCTATGCCACAGATGAACTGTGCCATGCAGGAAGGGCTGTGGTTGATCTTAAACTCTGGAGCTAAAATATCTTGTTAGACAAATGGTACCCATGGTCTGAGAAGCCTGGTTATTTACATCTGTTCCAACTGCTCTCAACTAGTATGCTGTTACAACAGCTGTTTTTACGTGGAGATTTTGCATCCCAGAAAAACTCTAGCATAGGAGTAGTCTGAAAGTAGCAGTGTTTGTGTAGAGAAACATAGCCTGCATGACAGCAACTGTAATGCCTGCTACCAACCATAAAGCAAGCTGCAAGAAGCTAGAAGACTTGCTAGTGAAAACTTGGATACTATCTGTGAATTTCCCATGTTCCTCTCCTTTAGCACTGCTGTTCTTAATGTCTGCTTGAGATTCTCTGAGCATTTGCAAACAAAAGCAAAAGCAGCCCTCAGCAGTCCTTGAAAACTAGGAATTGCATAATTCCTGTCTCAGGTGGAGAAATTTTGAGAGGTTTAGCCACCCCCAAACCCTAGGATGCAGCAAAGTCTAGAATCCGGACATCCTACCTATCACCCTGATCTCTGAATAGTTATTTTTGTTCATTCTTGCCTTTGACCACAGGAATGCCAGCATTTAATCTGTACATCATTGCATAGCCATAGTTCTCAATTGCACTAATTGGTATTTTGTTGCAGTATGTAGGCATGTGTTAATTGCTGTCTGGGTAGCTGGTCTTTCTTTTATTCTTGCTGAAGACAAATGAAATATTTTGGTTCCCTGTTGTAAGCAAACAAGTAGATACTGCACCTGAATTGCTGTGTTCTTTTGCAAACCTGGGTTAGCACACTTACCTAAAGATGCTAGCACACATATTGCTTACACTCTGCAGTTCCCATAAATGCACAGTATTAGGAATTGTGAGCAAGAGGAAACATGCTTTTTCACACCTCTGTCCTGAGAGCTGAGTTGTTAATGTTCCATTGCCCTCTGGCTAAAGCATGGTGTTCTTATGTACACCAAACCTCTGCAGCAGCTGGACAGCCTACTTCATGCAGTAAAGGATAGGCAGGAGGGTAGAGATAGTGTCCCACGGACAAAAGAAAGGATGAGAAGCTCAAAGAATAGTTCTATTTTCCTCTCCAGTGTTGTCAGGGAAAGGCTGGAGAGGATCACTAACTGGCTATAACTGATGGATCATGTGAGCTTGAAAGAATGGCTAAATGAGGTCTCTGACATTAGCAAGCAGAGATGTGAGTTTTAAGCAGTCTACCTCACTGCTGTAAAAGTTGCTTGGTTCTATTCAAGGACTCCATTATCAGAATGTTGATTAGGAAAAACAAAAGTCAAAGCCTACCATTTAAAGCCAAGATGAAATGATTTAAAGTAAACATATACTAGATAAGGTTGCAGAAAGTCCTAGCAGTTCTGTGCCCTCTGTACTGCTTTTTCTTGCCAAAAGCCTCCAGAACCTTGCTGAAGAACAGTAGTATATTTGCCTAGAAGAGGTATGTTAAGATGTGAGATCCCCTCCCTGTGTTTTATTTTATTATGCTTGTTATTCATAACTGCACAGGGTGCCTGCTGGCACAGGATTTGGTGATGACTGGTGGGCATATACATAATTACTTGAATGATAATTAAATCTGCAATAGACGTTTTCAAACACAAGATGTTTTCCTGTTTCTAATCCACACTGGTATGCTTATTTAATTCCTTTTGCCTGCAGAATAGCCTGGCAGTTGAGGGATTTGGCTCAATCCCCTATTGCAACAGATCAGTGCAGCTCTGAAGTTAGTAGAAGCAGGGTGATTGACACCAGCTAAATATCTAGTTCATGAAGTCACAGGTTCACTAAAACATGCTATATATAAAGGTGGTGTGATTTAAGGATCTAGAATAATTAACTTTTGAGGAATCAGCTGGAATAAGATTAGAAATTAGTCTTATTAATGCTACACTGGTGGTAGCATTGGTGGAGCAGCTTGTTTGCATGAAGAATTTGATGTCAAATACAGTGTTCACCTTGTTCTGAGTTCCTCTGCACACTTCTGTCCTTTTCTTCCTCAGTCAGTAATTTACTGCATATAGCTATTAATGGGATTTATTTTCTCTTCCACAGTACACGATAATTTAAATAACTGTTAAAGGTCGCACTTCATATTGTTGTCTCTGGTAAGTGTAGAGCTGGAATCTATTGCTAGATCAAAATTTGTAAAACTACAGAAAACTTAGATGAAAGAATCAGACCTTTCCCAACACCTCCCCCAGGGTTAGCAATATGCAGTTAGACCTTTAACAGTTATTTAACTTACCACGTACCATGGAACAGCCGGCTAACTGTGGATATTTTTTAAAAGTATTCCCCCTCTCCCCTTAAAATGTGAAAGACATAGTATTTCCCTTGCAACTGTAAAACTTAGATTTGTTTGTAGTACTGAAGAAAGATTTGTTTGAAGCAGGATTTTGGAATGCATTCACTGTTTACTTAGTATGTGAGCAATAACTCAGTGCAAGTCAGCCAGACTCTGCAAAGAGACAGTTTTTGGCATTTACTGCACTGCAATCAAGGGTACCTCTGTATTCCCTAGGTTTCAGTAAATATCATCTGCCCTGAAGTTATGCAAGTCATACAACACCCACGAGCCACCTAAGACATGAAGGAGGAGATCTCAGGAGATGGACATAGCCTGGGACAAACATAGGTGAGCTTATTTAACATGTTCTGGTGTCACTGAATCATAACATAGTATGGACATAAGCAAGTTGCATACATCAGCCCACAGCAGAAGTTAATGTCAGTCGGCCCTGCTGGCCTTTCCATAGGTGATGTGAAGATATTCTCTACCTAGGAATAGCGACACGACTTTTTTTGCATCTTCAGGTTATGAGAAGGCCCTGGAAATAGCACTGATATTGAACAGATTATTTCCTTCATCTCCAGTGAAACTTTGCGTCGCCTTACTGAACTTTTCCTGACTCTTGAGTTGCTTGAAGAGACTGTAACTGTATTCTTAAAGGATAAACTATACCCAGTTTCTTAAACTGTGATTCTCTGCCAAGCAGAACTCATAGCATTACATGGCAAGCAAGACTTGATGGAGTTGCAGAGACTGAACCACTTCTGGAAGTCAGGATTGCCTCCCTTTTCACAAAGTACTGATGTCCTGAGTAACTGGGGTTCTTGTAAATAATCTAGCTGGCTTTTTTTCACCTGGATGGAATTGCTTTCTTTCCCAGAGGGCTGCAGGTAAAGGTGGTCACTGTTACATTCATAGCAGTGGCCCCCGAAGCTCTTGTCTTCATAAAGAAAATGATCTGCAATATAAACATTTGCAAAGACTTATAGTCTTTCCCAGTGTCTGTGTCAGAGCAGGGTACTGACATACCGGGGTTTCCACTTATCTTTCCCATTTCTAATGGTTTGCTGAGATGAAAGTTGAGAGCTGTGAGCAGACACAGACACTGTGGTTGCTTTTATACACCATAGTCCTAATGCTGCATCTGCAAAAAGTAACACAGAACTGACTATTCTAAGCTGTGGAGAGATCTCATGTTTTGGGTTTTTTGTAGTTATGGCGTTTATCACATTTACTACAGGAGACTCTTATTTTTTCTAGGGTTTGGGCTGCATTTGCTGATGCTGTGTGCAAGTGAATTACCGTGTAACTGTGGGGTAGACTACACTTTCACCTGCTATCAGCTGTTGCATGTGGTGCACCTCACCCAATGTGGGCTAGGTACCAGAATATAAATAAGTGTGTAAGAATGGTTCTTTACAGAACCTCCTTGGCCTGAAAGCTACTGAACTTATAAGACCTGAGCAATTTCTGGTGTGGGTCTGTTCCTCTCCTTCCCAATCCCCTGCTGATTATTCTTGCCTAAGTTTGTCCCAATCTTTCCTTTTTTGAGAGCAGATGAATTTTGCTTCGGTTTCAGTACTTTGTCACATGCTTTATCCTGGAGACAAGAAAAGTTTCCATCTCACGTGGTGTTGTTACCCTTTGCCTACTAATCCCTTCTACTGTGTACAGATTTGAACATAGGCATGTTAGGAGGAAATAGCGATTAAAACTTTCAGCCTCTTCCTGGTATGATTAACTGCTGCATCCCTGAAGACTATAAAGGTTGAAATGAAATGGTTCTTACTAGATGTTTGTCACTTATCTGAATTACTGGTTAACATTGTGAATCAGTTTGGGTCAGTTGGTTCCATTTTTTTCTCTTCAAAAGCCTGTTTAAAAATTCAAAGGGAGGAAATGGCATTAAACTCAAGTTGCTCTCTATCTGGAACCCAGAAGGATTGTTGTTTAATGCTGAAGCAGAGTGCTTTAATGCTAAAGCACAGCTAGTACGTTATAGAAAACTGTATTTCTCTGTTTTGAAACTTTTCATCTGTTTTATTCTTGTTTGGTGAGGACTGGAACAAACTTTGACTTTTTCTCTTCTGATTATTGTTTTCTCGCACCTAAATCTTAGACTCTTAAAAAACAAATTCCTTCATGTAATATGCAAAGCCGGTTATACAAATGTCTTATATCACCAGTAGGTGAGGCCTCAGATCAAAACTACTGCACTTCAAAACCAGATTTATAATCTTATGTATTTGGGGGAACTCATTCAAGCATATGAAGATCTTGTCAACATGATTCATCAGGAATTTGGCATGCAGCTAAACACCTTTTTAGATCTAATTTATTTAAAGAGCTCTATTTTCAACTACACAGTCTCCACCTCCACTGGAACAAATGAGTGTTTGTGGCTGTAAGGAGGGAGGGCAGGGTAAAGTTTGGGAGACTTAGCGAAGCACAGCTCTGTTTACAAGATTTCAGGCCAAAGAAATGGGCTTTCAGTGCTGAGCAAGAAAGGAGACGCAGAAGGGTGTATTCTGAGGAAATGGATGAGGAGGATATCAAACCTCCACCTTCACAGCCTTCCATCACAAACCACTTCACTGATATTGTTTTTAACTGTATCCATATTAAATGACAGGAGCTAATGTGCACTCACCACTTCCAAACAGGTTAGATACCCTCATGCCCTGTTTAGTATATTCAGCCCTATTCTCCCAGACTTTCTGTGTTACCTCAGACCACATGCCCTCATTCTGCTGGATTTCCTTGTCATGATGTTTGATTGTCTGTTGTAGTTGACTTTACGTATTGCTGATACTACTGTAAGTACACTGTTCAGGGCTTGGTATTTGTCTGCTGGCAAGTCCCCCTGAAAAGCCATGAAGTCTACTCCTAGATGCCTTTGGGAACTACACCATACACTTTTTTCACTTAAATGAACTATGTGTTTAGCCCTGGCAGTGGAAATACCTGTGTGCAAGTACCTGGCAGACCATTTCCATAGCGGCAGGTGACCTGGTGACAGTGAAGAATTTGGCAGTTGGTGTTCCCTCTGACTGCTTTGCTGCAAAAAAACTCCTTTTTGGAGGCAGCCTGAGCTAGTTTCTGTTTTAAGCACCTCTAACCATTCTTAGATCTTTCAACCATGACTCCGCTTGTGAGGCCAGCATCTTTTACAGTGTTTTACAGGGATGGAGTATATCTGATTTTCTCATGGATTTCACTCTGGTATTTGCAGAAGAGGGAGTAGCAAAGGGGCAGGGACTTGCACTCTGAAAATAAAACACTGTTTTTCTGCTTATTAGCATAGTAAGATTTCTGTTGCTTATTCCTCTTAACTCTACCAGTCTCATCTATAAAAAAAAGGAAGTATTACTCAAAGAAAAGTGAAGGCCATGGCAGTACTCTATAGCAAAGACAGCTCTGGAATAATAAGGCTAATCACCTATTTGTTAAAGTCTTACTGTTTATTTTATTACAGGTCAGTGAACAAAAAACAGTCATGAGATGTTAATCTCTCTGTCTAGCTGTTTAATCTGAACCACCCCCTTACCATTGTTCTCTCATGTGCTCAGCAGCAATATCCCCTCCTCCCCTCTTGTAGTGACCTCATTTCAAAGGACAATTTCTCTCTGTGTTGGCTTTCCAGGGGTCAGACTAGTGCTGTTTGAACTGGGAGAAAATTTGCTCAGGGTCCTTTCACTGGCCTACTGTTCTACTGAATTTGTTTGCAAGTCTGTTTGCAAGAACAGAAGCCTCTGCTCAGAAGCTGATGGATGCTCTGAGCTCCAGGAAAAAGCAAGTGCTGAATATGACAGGGTGGACCTATCCTAGCAGTGAACACAGACAACAGAGGAGAGGTAGGAACTACTAAATAGGATTTGATAGCGTGTTCCAGCAGTCTCCCTTCCTGCCGAGTGAACTAACCAGGCCAAAACAGCTGATGTTGCAAAAATTCTTAAAGAGTTCCTGTGTAAGAGAAGGTGATGTTGCTATTTACCTCAGGTCTCCCCTAGCTCTCTCACCTGATTCCTTAAGGCCTAGAATTCAGGCTCACATGGCTTGAAAGGCCAGTGAGGGGATGCATGGTGCAGCTGAGAAGCCCCATCTATATCAGCACAAAGACTCACTCGTTAATCTGTAATTTCAAAATGTATCAAGCTGTAGTCAGGGCTTTGCCCAGGGACAAACCAGAATTGAAAGGATAGGTGTTTACAGGAACTACATTTATTTTAGACTGATTTTAACAGGAAATGTGTGATATATTAAAAAACTAAAACACTGTGAACCTGGTAAGCTGAAAGCAAGCTTTGAGTCCATGAGGACTTCTAAAAGACCCTTTAATCCCTGATTAAGTTTAACCATTCCCAGGCTTTCTTGTGTAGTGCTGTTTTTTGTCATTTCCATAAATAGGCTCAGTGGCTGAGAGCCAACAGAAAGGAGAATAGGAGAAACATGTTTTTGCTTCACAAATGTTTTCTTTTTTTCTTTTAGTAGATACTTTGTGTTAGAGTACAGGACCATCTCCAAGAGATGGGTTAACGCAGCTGTACAATATGTGACCATACTTTGGGTAACTGTCTATCCCCTGGCTACAAGTAGCTCTGAATCTTCATGTTTATAATTTTTACATGTAAAGAGCTCTAATGAAGTCTCTCTACCCTGCAGTTCCTGTTAAACACACCTTCAGCAGTGAATACTTCAACCCCATTGAGCCCTGAAATGTCTATGGAATTAGGTAGAAAGAGTCTAATACAAACACCCCATATTGTGTGCTCAAGCTTCCTGACAGAGGAAGACGTGGATGTGGAAGGAGAACCACATCCAACTCATATTCCAAGGTTGAGGCAGCACAAGGATGAAAGTTGACAGCCCACCTAGGAAATGGAGAGTGTTCTTCAGCAATACAGCATGGACATAACAGAGGCAAACCACCAGAGACCTACAAATGGGGATTGGAAGACTTCAGTGCTACAGTGGCACTTCAGGGAAAGGCTTTTTCTTTTGCTGTGCTGTTTGCCAAAATAAGAAAGCAGGATGGTTAGAGGGGAGAGCTGAAGAAAGTGTGATCATCCTGAGAGGCACAACCCATATGTCACGTGCAGGGAAGCTCATTCCTGCCCAACACTGGATCCTGTGTGGGAGTTGCAAAGCACTGCGGAAAAGGGGAAGTGTGTATTCCCTGCCCCTGAAGTGCTGCATCCTCTCTTTGCCTCTGTAAAAGTAACATGGTATATGGAATAGGAATGCACAGGGAAAATGTAAGCTCCCAGCACACTCGCAGGGCAGCAGGAGAGAACTGGCTAAGGGAAGAGGAGTGAATGTCTTGGATGTAAGATATGATGGTTGGGAAGGAAGGAAGGAAGGAATGACTGCTAAGATTTAAAAACAAACAACCCCCGCCCCAAATTAACTGAAACAAAAGTTGCAAACAAAACAAAATGCAAATTCCCAAAGCTAAGGTAGAAGACATCAATTAGCTCACCTACAACTAAGTGAGGTACATGAAGTCTATGTTTTTGTTATGTCTTTGCTTCCTTTGCATTCCTCACTTTTGAATCTGTTCCAGGCTTCCTTGGAGAGATTCCTTGTTTTGCTTCTGTAGCTCCCTGCAGGATGCAAATGTTAATAAGAATAAGCACAGCAGGCAGGGCTGAATCCATCGGGAGAGATGGGGACTGCATGGCAGATCAGCTTCCCTCCTGCTGTGTGACATGTGATGCATGTTGAACTCAGGGCTGTGGGGGAGCACCCTTACTCTGGTTCATCAAATCCAGCCCTGCTGCTGGAATGTTTTCTTAGCTCTGCTGCTCAGTGGAACTGCGGCAAACAATAGGCTTTAGCACATCAAGGTCAAACAGAAAGGCAGAACCTAATTCATGAACATGCTAGGCTAATCTGACATTACTGGGTTCTTTATGGGGTTAAGTTTTTGTTAATTTTTGTAACAATAGGTTTGGTTTTTTTAAACCTAAATGTGATACTAGCGAATATGTTTTTCAGGGATACTAGCCAGGAGAGTGCTTTCCACGTGTATGTTGAATATTACTGGAACTGACTTTCCAGCTCACGAGTGACACCTCCTGTTAATAGCTTGCAGCCCAATTTAGACTTGACACTATGCTATGAACTAGTGCTGCTATGCTAAGGAAACTGAGAAGGGCAGACCAGAAAGGCTTTGTGGACTCCAAGTGACCTGAAGTGCCACTCTGTGACATCCAGTGATAGTGTTGCAAACACTATTTTAATGGCTTGTGTGAACTCTTCAGACCTACTTTGTCAATGTGTTGCTTTCCTCCGGTCAGTGGGTCGAGTTGCTTGTGGTCCTTTTTAGCTCTCCTTGCTGAACAAGGTACTTGCTTTTCATGTGCTGTTCCTGTCTGGTACTTGATGCCTTGGGAGAGAGAAAGAGCCTCATATCATCGTGGGCTTACAGAGTGCCACCAGGCTGGTTTGCAAACCTATTGCATGGGCTCATTTGCAGTTGGCCCATGGCTGGAGGTAAGGGGTTCCAGCTTCAAAATCTTTAATGCTCCTGAAGTTATTATCATTTCTGCTGCACTTGGAGAAGAAACAGGCAAGTTGTAAGTGGCTCTCACTGGCCAGTAGCCTAACTGACCTTTGCAAAAGGTCTAGTATTAGTCCAAGTGATGGACAGACATGAAGGCTGATTCTACTAGAAATATGTAATCTTATTTTTTACCTCAACGTGAGCAAAATGCACCTTTTGCAATTGTCATGAACTTCAGGAGCCTGAGCTAGATGCCATTTCTTGGCAAGAGAAGACGCACAGACCAAGGTTTTCACCATCCTTTCCAAGTGCAGCTGTTGGAGCTCAACAGGCTGTAGCTTGGTGGCTCTGCTGGGCCTGGTGCTGCTCTGTGTTCCCCTGCCCTGGCCCTGGAGGAGGTGGGGTAAAATGTGCTCACTTTGCTTCCAGGCATACTCTGCAGCTTCAGGGGCAGTCAGCATGGCAAATGGGTGCAGGGAGAACCTGAAAGGTTGAATCCAGTGGTCCTGAAAGGACAGCAATTCATTGATTAGTATACCTGCAGAAACTGTGTGCCAAGACAATGGGCATACTCTTCTGGTCAGCAGAAACTAAGATAACTGCTTCAACAGTCCTGATGGATAAATGAGCACCATTTATAATTTCCATCCTAAATGTCACTAGGATGTGACTTAGGCTCCCTAAGTACCTATATACCTTGGTAAAGCTAGTGCTTGATTTTCAAAGGGATTCAAGCCAAAGCTTCAAAAGTGATGAGGGATAAAAGCAATCTCAGCCATTTTACTTCAGTGGGAAAAATACACAAAAACTGGATTTTCAGATGGGCTAGATTCCATCTCTTTGAGTCTAGGACTCTTAAGGAAGCATAAGCTGAGCTCTAAGAGTTACTGTTAATTTAAAACAGTGGATTTAATCTCTTAAATGAATCAGGGCTTTGCAAAATAAAGTATCCTTAGTTTCCCAGCTCAGCAAAGCATTTCTATTCCTTTCTTGTAGGGTGAGAATGATCTGAAGCCCATGAATAAAATGAAACAGTGTTGTTGGCTGAAACAGAAACTGGAGATCCTGATAACAATGGCTTATCTTCCTCTTTAGAAAATTTGCTACTTTGCTACCTTGTAACCGTTAAGGAAGTGTCTGTGAGTCCACAAGGGACAGGGTCTAGGCAAGTGCACAGTAACATGAGATGAACAGAAACACTATTTCTGTTCTTTCTTCGTTTCTGATTGCATAACGTCAGAATCTAAATCAAAGCTAAAAATACCACTAATAACCTCCCCTTCTCCCAAAGAAAAGAAACCACCAAACCCCACACAAAACCTCAAACGCCCCACCATGGGAAACAGCATCAGTAGCTGGAAACCTTTCAAGAAAACATCACTCCTCTGCAGTGTGTAGTGAGGACTCAAAATAGAGATATCTAAAAATATCCTGTGTTGGAAGTTCCTAGAGAAAAGTATTCCTGTCCATAGGAAGCAAGACAGTAAAAATATACAGTGTAATATTCACAGCAAAAGGAGGGACAGCTGATCCACCCACTTTTTCCCGGGAGCAGAGAGGAAGATCCCTCCTTCTAAATAACATAACATGGCATCTAGTGACATTTCTAGTGCTTAACATGGAAGAATTCAACTAAGAGAGGTTACAGCCAAGGCTGTTCTGATGCATGTAACTGTGAGCTGGTGTAGCTCTGCCCTTTCTGGACACCGGGTGGCAGTCTGTCATTAATATTACAGCTAAGCATGGCTGAGGGGAAAAAATAAAATAAAGTGCACTAGAAACATTGTGAATTATCTGTTGTAATCTGACTACAATTCCACATCAACTTTTAATGGTTGTTTGGGAAACATCAATGAAGTCTGTGTTACTGAAAATAAAATCTATATATTTCAGTACAAATGCTTTTTCATTATGGAGCTGGGTCATATGGAATACTTTCCTGTGACTCGAGTCATGAATTAAAGATTAGAATACCTTTCCTGTTTTTTAAAGGACAATTATATGACTAAAGATATTTTGCTAGAGAAAGTTGCTCTGAACACATGCCAGGCTGTATCTCCTCAGACTTTCATAGCCTCTTTCCCTACTCCACTCAAGTGGTAATTAGAGCACACTGGTGGGAATGCTCCTCTGTAAAGCATTATGACAAAGGTGCAGGAGCTGTGTTACACCTTAGGGGCACACTGTAAGGTAGAGGAGGAGGTGGTGAATAGTTCAGCTTTTTGCCCTGTCCTAAGAGAGTGCTGGAGCTGGTTTGCTGTTACTAATGGGGCAAAAGGGACAAATTACTTCAGTTTAAAATGTAGCTTTTTTTTTTTTTTTTTTGAAAGGTACAGGTATTATAGGATCACTTCCTTTAGAGATGCTGAAAAATCCCCAAATCACTCACATTTGCAGACCTCTGCCAGTGTGTTGCTGAGGGCCTCATGCTGTAAATTTCAAAGATCTCTTCTACAGGAATGCTGTTCTGTGAA
Organism: Pseudotriccus pelzelni; assembly: GCA_035584735.1. Lineage (NCBI taxonomy): Eukaryota > Metazoa > Chordata > Aves > Passeriformes > Tyrannidae > Pseudotriccus > Pseudotriccus pelzelni. The sequence goes on along the minus strand of JAWMRA010000164.1, from coordinate 24,952,014 downwards.
CAGTAAAAGGTAAAAAAACAGATAAAAGAGAGATTCAGCTCTCAGCAGTAGTATACTTTCAAGTGAATGAATGAAATCCAGCTCAGATCCCCTTCCTTTGATCTCTGAAACAGCTTTCACATGAATTCCTGCTATTGTTTCATACTGCTGGTACAAATCTATTGAGATCTGGTCCTGAAACTTGTTTGCCATTTTGCACTTGAGTGCAACAAGTAACATATACGCATATATACACCTACTGAAGCAGCCTACTTTGTTTTCTAAGACTGAGCAAAACTTGATGGCTACTTGATAAAAATGAGATGGATTTGTACCATTTGCACTGTCTGTATACTGTGCTTTTGATGAACAAGGACATCTGGGGTACACTGAGTATTCTATTCTATTCTATTCTATTCTATTCTATTCTATTCTATTCTATTCTATTCTATTCTATTCGCCATAGAATAAAAGATACTGCCACCTTTCTTTGTCCTCTTACCATTAATATTCCAGCATACGAAGATAATATCATAGCCTCTCTCTCAGTTCGGTTGGGATATGTGTATTTGTTGCGAGCTGCAAAGTTCCTGTATGGTGTTTTGAACAAGAAGATTATTATCCTGCTGTTATAAAAGCAAAAAGTAGTCCTGGGGGTCGATTCACTGCTGCTTTTACCCCATTTTCACACTGGTTTAACCCACTGCAGCAGCAGGACCTTACCTTTGCAATACTCACATTTTCTCTCTTGTCAGTGCAATTGGAGCATCCAAGTCACTAAGCCACAGTAAAGCAACACTGAGGGCTAAGTTGTAATGGACCTGGAAAGAAAGAAGAATCTTATGTGTTTTGTTTGATTGAGGGAAGACAGACCAGGGTAAGGCAGGGAAACCTGAGCTGTGCCCAATATTGCCTCAACTAACTGGGTACCTCACTTGTTGTAAGACACTTGATGAGGTTTGAAAGGCCTAAAATACATCCAGGAAGACTTTCTGTTTTGTTATGGACCAACAGCCTTGGCTTGTGAAGAATAATCTTTGGTTAGTTGTCTTAACTTTATCAAAAGTCTTCTGTGAATGAGCTTTTTCTTGCTAACAAAATCCTGAGTTATCTTGGATGCATTATACCCGGATGATATTCACAGCCAATTTACGTACTCATTTCAGTAATGGACTGCAATTTATCATTGTAGGGATAGGTTATTTAGCTGTACCAAATAGCCATCCTTCAGAATTCTCAGGAGCCCTGCAGATAAAGAGGATAGGAAGTAGGAAGTCTGGTGATTACCATGTCATCTAGAAAGGTGGGTGGCCTTTGTCCTCTTGGATCAAATTCTTCTTCTCGTAGTCTGATGCCAACATAATCTCCCCTTAAAGCAAGGAAATAACTCTAAATTACAGCTGGTCCTAAGCAAACCAGTTCATAGGAAATGTAATAGATGACTTTAAAGATAGTGCAAGACCAAGGCTAAATTCACTATGATTCAGGGCTAGGTATCTGCTCCAGGATTTCTCACAGATAGTACCCAAGTAGGAAAGCTGTTAGATTTTTGCATCTCTGCTAATCTTAGTTTCCTTCAAACCACACTGCTGTCTTCTCCAAAGGCTCCAAAATGTAGGAAGAAAACAGATGAAACTATTATTTAAAGTCTGGGGACTCACAAAAGAATTTCACTGTACAGAGAATGAAAGAGATGCTTCATTGGTGCTTGTTCTTCTCATTCAGGAGAGGCCTGATTATTTAATCTTTCCTCAGATGAAGTATTCCACTGAGCAAGTTCTGGACTGTGATGACTCTATTGTCACATGTGCAATCAGGGCTCACACTGCAGACTGCATGCAAGAAATTGTCAAAAGAAGTCTGTTCATACTTACCAGCAACAGAAGACTAGGGTTTGAGAGTTGTCATCCACCTAGTCATACAACCCTTTGCAATGAAAAAAAGCCAATCTCAAGTGCAGTGAAAGCAGTTGTGGGCAGTCACTACTTACAGGAGTTTTTCAATCTTTTTCTTCAGGTGTTTTCTAGTTGTCATTGTACCATAAGCTCAGTGGGATCTAGGAGAGAAGCAAGTGTCTCAGCTAGTGAACAAATCTCCAAAACAGATAAAGAGAACGTGACACTTGGAGAACCCCTACAAAAATCTATCCAAAATAATTTCCAAGGTAGGATTAAAATGGAAACTGACAAAAATTTAGTCAAGAAAGAAGACAACATGAACAGTACTGAGAGTGATGGTAAGGAGTTTGGTAATGGGAAATGCACAGAATGAGCCCATTTAGGATAAGCATCAATCTTGAGCATCAGCTTGCAGGTTGCTTGCATCCCCAACATAGTGATGTATTTCTCTCATATAATGCAAGCTGTTGACCTGCTACTGCTGAACAGGTTTCTTAGCACAAGGCTTGCTCTCTCCACTGTGTGTCTATTAACCAGATCTATGTGATAGAAAGAGGGAACAGACTGGAAGAAAACAGGTTGCAAGATGAAGTAACAGGAAAGAGAGAGGCCAGCACCTGGCCCACCAATTTATTTTAACATCAAAGTGCACGCTCCACTCCTTTGCTCCATTATACACAAAGCTCTCTGTTACTGAATATTGTCCCCCTATTCTACCTCTCATACGTGTACACAAGAAATCATGCACTACCTGTATCAGCTTTTGAAATAGGCCTCAGGATCTGGGTTTGGAGCCTCTCTGACTTCACGTATTTATGAGGAGGACTTCTCTCTTGCTGTTGCTGTTCCTTTCTTGCCTCTGTCTTCCTTTGTGTGCCAGGGACATTAGGCTATGGCTTCATGCAGGACTGCTGCTTTCTTGTGTTGCTTAGAAACAATGCCGCTGAGCTAAGAGAAATTAAAAGAAAAAAACCAAACAATAAACCAAAACCACCACAAAGAAGAGGTTAAACCTGCAGCTTCAGCTTTGGGTTATCAGTTTCAAGCTAGATGATCCTAATACACTTCTAGGCATTGAATTTCACTGCTGAGTGGCTAGTTGGAAACATAAAAGACAAGGGAGGCAGAGACTATTCACTGGGTTTTCTGACAGATCTAATTGCTTGTAAAAGATGCTACCAGCTTCTACTGTTTCAGCATTCCACCAAATGGAACGGTGAAAGATTAGACGTGATACCTCCCAAGAGCCCATCTACAGTTCCATTTCCAGTGTTTATGGCATGTAGCAAGGATGCTGCTACTTGTTCTTTCATCTATGTTATGTTTTTGCTTACAGTATTGAGAGAAATTCTAACAGTCAAGAAATCCCAATATGATGTTCTGTTGTCCTTCCAATGAAGGCAGGGCACATCTTGTATGGGATTGCTGATGGTAGCCAATGTATCATGATGGCTAGAAAGTCAGTGAGAAGCTATTGGATTTTGTAGATTAGGAAAATTTGCAGGAGGTAGCTCTGAATGGAGTGAGCCATCCCTCTCCTTGAAAGTGTAATTGTTCTGTTATTAACTGTCTTCCTAGTAAAAAACAGGAATGATTTTATGAGAATGATCATAATGTGATGATCTTTGTGATGGCCTAAGAAAACATAAAAGGAAATGTATTATCATGAGACATAGATGTTTTCCAGGAAGATGTCCACTTGGTATTTATAGAATTTGTGTTGTGCTTTCTATTTGTTATTTAATTTGCCATTCTCATTTATTCTATGGCAGAAGGAGCACCAAGCTTAGCACTTCCCACCTTTCATTCCAAGCTAGATTTGATTTCTGAGGGCCTTCGCCTAGCAGGCATCATGGCAATCATGTGTCTCCAGCAGAGCTGCTGCTTGTTTGCTCTGAGAAACACAGATCTACTGCTAGCCAGGTGTAACTTTCCACCAGTTACACTGACACAGGGCTTATCTGCTGGTACGGCTGGGTGAGAGGGAAAAACAACCTTCAGAAAGTGATTTTTTGAATAATTTGCCTTATTTAATGCTTATCAGCTAATGTATTAACAAATATCACATAAAATAGGAGTAGGATTCAGGACTCTTGCAAAGGGTTACCATTTACATGCCTATGGTGGCAGGTGTGATGTCCAGCTGTTAGAAAGATAAATTACTTGTTGGTAGAATTGCCTTGCTAAGGTTTAGGCTTTGACATGCTTCAATGATCTCAGCTCCAGTGGGACATTAAAAAAGTTTGGAGAGAAGGATGTACTACTGATAGTGGACACAAAGAATGCAGAATTTACAAGCCACAAGGACATTTGGCAGAATTCCCAGTATAGGGAAGAACCTAACAAAGCCAACTCAGCAACTGTGCTGAAATCAGCCCCAACTAGGTAAAAGATAATTCTGTCAAGGGCACATTGTGATCACTGACTCTTGAAACCCACCAATTCAAAAGAAGAGCGTATGGACTAATTAGCATAAGAAGTGAGGGAATCATTTAACTAATAGAAGATAGAATACTAATCATAAGAGAACTATGTAACTTGTAGCCAATGAACATTAATGCTTAATTATTGAAAAGTATAAATAGTGAAAAGTTTTTATAGTCGTGCTGGCTTTGTGGATTTGACCCCCAGCATCCCTTTCTGTGCAAAATTGTAAATAATAAATAATAAATCAAGTATCTCGACTCTGTGTGGGGATCGGCCAACAGCACACTGGGTAAAGGAACCTGTTTGGGGACAACAGGTAGACATGTTTTTACCAGCCTTCTTCCCTTGGCATCTCTGCTATAAATTGTACCTCCACTCTAAATTGTTGTTTTTCAAATTATTTGGCTGCTTTTTCCTTATGTGTCATTTCCTTAAAATATTTAACGTCATCACACCAGCACATATAATGTCAACTTCTTGAGGGTAACTTCAAGGGTGTAAGTGCATTAACTTGGGATGACGTGAAAATTACATAAGAAAAAAAAGATCAATAGACAGTAAAACGTGACTTTCAGGTGAAAGCTGCGAGCCAAATACTGAGCTCTGTGCACGAACCAACCCCGATTTTTGGGTGAGATTCGCCCTTCAGAACGATCCTCGGGCTTTTCTGAGGCACTCCAGGAGCGGTGTAGCCCCGCGGGGCCGGACAGGTGGCGACAGCAGCCCCTCAAAGCTCGGCACTCCCAACCCCAAATGGCGGCGGGGCCGCGGCTGCCGGGAAGGTGCCGGACGGAGCACGCCTCGCCGTGAGGGCGGGCGGAGCTGCCCCGGCCCGGGCGGGGCGAGCAGAGCAGGCCGCTCCGGCCGCCATCCCGCGGGGCGGGGCGAGGGGCGGGCTGCCCGCCGGCCCGCTCGCATTCAAAAGTCGCTTGGCGGGCAGGGCTCTCTTTTCCTCCTTGCGCCCTTCTCTCCTGCCCCGTCCGGCGCCAGAGGCAGCCGCCCCGTCCGCAGGTGAGCCGGCGGTCCGTGCGCGGGGCAGCGGGGCCGTGCCGGGGCTGTGCCCGGAGCTGCTCGGGCCGTGAGGGGCTGCGAGGCCGCTGCTCGGGGCCGGTGCGAGTCTTGGCCGCCAGGGACTTGCTGGCGGGCAATACGGGCGCTAACCCTGCTCGGTGTCGCTCTCTACAGCGATGGCATCTGGGGAGGCCAGCGACACGTCCTTCTTCAGCCTGAGCGACGTAAGAGAGAGGATGCGGGAGAAGAAGAAGGGTGCCTTGAGGACTGCGAAGTTGAATGCCTCGCTTGTATCCAAAATCAAAACGAAAATCATTAGTGAGTGTTTTTTGCGTTGCAGTGCCTGCAGGGGCTGGTAGCTACATCAGCTTGGAACTGTGCCTTTAGGCGTGGCGGTGGGCGGCAGTCCCTTACCCAGAGCCTAGGCAGCCTCTGCCCGGGGGTTTCTTGTGTATTCAGTGCCCCGCAAATGGGTGTTAAGTGCCACTCAAGGTGCCCGAGGGTTTCTGAAGTATCTGTGACTGGCAGGTTTAACGCAGAACCTTTGGAGCAGCAGCTTGGGGCGTCAAAGGCTGCTCAGCAGCATCTCAGATGACATCAGACATCTGTGTTTGGGAAACTGAGTCCTCAGGGTTCAAATAGCAAAAACAAGAGGTGTGGAAAGTATTTTAATGTATGTGCAATTCTGTGCAGAAGCTAGCCCAACTATGACTTGTTTTTATGGGGGAAATAATGCAAAGATAGCACATGAGATAATTTGGACTACCTCGAAAAAATTAGATATTTCTATTACTCTTATTTAATTGTTTTGAAATTGGGAAACATGGATCTAAATCTGCTCAGGGACAACTAGAGGAAAATAGGTTTTTCTCCCACTTTTTGGATGGAGGTGAGGACTCAGGTGACTTGTTCAAAGCCAGAAGCATATTTTTTCAAACTCAGCACCTAAACTGTGCTATCATTCATTAAGACTTGAAGCAGTAGCTTGCTACCTGAGCATGACCCACTGAGGATGAAGACGGTGTCTGAAGTGTTGTGGGTTATTATGGAAATTTTGTTCTTACTGTTCTCTGGAGACTTCTGTTGCTGGAAGGAATTATACTACTGGCTTTGTGTGGGGGCTATTGAGTTGTAGAGATCTGAATCTAAGGAAAGTATCCTGGAAAGAGGAAGAAGTATGAGGGAAGAGGCATGAATGAAATCTTGGATGCTGATTCTGTGTGGTATCTGTCTATCTCTTACAGACAACTCTTCTACTATTAAGGTCTCCCTGAAGCACAACAATAAAGCATTAGCTCTGGCCCTCAATGCAGAGAAGGCCAATGCACAGCGGCTCACCCAGGAGAAGACTGTCTTACAGAAGGAGGTGGAGCAGTGCCACTTCCAGAACGCTGTGCTGCGGCACAGGCTCTCCTTCCAGGTATGACACTAGCGGTGTGCCTGGCATGGGGAGGTGTGGTAGGCAAGGCACGCAGCACTAGCATCTCAGCCTTGGGAGGAGTGATCTGTTGCTGATTGTCCAAATTCTTGTCATTTGCATATAATTTTTTTTTTTTTTGCAAGCTCTGTTCTCCCCAGAACATTCCTTGTTCTGGCTACCAATATCTGGGTTGGAATAGATGCTTTAATTTAACGTCTTTATGGCTTCTCTCTCTTTATTACCTCAACGTAGAATCATATCTTGAAAGAATTTGAAAATCTTATGGCTGCAGTTAAGATGGCCCAGCTGTCTGAGGTAAATCATGGGGAACGTGAGCACACTGCTCTGGGAAGGGGGCTTTGTTTGTCTCTGTCTTTTGCCTTTTGTTGCCTGCTCACTGTAGTGTTGGATGCTTCAGCTGTTTTTCTTTGCTTGCTTGAATTATGCTGGCAGCATTCTTGTTTATAGCTTGATGTTAAGGATTTCTGCAGTAACAACTTCTGTAGGAAGGGCTACAGTTTTAAACTACTTTCCTCTGGATCATTGGCTGTATTGGCCAGTAGGCTCTTCTGTTCTGACATGTTGTGACTTCTTTTCACTTTATTTTTTTAAATATTGCCATGGCAACTTGGGATAAGGAATAGGATATTTTCCCTATGTCCTGTCTCATAGGTGAATGGGGAAAATATTTCTGCTTCCTAGTCTCATATTATCTGAACTAGCTTATCTTCATCCTTAAGCTTCTGGAGGCAGAATCTAATTCTGCTGCAATTTATTTCATAATTTATTGCAATTTTAAATGGGAGTGGGTCACTGGCAGCATTTTACCTACTTTCCAGAGTGAAACTGAGCTTCTGCTGTTTCTGTGCCTGAGACTGCACTAAAGTTGTAACAACTTTAACCCATTCTTCTATTTCTCTTCTTTCCAGTTCGATACAAATTCTACATCCTTGTCCAGTGGCCAGAAGAGCAGCATGAGTGAAGATTGCTGGGCTGATGATATTGCAGATGGTCAGCTTCTGAGGTGGGCCTTAAAATGATACCAGCAAGCTTGTCCTGAATTTCTATATGCTAAAATTCTTGTGTTTTACGTGTGTGCCCAGTTGCCAGTTTCACGCGAGATATCTTCCCTGAATCTCCACTGCTTGATGTTTTCCTTTACTCTGTCTCTGCTGCCACTCCTTTTCTTGTTTGTCCTAATGCCAAATCTGGTGCTTCTGCCTTCTTTATTTGAGAGTGCATTACTTTTGGGTAGTTTTCCCTCTGTAGCTGGTAGCACTGCAAGATTTCCTTGAATGAGTGAATGCCATAGCTGGCCACTTTGTTTGTTACATATAAATCTTAATAGTCACCTGCTTGTATGATGTAAACTTGTATTCTGGAAAAATGATAAGAGCAGGATCTCTTAAAACGTATCTGAAGTTCTGTTTCTCCTCTGTTTAGTCTCCCTCAGAACACAGGGGAGTCCTTGGAGTCGCCCACATGCATAACACCGATCAGCTGCGTTGGTGTTCCACAGCACAGTGAATGTGTGGTCACAACCTGTGCGTGCTGAAAGGCCTTTACTTCCTTGTTCCCTCTGTATTTTTCTCCTACTTCTGTGTCCACAGCAGTGTGATCTCCTTAAGTGTTGTGCTTTCCCAAAAGTGGGAAATCTGTCCTGCCTGGGCAGTGTGTGTTCTTCAGCACTTGAAGACTTCAGAAATGTATTTCGTCACTCCTGATGGAGGTGAAAGCTGTAGTTACTCTGCTGGATTTTGGGGCTGTCATATATATGGAACATGCTCCACTGCTGTTATTCCTTCTTACCAGGGTTACAGGGATACCAATGAGGGTGCCCATTTCCAAGCTGTGTGATGCAGGGCAGCAAGGTGGCAGCTCCACATCAGTACAAATATCCTCAGGAGAACTTCAGAAACCTGCTTCTAATGAGCCCCTGAAAATCGTGCCTGTTGCCTCCAAAGACAATTTGCCACCACAGCATGCTGAGGAACCTCAGTCCCACCAGGAAGAGAATGGGAAGAAGTTCACTGAAACAAAGGAAACGCAGGAGGCTTTTCATGACTCTTGCATCTTTGGAGGTAAACTTGTATCTTTTGCTATTTTTGTGGTATGACTTTGTGTCTGTGCTCAGAAATGTGTGAGTGCAGTGCCAGAGCTCCTGTTAGCTCTTAACCATGACTCCAGTAGCTGGTAGGAACTGCATGTTTCCCTTGTGCTGTTATTGCTATAGTTCCTCATATCCCAGAATGGGATGTGTTACTGTGGATATTTTCCACGATTGCAATAATTCAAGATTGCAAATAGGCTTTCTGAGCAATAGGCACTGAGCTTACATAAGATTTTCAGACATGTCTGAAGGTTCAGAATCTAAGTAGATGCACGACTTTTCCTTCTGGATTTGCCATATAAGTCATAACTCTTATATGGATCATGAGTGTTCCTAAATATTATGACAGGTTAAGGGATCTTGCTTTGGAATGTCTTTTTATTCAGAGGGGGAGCCAGATGAGCAATTCTGCTACACAGAAAGTTTGGGGAGTCTCTGTAGAGACAAAATCATGCTTTTCTATGCTCTGGATTTGTGTCAGTGTGTGGGACAAGGCTTTTTGTGGTATGGGGAAAGCTGGCATTTGCCTGCTGCATTTCTCCACCTTAGGAATGAATTTTGTCTTTCCAACAGAGGTCTTGTGCACCACCGAACAAAATCCCGACAGTTTCCCAGCGCTTGCCTGGGAAAGTCATCCTCTTTCATATGAGGCTGATGAGATGGCAAAACATTTCCTTGATCGTCTCTCACAAGGGCACGTTACTCAGAGGAGAAAACGTTCTACCCTATTTGCTACAAGCACTCCATCTTCTGGTGTGGGTATCTTCCCACGTGTCAGTTCCACTCAGGCTGCTTTGTGTAGTATCACAAAGGACAGCAGCAGCTCCAGCAACAATGCACAACAACAGCTGAAATCTCCCAGCTCCCTGGCTTCACCTACGCAAACCACTGTTATTTCTGATAGAAAATCTGTGGGTAAAGAGACTTTCTGTGGTCAGCCACAGGCTAAAGAAACTGCGTGTGATGTTGAAACGGACCCCAACTGTAACCAAGTCCCTGAGTTCGTTCCTGTAAAGGTTAAAAGCAAAGATAATTGTAAAAATGGCCAGAAAGCAACTAAGCAAGTTAAAAAAGCAAGTGCAGGAAAAAAGAAAACAAACACAATTAAAAACAATGCAGAAAGTAGTTCTGATGTATCTCCAGGTAAAGAGCGTGCTCAAAATGCGAATAAACTTCTTCAGCCAGAAGTTGCAACGTGCTCTACTGAGTCTGAAGTTTGTGAGGTGGGGCAAAGGGCTTGTGTGGGGGCTTCTGAGAGCAAGAAGAGAGACTGTAGTGTGGAGCATCATTCCCACTCTCCTGATAGAATCCAAGATCTCGAAAGTACGTATGTGGTGAATCCAGCAGAGCTGCCCAGTCTTGAAAGTGGTGACTTAATGCAACAGGTTAAGAAGGGACCTATCTTTGAGATCCAAAATATGGAGAGTTTATTAAAAAGCCCAGTTCATACTTTTTCAAGTCATGAAATCCCTTCAGATGATTCCAGTCCACAAAATTCGCTTTTCTTCAGAGAAGAGATCTCAAATGCCTGTGCTTTGCAAGGGGACTCAAGTGTGAGCAGAAAGAGCATCAGACAGAAAACCAACAGAAAAGCTGGAGTAATTAGGCAAAGAGTTGATTCCGATGAGGAGTATCTGCCAAAGAATGTGAAAATACCAGAGGTCAAAGATGAAGAACATCCTAAAAGAAGACAGACAAGGAGGAAGACTGTCAGATTCAGGAACTGTGATCAGAGGAATGAAGTTTTTGGGCCCTGCATAGATGCTGAAGGAGTAGCTAAGGAGGGCACAAAGGATTTGCCTGGTAATCTTAAACATAACAGGAGAACTTACATTGTCCATCCTTTAGATCTTGCAGGAAACTTAGGTTGTGTCCAGACAGAATTTGAGGGGTGTGAAAATGTACCTCCCAGGTCAGTTCCTGGGATCAAAGCTAGCAAAATCCCTAGAGCTGCTAAGAATTATCAAAAGAGCAATAAAAAACACACAGAGGGCCTTCAGGAAAAAAGGCAAGCTAATGTTAACAACATGAGTGATTTAGAAAAAAAAGGCTATTCCAAACCCAAGCCTCAGAAAAACAACTCTAGACCTCCGGAGACTGATTCACTGGCCAGACAAAGTGATGGTGCCAAGGTTCTCACTGGAAGTTCAGTAGAACTTGTACCCAAGCAAGCTGTCCCGATGAGCAAGTTTTCCTGCATTACAGATCTGCTGTCTGAGCCAGATGGCTTCCTGGAGGAGCAGATACCTGAGATATCACTTACAAATAGTCTTCTGTACTTTCCTAACAATCTTGAATCCTCCTCTGTGATCAGTTGTGCAGATTTGCCTGTCAGCTCCAGGCTTACAGAAGTACCAGTTTCCAAGAGCTCAAGTGCTGAGGGCAATAGAATGCCAGAAAAATCTCCTGTTTGGCGGAAAAGCTCCCTGATCTTTAAAGAAAAGACTGCAGAGGAAATACCTGGGCAAACAAACCAAGTGCAGTCAAGTTCTCAGAGCTCACCTTCACAGGAACCTGGTAGGTGGTAGGCTGGGGAGGGTATATGTGTTTGGAGATGAAGGGAAAAAAATCCATGTAGAAAATGCTTATATTTTATTTCTTCTCTTTTTTTCAGAGTTAAAGATCAGCCTCCAGTCTGATCATTTATGCTTCCATTTGCGCTGGCCAGTCAGTTCTGTGGCTGCATTTGCTTCTAGTTTATCAACATTCCTATGTGAATTTCTGGCCACTTTCTCCACTTGAGGGTATTGGGAATAGACTAGCAGCATGTGCTGCAACTGTTGTTTTACCACTCTTGTTATCTACAGAGCATGCCTATTAATTTAGAAAACGATATACTCAAGCAGTTGAAAAGTCTAATTTGATGCTGAGCCTGCCTACTGGAGTCAGCATTATCAGGCACAAAATATGAAAAAGATGGCAAATTTTTGGTCCAGAATAGTTAGTGCTGCAAGGCTTCAGATTTCATGCCTCTAGGTGATATCTTCACTGGAAATAATTCAGGAGCTAACCTAAATCACTTTGGGTGTGGGTTTTTTGGTTTGGTTTTTTTGAGAAGTTTGCTATTAATGGGTGCTTTGTAAAGAGAGTAATTTCATGGGGTTTTTCTTTCTGTAGCTGTTGACAAACAGGCCTGTTACAACTAGAGTGGGCTGTACTTTGTAGAGAGGGAGGAATTTTGTGTTCCTGCCCTCCCCCTTTTGGCTAACTTCACTTTCAAGCTGCAGTGAACACTGGCATGGTCTTGTCTTGCTGGAAATTGGTAGGTTGCTGGTAGGTTGCTTGCTCTCTCCTCCAGGCTGTAAGCTCCTGGGCATTACAACTATCAAATATATTTTTGTATAATTTTTCTACTACACCAGGGCCCATAATACTAGCAGTATTAGTGATCTGTATTTTGTCACTGAAGGACCTAATTTGATTTAGGAGCTGATTTTGAGGACTAGGACTGGTATTTTTGGATTAAAATAGTCTCCTTAGTTTAGAGGGAATGTGATTTAGATTCAGGTGTTTGCAGTATTCACAGAAATGTGGTAATGCAGCCCTTTCTATTTGGCAGCTGGTATTTCTTAGGATATCTGGAAATTATCTGGAATCACTTTGATCAACTCGTGAATGTCTCCCTTTTGCAGAGATCAAACCACTACAGGACTTGAACAATATTGGGATTCTGTCTTGCTCCATCTCGGAAGAAGTATCAGGGCACTCATCCAGGCGGAGACGAAATCCCACCTGCTATAAAGAACCAAAACTCAACAGGTTGGGCTTTAAACTATTCCTTCCAATGACTGCTGCCATGCTGCAACACCTGCTCTGCTCTCATGTGTTCACCCTCCGGGGCTGGATCCTCTGTTGCTTTGGTTAAGTTCCTCTTACTCTTTGTGTTCTGTGGTTCTCCTACTACAGTGTGGTTATGCCAAAATTCTGCATCATCACAGATGGATGTGTAGGCTTTTGGTAACAAGCTACCAAAGATGTTATTTCCCTTTTTGAAATGGGCATCTGTGGTACTCCAGTGCTAATGAGGCAGGACGAGATAGAGATGGCTCAGCAAAAGCCTTGATTTCATTTACATTCTGTGAGGGATAAAGTTTTACATGCCTGAGTAGTACTTTTCGTGAGAGCAGGCTGTATCTATATTCACTTTTTCTAGCAGATATGAGTATCGAAGCAAATAGCTGCATCTTTTCCCTAAGAAACTGTAGATTCAGTACATCCAATGGCTATTGTACAGAATCATTTAACTCCTTAAATAATGACTTTGCTGTTATGCTACAGGGTAATACTACGCTTTTTCCCTGAGAAGTGTCATAGTTTGAACTTCCTGTGAATAGCTGGTTATATTGGATCAGAAGGTACTCTGTAATGGACAAGGAACAAACTGTACCACTCAGTCATCTTACAGGAGAAGCACTGCAGTAAAATCAGACACTTTAGGGACTAAAATCATACAGGTTTTCAAGGAATACTTGATGACTCCATGTAACCCTTTTGGTTCTGCAGTAAACTGAGACGGGGTGACCCATTTACAGACACTGAGTTCCTCCGCTCTCCTCTATACAAAAGAAAAAAGAATCCTGTTAAAGCCAAGGGAGTGACCCAGAAGATGAAAGAGAAAGAAGAATGGCTACCTGAAGGATGTCCCAGTGCCAAGGTAGGCAAGTTTATAACAACAGAAACGAGTCAGAATGAAAATAACAGTTGAATAGGCAGCCTCCAAGTTTCTAGAACCTTCTGTGTCCAGCCACAACTGAAGGAGCCAGAGCAAAGATGGAGGTTGCTGATCAGACAGCTGAACTATTCCAATCAGTGCAGCCAAAGGACTGAGTTTGATGAACTGAGCCTTGGACTGTGAATTTCTTCTGTTTTGAAAATGTTGGGAGTCATGGGGTGGGGAAAGTGTTGGGTGGGTGTCGGTTGTAATGATGGACAGGGCCCTTAAGTTCTGTATAGTTAGCTGCTCACTATCTTCTGCTTCCTTCCTGTGCTCGCCCTTTGTCTGCTATGTAAAGCTTGCCTCAGCAGAACGTGAGCCCTGTACCCAACTGTCCTGGCTTTAGCTCGGGTAGGATTAATTTCTTAGTTGCTCGTACAGTTTTGTGTTTGGATTCAGAATGGGAATGCTGTTAACACACTGATATTTTGGTTTTTTGCTAAGTTGTATTTATTCTAAGTGTATACCTAGAAGTGTGGCCAATCTGAGTTCAGGGAGGGGCGCCTGACATTGGTCAGTGGGTGGTGAACAATTGCATTATGTAACATTTGTTTCCTTTTTATTATTGTTAGTTATTATTATTAATTACCATTATTATTGTATTCTTTATTTGCAATTATTAAACTCTCTTACCTCAACGTACAAGTTTTACCTCAGTTCTCTTCCCTTTTCTACTGGGGAACAGGGGAAGAAATAGGAGGTTGAGCAAGCAGCTACATGGAGCCTGATTTCCATCTGGGCTTGAACTTTGACACCAACCAACATTTAGGAATGTTTGAGCACTGGGGTGGTGTAGGGGACCAGACCTAAGCATGTTTTGTCTCATTTTGAGTATTGCTACAGGGAAGGTGATTGGAGAGAGGGTCCTGCAGAGGTGAGGCAGCGCTGTCCTGACCCAATTCCCTGCTATGCCTCGAGACTTGTGCTCAATCCCTTCCCCTCAGCTCACTTCCTGGAGAAGGGCTGGTTTTGCATGAACAAAAAACCACAGAAAATCTAGTTTACATAAGAGACCTGTACCAGGTTAACTATAAAAGGGAGTGGATTGGGCCCCCACCTTTCCGTCCCCCCCCCTCCCCCTTTTCTCTCTTTCTTCTTTGTCTGAACAACCCCAGCTCTCTCAGCCTGTCTTCATAGAAGAGGTACCAGCCCTCTGATCATCCTTGTGTCCCTCCTCTGGACTTGCTCCAATGGGTCCATGGCCCTCTTAAGCTCCAGAGCTGGACACAGTACTCCAGATGGGCTCAACTGGGTATCAGAAATCCTGTACTCTTCCATTGCAGACTGAGCACCCACTGGCCTCCAGCACTTGCTTTTTTAGGGTCCACTGCTATCTAACTTTGAAGGTTATTGATAACAAATGTTTGAGGAAGTGGTAGGGGAAAGAAAGGATCATACTGGTTGTTAAAGGGAAGGAAATGTGTCTCCTTGGAAGCAGGGAAATTGTCTGTTCTTTCTTTGTGGCAGAGCAGGGAGAGAGATGCTCTGTTCTGACCACACTTACTGCTTCTCTTTAGCACTTCAGCAACACCCATCAGTCCATGAGGGTAGACTGGGTCTAGCTGTACTCTGCAGAGTCCTCCAGAAGAGGGAAAGGAGTGTCATCTGCAGTTGGGTAAATGCTACCACATTGCTCACATGTAAGCAATAGCAGTAAGTCATTAAAACTAGCAAACAAACAGCGTAAGATTTAAAAATGCCCTTTTAGTTATTTGTTCTGCTTCCTCGAAGGTACCAAGCTTTCTCTGGTACTCTGTAACTCTGGAAGCCAGGTAGAAACAAGAGCAGGGCATTTGTTAGAGGCGCTGTTGTAGTGGGACCTGCCTGTGTTGAACTACTGATGTCAGAAGCCAGGCAGGAACACAGATCTCCAACTTTTCCCAGTAATTGTTTTCATTGCCTCTAGGGATTGGAAATGGGGCTTTTTCCAGCTATACATCTTATGTGCTTGTACTAATAACAGAATAGCAGACTGTTCATTCCTATTGAAGGTATAGTGACATGTGCTAGCAGTTATACAGCTGTGCTTCAAACACATGCCTGATGTGTTTTGCTCATTTAGTCTAACATTGGCATTTCTATCCTAATCACTGCCCTTAGCTAGTCAGCTGCAGGGTCAGAGTTAGCTCATGTCTAACCAACTTCTGTTTTGCTGAGTGGTGATATATCAGTTTCTATTAGTCCCAGAATAAAATTTCAATGGAAATGGTACCTTTCAAATTCTTGTACACTACCTGATGCTTACCACACTATAGGTCACAGCTTTACCTGGGCCTGAACAAATTAAAACTCTATTCTAAGAAGGACGATATTATTTTGTATTTATATCACATTCCAACAGTCTGTCCCAGCCTGTACTGGATTGTGCCGAAAGCTACTTGACTGTCTCTCTGAGGCAGAATTTTCCCGTATCTGCTAATCACACAAAGGAAGGAGAGACACGAAGAACGTTAGTTGGTTTTTATTTTAGTCTGAACTAAAAATATTCCTTAAAAAACCCCCAACACAAAACTGTGGATGGAACAGTTTTTCACAGTCAAGATCTGATGCTGTATCACAACAGAAAGGGTAAGTAATAGCCCAGACAATAAGAAGGAAGTTTTGCACCTTTATGAATTGTGGGATGGGAGAAGAGGTAATAGTTCCTATGCTTCACATCCAGTCAGAAGGAGCATAACTAAATGCAGGGCCTGCATTTAGACACTGCAGCATGACTTTAATAGGCTCTTAGCCTGTAAGGCTTGTTTCCAGCATTTACTAAGTGCTTCTTGAATGCTACAGTCCTGACCACAGCAATGGACCCAAATCCCTTAGTGTCAGGATACTCTGCTCCTGTTGGCACTGAAAGATAAATTGAGAAGGGCTGCAATAGAGCTGGCGTAGCCCTGTGAACCCACTTATACTCATGGACAGTACTGGAGAGAGGAGGACGGTTCTGATTTCTAAGGTCAGTTGGACAGGTCACCACTGGTTTGACCAGAGCTGTGACACAGAGACTGGCTTTCAGACTGAGATAGAGAGAGAAAAGAAACACAGATCAAAGTCACAGAGAGAAACCTCAGGTGTGCTGTGAACAAAACTAGGAATCCAGACCCACATTCAGCTTGGACAGTATCACATTCATCTGCTTAGCAAAAGTAGGGCCTAGCACAGCAGCACAAGGGGTTTTAGAAAACATGATCTCTTAAATTCAAAAAGTGTTATGTTCATTTTTGTCTAGTGTTTGAAATGTTACACAACAAAGCATGATAAAGTGCCACATATGCAAGCAACAACAGAAAATCCAGGTACATGTTTTCTCCAATATCCTAAAGTTCGCATTAACTCTTGTAATTCTGTCTTTGATTGGGGCATCTGTATTTGTTCTATTTCCTTTAAAGTGTCTGGCGGAACTGCTGCATTGACTGCTATCAAACAATTACTCAAAAATTTTACTTCTTTACTTGGTCCTTGACATTTTTCAGGTGGAATTTCGATTTCTGCTTTACATAATGCTTCCCACACTGCTGCTGCTTCCCCTACCTTTTCATGGGAATCTCCTCCAATTGGAATATCATCTATATATTGCTATAGTTTCCTATCTGGAGGGAGTGAGACTTTCTGTAAAAATTCAGCAAGTATATCATGAGCAATTGTGGGTGAATGTTTTTATACCCCTGAGGGAGCCTGTTAAGAAAACCTAGAACGGGTGAGAAAATGACTGTTAAAAAAGCAAGCATAGGAAAAAAGAAAACAAGTGCAATTAAAAACAGTGCAGAAAGTAGTCCTGATATATCTCAGGGTGAAGAGCGTGCTCAAAATACAAAGAAGCTTCTTCAGCCAAAAGTTGCAATGTGTTGTTCTAGTGAGTCTGAAGTTTGTGAGGTGGGGCAAAAGGCTTGTGTGGGGGCTTTTGACAGCAAGAAGAGAGACTGTAGTGTGGAGCACCATTCCTACTCTCCTGATGGAGTCCCAGAACTTGAAAGTACATATGTGGTGAATCCAGCAGAGCTGCCCAGTCTTGAAAGTGGTGACTTAATGCAACAGGTTAAGAGATCCAAAGTACGCACAGTTTATTAAAAAGCCCAGTTCATACCTTCTCAAGTCATGAAGTTCCCTCAGGTGATTCCAGTCCACAAAATTCGCTTTTCTTCAGGAAAGAGATCTCTAGTGCCTGTGCTTTGCAAGGGGACTCAAGTGTGAGCAGAAAGAGCATCAGACAGAATATCAACAGAAAAACTAGAGTGATTAGGCAAAGAGTTGATTTTCATGAGGAGTATCTGCCAAAGAGTGTGAAAATACCAGAGGCCAAAGCTGAAGAGCATCCTAAAAGAAGCACAACAAAGCATGATATGGTGCCACTTACACTCTGATGTAAGTGGGAGACACCTTGCTATGGGAACTTGAGTAGAATCCCTGCCTTAAGCTTTGGGCAGAGAGGCCAGCTTCCGCTTCAAGTTTTCAGCAAGCTTGTCCATGAACTCAAAGGTGTTCAGGTAGTCAGAGCGTGTGACACTGCAAGGAGGGGAAACAAAACAAAACAGGCATTAGTTGTACAGACTCTCAAATGATCAAAGCAGGGAAGACTGTTCAAAGAACTCTAAGTCTTGTCTCTAAACCCAAAGGAATTATCTCCTACTCACAGGGCTGTGTTCTTTTTTTTTTCCTGCCAAAAGGCTCCAGAGAGAAGGTAGACTGGTGATATTTGGCAGTTACGTAGGTTTTCTTAATTTATTAGGATGAAGGCAGGATCTGACTAATGTAGCTAGACTGTCATAAAAAAACCTCTCTGCGGTTCCTTCCTTACTTTTTTGCACATTCATTTGGTACAATAACAGGGACTCAGCAATCTGGACTAAGCTACTTCAGTGAGGGAGTGTCTTGTATTCTGTTTGTACAGCATTGGGTACAGTGAATCCTGTTCTGAGACAGACTGCTGTTCTTTGCTATACTAAAATAACATTCCAGCAAGTGCTGTTCAGAACCACCACGTATAACAGCCTCCTCTAAGCACAGCCGGCTATTTCACACACTTACTTAGGCAGGCCTTTGATACAGGCAGCAAGGTCCTTTGTCATGAAGCCAGACTCGATGGTCTCAATGCAGACTTCTTCCAGGGCAACTGCAAAGTTCTTGAGGCTATTGTTGTTGTCCAGCTTAGCTCTGTGAGCAAGTCCTCTTGTCCAAGCGAAGATGGAGGCTGAGAGAGAATACTAGGTTATTCTATCTATCTAGATCTCCCAGGAAATTGTTCTAAATCGTCATGTGGAACAAGAATTGGATTTTTTATATCAATAAAACTGAAAACAGAGGAAAAAGAAAATCTGCTATGGGAAAGGGAACACTTATCTTCATCTAGGTATTCTTTGCCTTTTGTGCAGCTCTAAAAAAGAACAAACCCCAGAAAGTACTCACTGCCTCCAGTAATCTCTTTGTGCATGTCATTTTATCTTTCTGACTTGAGCAGGAATAAAGTATGACATGTGATAGGACTTTGTGATCACACAGAACATTGTGACAGAAGGGTGCAGTCTTCTTCCTCCTTCTATATTACACTCTGGTCTCTATGCAATTGTAAAGGATTCTTTCCCTCATGTCCCGTTTGAAGTGCATTTACAGTTCAAGTGTGTAGTTTAAGTCTGGGGTGTGGCTGGGTCTTTTGGAACATCAGAAAGATGAGTAAAATAAACCAGTCTGAACCTTAAGGCCCTTATGGCTATAAATTGCTTGCTGAAGAGGGAGTGTGCATCTCAAAATCTAGGTTAGGCCTAGGTTATTCCTCATGCTCACTCCATTCCAGCCTGTTTTTGCTCCAGTCTCTGTAGAGGCCCAGAGAAGTTCATTACAGTCCAGTGATGGACTGTGGTGGTGCGTTCCCCTGCCCACCCCCTCAGGCCACACTATGACCCGAGAAATGCTCCTTAGTCCTTGGCCTTGATGAACCGTGCCTGGACTAAGCCCCTCTCAAGCTTATCAGAAACACTGTCTGTGGTGTATGTCTCAAACACCAATAACCAATATCCATGGAGCCAACCAAGGACCGTTGGTACTAACATGCTGTGAGAAAGAACAAGATTTGACTGGAGAAGGGGGGCCAGGTAGAGATAGGGCAGCACTTTTCTGTGAGAGAAACCACAACACAGTGCAGCGCAACTGCAAGAAAGAGTGGCAGAAAGTGGGCATGGACTATAGGGTGGGATTAAGACCAAAGACCCCCCCTCTCTTTTCTCCTCTTTTTCTTTAATTCTCTCTTTTCCTTTTTTCTTTCATTCATCTTTCCCTCTTTAATTTCTCTCTTCCCTTTCATTCTACTCCTTTATCCAAAACCCACTGCTGTGTGCTTATATAGTATGTCAGGGACTAACATATCAATTTCCATGTCAAGTGTGTAATTCACCAATAAAACTTTCTGATTGTTTATGGACACTCTGACTTTCGCTGTTCCTTTCCACCAATGAGCACTTATGAATGTTAGATACTTCCTTCCCGTTAAGGGTGGGTTGTCAGAGTCACCACTGATGAAAAATACATTATGAACTGCCAGTTTCAGTGGTGCAATTCTCTGCAGGAATGATGCAGATGTTCTTATTCTAAGCTTGTTCTTTCATGTGTAGAGTTCACTGAAGGGCAGTGAAAGGCAGCTCACCAATGGGGTTAGTGGAGGTTTCCTGGCCTTTCTGGTGCATGCGGTAGTGACGAGTAACTGTGCCATGAGCAGCTTCTGCTTCAACAGTCTTGCCATCGGGGCAGATCAGCACACTGGTCATCATTCCCAGAGAACCATAGCCTACAGAATAATACAAGTTCAAAAAGTTCAGTGTCTCCTTTGGACAGCTCCATCAAATTCCCCTTAACCCCCCCACCTTACAATCCCCTTACATCCTCCCAACCTTCATGTGAGTATCCCTGAACAGCAAGTTCTGCAACTTGCTGATCATAATCTGCTGCAACTGGCTCATCATAACATATCAAGATAACAGCTCATCTGATCGGGAAGTGCTGCTGAACCATGAGATCGAGATATACAGACATGCTGCACCATTTCAAGAAAATCAGTGTTCTTACCTAACTTGCTGGACAGATTTTTACAGAAAAGTACAGTAAGGGAAAAAGAATCATAAATAAGCAATGTCAGGCTGCTTATCTTCCCCACAGGGAAATAGGAAACAAACTCCTTATCAAGAGCATTTGCTTTAAGGAAAGGAACAGGAGCTGGTGAAACTGGACATTCACATCACTTCTAACTCTGTAGATTTCAGCAACCTGCATCTTAGAAAGCTTCTTTGTTTAGTAGCCAAACACACATCCTTGTTCTATGGGAGGCAGTTTCGTGGCATGACTTTAGAAAGACCATACTACATAAAGCCACACATCTTGTCCTGTGGGATTCTGCATTTGTTTTGGTACCAGGCAGCTTGCTTATGTAGGATGTTGATCAAGCACTTGGATCAATATCTCTCTTTACACCTGACAGGTAGCTTTAGGTTCTGAAGATTTTCTTAGTTATCAGTAGAGCACCTGCCAGTACACTCATCACCAGTCAGCAATAGTGTCCCAGCTGTCTGGATACTGTCCATTAGAATAGGAAGCCTATCACTTACTGTGTTGGCAGGAACCTCCCTCCTGTAAATACATACACAGTCTGCATTCAATAGATTTACTTGTAAAAGTGAAATCAGAAAACTGACTGCCCGATATCTCCATGACTAGCCACAGGTTT
Organism: Pseudotriccus pelzelni; assembly: GCA_035584735.1. NCBI lineage: Eukaryota > Metazoa > Chordata > Aves > Passeriformes > Tyrannidae > Pseudotriccus > Pseudotriccus pelzelni. Next base: position 24,930,756 of record JAWMRA010000164.1, on the reverse strand, counting down.
GAAATGTAACTTCCGAGACCCAAGACCACCTCCTGGGCCAGAAGATGTGACAGAAGGTCCCAAGAGACTTCCATTGAGCCTACTTCAGTGTAGCACAGGAAGCATCTCGTACCTTGTGCAACAGAGTCAGACTGCACATCCCCATCATAGTTCTTGCAGGCCCAGACAAAGCCTCCTTCAGATTTCAGGGCCTGAGCAACCATATCATCAATGAGCCTATGCTCATACCAGATCTTTTTGGCTTCAAACTTGGACTTATATTCTCTGGAAAACAAGAAACAGAACACCTTGTCACATAAACAGTGATTGCACAATTTGTGCATGGAGAGGTGCACAGAGAGTAAAAACAAAAACTAAAGTAAATTTGCATTCTCTTTATTCTTTTTTCCCTTGTCTGCTTTGCTAGGCTACTGCAAGACTGCTTTGGAACGACAGAGGCACCCACAGAGAATGTGACTCTCTAATGGAAAGGATGGACACCTCAGCCACGGTTAGCAGAGCTTTAAATATTGAGTGCTGTGCCTTGCAGGACAAGGGAGACTGTGACACAGATGGCATCCCCTTTCCCCCAGAGTGCTGCTGAGTGTGTGAAAATGCAACTCACAAGGCTGGAGGGGATGTTCCTGCTGCAGACTTATGAACTGCAGTAGAGGGTACACAACTAGTTACCTGTCATAGATGTCCTGGAAGATGTCTTTAAAGCGGCCATCGTATCTCTTCAGAATGGTGTTCTTGGTGCTCATGTAGAGGGGCCAGCCTTTAGATAGTGCCATTTGGAAGGAACTGTGGGCAAAATCCTTGATAGACTGGTCAAGATTGTACATTCCCATGGCTACACCACCACAGCCTGTTAGTGGAAGAAGAACAGATAGGAATCAACCAGATTTAGTTTTGGTTAGGAACTTGACATTCTCCCCTAGAATACTCTGGCAGGCAGGCAGGCAGGCAGGCTGGTGCTATCCCCAGATGTCTTGATCTAGTTCTCAGTTTAAAGGCTGATTCTTCCAGGAGATGATTCTCTTTGCACTGTCAACTCAAAGCTCCATCAGTCCTGTGACACATGTATGGGAAGGTCGTTTTGTTTTACAGCTAAGTACATCTTAATATTGTGATCCCATCTCCCTAAGAAGTTTCTTCCTAGTCCAGCCTAAGCTGCAAAACTGTGACAGAAGTGAGTGTGCTTGAACTCCTACTAGCTTTTTAAGTAACACAGTCTGTTTCTATCAAAGCAGCAGGCAGCAGTTTGGAGCAGGGGATCTCAATCAAAGCCAGAAATGGACTTGCTTCCATCTTAAATGCTTTGACCACAGAACTAACTCCAGCAGTCAGAGACTGCTTTGCCTAGCTCAGGTAAACAAGTTGCCACATGCATTCCTGCATCTTTTTGGCACGTCTGGCCTACCCTGCAGCTTTGTTTCACCTGCTCAGGCTCGCTTCCAGCAAGTGGTGGGAAGAATCTATCAGTCATGTGGGTGCTTGGGCAAGTCCTGAGAAGGCTCTGAAGAACTATCCACACTCATATGACTTGGATTGTTAATGCAGATGTGTTAGAAGCATGAACGAAAGTGCCTTGAACTTGCAGCCCAGCTCACCTGGGAGAAAGCAGCATTCAGATCATGGAAGAGGCTGACCGTGGTTGAAATAAGGGTCTAGAGCTTCATGAAAAAGCTTTGTCACCTTTAGAGCACAGCTCTGTGTTTCCAGTGAAAAGCAGATACCGTGCACTTTATTTTAAGCACCTCACTACCACCATCCCTGTAGCTTTTGTACAGTGCCTGTATCAGGGACCTTTGCTCTGGAAACACACAATTTTTTTATTTTTTTTTTAATAACCTCTCCTAATATTCACTTGTCCTTACCTCCAGATGCTTATTGCTATTATGAACATATGTGCAGAAGGAAGAGGGGAAGCCAGATGAGGTTTGTCTGCTTGCCAAGATAGCAAGGTCATTTAAAGTTGATATTGGCAGAGAATGAAATCCCTTTTGTTACCAGTGAAAATACATGTTATCCCCATGCCTCTTCTAGTAAGTCAAGGACGGAATAGGGTCTGATCAGCTACAGAGACTGTCTCCTCTGGAGCCATGTTTTCATGGTTGCTGGATGACAGCTATTAAGTTTTATTCAAATAGTTATTTCCATATAGGTAAAAAATATTCCTCATTGCAATCGTACAATTCAGTGTCGATGTTGCACATATTAGCATAGCAATAAGACAAGCTTCCCTTATGCATTGTGGAGATATGGTGGCACAACAGTTATCTGTGGGAAGGGCAGTTCCCCAGACCAACAGCAGCAATCTGCCATCTTTGCACTTCCTTGCTTTCTGCTTGCTGATGCAAAGCAGAGCAGCAATTCAGACTGGCAGCTGGATGGCCAGACATTTCCCGCACAAGCACACCAGTTATGTAGCAAGTGAAAACAAATTAGAACTGCCAGTTAAGCGGGTGAACTCCAGATAAAAGGCTGTGCAACAAGAGATAGTAGAGATTTAGGCTCTTATGAGGAAGAATGCCAGAGAAATCAAATATTACAAAAGAGGGTCATATGTCAGTCTCGAATTCTGTTTGCCAAACAAATTGCACACAAACCAGGATTCTGTGGATGTAAGGTTTTTTTGTGGCTAAAACCAAGATATTGTACACTCATGCATAAGTTACCATAAGGCTACAAATACTGAACCCTTTGATCACTGATAGACAAGAGAGATAACTTGAGTGATGTTTTCCTGAACCCTGCCCCCAGGAAAAACACCCCGAGTTCTGGCAACATGTGTGTAATTGTTTCCATGCAACAAAGCCCAGCAATGTCAGGACTCCTCATGAGCCTAGCAACCTATCTACAACCAGCACAGCAATATGGACAAGAGGGACACCAAAACCTTTGGGACTGGATCTTTTAAAATACTTAGAACCTACTCGGTCAGGAGCATCCTTGTCAAATCTCCTTCCCAGCTTGCAGCCTAAGTGTTAATTCTCATTTTTATTGAGAGGAAAAAAAGAAAGACTGCTTCATAAAGAAGGGCAAAAACTGTGAAGGTAGACAGAGACCAGTAAGACAAACTAAACTCAGAAATATTTAAGAACAATTTGTGTGTAATTCTATCTCCCCTTTGGTCAAGCTATGTTTACACAGCAAGTTTCCCTCTGATCAGAGAGAAAAACATACACGCCGCTAGCAGCGTTATACAAAGAGCATGACAGGTGGCCAGTCTAGTATGACTGTGTGTTTGATATGCCTCTTTGGTCCCAGGAAGATTTCAAGTAACTTTCAGTACTTGAGAGATAAATGAAGGTGGCCTAAACTTTCTCCCCCACTCTACCTCAAAGTTGTATATTATCATCAAACAGATCTGACTGACAATTCAAGGCTGAAATAAACCCAAAATCAGTTTTAGTCACTACTTGGAGAAAATACCTACTTTCAAAGTTATGGACCAGATATGTGACTGGTTTGCCTCCATCTGTGGGAGTGTAGGTCATCTCTACTTTTCCAGGCCCAGGTACCACAAAATCAGTTGCTCTGTACTGTTAAAAAAAAAAAGAAAAAAAGATGATGATTTTATCTACCAGAACGACAGAAACATAAAAGACAACCCTCATTTGGGAGGGCAGGGTGCAGAAAAGCAGTTGTATTAAAAAGAACATTAAGTAGACTCTTTATTCAGCCATGCGGTCATTGGATTATTATACTAGGGATCAGAAAGACAAGTCACAGAATTATTTAGATTGGAAAAGACTCTTAAGATCAAGTCCAACAGTTAGCCCAGCACTGCCAAGTGCACCACTAAACCATGTCCCTAAGTAGTCAAGACTCTGTCAGTGTCAGGAGGCATTTTCCCTTTTAAGGGAAAAAGCTCACAAATTCTTGGGTCCCATCAATTGCCAGAGGATGTATTTTGCAGATGCACTGAGGTTTTAGAGGGCAAAGACTGTTGTGTGGTTGGTGGGTAGAATGTCTCCTTTCTCTCTCTGCCTCAAAAACAGCCATTCATATCACATCTACTGATCTCATAAATAATGGGGACTCATACATCATACAAGATGACATCAGAAACATGTAGTAAGAGTTCTTTGAATTCTATACATGGATACACATTTTGCTCATCTGAGATATGTTTGCTCTTATGATTATGTTTATTTCAAGTTTTTAAATGATGTCTCCTTTTTCCAGTTGTCCTAAGCAGTACTGTTTGAAATTTTTTTATCCTTCTTTCCATGTTATTTCCCTCCTATCAAGGGAACCTGTTCCCTGAGCTGTTCTTAAGTTAAGGAAGTGTCTCATTCATATGTCCTTTATGTGTTCTTATATCATCCCTTTCACTTTAATCTCATCCTTTGGCAGGGTTTCAATCCTTCCCCTTTAATCCACTGTTTCCTATTATTATTTTGACCTTCTCAATTATTCAGTACTGTTAAGGATGTTGAATCCCATTCTTTTCTAGTGTCAGGGTTCTTCAAAGAGGAAATTCATTCCTTTACCTTCCCATCCCAGGTAATAGTGTAACTTGTGGGTTTACTGATCTATTTAAGCACTTGGCTCTTTTAGAAGATTTTTCTTTTGTTATGTTGGGGTTCTTTACATCATATCATTACCTACAGAGAATAGTAGGATTGATTCTTGTCCTCTAGCCTACCCAAAGGGCACAACACTGAGTGCCATGCTAGGGCTTTCCATGGCCTTGTACTACCTCTGGCAGGAGAGCTCTGATAAAGGATGTTTCCCTGCTTCTGTACCACATCCCAGTGTACTCACTATGGATACCAACTCTGCAGGAGTGCTGTGCAAGTTAAGCAGCAGATCCCAGTTAAATAAATATAAAAACCCCAAAACCATACACCTATACAGAAGGCAATTTTGCCCACTTCTAAAACTCACTCTCTTGGATCCATTTTTGCTGTGAGCAACATCTGACACCAGAAAGTCTTGAGAAGTAAGAAGATGGGCAGTGTAAAGGATATTTCCTAACAACATTGTTGTGTAGGGAAGAAGGTTCTGCAGAAGTGAAGAACAGTAATTCAGAGGAGTTATACCCTGTGTCTAAGTACAGACCTATCTAATCCAAGCACAGGCCTCTGAACGCTGTTTATACAGTGACACTGTCTAAGGAAGAGAGGCGTGAACCAGGCTCTCTCATACTTTGCTAGGTGCAGTACTAAAAGAGTGCTACCAGGTGGAGTGCAAGGGACAGAGCAGGAGCACAGGGATGTCTAAGTCCGTAGCTCTATAGCGGTCAAGACTAGGGTGGGTAAGATAAAAAGAGGGGTAAGCACTGAAGTGACTCACTTGATCCCCATAGGCGTGACGGCCAATGACAATGGGTTTCACCCATCCAGACACCAGCCGGGGAATGTTCTTGCAGATAATGGCCTCCCTGAAGACTGTGCCTCCCAGGATGTTTCTGATTGTCCCATTGGGAGACTTCCACATCTGCTTCAACTTGAACTCCTCCACTCTCTTCTCATCAGGAGTGATGGTTGCACACTTTATGCCAACATTGTATTTCTTTATGGCTTCAGCAGCTTCCACGGTTACTTTATCATTTGTAGCATCACGATGCTCAATGCCCAAGTCATAGCTGTAATAAACCCACAAAGATGGTCAGAACTGCCCAGGGTATTTGTTCATGTCCAACAGGAAAGAAACCAAACCTCATATGTGCTTGTGAGTGTAGTTCCAGCATTCTGTCATAACTGAAGTTGTCCCTCTTCCAGTGCAAATGCTGCTGGACTGGAAGAAAACATGGACAGTGACACTTCTGATGCTGGTAGGAGGTTGGAGAAAGGAGTTTCAGTTTACAGCTGAGGTTCTCTGCCAGCATGGGACAGTGTCTCCTCTGCCTTCCCTTTCGAGCTTTCTGCAATGGCAGCTTTCAGTCTAGGATTCTAATAGTACAGAGCAGCACAATCCCCAGATGAATATGGGCCTTTGTTTCAAACCTCTTGTGCTGAGGGTTCTGGGTTATTTAATGTATTGAGCACATGAAGCTACAATTGGCTTAAAAGCTGCTTTGACAATGGACCCACAATCCTCCTCTGGCAGAAAAACGGCCAATATTCCCCTCAAGCAGTTGGAGGAAGCACATTTCCCTTACTCACTGTTTTAATAGCTTTGGGAAAACAAGGGGTGCCCAGCATGGGACAGCTCTGAAGCATGGCCAGCTGTACATAAGTGTAGCCCTTGTGCTGCCTCAGCCAGGGGTTTGCTTTCCCTCCTCCTACCCCCCTTTGAAAAGGGATGTTCTCCAGACTGTGTGCACGCATTATGCTGCTGGGTTCCTCTTTGCTTGGTTCTCAACACCAGCAAGCAGAAAGCCTGATGTAGGTGGCTCCAGTAGCAGGGAAAGAGGTCAGACTTGTGGGTTTAATTATGGCAGATACCACTGAAGGCCTCTGTCCACATGGCTAGGAGAAATGTAGCTGGATGCTTCTCTAATAGTTATAGCTTGGTGGCTAGAAAGGGAAGAAAATATTTAATCTTCTTGGCCAGATGCTGTAGACAGCATGCCCTTTTTGCAGTACCAGCCGCTAGTATTTGTTTTTTCCAGAAGGGAGTGGGGAAGCACAGCCCATGCTCAGGGAATAATTGCAACAATTAGTTCACTGTCAACAGCAGAGCTCAAGCTTACAGGCAACAGGACAGAGTCTATGCCCTACAACCACCCTTTTGTCCTCTGGGCAGATCTTCAAACAGGTATGGCAAGCAGCCATAAGCCTGCTCAGGGTCCACAGGTTAGGCTGCAAGTCATGAAGTGGCTGAAACATCCCCTGTTTCTAGCCATGTCTGTGAGAGACCTTCTTAGAGGTACAATACAGGAAAAAAACTAACTCAGAGTTAAGCATTCACTGCTCACTGCTGTGAGGAACCCCAGAGGGGCTGCTCTCAGCACGATCAGCCTAACGACACATGCAAATTGCAGTACAAAGTAGCCATGTGTCAAAGAGCCATTACCTGTGCAAATCCAGATCTACATAAGGAAAAATCAGCTTTTCTTTAATCAGTTCCCAGATGACCCGTGTCATTTCATCTCCTTGCATCTCCACAACTGAGCCTCCATGGATTTTTTTAGACATCTTGAGCTGCAATAGACATAAAAAAAGCCCAACCTAAGTTAAAAATCCATGTATCCTGCATTTTAACAACACGGCTAGGAGAGGCACCAACTTAGCATATGGGTTCTCTCCCAAAAGTCTTGAAGATAATCACAGTTTGTCCCTAGTTTCATGCTAACTGGTATTTTTCTTTGAGCCCCACATTCTAGGAAGATCTATAAAGGATAAAAAGGTTAATATCTGAGAATTAAGGGCATGTGCTTTAATTATGCTTGTACAAAAGAATTCAAAAGCATGACCAAATTCTCCCCCCCCAATTTCCACATAAATAAATGAGCTTTGTTTATTTTAGATTTCACAAGTTCTAGTCCAGTTGCCTGTTTCTCCACCTTTTTCTGAAAAACAGGAGTTGATGGACATGATTATAATGACACCTCATATTGCTGGTGTCTTTAATTAGTTTCTTCCTCCCAGGAAGGAAGGAAACAGGTAGAAAAATCCCAGGGCTAAACATCAAGAGTACTTTCTCGTGGCAAGCTTTATTTCTACTGTTAAAATAAATACTGCGCAAATTTGTTTGCTGTAGGGAACAGAGGTTTCCCGAGATATTTGTGAACAGAGCCTCAAACAAATAAACTTGAACTCTGCCCTTCTATTTGCACTTTGTTCTTCGTCAAAAAACCCACCAGCCACTGAACTGCTCTAACACAGTTCTGTGCTCTCCAACAGCCACAGTTTCTCTGTTGTCAGCTCCAATTATGCAAGAGAAATGACTTGGCAAGTTCCCCCTTCCAAGACAGTCCCGTTCTTGTGTGCAGCTGTTGGGATACTACAGGGAGATACCAAGCCCTTGTGCCTCAGGTTGCAGTCTCACAGATACTGAGGGCCATGAATGACTTGATCCAGAATGAATGGTTCTACTGTCCACTGAATCTGTTCATCTAGCCAAAGTTATTCAGAGGTGTGAGGTTTGCAGTGCAAGGGGCCCAGGTTACAAGCATGTGGGGAGATTACTTCTAGGTTAATTTTCTTTTTTTTTTTTTTTAAATTAAACCTGCTTGTGCTCTATTTCCAAAATCCAGTCCATTACATATTTTTAGTCCAGCAAGAGAATAAACTTTCTAAGCTATGTTCACAGGATCAAGCGTTTCCAAATATCTTAAAGAGCAAAAATTTAAAAAAAAAAAAAAAAAAAGTAAATGAGGTTGTGGTACTGAGACTCAATTTACTATAAGCATATAAATTTGAAAGAAACTACTTCAGGCACTTCTATCCCAAACAAAGACTGTATCTTGGCTTATATTAGGCCTCTCTAGTACTCGTGGAAAACTTGAGTGTCATATGACCACACTCTGTCCAAACTCAATTTATTTATGCAAGTATTTTGGGCCCAATTTTAAACTGTGACTATCTAAATAAGGACTGTATCACACTCCATGGCCTAGGCACACAAGTACTACTCAGGAGACTTCAATTTTACTTTTGGCATGTGGTCTGAGAAACACTCTGATTCATTTAAGTGAAAGTGTAGACAGGCACCAACCCACCACCACTTGTTTTGTGGTTTGGTTCTACTTAACTGAGGCAAATCAGAGTATGTTGGTCACAGCAATAGGTTTTGCAAAGCTGGCTTCAGAAGCATGCGATGCTGCTGTCACAGGGAGAGCACAAAGGCAGGTGACACACCTCCACTGAGATACATCTGCAGTGATAACCAGAAACAGCAGCTTCTTCAACTACTCTGACAGCACCCAACACTTTTATCTGATCATGGCCCTGGTACTTTCCCCCTCCTCAGACAGCAATGTCCCCAGTTTATCCATAAACAGGGGCAGTACTACAGGAGCATCCTCTCCTGCACACCAGAGCCAACACGCCAAGAGGCTGCTCTAGAGAGCACACGTTCCTTGGAGTTCAGCTCTGTCACTCTTCCCCTTTGATTTTATACTGCCCTGCCCAAAGCCAGCAAGTTCTTTCTCCTACAGCAAAATACGCTTAACCCCGGCAAGTAGCCAAGGCCGCTTTAAGAAAACTGTGCATTTCCAAATACTCCTTGGTCCTGAAGAAGGTCTCGGGGCCTACAGTCAATAATTAACTATTGCAACAAGTCCTTGACTCCGGTTTACAGACGCTCCCCCCGGAGGAGGTGCACTCGCTGTCACCAACCCAGATCTCGCCTGTTCCTCGGCCGCACCGCCCCTTCCCCGCCCGCAGCCCGGCCCGGCCCTCCCGAGGCGATCTCCCGGCACAGCGGGATGTGCCTCCAGGGCCGAGGCTGCAATCCCGGCCCCAGCCCCGCTCGGGCACGGCCGTGAGGCGGGAGTTCAGCTCTGCCAGAGGGGAGGGGGCACGGAGGGGACAGGCGAGGGGCTCCGCGCCCGGCCCGCGCCGGGGACACCATGGACTGCCCGGAGAGCCCGGCACAGCGGCAGGAGACACCCAGCCCAGCCCAGCCCGGGCCGGGCCAGGAGCCGACCCCAGGGTGCAGCACCCGCAGCTCGCCAAGCACCTCCAGCACCACCCGCGACGGGCGGGGCGCGGCCTCGGGGGTCCCGCCCGGACCGCCTGCAAGAAGCCCTTACACACACACACGATCCCGCCCCTCGGGGCCCCGCTGCGAGGCGGGGAAAGGACAAAGGGCGTGGTGCGGACACGGGGCCCTGTGGCGGTGCGGATCCCCGTTACCTGGCGGTGCCGGTGCCGTTCCAACCCGTTCCGATCCGAGCGAGTCCCGGCCGTGCCGATGCGGGTCGGGGCCGTGCGCGGGGCCCTTTATGCGGCCCCGCCCCGCCCCGCGGCGCCCCCTGGCGGCCACACCCGGCCCGGCCCCGCCCCCGGTCGGGACGCGCGCCCGCCAGGGGGCGCTGTGCTGGGTCAAGTCCCGTCCGGACGCCGCACCAGGTGCCCCCGCGTCAAGGCCCGCGGCAGCACGGACCGCGCCAGCGCCGTTCCGGGACGCGCCCGTTCCGCGCCCTCCCGCCGCGGGGGCAGTCCCGCCGCGCGGCGCCGCGCGTGCGCACAGAGGCAGCGCCCGCCCTGAGGGGCCGAGGCGGGGAGCGGGACCGGGCGGGAAGCCCGGGATAGTGTGGAAGAGAACGGAATATTAAAGATACATGTGATATATTATGACTCCCCGGGGGGCACGCGAGCTCCCCGCCCTTCCAGCGGCTCCCGAGGCGGGGCGGGGGGCGGAGCGCGGGGCCGGGCCGTGGGCGGAGCGCGCGAGGTGTCGATTGGCGATGCCTGTGCCGGCGCGGCGCGGTCGGCGGGCGGTTGGTCGGGGCTGGCGGGGCCGGGCGGTGAGGGAAGAGCGGCGGTGCCGCCCCAGCCCGCGCCCCGCTCCGGCACCAGGAGTGACACTCCGGCACAGGGACCGGCACCGGATCCACACCGACACCGGCACCGGACCCGCGGGCAGCAGGTGAGCGCAGCCCGGCCAGGCCCGCAGCGGTGGTTCCCCTGCTGCGTGAGCCCTTTCCGGGCGCCCGGCCCGGCCCCGGTAGCGGCTGCCGGCGGCGCTCCGGGGATCGCTTCCCACGGCTCCCTCCCCGTGCCGTGGCAGGTGACCCCCGCGTATGCCATCCCAGGTGGAGGGCAGGGGTGTCCCTCTCGCAGGGGGGAGCGGGGCAGCCGGGCGGAGGTCGGGAGGGAACGCGCAGTTCGGTGAGAATTGCGGGAGTTCAGCCGGTGCACCCGGGGTGTGTTATCCGGGTGCCCGGGAGCGGCGTCCGTGTCACAAGGAGGGGCCGTACCCTGCCGGCACCGGGCGGTTGTGGTCAGTTTTGTGGGTCGCGGGATGTCGCGGAGCTGCTCTGGATGTAGCAGCTGGACGCGTGTGCAGACTCAGCCGAGCTTGAGCGCTGTGCTGTATCGGTGACGACCCGGTGATTGCTGAAGCTGGAGCCTCAGGCGGGTTTAGGTGCATTCCCCATAGCTGTTGGTGAGGTGATGTTCGCTGGTTTTCTGTCTGTTGACCAATATGTGCGCCTTGCTTTCTGATTTCCCTTAATACACGAATAAGTGGCTATTTCCCTGTTTCTTGCATTGGGATGGGGTGAAATGTTTTCCCTTTAGGGGAGAACTAAAGCATTTTAAGAAACGCTGATGCACTCCACAGCTAATTTGTTGTGCAGCACAGAAAATCCAGGTGTTTATGGAGCTAGTGCCGAGTACAGTGCTCTTCTTTTCAATGTGTTTTAATTATGCTAGTACTGCTGTCACAGAAGCAATTACTATATGGTTTTTTCCCCTTGAAACTAGAGTTTATTTTTATGTAATCACACATATATATATATATTGCATGCAAGTTCAGAGACTTCCTTGTTATTTTTGTCTTGCCAGGGTATAGTCAGTTGCTGAAATATCAGTGTAGTTTCCTGTAAAACTTATGAAGCCAACATTTAAAAAGCCAACTGTTGGTTGCCTTTAAGATTGAAAAAACAATTGCAAATTTACCTGAAGATGTGCTCTCTAAGGAAAAATTTCCATCAGCTCTGGTATTTAAGCACGTTCAAATCACCTGTTTGAATAATTTTGCTGGAATGAACAACAAAACATGCCCTGTCTTACAGGGGACAGAGATACAGAAGCATTCCAGACTAAGCCTTACATGAAGAACCTGACCAAAGTTTCTCTTGAAACTTAGTGAATGATGCCTCTCCGTTTTCTTTCCTAAGGGTATGTGAATAGCTGGAGAAACTCTGGGCTAAAGGTGCTTGCTATGAAGAGCAACAAGCAGAAGTCCACTGAGAAATCACGTGAATGACTTGCAGATACCATTGTGCATTCTTTGTAGAAGTGGTCAAACCTTGCCACGTGAGCTGCATGCAACTTGTTAGCACTTCCAGTGTCACTTGGTAACCACGTGGATTTTCTCTGGACTGCATAGGTTCTTTTTTTTTTAGTGTGGCTTCTTAGAACTTGGAAGAAACTGTTCTAGTCAGTAAAATATTCCTGGAAAATGGTCTTTCCTGAAGGAGTGTGTATCAGCTGCTAAGTGGGAGGTTGTCTTGTACAGCGTTTTGGTCCTTGGCAAAGGTAAAAGTCAGTCCATCAATCACAGATTCTATCAGCTCCCCGTGTTCCTGTTCTGTCAAACATTTCACTCAGTCTTGCTTAAACAAAGATGAGGGTAGTCAGCACCTTAGCCTAGCAGGCTAAGTGAGGTGTTGTGAAAGAAACTGAGTGTCTGTTGAGGTTAAAGAATATGGGCTGTGGGAAAGTATGGCTCTTGGCTGTAACAAAGCTTAGCTACACAGAAAATAGGCTTTACAAGTGTGGCTTCCCCTACAGAAAATGGTTCGGATTTTTTGCTTGTTTTTCCTTTAATGGAACTCCTGAAAACAAGGAAGTTTGGCGGTGGTAGATTTGACAACAAATAAACTACAGTCTGGGTTGCTTCCCCGGTAACTTGCACAACGGCCTGTATTGTAATGTGGAGGGGAAAGAAGCAGTTTACCACTGAGCCTAATCTTTCAGTCCTGCTTTTGTTTGTAGTTCATTCTGTTTCTTATTCTGAAGTTAATCTGGCCAAACAACAAGTCTGTCTTGTGCTTGTTCAGGCATGCCTCTCTTCAGTTTTATTGTTAAAAGGGCTGTAGAAATCACAACATTAAGAGAAGAGCTGTCAAAGTTAAAACTTTGTTGTGAGATGCGTGCAGAGTCTCCATTTGGAAACTGCAAGTTCCCATAAAACCGTGACTGGAGTGTGTCACCAGTGTAGAGGCTGTTTACTGCTCTGGATGTTTAACTGGGTGCTCTGAATTGCTCTCTGCAGAGATGTTCATCTCTTGCAAGTGACTGGGCAGGGGACAGGGCAACTCTTGACCTGTGCTAATAGCAGATGTCTGTGGTCGGTAGGGTGAATGTCTGCCCTCTAGGATCTAATAAGAGACCTCCTCTTCAGCTGACTAAAGAGATTGTTTCACCACCCCTGTATAATGCATGTTGCTGAACTCTTTCCAGGGCACGTGAAATGGCTGCAGATGACAAACGGTCTCCGACATTGGACTCTACCGGTGATCTACCTCATTCTCCCAGCAGTCCGTCTCATCTCACGCACTTCAAACCCCTGACTCCTGACCAGGATGAGCCTCCTTTTAAATCAGCCTACAGTTCTTTTGTAAATCTCTTCCGTTTCAGCAAAGGTGAGGGCTGGGGGACTCTGTGTGTGTGAGCTGCGTGTGCTCTCTGCTGCCACATAAACTTGTGAAAACACCTCTGAATATAAGAGCATAGTGTCGGATGGCTGATGATGAGTCAGTTCTTTTTTGAGGGATGTTGGATCTTGCTTTTGGTTGACATAGTAGAGCTTTGCTATGGGAGAAGATAGCTGGCATCTTGCAGCTAGAAATTTTTGTCTGCCCATGAAAGTCAAAGACAAGCCAGTTAGCAGATAGCGTTTTATAGACTCTTAGCTTGACATCAGAATTGCCTTTGCCTATTTGAAGTTTTTTGGGCTGAAAGAAGGAGTAACCCTCTGCCAGCCTGTATGAGCAAAATGTGGGCATCTTTCTAATGGAAGTTCTTGTCTCGCTTGCTCCATCCCTCACCTTCCTGGGCATCTTCTACTTTCAGTTGGGTGACATCTGAGCTGCAATAAAGCAGTGTATTTACAGGAAGTACAAACTTAATTTGCATGGCTTAGGTGTTCCCCATTATGAGGTCTGAAATGTTGTGAATGTTTTGTATATTAAAAAGTACTACTTGATTTTGGCCTTTGTGCTCTATGTATCATGAAATATGTTCTCAGTAGGAAGCTCTAAAAGAACTTCATGCGTTTCTTATTTGTTTCAAAGAAACATCCTGCAAAGAGTGGTGATTGAATGCACCTTGAGTTTGTACAAAATCTGCATACCTCTGCTGGAGATGGCAGACTGGTCAGCTGCTTTTGTTTAGTCTGTTCGTTATCCAGCTCTGCTAAGCTGCAGTGTTTGGGATGGGGGAAAAGGGCCGAGATAGCTTTTTGCATAAGCAGACTGATCTGTTTAGACTCTTCTTACGCAGAATGAAAAATAAGTACCTGCTATGACTGCTATTAGTTTGCATAGTAGAAGAACACCTGTCGTTGCTAATTTATTGAAAGGAACATAAGATGTGGTCAATATTGGCTTCACTTGTTTGTTTCTGACAAATGTAGCTGGAGTCAGCAAAGTCTAGTGTTGACAGAATGGGAAAACAACCTTGAAGCAACACATGAAATGGGCACGTTACTAGAATCAATGAGAACCTGTCTATACTTGATCTGCTGATGGAAATTAAAGGTTGTGGTAACTTTAGTGTGACCTCGGTACCAGCTTCTAACATAACTGAAAAACTCTTTTCAGGGCAGAAGCTGATAATCAAGTGTAGCTATTCCATAAAGCAAGAATAATTAATGTTTGCTGGTTTTGTTTTTTAGACACTTTTCACATTAGGGATATTTCTGAAATAGCCTGACAGACAAGTTCTATATACCTTCCTGTTTCCATGATTTCTATGGTACTTTTAAAATGAAAAATTTGTTTATTTGTTTATTTGATGCTTAATGATGATCCAGAAGAGCTATTTTGTGAGAGTTTTTTTTACCTTTAGTTTTGCATGCACTACTGGTTTTCTTTATCATGTCTGAACAGTTGGTTTCTTGCCTTTTGTCAACTCCAGATGATGGCAGGCTTTCATCCCCAGCTGAGAGAGCAGAGGCAGGACAGAGTGATCCACAAGCATTGAGTGGTGGCTGGTCCAGTCCTCAGCATCCCACCAGGGCTCAGTCTCTGAGATCACCGATTCCTTACAAAAAACAACTGACTGGTGAACTGCAAAGAAGATCTTCTGCGACTCTAGGTAATTTCAGCTCTTTGTGCTATAAGGCAGTGTTGTAGTGGCCAGTCTGGGATGCTTCAGGGTGAGGTGAAAGGAGGTGAGGAAAGGTTCATTGACTCTCTAGATTTATAACAGAATTTAGTGTCAGGGTATGCTGCTTCTGTTAGTGAGGTTGCACTTTAACCTCAGAAACATGTTCCCTTCACCCTTCTTGGTGTTCCAGCAAGACAACCTTTTGTTGGGGCTCTGCTCTTTCAATTGGAAAACAGTCTGGAACAGAAGAGGCTGCTAAAACACATCGAACATTTTAAAGTCACTGAACCTTGATCCTGAAAATTTCTGCTTTGTCTTGAGAGATTACAGTTTCTTAACATGCACATGCTACCTCTAACTGTAGTGCTCAGTCTGAATGGATTTGATGTTTGTATCCTCAAGGGAGTTATAAATGCAGGTTTTGCTTGTGGCTATTTTGAGGAGAATTGAATAGGAAGTTGTGCTTAAGTATTTTTTTTTTAGTTCTACCTAACCTTGGAACTATTGCCAGATGCCATACTGAATCTTTTAGCTGGAATGGGAATTGAATGTAATTTTAAAGGTGCAGTTGTGTAGTGGCTTTATGAGATCAGGAAGAGCTAGGAAGGAGTTTTCAAGGGTCCCTTTTGAGATCTGCCTGGTTCCTGTCGGCTCTTTGTGACAGCCTTGAGGAAACTGCTAAGCTGGGTAACAGTCCTGTGCAAGACAGTATTTCCAAGACTATGGTGCCTAGTGCAAACAAATCAGATCTTAAATGTTGTGAATGTGTATGGGATTTTTAGAAAGATGTCTAGTCTTGGTAACCAGGCAAAAGTCCAGTAGAGATAGCTAACATTTTCATCTAAGTTATTTGCATGCTTAGTTGAACACATTTATCATCTTCCTTTTTGCCTTCTAGTACTGTTTGTTCTATTTAGTCGTGCCTGTCCCAGCAAACCAATTAAGATTTGGGCTTTTTTTTAAAGATCTTTCTGGAATGTGCCAAGTACAGCCATGTGCTCTTGGCTGATATGCCAATCTACTTTATTCTTAATTGCCTTGTGTAAATCACTTGGAAACTGCCTGGGGATTAGAGGTTAGAAACCTTCAGGTGAGGGATGTTGTTCAGTATTCAGAAGGCAGAAATAATCTTGCTGTTTGACTTCCGCTGGGATTAGGCACCGGGAAATAAGACCTAGTTTAATGTGTAGAGGAGGAACTGCTATTTCAAATCCTTTTCAGGACCTTCATTCATGTCCCTGGAATTGGATTGCAAGTATGCTTAGAAAAATGTGATGATGAATCAGCCTGGAAAGAAGTAAGGTTAGACCAAACAGGAATTGCTGGATTTTTGAAGAGATTTCTGTGAAATTGTGTGCTGAGTGGCCTGACTCCCTGTTGAGTATTTTCCCCCAAATAACCTTGTTAACAAACACGAACTTTTTGTAATGCAAGTAGAAGTATACTGGATTGGTGAGGAGGTTTTGAGGGAGTTTTTAGGCCATCTCACTTTATTTGAAGAGGGAAAGAATTCTTGCATTGCTTCTCTCCAAAAATCAGGCTTTGTTTTCTTTTTTGAAGCAAACTTAAGATAATTTTTTTCCTTCATTTGCCTTAAAAGGTGCTGAATAATCAGGTCTTTAAGGATTTCTGAACACTGAGCAGAGGAGAATTTTACTTCCGCTACTGCAGCTGATGCTGGGCTGCACAAATAATCTTAGAAATTATTCTTATATCTAAATAATGAAAAGTAGGAAAATAAGTTATGTGATTTACATAAACACTTAGACTGGTAGTTCATTCACCTGCTCAGTTCACCACTGAACTGAGGTGTCTAATCTAGTTGAGTTTTCTTGTGGTCTTGTATCTGCAGGCCTATACATGTCTCTCAGGGCTTTGCCATCACTCAGACACTTCGTTACATCAGCAGGTATAGGCAGAAAAATGTGTAAGTACTTCACAAAGGTCTCTAGCCTAGTTGATCTTAAATAATATGTCAAGCAAACTGAAAGGAATAAATAAATAAAAAGCTGCTGCTCGTGCCTCTAAATAGTGATGGAATGAAATTGCTCTTGAGGATGCTGACTTTCACCTCTCATCTGTCTATTAGCTTGCCTTGTCTGTGCAGCAGATAATCTCATTGCTCAGGGACTGTGCTGGCTGACAACTGCAAGTGCAGAACAACATGGAGGGATGGTGGCTTTTGTAGGAAACTGTCTAGCATCAAATACGGAGGGTTTCAATTGTGTTCTTCCCTTCAGGACTGCTTACACAAGAACATTATGATAGCACCTTGCTGGCTTTTGTGAAAATAGGAGAAGCTGTGGGTGCCTGGCTTGTGTCAGAGATGCTCTGAGGATTGTATGGCTGAAGAAGCAGTGCTGAGACTCTGCAGTGACTTCTGTGGCCTCTCTCTTGAGTAATCTCTTGCATCCTCGTGTATGGAGTAGGGTGCTGCAGAGCAGATGTCACTTCTACAGTACCAGAGGGCTCTGCTGGTTGTGCTGGACTGCATGTGCATGTGCTGACAGATGAGGGCTGGATTGAACCAAAATAGTCTGAGAATGAGACTGTTGTCACTGAGATAATGTCACAGTAGTAGGGAACTGTAAAGGAGCTTAGTAGGAGTAAGGGGTGGCCAGTGATCACATGGGGGGGGCGAAGGACACCTGAGGAAAGCATATGGTGGTTACTGGGAATCATTTAGAGCATTAGTGATTGCCAGAGCATCTTTTTTAATGATAAGGATTTTGGAACATGAAAATGCATGTTGTAAAATGAAGTCAAGAACAACTTTACCATACTTTTCATATCAGGACTTTGTATGGCAGTGACTCGAGAAAGATGTGATATTTGAACTGTGGTAGTGGACTTGAATAGGAAATTATATGCTTTGGCAGCAAATAACTAGCAAGCAATTCATGTTGATTTGTATTAGCAAAACTGTGGCATCCCTGACAGGGGTATTTTTTTATTGCTGAAATTGCAAAGCTCTCTATACCTCTTGGGTTAGTGTATGGTCGTGCAGTTAGTTGCAACAAAGGAGTTCTTGTGGTGTTTTTGCCTTGTCGTTCACTGTAAAAATGAATGTTAAAATACTATAGTCATGAAAGAAACTCTGTCAAAACATATTTCCATGATTCAGAAGATGTATAGGTTTTGCCAAGATCAGCAGCCATGAATATATAGAGGAAAAATGAGGGCTACTGTTGAAATTGGAGAACTTTTTTTTTTTTTAAATAGCTGTAGAAGTTAACTTCTAGCTTAAGAATAAGAAATAAGTTAGAAATAAGTCATTTGGGAAATCTGGATGGAGGAGTCTCTTTGGTTTATTGAGGTTATGTTCAGTGAACATGTAGATGGGAAGGGAACGGATAGAAGAAAAACAATAGCTGCATAAAGTGGTATTCCTGAAAAGATGTGTTCCATGGTCATGTTGGTGTGTTATACTTAAGGGCTGAGATGCAGCAATGACAAGTGAAAGTTTGTGGGGCTGATTTGATTGTCATAACAGATTAAGTATCACTCATTTCAAGTTTACTTTTATTTTAAAATCTAATTTGTTTTGTGTGACTTGAATTGTGGGTGATGGGGTATGGGGTTTTTAGGGATTTTTTTGGTTGGTGTGGATTTTTGTGCGTGGGTTTGGTTTTTTATTTCTTTTAATAGCATATGCTGAGTTTGCTGTCTCAGAAGCATCAAAAACACCACTACTTAGATGTGTAAGTGTAGACAACCCTCTTGGATCACATCAAAACAAGATATGAAATCTCTTCAGAAGTGCAATTGATGGCAGTTGGGATGATGATGTGGGCAAAGCAAGAAAAATGCTCTTACAGCTTGTGTTTGTGGGAGGGAACATGGGTTTTGCAGATTTAATGGTGAAATGAGGAAATCCATTTGCAATGCTGAGGATGTTTACATCTGTAAAACACATGTGCACTAGCTGAGAAGGTGGCTGTGATATTTCTAATAAGGATGTGAAGTAACAGTTAGCCTAAGACTGATACATGTACATTCTTTTGTAAGGGTGTTGTTTTAGACAAAGTGCGTCCTATGTTGCAGGAATGATAATTTATGTTCTTGCTATACAATGTGTTTTTCCCCAGAAAGGGAGAAATCCCATGATTGAGAAGGAAAAGAGCCAACTGAATTTTAATCTGAGAATCTGTCAGCTTTTCTAGTATAAACAGGCTAGCCATGTGCTGCTACTGCTGATGGCATGTTTTTTTCTCATGTAGATGATAAATCCCTTTTGACGTTGTTTTATATAACAGAGAAAAGGGCATTTAACTAACTAAAACCAGTGTGGAGTTACCTGTGACATTTCCTCAGGGCTGTGTATGTTTGTATTTTGGGACTCATTTGCTTGACAAGATTTGTAGCTAGTTAGGCAGGGGATCTGATAATAATTCTTAAAATTGGAAGCAGCATTCCTGGAACAGAGATACTCTTGAATTCAGAGGAAGATCCAGGAAATAAATGCGACATAGATCTTGTGATAGAAGTAAGGAGGAACCAGAGGTTTCTATGGTATTATCAATGTTTTCTTGAAATATTAAAGACCCTTTAATCACCCTAAAATACTTACCATGGTATTGCCTGAAAGTCTATTTGTTTGATTTTTTAAAAAATAAATTCCAGGTGTCTGGCCACAGAAAGGTATTTAAGCATCCTAGAATTGCTTACAAAAAGTCTCTTATTGTACGTAGTAACTATACGTGGGCTGATTAGCTAAAAATACCTTCAAAAAACCTGAAGAGGAGGCATGGACTCCCACGGTTTTAGTCACATTACAGTGAGGGTTTTGGTCTCCTGCACACAAAGCAGTAGCCTGGTTGGTACTGCACGGCAACAGTTAACAGGCTTGTGCCAGAGCTGTCAGCATTCCCGCTGACATCAGTGCTATCTGAGGCAGTAAACAGAAAGCAGCCATGACTGTTCTTCCTGTACTGGGGCAAGCTAAATAAAACACTAGTCAGATGGAGAGCAACGAGGCTGGTAAGAAACTTTAAACTCTTCAGAAAGTTGTTGATGTAGAAAGGGGACTCTGAAAATGTTTAAATATTTAGGTAAATAGAGAACTGTGTTTTCAAATCTTTCTGGAGGGAAGGATGATATTTGTAACTCATACAGCAATGCTTCAAAGTAGGCAAGCATTTTATAGGAAAGAAATTAGTTGTATTACCTTTTTATTCAGGAGTCTCTTTGCTATAGTTAATCAAGAATGACTGTACAAGTTCTCAACAACTTGACTTTTTTTCTTAGGAAAAAAACAAACCACAACAAAGACAAAAACCTTAAATATGTGAACTTCTTTATGCATTTTATTCAGAGCTACTGTTTTTAATAGAAACTGAGCACTTGAGTCCTAGCATTCATTGTAGTAATTTATAAATAAGTTTAGGTTAAGGCTTTGACTTATACCACTCCTGGAATGAATGTGAATACTGTTGCAATTATTTTTTAAGTATTACTATCCTAGAGGGCATTTTTTAAATGAGACTTCAGTTCTTTGTAAGAGACTGCTACAAGCTTCCTACTGCACGTTGAAAATCACTTCTTTAAAAGATGTTTTCGTTCTCAGAGAACTTGGGTGGCTTCTTGTAAACACAGAGGATGGTATTTAGAATGTCAGTCAAAGCAAACTATCTGGCATAAGAAGCTTCTTTTGGGAGAAAAGAGTGCAAAGGCAAAAAGTGATACACAGTGTAACTTTAGAAAATGTCAGAAATGTAATGTAATACATGTAATGTAATGTATACGTGAACATTTTTCCCTCTAATGGGGTTTTGTGTCGTTATGTGGATGTTGGTGTATCATGAAAGAAATAAGTACTACTCTCTCCTCCCTTTCAGACAATCGAAGGAAAGTAGAACCACCTCTTGGAGGTCATGATCCTCGAACAGCGGTTCAGTTAAGAAGTCTCAGCACTGTTTTAAAACGCCTCAAAGAAATCATGGAGGGGAAGAGCCAGGTAATTCTTTTAAACAATTTGCAGGCCAAACCATCTAGAAAATTATCTGTTTTCTGGGCTTCTCTGACCTTTGTTTTTGGATACATTGTGGTGGTTTTGGTTTATTTTTTTTGATGTTTGAGGGATGAGTGAATAAATTCGAAAAGCATTGTGTGAATGCAGGGGAAACCATTTCAGTTGATGCTGACTTTTGACTTGTCAGACATCTGTCATATTGTGGGAGTTAATCATTGCTGTTACTGGGCTCCTCGTGCATGGACCGGATGCTTTCACTTTATAGACTCCTGCCAACCTAGGTATTACCTAATCTAGTATTACCTGATGGTTTTCTCTGTAGAAGGCTAACCACGGGCAGGTGAAACACATTGACTGTCACAAATGGTAATAAGAATTCTGGTAATTAATTAAATCTGCTACTTACTGTGGTAATGATTGGTCAGCAGTATTTACTTGAAAGGCTTGTCCTGTTAGTCAGTTTTATTTAGCTAGAGAAGGGTCTGGTGGTTGCTACTGACTTGCTGATTTCACCTCCATCTGCTGAGTTGGACTGTACCTTTAACAGGAGGACATAGTTGAGAAAAGAAGCCACAACTATTTATAAGTGATGGTATAAATAGCTGTGTCTGTGGGCAAGACATGAACAGGCAAAAGTACATTTAATTACACTGATTTAGGAAGAAAAAGGCTTTTAACTTGATTGCTTTTACAGGTAGACTTTGAGTAAACTCACTTAGCTTCCAGTGCTATTCTGCTTGTAAGAATAAGTTTGCTTTGGTAGAAAGGGCAATAATTTTGAGGGTGAAGCAGAAGGTTTTCATTGCAGTAAGCAGGGCATTGAGTGTGACACCTGCTAATAATTCAGTTTGAAGGCCCTAGAGATTATCAGACATCTTTGAATGTACTGGAGGAGTGCTGAAACGGATAGGATGCAGCACTAAATGAATATGACCAGGGGTTTATCTGGAAGTGGTATGTTAGTTGTCAGCATACTGACTTCTGTACTAAAGATAGTGCATCACTGCCTTTGACTGCAGTCATGTCTTGTTTGAGTCACTCTAAGCAAAAGTTTCTTCCTACTGTGGGCTTGGCCTGTCTCTACAGGAGACCACTGTGCTGCTGTAGAAAGCTTTCTCAGATTCTGGAAGATGCTGTTCTAATGAGCTTCTAGTTCTAATGGGGGCCAGACTCCTGTTCTGAACCCTTCCTTGTAGGCTGTTCTTGTCATGAGCATTGGCTCTGAGAAGGCAGAGAGCTGGAAGGTGTCATCAGCAGTGGCTCAGTTTTTAGATGTATAGTCATGTGCAAAGGGGGCAGAGGCACTGCTGCTTCAAACAGTTCTGTGGTAGAGTCAGAGACTTGGCTTATCATGCAGAGCTGCAGCAAAACCTGTTATTGGCATCCCCTGCGGCTTTGCAGCAAGTCCTTGGCAAAGCTCTTCGCTGCAACTTTCCCTGTTCATCTTAAAAATTTCTAGATTCTCCAAAACGCTATGTTGCCTTGAGCAGTCTTCCACCATTTTCTGTGTGAGTTTTCTTGGGTGAGGACAGCCTGGAAGTGTTGTCTTGTTGATCATAACTCTTCTGGTCTCAAAATTGGTCTAGCAGCTATGTCAAACTTTACTTTGTGAATGTGCAAAAATAAACCCCAATTCAGGGTATGGGGTTTTTTTGATTATGTGAAAATCAGGGCATGGATCGCTTTTCCTCTCTGTGGTTACTCTTTCTCTGGTTGTTTTGAGAAAATACTTGCAACAGTTTCTCTTCCTAAATAAAAACGTGGAGTATTCAGTCCCTCTGAAAAGGCTTATTGCCAGAACTGAACTCTTGCAAAGAGTGTTTCACATTCAGGGCTGTCATGTGACCATTAGCAGTTGTTTCCATCCATGGTAGTTGCAGCTGGTGTGCTCAGAATCATAATTGAGAGACTTGTCTTGCTCTATAGCTTCAACACCAAATGGAAGTTTTTTGAAATGAAAACAAGACAAAAATTCCTTCGACTGCACCAATATATGTTGTTGTCTGCTGAATGTGAATTCTACAGTTGTCATCTCATAGGAGTTAACCTGGAACTTTGAAATAGCATCAATAAGGGACACAGGCCTTTACAACTGTTTACTGAGGTGCTGAAGAATTTTTTACATGTATCTATAATCCTTTCAAAATATTAGCTGTTGAAATTATCTTCCTGCACTGATAATTCCTGATAACTTGATTTACCTCTATATAACAACTTCAGGTAATGTATGGGTGGGGTTTTTACTTTTTTTAATGATTATTTTCTTTTTTAACTGTGCTAGTTGAGAGTCTTTCGCGTTCTGGGGGCAAATGAGAGGAAAGAGCAATCAGTACTTGCTATGTTTGTTTCTTTTTGACCTTTATCTGCAGCTCATGATAGTTTTTTATCTGCTTTGCTTCCATCTTGGATCAAGGAGGTTGAGTCTTACTACATTCACTCTCAGAGTTCAGAGCTCTCAGCTCCCTATAAAACCACATGAAAAATCCTTTCTATGCAAGAGTGTGTACACACACGCACATATATTTGAATATATGAGCACAATCTACACAGCAGCATGAAACTAAACACGCTTGTTTTATTTACAAAAAAAGTCTTTTATCTGCTGTCTTCTTTTGTAGGACAGTGACTTGAAGCAGTACTGGATGCCTGACAGCCAGTGCAAAGAATGTTATGACTGCAGTGAGAAATTTACCACCTTCCGGCGAAGGCACCACTGTCGACTTTGTGGGCAGATCTTCTGTAGTCGATGCTGCAATCAGGAAATCCCTGGAAAATTCATGGGCTACACAGGTAGGGTTTATCTGCTGAGGAGCAGAACAGTTTCTCTGTGCTCAGTTCTGTTTGGGCTACTGCATTGTAGGTCCTGGCATTTCCTAGAAAATGCTGTACGGGTCTGTCTGTAGTGGGCTTAAAAATGAGGAAAAAGAACCACAGGACCTGATTCTACCAATTTCTGTACGGACAATGGTGGATTACGCCATGCCTGCTTATTTTTATCACACTAAATCCATCATGACAAAACAAATATAGTCACTATTTAACAAGGGTATGCACTACAGAAAGTGTGCTCAAGGAAAAGCTGCTCTTAATAACGGTTGTTTTAAAATGTAATGAGCCACATGTTCTAATTGAGTGTGAGGGAGACTCTTTTAGATACCAGTTACCAAATTCTAGACATGTTCTAGTGGAGGTAGTGTTTTCCAGACATCAGCAGGTACGTCATATTTGACTGGCCGTTGTGGTACTATCATTTCAGTATGCACATGTGTGCTCTCTCGCGCGCTCTCTCTCTCTCTCCCTGCCCTGACAACCTGTCTCTCTTACTGATCTTGTGTTACACGTCATTGGCCTTGGAAAAATTCCCTGAGTGCGTAATTGTCTGAGGTTTTGCCCTTTAAGGGAATATGAGAATTAAACTTGCAAAGAGGTTTTGAAACAGAAAATCCTTCTGTTTTCAGCACTGTACACCTCTGATCCTGTAGGAACAGAGTGCTGTTTGTTCCTGTTCACTCACACTGTCTGGTTCCCCTTTCCACAGGGGATCTCCGAGCCTGCACTTACTGCCGTAAAATAGCCTTAAGCTATGCACACTCCACAGACAGTAACTCCATTGGAGAAGACTTAAATGCTTTGTCAGATTCCACATGTTCTGTGTCCGTGCTGGATCCTGGTGAGCCGCGCACACCAGTTGGGAGCCGCAAAGCCAGCCGCAACATCTTTCTGGAGGAGGACCTAACCTGGCAAAGGTAAAGTGAATGGCCACATGGTGAGCTCTAGAGTCTTAACTCTGTTTTCAGGCTGACAGCTGCCTAGATAAAACTGGGTGGTTTCCACTTAGGAAATTTAGAAGTGTATCTTCTGTAAAAAGAACCTAATCCTGTGCTGATTCCAATACTCTTGTCAAGTTGAAATGTGGAAACTTTTGTAGTGAAGTTTTAAGTTATTTGCAGTTCTTCCTTCTACCTGCTGAACCAGTGATTCTGTGCTAGTGATAGTGCAGAGCTTTATCTTCAGAGTTAAAAAAGATGGAACTGGAATCGTTCCTTCTAACCACCTTCTTGCCGTTTTGAAAGGCAAGTTGATGTAACAGTGGTGCTTTACCTGTTCAGGTTTTGAATTGGGCAGGAGAATATAAGGAATGCTGTCCGTGTAAATAAGAGAAAAATGGTGGAAGTAACCACCTGTTTCAAATGAAGTGGGATCAAAGGGACAGCTGTAAAGGTTCTCTGATCTCCTTTCAAAGTATATTTATTCCTATTGTTCTCAAATGAGGGGATCTTTCTATTTGGAATGTGAATAAAAGACCACTGTACTTCTCTGTGATATTCAAGTTTCTGAGGACCTTGATTTAATTGAACGTATGGGGAGGAAGAAATAATTGGATGTGGTATTTGTGCTCATTTCTCTGAAAACAGAAGAAAAGGAAGATGTGAAACTACTGAGGAGGTCTCGAGTCAGAACCTTTCTTTAACTGAGAGGTAGTGTTTGTGACATGTGCCTCTAAGCAGATCTCTTCTGATAGTATTAAAAGAAAAAAACTCAAACCCAACTGTCTTCAGAAAGTGTTCCTACTCTGGCTTTGCATATTGCTTTCGGAGTATGGTGCTCCTGTGTGGAAGCACTTGGATAATCAGCTTTAGATCTACATACAGCAAAGTAATGTTATGGTCATTTAAAGCAGTAACGTAACAACACTTGGGACAAATACTACCAAATTTTTGAATTGGGGAATAAGGATGTGTTCTCTTCAGGTGTACAAAATAACTAAGGTACTGTTAGTTTTGTCTTCTGATATGTTATTAGTATTTTTATTATGGCAGTTCAACAGCTTGTAGACACGAACATGTAAAGAAAGTATTTGTATCTTTATTTTAGCACTCAGAAAATACAGATAACTTTCGATAATAGAGCACTTTGTCTTGTTGGGAGACGCTGAGTGAACGTGGGCTGCTTTTGTGTGTGAGAGGAAAAGAGACCGAGATTATGTGGTTTATTGTTGCTTAGGAGGATTAACATTTTCTTCAGTGCTTGTTGCTCTTAGTGTAAAACTTTGCAGCAGGCTACAGGGCTTTTCTTAAATACTGTGTCTGGTAGTTCTGGATTGACCTTAAGAGGTTTAAACTCGAAATATTGAATTTAAATGGTACCACAATTGAAACTGGTGACTCACAACTTCATAATAGAGCAGTGGTTTTTTGTTTTAGTATGGGGCTTCTGTGTGAGAAGTAGTTTGTTTCAGAAGAAAATTGAGGAATTGAGTCTCCTTCTAAAATCATGGATCTGAGATAAGGCTCTTGCTTCTCCTGCTGTCATGTTGCAAAGCAGCCAGAAAAGCATTTAGGCGGGGTAAGGCTGCGTTTACTTGTCAGACGTTGCTCTACTCTTTGAGCAATTGGAACACAGAGTTTCTGCTTTAACTAACTTGAAGGGCCATGTCCTTTTAAAAGTGAAAGAGTGGTGTACTCTGGGTAAGTAAAGCTACCCAGGCAAAGTTGTATTGCTTACAGTTTCTCATGAAGAGCATTTATCACACCAGAGCACAGCCAGTATGGCTGTATCAGTTGATGTGCAGTGGCTTATGTCTGATATGGTTTTGCCAGCGGGATTGATGGTGTATAAACATCTGCTGTCCTTCCTCTTGGCATGGAAGTAAAAGGAGGGCAAAGGTGGTCATGATCAGGTTAAACAATTACAGAAGGTTGTCAGGCTATCTTGGTAAAAGCTGTCTAGCAGTAGCTATAGATAGCATTGCTTGGATTGCAGAGGTGATGTGCTGCGGAGGTGGGGGCAATGTCTCTACCTCCAAAGCATGAATAGCAGCCTATAAGGAAGGAGATGCGTAAGAAAGGGATATAGGAGAAGCAAGTGGGAAGGCAGGATAATACAAGAAGTGAGAAGGGGCTATATTGTCTAAGACTTGAATTTGAAGGGAGAAGCCTTGAGCACTGTCTTCCAGATATCACTGGCCTACGGATGGGAAAGATCTCCCTATTCCCTTATTGATTTAACAGTCATGGGTGTGAGTGAGAGGTAACATGACAATTAATTGTACTTTAATTACAGCTGTTCTGGTGCTTCTGTATGTCACAAATCTTTCAAACATCTCTATCATGCTCCTTTTCATGCAGTTTGATTCACCCAGACTCTGCAACTACCACGTTGTCTGCACGCCTTGGCTCTGTCCAGGAGGATGCAGGGAAGTCACCAGCTAGAAACAGGTAAATTAATCATTTCTGTTCTGGATGAACTCCTAGCGCATTCTTCGCTGTAAAGCCTGTAGTTTTGGGCTTGTTTTTACTGAGTGTGCTATTACATGTCTGAAATGGGACATGCCACTACCCATATGTAGTGGTGAGGAAAGACAATTTGTGTACATATTCATATTAATGAATGTACTGCTTTTGAAGAATATCATTTGCTGCTGAGTTGGTCAAACAGAAGTGGTGATGAAGAGGACAGAAAGGGAAAGAAGTGGCTAAGAAAGGTGCAATTCTGAGGAAGCTGAAGAAAGGGGAGTAACACATATTTGATAAAGGCAGGTAAAGACTGAGGTCATGGAGGAGCAGAGGTGTAGGTATTTTTTATTTGTTTGTATTATGTGCGTCCCCATCTGCTCTTCCATTAAGGATAATCTTATTTAAGTTACCAGACTTCCTTGGGCTAAAATCCCTTCATAGATCTTTATGCAAGAGTGCTGGAATGAACTTTAAATTGTTCGTGAGAGCTTTAGTATAAGTTGTGAGTGCTTGAGCTTAATCCCACTAAATAGGGTGGTATTAGAGGAACAATCTCTCACTTCACAGTGCTTCAGCTATGGTACTGGTTACATACTTCTTTTATGGTTAAAGTGAGGAAATAAAGGTAAGGCAAGGATACCTTACAGAGCAAAGATAATCCAGATTTCAAAATTGAAATCGGGAGACATTCAGAGATTTCTTTGCATTGGTGTTACAGGAATGCAGAATGTTTAGCAATTTGGAGGGACCTGGCAGGACCAGCAAAGACTAGGGAATTCAGTTGAGAAGGATGCCGGGTGTGCCTTTTGGAGAAAGGCACAAAAGGATAAAAGCTTGGAGCTTTTATCTTCTGTGTGATGAGAATGGTTAGGAGGAGATGCATGCACACTGACTGGACAGCTGAGACCCAAAGAGCTCACCTGGGGGAGTAAAATACTGCTGAATAAGCTAGTACCAAAAATCAATTCTGGGCAAACATGGAAAGAGTTAAAAGTTAATAGTCCAGAGTTAAAAGGTCAATGCTAAATATCTGCAGTGACGTCAAGAAATGTCTTAAACCTTGAGAATGGTCTTCTGCTTCCTCTTTGAATTGATGTTGTCTATTTTAGAAGGCCTTTGTGGTTTGTTCACACTTGTAATAGTAGGAGGGTTCTAAGCTTGATATGGCAAGCCAAAATTGCTCATTTGACTTACATTTTAACTTTCTGGCTATGCCATAGTACTCACCTGGCTGGACACATGTAATGATGAGGTATCTGTCAAAGTTTTGAATGTGTGGAAACAAAGCTATTGGCTCTGGGCTAAGCAATGTTAGCCTTTAGATCTTCTCAAAGCAGCTGTAGCCATTTCTTTGAGAAAAGCTTGACTGTGCCTCCTTCTAGATGAGGTGAAGCAAAAAAGATGCAGGTTGAGTGCATTTAGATGCAAGTAGCAGGGTACATATTTCTATTTGTTTTCCCTATGAGTGAAAAATGTTTCTTGTTCTCAGTCTTGTTATTTGTGATGGGAAAAACCCCAGCAGAACAGTCAGATGTTGCAAGCAGAGGGATTCAAACTGTTCCTTTGCAGGTCCTTCTAAAGGATAGGCATTTTCATTGCAAAATCTCGTCCTCTGTTTTAAAAAAAGATACGTGGGACTTTACTGTATATAATTGTTGATGATAAAGACAGAGATACGAAATCTGGCTGTTCTAACTCTTGTTTAATGCCCAAATAAAAAGTACCTGCTGCTTTTACAGATAGGTGGCACAGTTAAACGAGCTCGTGCAAAACATCTGGGAGAAATGTTTAATGATGGACTTCCATGTCAGTCTCGTTTTCCACGTAAGATTACTTTCTGTTAAGCTGCATAACTCTGCCAGTTCTAACTTTGAGATCATTTGAACAGTACAGAGTTTTAGCCTTCCATGAATGCCTGACAATGACAAAGCTTTTGCTTATCACTCCTAGATGTATATGGATGTTGGGCCAACATAGTTTCCTTTGATTTTGCATATGACATAAAGGACCTAACTAAACCCCTTTATCCTCAAGAAACAGAGGAGAAAAAACTAGTGATTTTGAGACTGTTGTACCTTCAGTACTAGTTCCTTGAAGTACAAAGGCTGAAATAGGATGGCATTACTATTTCATGTCTGGGGTCAGCCACATCATCCATTGAGAATTCTTGGGAATAGCAAGCTCTATGAAATTATCTGGGTTTCATTCCAAAGATTAGAGGCTGACAACAGCTCTCATCACTGAGACTGCTGCAAGCCTCTTGAGTTAGTTCAGCATTGGCATTTTGAGCTTCCCTGTTGCTGTATGCAGAATTGTTTTCCATCCTCACTCCTTAGAGTGGTGTTAGCACTAATAGCCTACACTGCATTCTTTTTGCTGCTGTGTGATGAGAAGTTGCACTCTGGTTTTTCAGTCTCGGTCTAGTTGTGTGTTAATGGAGCAGAAGGTACCTGGAACTTGTATTTGCGTTTATAACTTCGCAATGATTATTGCAAAATGGTGTGTTTGTAGTGGAGTGCATAGCCAAGATTTCCTGACAGCTGGGCTGAGATAAGGGTGTACCATATCACAGTACAAGGAAGGTTGCCAGTGACATCCAGCTTCAGAACGCGGTTTACCCGCTCTGGGGAACAAGTGCTCAAAGTTTCAGACTCTGCAAGATTTTAGCCATATGTTTGAGAGTTGAGGACAAGGAATTTTAAAAGGGGCAAGGAGAGGGGGAGATCTCAGTGCTCTGTTACAGAGATCCTGATACTGGCTGCCCATGCTGCCATCTGTCTTGCCTCCAAAGTACTGGAGCTTCTAATTACACAACATTCCATTCTTTCCCCAGTCTATTCAAGTACAGACATATATGAATTGGTGTGCCTAAACGTAGTTCTAACTGCTTCCTACAAAGAACTTTACAGAAGTTTATGTTTAACTTAGAAGTTCCAAAGCAATACACTTGCTTCCTAGGGATCCTTTCTTCTGCTTTGACAAGGAAGAAAGCTTTAAACAGTGAGTCTGTACTGACCAGGGTAAATGACGTCACAGGCTTGAGTTTGTTTTTAGCATGCTATAAGCCACAGGCCTGCTCTGGTGAAGCTCCACACAATAACACAGTTCAATTCTTCTCTTTCCCACTACAGGTCAGCCAGCATCACTAACCTGTCACTGGACCGGTCGGGCTCACCCATGGTGCCTGCCTATGAGACGTCGGTCAGCCCCCAGGCCAGTCGCACTCATATGAAGGCAGAGACCAGTGAGGATGAGCGGAAAATCCTTCTGGTATCTTTCAGTCTTGTTTGCCTTGCTTTGTGAAGGCAGTGAAGTTTGCCTTCCTTATGTCATGCAGTAGGAGTGGTTTGCTGCCTTCAAGGGCTCTTCTCTAAGCACTCTTACCTGAACCTCTCCTCCAGGTGGTGCAGGGATAGAGCATATTGATGTTGCTTTGGACGTTACTATCTTCCTGAAACAAAACATAGTTTCATGTGGTGTTTGCATGAAGATCTTCACAGCTTTAGTCTTGATAAGTGTGTTACGCAGTGTGGAGTTGGTGTATGATGGCTCCTTGTGGAACCTGTCATGGTTGCAGCTGTAATGCAATGATCTGATTTTGTATTTCTCCAAGTTGTGATTATCCCTTTCATAGGCCATGTAATAAGAAACCTCAAATAACTGCTTTGAAATAGTTGCACTGTGATGAATGAATTAAAGCTGTTACAGCTTATTGGGCCAAAACATAACTTGGCCCCTCCCTTTGTTTTCAGAATAAGTAAAACATTTTGTAGAAGGTTGTAATGATGTACTTTTTCAAAGAAAAATCAATGTGCAATAGTGTTCTGTGTAATCCTATTATTCCTTCCCCACAGAGGCAGTGTTGTAGGTTGCAGTTACTATACAAGTTTCAGTAAAAAATAGCGTTTCTTTTCTTTGAGGGAAGGGAAGTGTATTCAGCAAAGGAGGTAAAGAAGTTGCAGAGAAGGGAAGGCAATGTTTTTCACATATTAAAAGATTAAAGATTGTTCCCCATTGCCTGTTTAAAATCAGGAAGGCTACTTCTGTGTTGTTGGGTTCTTCCTGCTGTCAGCAGAATGCATACAAGTACTCCTGAGGGTGCAGAAACACTGACTCTTGTTTAGTTGCAAAACTCCTTTCCAGGTTGCTCTGTAAACCACATGAGGGAGAGACATGTTTAAGCACATCTTTATAGCACCCTGCTTCATGCATACATGTTAATGTAGGAACAAGGAAATTTAAACTCCTATGAATGCAACTTGAACCAAGACATTCAAGTCCCAGTGCACTTCAGCTTTGCTTTGTTTAATTTTTTGTCCATTTTCTTCCTTGGGGGGAGAAGAGGTTTGGTAGTATCACTTCTGTTCATGTAGGAGCAGGAGACACAGTGTCAGTTAATGTAGGATTTCCTAATGCCTTTCCATTGTTTTTTTAATGCCTTTAGCATGTGGAGTTAACCCTATATCAGCAGTTAATTTAAAGGTTCACCTAGTCCACTCAGAAGACTAATGACCTTTGTTCATGAAATAAAGGTGGGGGAAGTTGTAGATACGCTGGTGTAAGCACATACTTCTGTGAACTGGAGGTCAAAACCCTTGAGTTAAAAGGATTTGCTATGTTCTGGCAGGTTGTCCAGTTTACTATATTCTCAAGTACAAGGCAGCTGAACTGTGGAATCTCCAGTTGCATCAAATCATGTGATCCTATCATGTGTTCTATTACTGATCCATTTGACTCTGTACCTGATACAGAAGGGGAGCTACTGACATTGATTTTAGGATAATACCCATGATACCCACTGCTGGAACAAAAAGCAGAAGGCCATTCCAGTAACAAAAGTGGAGCAAAACTCTTGGATCTCAGGGCACCCATGGGGAAGTGCAATAGTGTGTGTCTGGCAGTTAACTGTCAAGCTGCAACCAGT
The DNA here is from genome assembly GCA_035584735.1 of Pseudotriccus pelzelni. Lineage (NCBI taxonomy): Eukaryota > Metazoa > Chordata > Aves > Passeriformes > Tyrannidae > Pseudotriccus > Pseudotriccus pelzelni. The sequence goes on along the minus strand of JAWMRA010000164.1, from coordinate 24,898,740 downwards.
TAAAATTTAATTAAAGCTTTTTTTCCTGTTACACAAAAATAGAACAAATGAGGCATTTGAGAAAGTGAGCTGCAGTGTCTCTTCTCCACCCCTTGAGGTGCTGTGCTGCTTTCTCAAAATAATCCTAGATCCTGATTTTTCCCTCTGCAACAACAGATGGTGCTGTGCCAAGCCAGGGCACATATGGGAAGGCAAAAGGGGCCAGGCACAGAGAGCGAGCTCAGTCACAAAAGTCAGTGCTCATGTTTAACAGGCCCAAAAATAAGTCTGAGGGCTTTTGATCTAGAAGCTGATCTGAAGGCCCAGGTTGATGCCTTTGAAACCAGTGCTAACATTAGACTTGTAAGTAACTTGCACATCTCCCTTTCCAGGACTCAGTCCAGCTGAAAGATCTGTGGAAAAAAATCTGCCATCATAACAGTGGGATGGAGTTTCAAGACCATCGCTACTGGTTGCGTACACATCCCAACTGCATTGTGGGAAAAGAGCTGGTCAACTGGCTCATCAGAAATGGGCACATAAGCACAAGGTAAACTTGATGCTTTAGTATAGCAGGTGTCTTCTGTCTGTGTGAGAGGAGGTTGTGAGTTTGAGCTGGTACAGGGTACCTTAGACTGCAGAGACAGACTCCTTTGCAGGGAGATGAGAAACAAAATTCAAATCTCTCCTTTACTGCCTACTGGAGCAGGCAGCATTCTGACTCCATATGGCCCATAATGACAGGGGACAGGGGTCTGTCTTGTTTGGAAACCAGTATGGGAGATGGCTTATGGGACAAGTATCACTCACTTGGAGAACAGTGAGTTCAGTGTTACAAAGATTGTCCAAAATGTTCACTGATACTCCAAAGAGCAAGTCTGCCCTTGACATCAGAGATCACTAATAGTGTTTGATAGCTACATTTTTGGTGGAACTGGCGGACTCTTAATTGTATAAGTGAATATAAAGAATCTGGTGTATTTAATTATATGAGAACAGCATAAAAGTGAGATGGTTCGTAAGTGTAGAGCAACAGTCCTCCCTCAGAGATGCTCAGTATACATAACTCAAGTTAACAATACTGGAGAAGCGCAAACAATGTGTCTTAATCATCTGTTGGACACCTCAACTGAGTTCAGAGTACTTGCAGTCTCTTTATCTAGCTCCATGCTTGAACTAGTACACTGTGCTGCCTCACCATAGTATTTTGAATTGCATCTGTTTAAACATGGCAATGGGATATTGAAGAGTCAAACACTGGGTAGCAAATGACTCTTTCTTTTTGTAGTGTGCTTGTACCATAAACCATATGTGTTTAGAACTAGACTTAGAAAACCATTTCTATTCTTATACTTCCAGGGTCCAAGCCATTGCAATAGGACAGGCGTTGGTTGATGGCCGCTGGCTAGAATGTGTCAGTCATCATGATCAGCTCTTCAGAGATGAATATGCTCTCTACAGACCGTTACAGGTAAAGAAGTAGGAAAGCTGAAAGCTATGCTTCTTGCTGGGTTTGACTGGTGACTAGAATCTTTTCCAATCCTGTTCTCTTGGAGCTACTTTGGTCAGGCAAAGAATTGTTCCAGTAACTTAGAATTAGGCTTCCTGAAAAGCTGCATGTGTTGGTTTCTGGGCAAAGTGTATGCAGTCACCCATGTTGGCTAGGGACAGCAGGCATTCAAAACTGCTTAGCAGTGACAGAATATGTGCAGTAGAATGAACTTGTTCTTTAGTGCTACTTAGTCACAACTCGTGTAGAAGCAGGGACTAGGCAGAAAGTAGGTATGTGGGAAGTGTAAAGAAATACTTGTTTCCTGTCACTTCATACCAAGGGGGATGACTCTATGACTAACTTGGCTCAGCCCACTGAGAGTATCCTCTGATTTTTAAAATGTCTGACCTGCATTTGTGGCAGGCTGCTTATTATTTCAGCAGAGCTACACTTTAACAGCTTTTTTCCCTTCCTTGTATTCTAGAGCACGGAGTTCTCAGAAACCCCATCTCCAGACAGTGACTCTGTGAACTCTGTAGAGGGGCACTCAGAGCCATCCTGGTTCAAAGACATCAAGTTTGATGACAGTGACACAGAGCAGATTGCTGATGAAGGAGAAGATAACTTAGCCAGTGAGTTTCACCTGAATCTTGTTCTCCCTTTGCCTTTTCCCCTGTTGTCCCCAGTCCCTCAGGACTTAGTAGTTTAACTGTCTTGCTTTATGTGTTTGTGTTTCTGTGTGTGTGCATGGGGCTGTAAGGATCTAAGCAAACTACAACCTGGCTAGTCTTCCTGATTCTTACAATGGATGCAGTATTTTGTATTTAGTGGAAGTGGTAGAGCTTCATACTTCTAATGAAGGAGAAGCATGTAAATTGCTGCCTTCTGTTTCTCAGGCAGACTTCTTGATTTGGGCCCTACAGTAGTGCAATAAAGAATATCCAAAATGCCAGCATGTCCACATGAAGATAAGATTAGAACTATGAAAATACTGTATTCCTGTAGTATTGCACACTGGTCTTTATGTATTAAAGGCAATTTCTCTCCTCTCCGGTACCCTCATAACACCCATTTGAACCCTTCTCCTCCCTGTATCTTCCCCCTCACCCAACACTAAAAGACTCCGCCAGCCCTAGCAAGCGCACTTCAGTCAGCAGCTTCCAGTCCACAATGGACAGTGATTCGGCCGCCTCCATCAGCCTGAACGTGGAGCTGGACAACGTGAACTTCCATATCAAGAAGCAGTCCAAGTACCCACATGTGCCCCCTCACCCTGCCGACCAAAAAGGTACGAGGTAGTCACCAGCTGGAGTTGCACATGATGGAGAGCTGGGCCCTAGTATTACTGACCTATTTGGACACTACTTATGTAGCTGTCTTACATAGGGAAAAATACGATATTTAACTGGCACTTGCTTGCAGTTTTGATATGTTCACCTCTGAGGACACTCAGTAGACCTGTTGAAACACCTTCTCTGCAGAGTGTGTAACTTCCCCTGTGACTTTCTCTTTGCAGTTGAAATAAAGTCTCTTGCCCATACATAATAGGGACGATCATATATACATTCTGGCTAACTGGGGTGGAAAAATAATCTACACATAAAACAGTTTGATAGGTGTCTCTACAGTTTGAGATGGAACTGAAAAAAGCAAGCAAAGAGTAAAACTCCAAACAACAGAAAACCAAAATTAACTTGGAAGAGTTCTGTGCTGACTTATAATTGTACCTTAATAAACTCACATTTTACAGAATTGTCTTACTGATGAGCAGTAAGACCTAACTTAATCTGTATACGTAATATTTGTTTAAAAGAGATCATACACCAAAATGAAGTAGGAAGAAATCAAATACTTACCTTGAAGACTTCAAAGGCTTTTCTCCTAAATAAGTGCTAAATTGAAAGACTCTGTAGGCAAAGTCCTTATTGAAGAAATAATGTGTCTGCCTGTTAATGATTGCATTCTTGAAATAGGATAAAGGCTGTCTGAAACCAGGGCTTGCCACTGGCTTGGGTCTAGTATATTCTAGTTGCTTTACATGCTGGGTAGCAATTGGTGTCTTTGCGCTGCTTCTTTACCTAAGGTTACATCAGCTTTGTAGACTTTTGTCTTTGGCTGCTTCTAAGGAGTTTCTTATTTTTAATAATTGTCTCACCCCACCCCTTCAGTATTTCCAACTTTAAAAGACGAGCCATCGTTAAAGAATTTGTACTCCTAATTAATTCATTCTTCTATAAAGTCTTAACAGGTCTTTTGTGTTGTTCTGGATTGGAATGGAAGACCTGCCTTACGTTTGCATACAGATTACATTTTCTGAAACTGAAATGGTCACTGAAGAGAGTGAGGGAGGAGAAGTGGTCACAGCTTACTTTTGAAGTATCTTAGACATGGGGGACAGAATGAGGCAAATTGGAGGGGGCATTTATTGGTGCCTATTGTAGTCACCTAATGTTATTTGCTAAAAATGTGTCTAGAAGGAAGAAAATCTAACTGCTTCTTTTTTCCCCTCAAAGAGAGAAGCAGAACAGGTTCAAAAGTTTGAGCTGATGTCAGATGACTCAGCAGGGATGGGTTGTCAGCACTACTGACACCAGCTTGTTATTGGTTCCTTTCAACCTGTTTCCAGCTCATGCCCTAATCAAATGAAAAGCTAATGCATCTACAGGGAAGGAAACTGTAGAGAGGGTTAATATATCAATGAATTCCTTTTAGGAAGGAGAGATGCTGGATTAAGTGAGCTTGAAACAGGCCCAGGTGTGTTGCAGTATCTTACGAATTTACAGCTGTAGCAGGTTTATCTTTATCAGTGTGTGATCGCAATAAAGTAGGCAGTGGTCAGTTTGGCTCTGGTAAGTGTTAGAGGATGTGCAGGGTGTTAATCCTGGTTTCAGACATATTTCAGTCTTTATCTCCGTGTACAAAAAGCAGTACATGATGAAGGGGAAATACGAGAGCGCCTTTCTCTCTCAGAAACCGTTGACCAAATCAAGGCTGCTCATAGGCAGAACTGAAGCTCTTGTGAGAAAGATTTTGATGATGGAGAGCTCCGAGAAGATCAGCAGAAAAGGCAAATGCTGAGGCAACTAACAGTAGAAGACTTCTGCTTTTGAATTATGTGTGTTGACAGCACTCTGCTAGATTTGGTCAGTGTGTGCTAGTGTTTGTTACCTGTTTGTGAAACGTGGTCTCTTAACCAGATTATTTTGTAGGCATGAAATTTGTTAGTAGGAAACTGGTAACAAGTGCTTCTGAGAGAATGGATTTCTCTGGAGGGGATAATATCAGTAATATTCCCAGGACTGGGATAGAGTGGAGTTGTCATGGAAATGCACTGTGGAGATGTAGATATTATCCTGCAATTTTTGGAAAAAAAGTCTATATCCTCTGCAAATACAGAGGACTTAGTGTACTTTTTTTTTTTTTTTGGTAATAATTCCTAGCATGGTGATCTCTAGAGAAAAGACTTAACCAGGGAGTGATAAGTTTAAATTAATGACAATATACTGAACAGCCAGAAACACTTCCTGGCAGTAGGCAGACTGAAACTTTACTTAAGTGGGACAAAACCTTACAGCGCATGCTGTAGTGCATAGAGTAGTGAAATACATGACTTCCAAAACTTTATTCTGGAAATACTGCAATGAGAGACTTTGTATAATAAAATTAATGTAAGACTTTCACCTTGTTTTTCTGATTATCCTGGCTATATTCAACAAAAGATGCCATCTGGCATATTAGAGTATCACAATGGTTCGACAGCCAAAACTGGATAGTTAAGCATATATGTAAATGGCTTGTGGTTATTTTAAGAACAGAGTGCTGTAGTTACTCAGTGACATGGTGTGTTTGCTGCTATCAGGGCCAGTAACTTCCCTGTGACTGTTATGGACACATTATATTTATAGTATATTCGACTTGATTGTGTTGGCATTGTCTCTTGTCCTTATACTGGGTGACAGTGACTTGGATTTTCTTTGAAATAATGAAGTGAAACTGAAGATCACACCGTCATTTTGAGACTTGTAATTTCCTCACAACTGTGTAAATTACAGTCATTGGGGCGAGGACGGACAGTAGAAAACTTCAAGTGCTAGAAGTGCAGGTCAACTTTGATCTAAGAGGTTAGTGGGTTTCTTCGAATGATTAAGGGACATGCAATGTCCAGCAGTCACAGAGGTCAGCTGCTTTGAAGCAAGGGCGGGTGGATGTATTCACCAGCTGTGTTTTAAAACACAGTGGTTTGTATATAGTCTAATGGCAGAACTTATTGTGATGTTATAGGCTGACTAATGTCTGGTGTGTTTCCATGAAATTTGAGTGACTCCAAGTTAGCTGAGTGTAGTGACTCATTTATAGTATCATCTGCTTAAAGACAGAAGTACTTTATAGTATGTATTAGCATGGAAAAGAAAGATTGTATTCTGCACTTAAATTGGGGTAAGAGATTAAGTGAGAAATTTTAAATGTGGGGTTTAGTTGCTGTTTTTAGAGAGATACAGCTAACAATATGAGAAACTTCATGTTCTAAATGTCTTTGCAGCCAGATATCCTTGACCCTGGTATTTTTGAGTTTGTTTTTGATTCCTGCATCTAGTTAGGAGGGGGGAGGAGAAGAGGACTTGAGTAACCATATACAGTTCCTTATCACCATTGCTCGCTAAGTCTTAGCATGCTGTTGCCAGGAGCCCTTTTAGTTCTTCTTTTGAGAACGTGCCTCAGTTTTCAGGCTACAAAATTTGCTACAGGAACATGCCCCACCCCTCTTTTCCCATTTTATGGAGCATGATGCAAGTAGGGATGATGTGAGGTAAGAAATGTGCATGTTAGCCATTCTAACCATCTCAAACTCACACCTGCAAGTGTGTTACCTGTCTAGTCCAAGAAGTGTGGTATCTCACCTTGTCAGAACTTCCCTGGGGCCCAATCAGAAGTAGTTACAGGAACTGAAGCTGTATTGGAGAGAGCAGTAGAATGGCTTGGGTTGGATGGGACCGTAAAGATTACCTAGTAATCTAGAATCTAAATTATTAGAAGTCTAGAAGGGTTCCTGGTTTGGAGGTGCAACCTCTCTCTTTGTCCAGAGCATAACTAAGGTTAGTTTTCAGCTGGGGATAACTCCTGCTTCGGCTATGCCAGCCAGGGATATGTACCAGACCTAACTGGAGTGTGTTTACAGTAAGAGCTGCTGCCCTGAGGCTTTTGCAAGGAGGAGAGGGATGGAGCCATTAGTATACATGCTCTTGTGTAGGTAGAGCGTGACATGACTTTCTCGAGGTAGTCAGTGGGGCTGTGGGTGAATGAATGCTGAAGGTGAGCCAGCTTTTGTTAAGTAGTTTATTATAGTGCTAGCTCTTAAACTAAGCAGGAGATCAAAGGAATCTGCAAGTAACCAGCAAGCTGCAAGGGAGGCTTGTAACTTCTCTTTGGTACATTGATCCTCTATCAAGTATCTATTTGTAAACGAGCTCAGACTTTTAAAATGGTGGCATGTAAGGGGCCTCCTGAGTGCTGTTCCTCAGAGCCTTGTGATTGCTTATGTCCTGTCAGCTTTCTGTTGCTTTCTGTTGGTGGCTGAAAGCAGCCTGGCTTTGCATTCTGTTCGTGGCAGTAGGTCTAGACCATTGTCAGGAAAGGTGGAAAAGGGTTAACTTTGAACTCCAGGTGATCATGCTGTATAAGAAATTGGGCTACTGCTCTTTTTTCTCCCACTGTAGAATCCCTTTTTGTATCAGTAAGGAACCAACTAAAGGCACAGCAAGCTAACAGCCTCTGGAAAAAACAAGCATTTTGTAGCCATTTGTCATGCAAAATCAAGGTCTAGCAAGCTAAACAAGATTCATAGATGGAGCTTCATCCTATTTCCCATATATAAAGTGATATATCTCTTGCTCTGTTTTGTTGCTGGGAGTCCGCCTCTGTCAGCACAGATTCCTGAAAACACTTTGAACTGTTCTAGACCTTAGACTTTTAGCTCTTGAAAGGCAGCCTTTCTTTTTGTTTCCTTTACTGTGTAAGATAAATCTTGTGTCTGGTCTCTCCTTCAGTCTGAGATGGTTCTGTGGAGTGGGATAACAAAATGGTTTCTGTATTTTTAGACCAGAGTGAGGAGGCTGTTCCCATGGTGTCTGCTCGCATTTTAACACGTTTGTGTTCAGGTTTAGAAAAGGGCGGTCTGGGAAAAGTGGAGTCAACTCCTATTTCAGTCTTTGCTTGTGCCTACTTTGTTTTTTATTTCTTCACATTAATAAGTACTATTTTCTTGTCATTGTAGAACTTTTTGATAAAACAAGAATGAGAGGAAATTCTTATCTTAACCACTCATCAAGCTGTTGCTAAGTTGGTGACTGAAGGCTTAGATGAGTAATGCTGCTTTTTCTGGTGTGGGCGTGTACATTGCAATTATATGGACACACCAGTGTAACCTGTCTCTTTTTTTTTCTTTGTCTCCGCCTATCTCCTTCTTCTCTCTTCTTTCAGAGTACTTGAATCCTGAAAACGGAGGGCAGCAGATGTTCTCTATAAGTGATGCTTTTATAAAAGGTAAGGAAAAACTTCAAAACTTGCAATTGTGCATTTTTTAATATAATGATGGAAACTCTTTAATACTTCTTTAATAGGGCATTGACCCTTACAAAATATTTACTTGGCAGTAAATCTGGACTTATCTCTGGCAAAACTCATGTATAAATTGTATTCTGACTTTCTGAATGCACTGTAAAGCTTAAATTCCTTTTGCTTCTCTGATTTCTTAATTTAAAAGGACTCAAAGAAAAACTTTTACTTTTTAAAAAAATAAGTGTAAGTGGCAAGTCTGTTCAAAATTTCTCCACCAAGAAACTTATATAACCAATTTTTAATTTTCTCTGCAAGCAAATGAAGATGTGATATGATTAATTGCACTGCTTCTACATACTAGCTTAAAGCTTCATCTCTTGAATCTTTCTGGGTTTCATGTCATCACCACCATTACCGCTATTACTTCTGAAATGAAAGGCCATTACGTGCAGTTGTGAGTTTTAAAACCCTTGTGCCTTCCAACATCAAGGACAGATGCACCTGTGGGCTTTTTTTCCTCCCAGTTAACGCTATTGATTTTGGTGAGCTTGTAAAAGGAGGAAGTAAGGGGGAAATAAGGAGAAAACCCCATTTTAGTCTGTGCAGCCTGAAAAATGAAGCCTTTGATGAAACTGATCCTTAGTTTTTAACTGAGCTTTTGCAGGAGAAAGGGGGAAATCGGTGTAACTTCTGTTAGTTTTCTACACAGCTAATTTTGTGTATGGAACATCTGAAGAAAGTTAATAATTTTTAAGAGTCTTTTTTTTTTAATAGCCCTGCTTAGATTACTGTTGTCTAAGGATTTTGCTTAATACTCTGAGGAGTTTTAAGCTTGAACTCTGAAGGCTTACATACTTGCTTGATGAAAATTTATACACTACTTGCGTAAAAGACATAAAATATAGTCAGGTATTATAAGAATGTGGAAGTTTATAACTTCCCTCTATAATATCATAATGCCTGTGAGGGAAATAACCTAGTAACTCTTTCAAAGCACAGAAAACTGTGCTGAAATAGCCTCTAATTTTGGTAATGCAAAACAGAGAACAATTCCAAGGAGTTACTCCACAACATAGTGATTGAAAGTGGCAGGCCTCCTCGAACTAAGGACTGTCTTATACTGTTGAAACATATTTTCTGTTTCCAAAATCAGAAATGGCTATAGTTTGTGCTGACAGTTAGGATTTTAAAAGTTGCATTCAGTGGATACAGACTTCATTTGCATACTGTTAATTGTAGTGGATCCTATACCTGTGTATATGATTCTTAGGTGGATGGAAATGAGAAGATACGCTGAGATGTTTCAAAAATCTTGTGTCAATTTTTTGACAGAAGATCCTTGAGAATTCGGTAGAACAGTGCAGTTCCAGAAGAGAAAGCTGCTGTATGCTGGCAGTGCAAGAATTCTGGTAGCTCACTTTTCTGTTGTACACTTACCACCCTTATACTGTTTGCAGCATCATGTTCCTATGACATTTACCTTAAACTCAGTGTTTCAAGAGGCTTAGACTTATGTCTTAGTAAATTCTTTTCTTTTCAACATAGCCTTTTAGAAAGACACAGGCATTCAGCCGTGACCTTCTATTAACAGGATTTGTTTGTCTCTTGCAGAGTCATTATTCAACAGAAGGGTGGAGGAGAAGTCCAAAGAACTCTTTTTCACGCCCCTAGGCTGGCACCACAGCAATCTGGATCTGCTGAGAGAAGAGAATGGGGAGAAACAAGCCATGGAAAGACTGCTGTAAGAAACACGCAGAAAAATGAATTTGCGTATCTTGAGTAAAAATTCCTGAAGCCCCTCTATTCCATCAGCTTTCAGTGGGACTTGATCTACAGTGGACAATATAAGGAACTAATTTGCATTAAGAAAGCAGCTTTTTTACAGTATATTTTGAATGGGGTTTTTTCTTTGTGATTTTTATATATTGAAGTACTGGACTAGAGCTGACTGTAGAACATTCTAGGCAGCTGTTCCTTCAGAGGACTTCCTGTATTGTAAATGTTAAGAAATTTGCTTCGGAAATATGACTTCAGCTAATCACTGCACTGTATTTTTTTCAGGAGAAATCACTTTATTTTGCCTTTTCTGCAGGTCTGCTAATCACAACCACATGATGGCACTGCTTCAGCAGCTGCTATACAATGAGTCCCTGTCACTGTCCTGGAGGGATATCATTGTACCTGTGGTCTGCCAGGTAGTTCAAACAGTACGGCCTGACGTCAAGAACAGAGATGATGACATGGATATCCGCCAGTTTGTCCACATCAAAAAAGTAAGTTTCAAGCAGTGGATGTAGGTAAGTAAAAGGGGTGCAGCTGTTGGGAGCACCCCTTGTTTGAAGGGAATAGTCTCCTTACCCTGTCCCCAGCATATTCAGCGGTGTGTAATTGGCCAACATGGCTTTTGGATAAAGTGGGGTTCTAGAAAAAGTTGCACAGAGGGAACTTTGCATGCTGTGAAAGGGGCTTTAATGCTCTGGAGCTGACCTCTTCTTTCAGGCTGTAGGCTCAAGAAGGTAGCAAAGGGTAGCACTCTTGTAGTGACTTGCTTCATTTTTTGGTTTCTGCTTGTTTTGTGCTTGAATTTGGAGGTGCACCAAGTGCTGGATAAGTAGCTTGCAGAACTCAGTGTAGCAGTCTGTTGCCGTATAACTATCCATTATGGAGGATTCAGCTCCTCCCATACCACGTACAATGACTTTCTTCAAGAGGAAATTTAATTGTTATGGAATGGTGCATCCAGTTCTGCCAGATGGTCCAGTGTTGACTTTGCTGAACTGTAAGACTGGAGTTCTGGCATACAAAGTTATTCTGAGAGTCCGATGTGAAACTAACATTGAAGGAGCTAGAGTGACTGATGATTGAAGATTCAGGCTTATTTTTCTTTGGCCAAATTCACCTCAGCAGGACTTTTTTGCTTGAAAGCAGTGTAAGATATGAGGAGAACCTTATAATTCTGGTGGTGGTTCTGTGGCATCTCTTCAGGCAGCATCACTTGTTCCTGCTTCTCTTGAAACTCCAGTTCAAAGAGCAGTTGTTCAGAGCTGAAAGCTCTTCATAGCTGTCTGCTGTTTTCACATGCTTGTATTACAATGTCAAGTGTCCTGTGAAACATATTATTCAGCAGCCTGTTTCATGTTGTTGATTACTCCTGTGATTGTGACTGTAGGCACACCAGTCAACTGTTTGATGTATTTGAATAGTAGGTAGAAGTTTGTTTGGTTTTCTATCTCTTTCCTTTTTTTTTTCTCCCTTTCCTTACAGTTTATTTGTTGTTAATAGAAATGGCAGGTACAAAGATATATGCTCCCCATGGCCTGTTGAGGTTAGGTTCCTTTATCATGCTCTGGAGTATACCTGGTTTAACAAATAAACATCTCTTGGGAGGGATGTAAAAATCCTAGAACTTAGTACTTGTTTTCATGTTGTCCTTAGTTTGTTAGGCTTTAAAGGAAAGGAGTTGTGTCCAGCATGACTGTATCTGATAACTGAGGGTGTAGCTGAAGCCTGCACATCATTTACAATACATGCTTTCTATATTAGGTTTACTGCACTAGAAGGTGTGGGAGTGTATGACAGTTCTGAAAATGTTCTTTGTTTTGTTAGATTCCTGGTGGAAAGAAATTTGACTCCATGGTGGTGAATGGATTTGTTTGCACTAAGAATGTTGCACACAAAAAGGTAATGCAGCTTGATTAATCGAGTGCTTACAGTAATGCATGCTGTGAAAACAAGTGTGCTGAGACTTGCTTTTTATGTCGTGAAGCTTCTCTCGCCACTTAGGTTTGTGAGCTTTCTCTGGTTTGGGACCCCAGACAAGAATGGCTTTTAGAGCATTTCTTTTCCAAACTGGCTGTTTTTTTTCTAGCCCAGAGATTCTAAGGGAGAAACTGTACTCATGCATGTATAGGAAAACATCCTTTCCATCCCTACCACCACATAAGGCATTTAATAACTCTTCCTCAATTCTTACCCAGAAAAAGGCATTTGTAGTTCTGACTTACAATAGGATAGTAAAATGAGCCTTTAAGGAAGAGGGCAAGATAGAAATAAACTGGATGGATCCAAGTGTGTCAAGACTTTGGGGTTCTTAGCAGTGACTGAAAACGTCTAGCATTGCCTGCTTACTGGACAGTGGCTGTGAAATTCCAACAAATGAATGTAACAACTTCATAAGGAGGAAGAATGTCTGCAGGGTGGGGATAGCTGAGACACTTTTAAGGGAGGGTGGGGACCGATTGTGGGAAGTCTGTCCCTTGCGTGCTTCTTCCTCTCTTCTCCATGTGTTTGTATTTTTAACTATTTTTGTGTCTTTCTTAGATGAACTCTTGCTTAAAAAATCCCAAAATTCTTCTGCTGAAGTGCTCAATTGAGTATCTCTATCGAGAAGAAACAAAGTTTACTTGTATAGAGCCTATAGTACTTCAGGTGAGAATATGCTTTTGTTTTTGGTTAAAAAGCAAAAAAAGTCACGATCAGTGCAGTTTTTTCAGTGTATAAGGTGGAGTAGAGTGAGTGAGATTGCACAGAAAATAGAAAACTTTCCTCTTCGTGTAAGCTGCAGCAAATACAGTACAAACTTGTAGTCTTGTGCTGAGGGTTTTTGTGTTCAAATTATATGTGCTGAGAGCATACGTGCGTGAGCTTTTGATCCTCATGATGCAGCATTTTACAAGACTTGTTTTTAATGATACCTTCTGAACCTCCTTATACAGTGTTAGAGCTAGATAAGAATTAGGTGTGTGACAAAGTATTTGAAAAGTTAGTGCAGGTTAAGGTTGGGTCACACCCATGTTATTTCTTGTCAGGCTTGAAAAAAATGGAACAAAACCCAACCTAATGAAGTGATGAACTAGAAAATGTCACTTTGGAACAGGTGCCCTGCCCCTGTGAGCAGGGACGTGCCTCAAATATGCAAACACTGAAATATATAGACCTTTTATTTAACGCACTCCGTTCTTGTCTGAAAATTGGTCCTCAGGTGTTTGCCAGGATACCCATAACAAGGTATTTGGTGCCCTGCTGAGCTTGCGTTCTGGGGAGCTGGCAAACTGCTTTTGTGGTATCTTAGATGCACAGAACTTTTAACACTTGACTAATGTGAGCTGCCATAACACAGTTGAGAATACCTGGCTTGGGAAGCTGTGTCCTCCCTCTAGCAGTGTAGACCTGTAGTTCTGATGCATTGCAGCCTGATTTCTCTTTCTGTGTAATATAAGTTTGTGTGGGAGTAGTGAGATGAAGCCAAAAGATAGGCATGGATAGAAGAGCAATTTTTAGTGCATAGCATTTGGAATGGGACTCCAGGAGCACTGTCCCTAAGTACAGATTTAGGGACTGAGGATATGTGTACAGACTAGTAGAGGCATAGACCACTGTCGTACTCTTCCTGAATGTAAGTATCTGAGTGCCAGCACTCCACATTAGCATGTATCAGAAGGTGGAGAACATAATTCTGCAAACTGCTTTGGTTTATGATGCTCTGTTTCTGGCACCTTTTGATTACGAAGCTTTTTTTATGTGTGAGGATGTAAGGTGCGTATGTATATGTGTTTGGATTTTGTTGCAAGTCCCTTACTTCACACTGTCATTGGACTATATTGTTATGTGCAATTAGTGTTTATAGCAAATAAGTGATAAACTGGGTGTTGTGCTGTGGGAGCATGAAAATGTGCACAACAGGGAACTGATGGTGCTTTCTGGATAGCCACTTTCTCTATTTTATAGAAAAGGCCAGTATGTGAATGAAGGGGAAAGTAATATTAAGCATTAAAGTGTTTTGGGTTTTTTTCTGGTGGGTTTGTGGTAGTTAACTGCCATACTTTGTTCCTGTCTGCAGGAAAGGGAGTTCTTGAAGAACTATGTGCAGCGGATAGTTGATGTCAGGCCTAATTTGGTCCTTGTTGAGAAGACTGTGTCCCGAATTGCCCAGGACATGCTCTTGGAGCATGGTATCACTCTGGTCATCAATGTCAAGCCGGTGAGCATTTCCAGTCAGAGTCAGAGTGGGCCTTGTGATGGATCTCTAGTGTCTCTTTGTAGCAAACACTCTGCAGAAAGCAAAGGGTTGTATTATTTTCTCCTCTAAGCAAATCCGTGCAATTTTTTAATAGTACTTCTCTTGCAAGAAGACAAGACAGGCAAACCTAGAAAGCAATTTTTCCTCAGCTCTTCATAGCTACTCTGCTGTGTCCTTGTTTGATAGGACCTTATACCCTGGTTCAGTTCTAATTAACTTTGACACCTGTTTGCAGGACATCATGCCTGGGTTCTTAGCAACTGCTAAGGTTGAGAGAGCCTCTGTCCCTGTGGGGCAGGTACAGGCAGCCATACAGAGAGCAGCTGTGGAGCTGGCTGAGCTCCTGGCATAGCCAGCATTATGCTGACTGCACTGCACCTCCTGGAGGTACCTGGATCTATTCAAATGAAAAAGTTCAAGGAAGGGCACAATCTTACCCCTCACCAGAAATATTTACCCAGCTGTCTTTCTAAGGTTCTTGTATGTTGTGGATGTGCATTTGTGGGATTGGGTTTAACCCAGAATTTGCATCTCTTTGAGAGATTTCCTACATCACACTGGTGGTTTTTGGTTTATTTTTTAAGTTTAAGAGTGTCCTCTTTGAGTTGTAGATTCTTACTGTTCCTTCCATTTTTACAGCAAGTGTTAGACCGCGTAAGTCGAATGACCCAGGGAGACTTAGTGATGTCAATGGATCAGCTGTTGACCAAACCACGTTTGGGAACCTGTCATAAATTTTATATGCAAGTTTTTCAGTTGCCCAATGGTGAGTAAAGCTTGATGTGTCTTAGCTTGTGTCTATGAAAGGATAAATGCTTTGCTCCTTTTAAATAGCTCTAAACTATTGGGTTCTTTGTGTGATTGAGTATTATCCTACTCGTTTTTCAGCCGTTACCTCTTGGAACTACAGTGAACTGGCTGTATACAGAATAGAATGGTCTTACTAAGATGAAACAAGATTTTGTATAGATTATATAGATACAGATTTTAATCAGACTAATTTCTTTCTTCCTAACTGTTTTTTCTCTTCCAGTGACCCCATAGTTTGTCTGTTCCAACCTCCTGTTCAAAATAGGAAGGATTAATTTCAGTGCAGCATCAGATTTCTAAGGCTTTTTTGTCAGCCAGCTGTTGAAAATATTGCAGAATGGAGACTTCATAGCCTATCTGGGCACTATCCTCAGTGTAAAGAATTTTTTTGCATTGAAATAGAGAACCACAGAACAGTCTGTGTTGGGAGGGACTTCAAAAGATTATCTTGTCCAATCCTAATGTATCCAAGCAAAACTTGCCTTGGTGCAATTTGTGCACATTGCCTCTTGTCCAGTCATTGTGCTTCTTTGAGAAATGAAGTTCCTTTTTCTCTGTAACCCCCTCAAGGCAGTGGAAGTCTGCCAAGGAAGAAGAAAGAAATGCTGCTTGACAGGTTACCAGTGGTGCTGGCACAAATAAATGCTGTAGATGCATATCTTTATGGAGGTGCAGTCTTTGCATCTCTTCACAGAATCATAGAAAGGTTTGGGTTGGAAGAGACCTTAAAAATTTCATTTTAACCCCTTTGCCATGGGCAGGTACACCTTCTACTAGACCAAGTTGCTCCAAGCTCCATCCAATCTGTCCTTGAACACTTCCCCTTCCAATTCCCTGTTGCACCTTCTAGCCTTTAAATTGCCCTCAAAATGTCATAGGCTTCTTGTCTTGTAAGGATGAGCAAATGTGCCTGGGACGATAGTGGTTCTTCTGCTTCACTGCTGCAGAGTCTCCTGTGGTCTTAGAATATGCTGTTTAGGCCAGCGTGTTCCATAGGACCTTCAGTTAGACTTTATGGTAACTTTTTTACAAAACAGAAGTTTTTATATCAAATGCTTGCTTGCTTGCAAAAATAAGTTAGGACAGTAATGTCAATTTGTGTAGCTACCGATCTTACTTACTCTTAGTCTCTGTTACAACCTCTTTAAGTGTGTGAGATACCTAAGAGTGGGTAAACTGTATCCTAACTCCTATGTCTTACTTTTTTCCTAGATCAGACAAAACCCCTGATGTTCTTCGAAGGGTGTCCTCAGCACCTGGGTTGCACTATCAAGTTGTGTGGTGCTGCAGAGTACGAGCTGGCTCGTGTGAAGGAGATCCTGATCTTCATGGTCTGTGTGGCTTACCATTCCCAGCTGGAAATCTCATTTCTTATGGATGAGTTTGCCATGCCCCCTACTCTCACCAAAAACACCTCCTTTCACTCCCTTATTGAGGAGCCAGGAGGTGAAAACGAAGAACAGAACCTCTTCAATGGTGAGGATTTCAGCACAGCAGTCAAAGATATTGAACTATCCTCTGAAAAGTTGCCTGTAATCTCTGAGTCAGTGTCCTCTGATGAGGTCAGCTCGCTTGAACCAAGAGGTTTATTTGAGAGAGGTGACCAAGAGAACAATCAGTTGGAAACAGTGTCCTCGAAACAGCAAGAGCATCACAAAGTGGAGTCACCATTTACAGTCTTCAACTCTGTACCTCTTGCAATACCTGAAACGTCCCTGCTGCCCCTCCATGGCATGGACCAGCACTTGGTCACTCTGGATAGCCAGGCATTAGAGCCTCTTCAACAGACAGATGATTTGCAGGAGTCCAAGAGTCAGATGAGAGTCTTCAGAGACCCTCTCCAGGATGATACTGGTTTATATGTGGCGGAAGAGGTAACTTCATCTGAGGATCGTCTCAAGACTTACTCTGTAGCATTTAAACAGGAGTTGAAAGATGTCATTCTTTGTATTTCTCCAGTACTGACATTCCGTGAACCTTTTCTTTTGACTGAAAAAGGTATGAGATGCCCTGCCCGGGAATACTTTCCTGAGCAAGTTTATTGGTCTCCTCTCCTCAATAAGGAATATAAAGAGTTGGAGAGCAGAAGGAAGAGGCAATTATTGCGGGATCTCTCTGGATTGCAAGGAAGGAATGGGAGTATCCAAGCCAAGGCTATCCAAATCTTACCTTCTCACGAGTTGGTTAATACTAGAATAGCAGAACATCTACGTGACAGCCAGAGCTTAGCCAGGATGCTGGCTGACTATCGGGCCAGAGGAGGGAGGATACTGCAGAAAAGCACAGATCCCTTTGCCCAAACTAAGGATGTGTCTGGTGTCCCTACTGGAAAAACTGGGTGCAGAATTGAAGAGGAGGAGAAGGGACTGGCTCAGAGTGAATCCTCTTGGTCTCATAAGGTAAGATTGAGATATGCTGCTGAAAACCCAAGTTACATCAGTTTCTCATGGTATATAGAAGGTGTAGTGTCTCATATTAAACCAGATGGTTGGTTTTTTTTGGATCTGTTTGTTTTTGTTTGGTTGTGGGGTTTTTTGTTTTGTTTTCTTGACTGGGACATAACTGGTTTTTAGATTGAAGTGCTTTGCAATCATTCAGAACAGGAGACTGCAAAATTTCTGAGAAATACACAAAGTCACCCCAGAATCAGTGTATTACATTGCCTGTTTGACTTGGCTGTACCTAAATGATTTCTGAAAAAGAGTCCATGAAGAAGAAGTGAATGTTAAGAAGTTTCTTAAACTGAGCTTTCTTGCTCCTTGTATTTGGTGATTTGTACAAATGTAACATTGTCATTTTCAGAGGGCTTAATGTCATCAGTAGGTTGTAATTACATTAAAGTATTTGATGGATTGTAAAAATTTGGGTGATCTGAAGAAAAGTGAGCATCGCATAACGGAGGGGGAGGAATGTTCTTTGAAATTACAAAGCATGAGAGTATGTGCTTGTAATCAATATTTAAAGTTTTGGTAAACTAGAAAGTAACTAACTTGTGTCTGAGGAAAAGGATCTTGGGATTTTTTTGAATTGTAGGCTGTTCAGGAAAAAAAAATCTGTGAATAAGAGTAGCAGAACTGATCTGTTGAAGTAGCCAAACATTTTGGTCCCTGAGCCAATTGGCCCCCATTTTCATGAACAGAAGTCACTTTTTAATTGGTGCTCAAATGTAGATCTGTGTGGCTTCCCAGGCCATAAACTGTGACACTAGCCCTTGCTCTGGATCAGACTGGTTGATGCTGTTTTAAATGTATTCAATGATCAAAGAAAATTATTTGGTAACTTCATAGTTCTGTGGGGTGTGGAAGGGAAAACAGCTCCATTCCAGCAGCAGCACAGTAAATCTCTTTCCAGGGAAGAGAAAAGTGGAAATCGTTCTATAGCCTGACTGAGTAATTGGGGTATAACATATAGGCAGAGTTTTGAATCCAAGGTGTCGTAAACCATACAGTGATTTGGAGACTTTGGATGTTTGTCATGGGGCTTCTGTTTTTTCCTGTTCCTCTTGGCTT
Source organism: Pseudotriccus pelzelni (assembly GCA_035584735.1). Taxonomy (NCBI): domain Eukaryota; kingdom Metazoa; phylum Chordata; class Aves; order Passeriformes; family Tyrannidae; genus Pseudotriccus; species Pseudotriccus pelzelni. Next base: position 24,880,376 of record JAWMRA010000164.1, on the reverse strand, counting down.
CATTTCCACAGAAACACACGCATGTGCTCTGGTTTCATTATGCATATTAGTTATGTTGTTCTAAAAATGGCAGTTGGCAGTTATACATAGTACAAGTTTACCTGAAGCTTGGAGACAATGCCAAGTACAAAAGGAGCAAGCACAGTCTTGAAATAAAACTACGAGAATAGAATTTTGTCAAAAGAAGTTGTGTGTGAATGGAGGTGTCTGTAACCAGTGAATGAGTTGATTTCTCTCTACCAGGTGGATTGCCTGAGTCCGATAAACCATCAGAGGCTCTGTGTTCTCTTCAGTAGCTCTTCTGCTCAGTCCAGCAATGCTCCAAGTGCCTGTGTTAGCCCCTGGTATGAAAACTACTATTCTACAGCTTATAGTGTTGCTATCCCTTTTTTTTTTTTTTGAAGTCAAGGTCAGTGCCTACCTCACAGCAGTATTTCTTTGAGGATTCCTTGGTAGGCTGTACCAATCCTGTAACAGGAACTTTTGCTAAAAGGATTTTGGCATGTCTGGTCAGGGGACTCCCAGAGTATTGCATGGCCTCTGTAATCCCTAAACATGAATGAGAAAGCCCAGCCTGAATCCAAATGCTTTAGTTGGTCTTTCACTGCAGGGTAATGTCTGTGTGTGTAGGGCAGCACTGCATGCAGTCTTGGGGGGAAGAGTCTTAGTGTAAACGAACACACAACAATGTCCAGGCCCAAAAATGAGCCTTGTGAGAATCTCGGAATACTTACAGATTGTATTGTCCAAGATTGGCATTGGAATATATTGCTGTCTTCCTCATATTATAGTCATCAGTGTTAAGAGCTTTATTTCTGTCTTAGGGAGCTGTAATTTGTTAATTGTGTGCAACTTCTGACACATTTCTACCTCTACCAAACAGGACAGGTCTTGGTGTTTAATCATTTAGATCAGGGGAAAGTAAAGAGAAGGCCCTCTTATAGGGAAAGGTCTAGAGTTCCTTAAAAGCTTGGAAATGAGCCAGAGAAGGTGGTGATAAGTTCATTAAACAGCAACAATATAAGGATGTAAATTAGTGATGTTAGAGATACCTGAATTGTGACACTTTATGCTGATACACATTTTAAATGACTTGATCACCAAGCAACAGAAGTTGCTATTAAATATTCTACAAGAATAAGGATTTCTTAAGGCTTTTTTATATTCTGGATGTATGCTTTTTGTAGCTATTTAAATGTTAGTGGTTGAAGCTTCAAGCTATCTAGACTTCTGTGCCTAGATATTTTTGAACATGATCTTCAAAAGTGCAGTTGACTTGTATTAGACTTCTAAAGGTCAAGTTTAAAGTTGTTCAAGTAGGACTCTGATCTCATTATCAGCAAACCTCACAGCAGGGATCTAGGAAGGGCAGTCGAGGGGAGGGGGGAAAGTCTTATATACAGGGCTGTTAAACAAGCCAGCAGCTAAAGACTCTTGCACACCTAACAGTGGCAATATTGAGTCTCTAAAGTTGTTTTTTTTCCTGTGCTTTAGGATTGTGACCATGGAGTTCTATGGGAAAAATGACCTAACTCTAGGGATTTTTCTGGAGCGCTACTGTTTCAGGTGAGGAGGAACTTATTCTAAATATTAATCTAAACAAAACAAAAGCTTTTGATAGCTCTGTGAAGTTGACCTGCTACCCTCTGTCACTTGGGAGAATAGCATGCAGGTCTGCAGAGCTGGTTGTGTCCTAGTAAAGACACACCTAAATCTATTGTTCCATTTGCTTTACTGTCATGGTCTAGTGAAAACAGGAACTGGATTTAAGAATTCAGTTAATCATGCTCACTCCTTACAAGCAAATACATCTGCTGGTCCACTACTTTGGCCCTGTCCTTCTTATTTCCTTTATGAGCAAGTGAAACATTATAAACCAAGATTTTTAAGTTCATGAAGACAAATGCGTTCACTTAGCACTTTTTTTTAGCAATTAGGGCTCTAATGGTCTAGTTAAGAGTCTGAACAGGCCATGTCTTTGTCCTCAGTAGCATATGCTTTGGTACAGTGCCAAAGTGATCTTTTAATTTAGTGCCAAGCACTTCCACAGGTGCTTTGATCTTTATTTTGTGGATTATATATAACATGCTTTTAGGAAGTAATTCACTGCTTTTGGGACCTATACAGCCATCGCTGGCAATGGTACTTCCTTACATGTTATTTCTAAATGATTACAATTCACTCGGCAGAATTAGCCTTCACTAAAGGTTTAGGAAACTTCTTTTACAGAGAAGATAAATAATAGCATGATATTAAAAGGCATGTTAGATCTGTTGGATCAGTTCTTCAGCAGTGCCTAGTATATGATCGTTCATAAGTGTTTCTATTTCTCTATAAGGCCTTCCTACCAGTGCCCCAGCATGTTCTGTGAAACACCAATGGTGCACCACATCCGTCGCTTTGTTCACGGGCAAGGCTGTGTGCAAATTGTGTTAAAGGAGCTGGACTCCCCAGTCCCTGGGTACCAGCACACCATTCTTACTTACTCCTGGTGCAGACTGTGCAAACAGGTAAGGATGTGGATTTAAGAATCATTGATGTTCCAATTTAGTATTCTTGTTGTGACTGGCTTCGTATGGAAAGGCAGTATTTGTGAGAAGGTGCTCATCCCTGGAGCTATGGCTAAATTAGCAGAAAACCTGTTAATGGTACAGATATTCTCACGTTACCTACAAATTCGTCTGGTAGAATTGGGGCTTTTGAGGGTGAAATATCTTGTGTGAGGGAGTCTTGTTTAGAAAGTGTCAAAACTGGCTCCGAGAGGATAGATTTAAATGGAAAAAATGGAGTTGCCCCCTAAGAGGTGAAGAGTATGGTCCCTTCCTTGCAGTGGATCAGTATGAGCATCAAAAGAATGTACATGTGAGGAAGGGCAGAATCCAAGACCTACTGGGTTAGTAAGTGGCTAAAGCCACCTGACATTCTTTGGTCTGCTATGGACTGAACAGCCTGCGTTGCGTCACCATGACGTCTGGAATTCCTTTAGCAGTCATGAGAAAGTAACATCTTTGTAAACTGCTTTAAAGAAAGCCCACAAGACTGTGTATTGTCTGAAACTTGATCTGTAATTTAGCTAAGAAAACATTGCTGACTGGGTATGCATTGCTAGCTAAACATTAAGAGCCTTCAAAGAGATGAGACTAAAACTTAATGAAAAAGATTCATGCAGTGTCTGAAACGTAAAACATCTCAATTACCCATGTGGATGATTCAGTTCACCTACTTATGCTGACTGAAATGTGGGTGTTGGATTTAAAGATACCCAGAGGAAGTTAACGCAAGTGCTGACGGCAAGCCTTGCACTGCTGTGTATACTCCTGCTCTATAACCTTTTATTTCTGTGTGCTCATGTAAACACTAGTATGTTTGTGGCTGTGTGTCTGCTCTAAGCTCGCAGGCACTGCTGCAGTTGAAATGCACTGCAAAGCAATACCAGTGCATTTGTAGCTGAAGAATCATCCGAGTAAAAGTATATGATGTAACCATTGCTTCTGCCTGGGTTGCTGGAAACTGTCTCTATGCAGACAAATAGCATCCCAGATATACACTTTCATCAGGGATATGTTTGGACTCCCCCAGCTTAGCACCTGTCATCATCAACGAGCAGTTGTTGTTTATCAGATTTATTTTAACTATGTGTTGGCCTTAGCTTTGCATAAATGCTATCTTTGTTGTTTAATATGTTTCAGGGCCATGGGTGTTTCTGGTACTAGAAATACTAGGTTCCTGTCTAGATTAGCCTGTCCTTAGTCTTGTTTGAAGGATGAAATTGAGACACATGGCTTTCAATTTTTCAGGTGACACCAGTTGTTCCTCTTTCCAATGACTCTTGGTCCATGTCTTTTGCAAAATACCTTGAACTGAGGTTCTATGGGTACCAGTACACTCGAAGGGCCAATGCAGAGCCTTGTGGTCATTCCATTCATCATGACTATCACCAGTATTTTTCCTATAATCAGATGGTGGCATCTTTCAGGTGAGTTCCACTGCCAAAAACTTCCTTCCCTCTCTAGTACTGTATGAAGCATGTACCCCTAGTAAGGATTCATCAGTTCTGTTCCTCATTGTGAGTACAGCATGGGATAGCATAACTGCACTATAACCAGAAGTGCAGGATTGTTTGCTGGCTTGCAGAGGGCTTTGTGGTGCCATCACTGTCCTAGATGTGGTGAGCAGCGTTCTAAGAATGGATAGTTCCAGTTCATAATACAGAAGAGAAACACATTTCTCTATCTAATTGCAACAGCTTTCAGAATTTGTTTTTGTGATACGATCTGTGGTTTTACCTTCTGCCTAGGAGATACATGAACAGGGTGTTACCGCTACTAGGAGTAGCAAAAGCCCTGGACACACTGACAGTGCCCCTCTTCATATAAAGGCCTCAATCCTCAATGTGGTGTAGAACTGGTACTATGTGGTGTGATTCTTGTTAATAGCTGTTGTATTGGCTTCTCAGCTACTCTCCAATCCGACTGCTTGAAGTGTGTGTCCCGCTCCCCAAGATATACATCAAACGGCGGGCTCCATTAAAAGTTAATATTTTGCAGGATCTCAAGGATTTCTCACAAAAGTAAGCATTTTTTAATGACTTCCTCATTTTATTTGTATTTTGTACTTTTATTAGCAGAACACATAACTATTCTTGCTAGTATGATGAGGTTTGCTAAATATTCATTATTTGATAGGAAAGTAATGGTTTAAAGCACATGTGTATTCACTTCTAAGAGAGAGTGGTATTGAAATTTTTTTATTACCTTTACCTGCTCTGTCTGTACTAATCTCTCACATTTTTGTCTGGTGGCAATTCAGCTTAAACATAGCCAGTAGAATCAAGATTATTTTCTCCATCGATGAATGTTGCACTGATAGCTGAGTGCTATAGCATGTTTCTGAATGATGCTGCCAGGTAGCCACTGAAAGGTTGACCATCAGCCAATGTCTGAAATATCAACTTTTTTAATGAAATGCCTTCTCAAGCGCAGCTAAAGTGTTTTTATTTCCTCCCTCGAATGCTAAAAATGAAACAGAGGAGGAGGTGGTCCTAGAAGACCTAATTTGAAAACTGCAGATAATACTTTTTACCTTTGCCCTAACATTGCTACATAGAGCATCTGACTGAGTTTAAATCATGTCTTCATCCCCAAAACCTGCAAATACATTGCTCAAATCTATTGTCCAAACAGAACTGTTTTCATTATATTGGTCATGGAGCAACTAAGCTCTCTGGTGTATAAAAGTAATTGCCTTTGTTAGCTATTGAATATGATAACAGCAGGCAGACTTGTACCTTCTCATAGTCTAAGGTAAACTACCATAAGCCTAGATATCTTCTATATGTAGGAACAAAAAGGTTGAAGACAGGCCTGATAAAAACTGTATTAAATCTCGCCTGGCTATTGTTCTGCCTGGCCACAGCATTCCTGTATGGCTGATGTCGCTGTGACTGCCTGACTTCAAAACCTGGGGAGCTTTGTTTAGATCTCAAATAGAGGTACTCATTATTTCTGCTGGTGGAGGTGTAGCTTGCAGACCCAGATCTTCCTAGTCACAGATGACGCAAAAGTTCCCCTTTGTTAGTAATGCATTTGTGACATTTGTAGTTCTCTCTGAGAACTTCCACTCTTAAGAATAAATTGTGAAGACATATATCAGTGTGTGTAACTTTTAGGTTTCTGAGATTACTGATGAAGTTCTTCCAGCTTCCTCTGTAAATTCAGTGGGACAGCCTACTGTGTGGGAAGGCTGTCATGTGTTGTTTTTTGTGTTCTCAAATGCTAACCTTAAACATGTTCAGACTTTATTATTAAAAAATGTTGAAGATGCTGCAAGTAGTCACAGCTTAACTCTCTGCATCCCTGTTGACAGAGTGTCACAAGTGTATATCGCTGTTGATGATCGCCTTGCTTCTCTGAAAACGGATACTTTCAGCAAAACGAGGGAAGAGAAGATGGAAGACCTCTTTGCCCAAAAGGAGGTAATAGACTGTTTTCACATCAGCAGACCATAGGCTGAAAAGTGTGTGTGGGAGCCACTCAGATTTTATGTCATCTCAGGTGACAGAACACTGACAGTTTTTCTTCTGGCAGATGGAAGAAGGGGAGTTTCGAAACTGGACTGAAAAGATCCAAGCAAGGCTGCTTTCATCATCATTAGACACGCCTCAACAGTTGCAATCTGTTTTTGAGTCTCTGATAGCTAAAAAGCAAGGACTTTGTGAGATGCTGCAAGCCTGGAATAATAGGTAAGAGGACACATGTTGGAATTCTGACCAGTACTGATACTGTGTTGGTTACAGGAGTGAAGAGGTTTTGCTGTACTGTCTTCCCCTATAGCACAGTTGCTCTGTATAGCTTGTACTGAATGTCCTCCACTGATTTAACACCACAGGACTGGTTGATTGGAACATAAATAATTTGAGGCCATATAATAAAAGTATGTTGTTGTAGAGCACAACTTGTATCTAGAGGAGAAAGTGTCATTTAAATAAAGGGGGAAAAGATATGGAGAGGGGAGCATGGGAGACCAGTTGATAGGGTGAAATTATCTCAGAGGTGAAGAAAATGTGCTGTCTTTGGCCATTTGAAACATTTCTTTGGCACATGTTAGCAGCAATCTGAGCTTGCAGTAAAGACTTGTGAAGTCATGCTGTCTGTACTCTAGTGTGGAGAAACTTCATAATTAGTGTCAATTAGAAATAGTAAACTATCTGTCAATAAATTTTCCTTTGGTGAAATGTTTTCTGTGGGTTGTTGTGTTTTGGGGTTTGTTTATTTTTATTTTTATTTTTTTAATTTAAGATTGCAGGATCTCTTCCAGCAAGAGAAAGGGAGAAAACGTCCATCAGTACCTCCCAGCCCTGGGAGGCTGAGGCAAGGGGAAGAAAGCAAGGTATGAGTAGCAGGCTAGAAGCCTCTTAAACATTTTTTTTTTTCTGTGGCAACACAATAGTCTTAAGACTGGCTTCGGTTCACTATAATAATTACTAAACTGGTTTTACTGCATCCTGTAGTTTTCAGCTGTAAAAGCTTAAATTGCGTGTTAGTATATATTTCTTTTCCTTGGGCTGCAAGGCAGTTCAATATAAGCATCATACAGAGAGGCTAAACTCCCAAGAGTTCTGTCATTAGCAAGGTGCACTAAAAAACCCCATGAGACCCTGGATTTGCTCTGTTGCATGGATACACATCCTTTCCACTTAACACATCCTTGTCTTAAGGTGCTAAAATAACTAACCCTTGATCTAGCAGGAGGTATGTTCATATAGAGGGACAGTGTAGTGTGTAAAGCAGCATGCAGAGATGATAGCCACCATAAGTATCTTGTGAATCTGGGTTGCTGTTGCCTTGTTCTTCTCCTGTGATAACAGACACAGCGACAATTCAGAGGCTGAGAAGTGGGTGGGAGTGCTCTCTTGTGGTTCATCTGCTTTTGGAAGTGTTCCATAGAGGAGGGGATACAGCTGTGAAGAGCTTGACATCAACACTGGTATTTTGTTGTTCTGCCTAGATCAGTAGCATGGATGCTTCCCCACGAAATGCTTCTCCAGCACTACAAAATGGAGAGAAAGGTCTGTTACTTATTTCTCATAAGCTACCAAAAGAAGCTTGCTGTAATCCTTTCTCTGACATAACACAGGAGCTTTTGTCAAATTTGATAATTCACAGAAACAGCAAATCCCCATTGTGTCAGATTTGCTCTTTCTAACAGTAAAATAGAAACTGGCTATCTGCTGGTACTATGAAGCTGAATTACTAATGATACTAAATTGGCCAGCACAGGTTTTCTTTTGAACTTGAGTTGAAAAATTTTCAGAGGCTTTCTAAATACGGGAATTTGGGAAATACCTCTCAACTCTCTGCGTTATGGATGCTGAGACCTCTTACCTGTGAGGCATACTGAGAGTTTGTGGGAACTGCAGGGAGTGGTTATAAGAGCATGCATTTTTTGGAGGTTATGTGCTACATGGATTAGCTTGCCCAGTCCTTTGCTCTGTGTGGCCATACCTGCTTTCTAAGTAAAAAGTTCTTGAAAGTAGATACTGGTGATAGATTTGGCTGGGAGCAAGGAATATCACTTCTGACAGCTACATTAAATGCTTTCTTCTGTCCTTAACTGTCCTTGTACTCTCAGAGGATCGTTTCTTGACGACTTTATCAAGTCAGAGCTCCACAGGCTCCTCCCATCTGCAGCTGCCCACTTCTCCAGAGGTTGTATCAGAGCATACAGCTGGTGCCAGCACACTCTCTGAACAGGATACAACAAGCAGCTCAGAAGGTATAGTTCAGTTGGGTCTTGTATTCTTTCTCTTGCTTCTCTATGGCAAGTGTACAAGATCTGTTTAGGAAACAGCAAATCTGGTAACTCTGCTTTGTTGCCATCCTTCTCAAGTTTGATATTGTGATATAGATTTTAACTTATGTCTGTTCCAGATGTGTTTGATGGACACTCATTGGGATCTACAGACAGCCAAGTAAAGGAGAAGTCTACTATGAAAGCTATTTTGGCTAACTTTTTGCCTGGAAACAACTATAACCCCATTCCATTTCCCTTGTAAGTACTGCATAATATATTTAATGTACAAAATTAGCAGCCTGGTCAAATTGCAGACAGAGCTGTGCATGCTTTCTTTGCTCAGTATATAATTTAAGTAATTACTTGAGTTTGCCTCTGAATAAGCTATAGAACTTTGTCAAGCTAGGAAGTTTTCTGTGTCCCTTCTAAGTCTTTGTAGGTTACTCACCTTTCTTATTAATGATCTCCCCTCGTGTAAATACATTATCAGTTTCTCCTTAACCTAGCAGGGATATCTCCTCAGGAGTCTTGTGGGAGACAAAGGGGTGGGGGAAAAGGGGATAAAGGTGCCTTCTAACTTCATTGCTGCAGGGAGGGAGTGGAAATACCCTCCTTAGCAAAGACTTATTAAGGTACATGCCTGCCTCTTGTTTTTGCTTCCAGACCTCTTCCAAGGGTTGGACTCAAATTGGCATTTTCTGGGTGTAGGTCAGGTTCAATGGCTACTGCATGTGCCCTCAAGTCCCCCTGTCATGTGAAGATGGGCAGGCTGGAAAGTCTTTCAGCTACTTGGTCTGCGTGCTTTGTAGTGTTTCTCGTTTGACATGAGCCCTAACGTTTGGCAGCCTGGGTTTAACTTCTGAATCCTACCCCCAGGGTAGAAGCGGAGGCCTTGGGCTAATGAGGTAAAAGCTAAAGGACTGGACCCTACAGATAAGTAAAGAAAATCTTACAGGAATCCAGGAGGTCTTGGGCAATTTTCTGTACTAAACTGCTTGTTCAGAAAAGAGTCCAGGTTTGTCCCCTTCTTTCACTCTGCAGGCTATGCTGCAGGACAGTCAAACCAAACTCAGGCAGGTTTTGGTGCCATTAGAAACAGTGGCTGCTAAACAGACAGAGACTCTTATTCTAACTTGGAGCTGGTCTTCTGATATAAGCAGCTTGCTTGAAATGCTGATTGCCCTAACACTCTACCATTTAGAATTAACCTCATAGTTATGAATGTGTCTCTTGGGAGAAGCTGATCTGGGAAGCTTTGGTTCCATGCTGAGACTTGCAGCTTTTGCCTGGGAGTGCAGTGATGAGATTTGGGTTTTGACCAAACTTCTTTTCTTTCCACAAACTTTTATGATCTACTAATAGTCTGTCATTTTCATTTAGTGACCCGGATAAGCACTACCTAATGTATGAGCATGAACGTGTACCTATTGCTGTCTGTGAGAAAGAACCAAGCTCCATCATAGCTTTTGCTCTCAGGTACTGGTGTGGTTTTGCTGTTCATCTGACACACTTTGTACTTTTGCAGCTTTTGTGTTCCAGGAGTATTTAAATCGTAATGGTAGGGAACAAGCATGACAATCTCTTCGTTAAGCCGCATTGAGAGTTTCTGCCACAGCTGAAGTTCTCGCCTTTTACTACTAAGATATGGAAAGTAGATTTTCCAACTTGCAAGTAGATTTTGGACTGTTTTAGTTGAACTTTAGTACACAAAAATTAATTAGCTGTGTAGTGTTCCTTGTAATGAGATATTATTAGAGAAAGAAGTGCAACTGAAGTTTGCTTGGCCTCTCCGACTTGGAGGAAATGCAATTGAGTTAGGGAACAACAGCTGGTATTGGTACTGCAGTCTGTCCCTTTCTACCTTTGGTTGTAGCAACTCTCCAAACCAGCTGCTTCAGTAAACCTTGGGGGTTGTGTGTCACAAGGGAGTAGACTTTCGAAGAAACACAATTCTTTAATTGTGGGTGGAGGAGAAACAAGGGAAGATTTTTTTTTCCTGCAGTGTTGTTAAGAGCAGCTTATGTTCTAAGGAAATTAAGTTCTAATTATAAAAAAAAATGAAGCAGGGATTTTTCCACTGTGTTATATTGTTTCCTGTGGTTGTCTCTGAACTGAATTTTTGGGTTGATGTTTATAGTCTTGCAGAGAACGCTTAAATGTTTTCATTTTTGTTATTTTTTTTTTTTCCCCTTGCTTTCTTTTTTAAATTTATTTTCCTTTTCCCTTCAGTTGCAAGGAGTACAGAAATGCCCTGGATGAGTTGTCCAAAGCATCTCTGAAGAACAGTTCTGAGGAAGTACTACAGCCGAACAGGTTACATGCAGTAACTACAGTACATAGAGTGAAGAGACAGTGATTGTAGTGAATAAGCCAAAACTAGACAGGAAAGAACCTTCAAGATAGGCCCCTGTTAAGATCTTTGCTTTCTGATGGAATCTGACACATTCCGTGTAACTAAGACATACTTTGTAGTATGTGAGTTTCCAGTTCATGTTAGGGGCCGTACTGGCTTCATCACCTAATTAATCCCTGGACTGTGTGCATGATGGGATTACTGGGCCTGCTTACCTTTCCTGTGGTGATGGATGGTACTGTTGCTATGGACCCCAAGCGGTTTTTTTTCAGGAAGGTGGAGGAGGACAACTTTGGAGAGTCCTACACCATTACAACTTTAAACTGTGTCTTCTTCCCTTAGCAATGCTTAGAGTTAGGCATGGGGGAGAAATAAATGCCCAGGCACAAAAGAGTAGCATCTCAGGTGACAGCATTTTTTAGGTTCATGACTTATTTTTCTTTCTTCTTTCAGCATGTCAGACAGCAAACCAAAGAGCAGTAGCCCTGTCCGCCTGCCCGAGGCCAACATGGGTCCTTCAAATCGCAGTGCAGAACCAGAACAGCGTAAGACCATTTTGCCAAAATCATATCCATGATGCTAATCTCAGCTCAGACTTGAGTCCACTTAACCTGGATTCTAGATGTTGTGGTAGTTAAGTTAGAAAAAAGAAAAAGCATTCTGAGTTGAAATCATAACTAGTCTTAAAGTTGACTTCATGGTAAAACATGAAAGGGGTGTACATGTGTGTGTTTTTGTTTTTTGAAGTCTGTAGCTTTCTCTGATTCTTATGAGATCAGACTCATTCTCTTGATTGAATATTTGGACCTAGGGTTGTTCTTGAATCTAGCCTATTTGGTATGATGCCCTCTTTTTGGCATTGCCTTCTTTAAAAAGATGGCAATTAAAATATTTCGAAATGGAGAATATGAAGTTTCTACTATGTTAAAGACTCTCATGCTTGGTCTGTTTTTAAATGACTACGTTCTAGGATGCTACTCAGAACACTGTATCGGCTAACCACATGGAGCTTGGTTGCCTGTAGAATAGCAAATGAGTTACAGTTAAATGACATTCCTCCAGTTAGAACAAGGAATGGGGAATGCTCATATGAATTATACTTTTATTAAACTGCCCATGGAAATGCCGACACCATCTTTATTTCTTTTCACTGTAGCAAAGAAAACATCTGGTGTTCTGTCTTTCTTCCGTGGCACGGGAGGGAAGAGCCCAGACCTGTCTTCGCAGAAGAAAGAGACCTTACGTGGTGCTGACAGTGCTTACTACCAGGTTGGACAGATGGGCAGAGAGGGAGCAGAAAACCAAGGAGCAGAGACTCAAGGTACAAAACTGCTGAGTCAGTCTTCTCTCTTGGACTGTTGCCTTCTCCCAAACCTCGTTCATATGTGTAAGGCCAAGAATACACTCCTCCTCATGCTTTCTCTGCAGTCCAAGGTTACTCAACTTGCAGTGAAAATGAGTTGTTTGAACATCAAATGTGGGTTTCTCCTAAAGACAACACTTTGCTTTGTGATAAGGGTCTTTCAAACTACAGGTCCATTGAGTCTGGGCTTGAATGTCTTTGGACTGAATTGACTGCAATTAAGCAGCCCAGTCCCTCTTTCTCACTTGCTATTTAATTTTCGTTGTTTCAGTTCATGGAAAATGAGTGAAGAGAAAGGCTGGACTTACGTGTCCATGAACAGCAGTGCCCTTCTAGCATATGTATTAATCGTACAATTGTAGCTGTATTTCTAGTTCCCTCTGTATTCTTGAAAAAAAAGAAGAAAAGATTTTTCTTGTAATGTCAGTTTATAAGCAGTATCTGATGTGGCTTTCTCAGTAATAATGATGAACAGCCCTGACAGAATGGTCCCTTTATGCCTTCAGATGATGGAGATGGAGGAGATGGACAGAAGAAACAGCTGGTGAATCCTCATGTGGAGCTCCGTGAGTAGTTGTAAATAATAACTTAGCTGACAAACTCCTTTCTTCATGCAAATGTAACAGAAATCTTGAAGTTAATAATTATTTTTTCTTTGTATTTGGCATGAAGGAAAAGCAAACCAAGAAAAAAGCGGTGCAATTTTTACTTATTGTAATCAATCTCTATTGAAAAAGTACCCTATAAACTTTTCTTTTTCAATTGATCTTTTGTCTGATTGCTGTCTCATGGCATACACTGTAAGCTTACCTAAAGGGAGTTGACTTGCCTATGAGTTTTCCATTTAAATTCTGTTTGTTGAAACGTCCGAATTACAATAAGCATGAGATGGATGTTTAGCACAATAACGTTCTTCTAGACATCAGTCAAATTTTTAAGTGTCATCTGTCAGTGAGTATTGCATATTGCTATTGAGGAAAACCTTGTTTTTGCAGAGTTTTCAGATGCGAATGCCAAGTTCTACTGCCGGATTTATTATGCTGGTGAGTTTCACAAGATGCGTGAGGTGATCCTGGGAAGCAGTGAAGAGGACTTCATCCGCTCCCTCTCTCACTCTATGCCCTGGCAGGCACGAGGTGGCAAGTCTGGAGCTGCATTCTATGTGACTGAGGGTAAATGCAGCTTCTTCCCCCTTTGTAACTGGACAGCATTATTTGGGGATGATTGTGGTTAGTGTGTCATTTAAAGCCTGATTACCTCTATCCAGCAGGTTGCTGACTGAAGTGGCCACTTAAAAAGGGAAAGTTCAGTGGATTGTTCTGGGGTCTTCAGTATCAAATGATTTGACTTTTTGTGTATGCAGAAGAACAAAATGTAGTTCTGTTTTTCAGCGGTAGCAACTGGGAAGGCCCATTGAGCAGAAGGGTTATGCTCTCTTAGGCAGGCTTTAGAACACAAAAACTTGGGTATAATTCCAGAAAAACAGGTTACTAAAAACACAGTGTTTCTTCTAATATCATATGCTATAGTTAATTTAATTTTTTTTTAAACTGTGACTGTTTCTAGGCCCTGCTTGAAACAAGTACTGAATGGAAAGGTCTGTAGGCTGTTTCTGTTGTCTGTATAGGAAGCCCATATAGATGAGGTAGATTGAATGTAGGCAGTTTCTTCTTCCTGATTTACTAGAAGGCTGAAATCCAGAGAGGCTAAAATTCTGAAATTCAGAATATATGAAGCAAAAAGAATCTAGAAATGAGCTTCTTTAGGTAAGGATTTAAGAGAATGTAGTACTTTAATTTTTCAAACCATTTCAGCTATGTGACAGTCCTAAAGAAATTGCAAATAATACATTACTTACTGCATGTAACCCAATTGCCTCTGTCTGATGTTAAAACAGATGATAGATTCATCTTGAAGCAAATGCCTCGTCTGGAAGTCCAGTCATTCCTTGATTTTGCTCCACACTACTTCACTTACATCACTAATGCAGTTCAGCAGAAGGTATTAAAAAATTCCTTTTTTTTTAGGCAGTGTTCTGTATTTTCCAGACTAGTAGCAGTTTCTATTAACACTTTTCATTTAAATAAATAAAATGTCAGATGGCATGAGATACACAAATAATTAGTTTTTGAAATATTAAGTGGAAATTTTGCTAGGACTTCTAAGCTGAAATACACAGACTGAACAGTGCCTCTAGTATTTGATTGCTGATTTGCCATTACATAGAGATCTTAACCCATGGCTTCTCTTCTCCAGAAACCCACAGCACTCGCCAAAATCCTTGGGGTATATCGAATTGGTTACAAGAACTCTCAAAACAACACTGAAAAGAAGCTGGATCTGCTTGTTATGGAAAACCTTTTCTATGGCAGGAAAATGGCTCAGGTAAGAATGAAGCGTTCTGTTCCCTTGCAGTGCAGTTGTGACTGAGAGCAAGAGCAGGGTCACCAGTAGCCATCTAGGTAACTTTTAACTTTGCATGTGCTGTCTGTGTCTAGCACTGCTCAAAGATGACAGTTCATGCCTGTTTCTTTCTTATGTGATCCTCCTAACTTGGTGCCTGCATTGGCTAGTTCAGATAGCTATAGTGCAGGGTTCAGTTTTTAAAAGTCTTGCTTGTCCCTGTGTCTCTGGTGTTTGAAAGCATTACCAACCTAATTAGGAAATTACAAAACCTTTTTACAAAGTTTTCGGAAAAACTGACTGGGATTGCAAACTGATTTAGAATTAGAGCCTCACTCACGGAGATTGTGAGTTACTGTAGTGGGGGGAACTATTCATGTTTTCAACCCACTGTTCTTTCTTGCAACCACTTCAGGTGTGGGACAAGATTTTGAGTTTTCAGTCTTGATTTTAGTCAAGGAAAAACAGTCTTTGTCAGGCTGTAGAATGAAGACCTTAAAATGGTTAGGGGGAAATTCTTTTCAAATAGAGATTTGGTGCTGAAAAGAAATTCAAAAAAGTGTCACTACTTAAGTAGATAGTATCAGTTCTTTCCACCTTACCTCCCAGAGCCTGACTTCAAACGGAGGTTGTTTGTGGGAGAAAGTGAAATGAGGGAATTCTAGATAGATGTAAAGGATATTGTTGTGGGTTTTCTTTTTGCTTGTTTGTTGTTTAAATCATGAGGAGGGCTCAGTCACTAGAAAATAGAAACCCAGACAGACTCTATTCCTGGTTAGTTAAATCTTGACCGAGCAGAGCTTGAACAATGTTCTCTAACAGAGCCTGCTTCATGCAGGACTTTGGACTGGAGACCTCCAGAGATCATTTACAACCTAATGATGGTCTGTCTCTTGCGTTGCCAGTGTTAACAGGTATTAAACAGTGCTTTCTGCACGACCCACCTCCCTCTTCATTGGCTTTATTTTTGTCAGCGTTGACTCTGTAGAAGCTGGGTTGAAGACTGAGTTTACCTAACCAATATAGAAAAAATAGGGACACCTTTTTTTCCCTAATGAAAATACTTGCCTAAAACTTGTGAATTGAGGTGGCAGAGCTTTCACCTAGGCTTACATGCTACTCTCCACTCAGGAAACTAATTTTTGTAGTACAAAAATACTGTTTGTTAACTGTCTTCCTCCTGCAGAGAAAGAAACAGTTGCTCTGCTGTGCTGCCTTCTCAAACAGTTAGGTGTGTTGAAGTCTTTAACTCTATAGAAAAATGGAACAAAGTAGCGCTGTTCTCTGTTTGCAGGTGTTTGACCTGAAGGGCTCTCTCCGGAATAGAAATGTTAAAACTGATACTGGCAAGGAAACTTGTGATGTTGTCCTGCTGGATGAAAACCTTCTGAAGATGGTTCGGGACAATCCTTTGTACATCCGTTCCCATTGCAAAGCTGTGCTGAGAGCTTCCATACACAGTGATTCCCAGTTCCTCTCCAGCCATCTCATCATCGACTATTCCCTGCTGGTGGGTCGTGATGATACCAACAATGAGCTGGTTGTTGGGATCATTGGTAGGTTGTCTTTTGTATTTTCTTGCTTTCAGATGGTGAAACAGATTTCTTCTGGCTTAGGTTTCTATAGTACTCTTAGAACTGCACCATCAGAGAGATGTGTGTCAGGAAATCTTGTCTTCTCCCTGGTGGAATACTCTGTTATGGGTGTTCAGAGGAAGGAAACCTTTCCAAGTCTTGTATAGACTTATTATTAGCATTTGCATTGCTAGGAGGATATACAGGAGGCCTCACAGGTAGTGAAAAAGCACTCAAGTTGGTGTTTAACCTACACTTTGACTCCATTTGAAGCAGGGAAGGTTATTTATATGCTTTAGATCCTAATGTGATACAGGAAACAAGTCTGTAAAAAGCTCTGCAGACTTTTTTTATAGCACCTGTTGTGTGGGACTCTGGGTCTTGGGGCATGAAGTGACAGTGTTTAGTGCACAAACTGATGATATTAGTCCCAAAACACTAAGGAGCGTTTTCAAGGAATATTCAGATAAAAGAATAAGTCTTAAGATTGCTAGGTCTGGATGAGTTCGTGTAAAGCACAGCTGAGATGAAGCATAGATACTATAAATTTAGAAAGAGTAGATTCAAAATTGTATAAGCACAGTTGTAGTCACTTGTTAGGAGGTAATGATATCCAGTAATGAAAAACTGATCTTATTGCAGCTTCAGCTTTTCAGACTGTAGCGTTCATGTGCTTGTAATGACTGAGCATGCTTTCTCTGAAAGGGGCTTGGAAACAATTCTGGAGTCATCTTGCAGCCCCCTCTTCCAGTCAGGGTCACTGGTGATGTTTCTGCTCTTCCCTAACATGAAGTGGAAAGCATCTGCCTTCTGTTATCAAACCTGTATGTGGCTGTATAAAACATATTTGTATGTGGATTTTTTTTTTTATTGAAACAGACTATATTCGCACTTTTACCTGGGACAAAAAGCTTGAAATGGTAGTAAAGTCAACTGGCATCTTGGGAGGACAAGGTAAGTCCAGAAGGAAAGCGAAACTTTTGTTCATGTTTTCTTGTTACCTGGAAGCTTTCTTTAACTGTGCTAATAAATCCACAGCTTCCCTATCATGAAAATTTGTGACAGATTAAGTTGTCCAGAACTGGGGAAGGAATTGTAGAATACGAGGTTGGAAGGGACCTCAAGGATTATCTGGTTCAACCTTTCTTGGTAAAAGCACGGTCTAGACAAGATGGCTCAGCACTTTATGCGGCTGAATCATAGAAATGTGCAGTGTTGGGGAATACAGCACTTCTCTGGGGATATTATTCCAATGGCTGATGGTTCTCATTGTGAAAAGTTTTACTCCTGTGTCTAATTGGAATCTGCCCAGGAATAACTCATACCCGTTACGCATCTGCTCCATGTGACTCCTTGTAAAAAGGAAGTCTGCATCTTCTTTGTAGCCACCCTGTAAGTACTGGAACATGGTGATAAGGTGTTCTCTAAGCCTTCTTTTTCCAAGGCTGAACAAACACAGCCCTTTCAGCGTTTCCTCATGGTGGGTTTCCCAGTCCTTATATCTCTGTGGCCCTTGTCTGGACTCTCTCCAACCTGTCCGCATATTTTTTTTGTGTATTGGGGACCTAAACTGACCACAGTATTCCAAGTGTGGCCTGGAAGTAGTACCTTCCAGGTGAAAGATAATGCTTTGATTTTGTGAGATAATGACTTCTTTAACGCTGCTGCTGCCGCTCTTGTTGATACAGCCCAGCTGGCTTTCCCGTGCCGCAGCAGCAGCACTGTTCACTCATTCTGAGTTGCTGGTCCATCAGGACCCCCAGGTCCCTTTCACAGATCTGCTCTCCAGACAGGTAGATCTCAGCCTGTGCTATGCTCCTGGATTATGTTTTCCCAGGTGCAAGACCTTACGCTTTTCCTTCTGTCTTGTTGCCTTCATGTTTATGCGGTCTGGTGATGTAATCTCACGTGACATCTGTCTGTACTGCAGTATACTCTCTAGCTCATTTCTAACTGCTCTTGACTCTTACACCTTAGGTAAGATGCCCACTGTGGTCTCTCCAGAATTGTACCGGACCAGGTTTTGTGAAGCTATGGACAAGTATTTCCTGATGGTGCCAGACCATTGGACAGGACTGGGCCTGAATTGCTAAGTTAAAGCCCATATTGGGAAACAATAAGAGGGCAGTGACATTATGGGCCACTCTCATCCAGCGGTCTGTTCAGAGGATTGCAGTTCCATGTTTACACGGACCGCGTGTGTCATGTTGGGAAGTGTGAAATCTGTTTGTTGCACTTTAATCCTCTCTCGGAGGGTGATAAGCAAACCTGCCTCGGTAAGGATGTAAGATGTAAGGTACCACGGAACAGCACTGATGAGACATCCCTTCTGTCAGTAGGGAAGGTGACACTCCTTGTAAGAGTACTGAAATGAGATACTATGCAGATCCTGATGGTGTGGAAGTACATGATCTCTGTAAGTCTTGCACCGCCAGAATGGTGTTGAATATGTGCAGCTCATGATTCTGTAGCAGATGCATGATACTGCAAATGTGAAATAAAACCCCTGTGTGTGGATGGGTGAGAGAAGAATGAAGTTGATTCATGAGTTCTACTATTGTTGCAGTGGTCTGTAGTTGACCTGTTTAGGATCCATTAATAACTTGTCCTGCTTATGCTCTGTAGTTTGAATTTTTCTTTCCTGGGTTCTGTGAACAGTATTTTTTTAAGGCAGCTCCACATCTATAATGCCCTATGACTCCATCTTTTAAATTGTATTACTGCAGTACAACTCTGTCTTTATCTGTCATAATTTCATTTTAGTGGAGTCCCATAAAAATGGGTTGTCAGTCATCAGCATAACTACAAACTCCAAAGCATATCCTGTCAGTCCTAAACAGTACTTTCATCTGAACCTTGCCCAAATTCCTGGAAACAGGTAACTAAAAAATATACCCTTTAATTTAACAAGACTTGATTAATTATAGATATGAAGCAGATTAACCCTTTCCTTAGTAGAAGGCACTAAGTTGCTAGACAAAGTGAAGCATACTGCTTTAGAGTGACAACTTTCTCCTTAATGCAACCATCATTCCTGGTAGATCACCTCAAAGCCATTTCAGCTCCTCTGGACTTTCAAGCAATGCATTTACCTCATTGTGAAACTTTGCCAGGAGAATGTTTTTCTTGCATTCATGATATGAATATTTTTTTTTTGTCACTGAGATGAATGTAGTTGGTTTTTGGTTTTTTTTTTGTGAAAAGAAAAACCTGTACTAACAGGTATCTTGTATAATGGATAAGATGTAGAGAGATCTGTGAATCTCTGTATTATGACAATAAGCACTTCTTTCCATTTTTACTAATTTTTACCTGGTTTTGTAGGTGATGAGTTTACTTTTCAGTATCATTATAATATAGGCCAGTAAACAAGATGGTTTTTTATGAGTTTTAAAGGCAAGAATACTGTCCTTTGATTTCCAGTTTCTGATGGAAGGACTTGAACGTGGAATCTGGGACAGGATAGCTCTTTGTGATCACTTGCTTGTTCTAACTAGTTACCTGATAATGCCTTCTTCACTGTACTACAGATTGAAATGTGCATTTTCATCACTCCCCCTGTGTTCAGTATTTTCTTCTGCAGCAGATGTTGGTGGCTGTTCAGCAGTGACAGCTGGGCAACACTGAGAAGGGTAAAAGCCAGCAGTGAGAATTGAGCTGTTGGCTCCAAAACCAACCAGTGCAGCTCACATCTAAGCTGCCAGAGGCAACAGTCATTTGTGTTGGAAGAAGTCTTCCCTACCCTACTGCAAAACCGTACTAGAGGATGAGCAAAGATGCTTAAAGCAGCAGAAATTAAAGTTTTTCTCACTTCCTCAGTACAATGTAATACTTATTTCTGGGGGTGCAGTGATGTGTGCTGTGGAAAGATGACACAGTACTCCTTGCTTACTCTACCCAGAATTCCTTAAGTCCAACATAGTGCATCAGGTACAGCTGATCACCTCTGGGATACATCTTGTGTCCTTTGTTGACATGTACTCCCAGGATGCCTAGCTGTGTGTGGGGCCTTGTTTAAAAAGGACAACCAGTTCATCAGCTCAGTGCTACTCTCATTTCTATGGCCTCTGCCTTCTGTCTTGGTTCATCGATGTGAAAGAACATGCCATGCAGTCTGAATCTGTTCCAATCTCAGTTGAAGTTTACATATTTCCTCTTCCTTCCTGAAGTTTACAGGGAAAAAACTTGACCTTCAGCTAAGGTGACCCAACAGCAGCTGATTACATTGTCTTCCACCTTTGTCAGTATGTGGATTGGTTGATGGAGCACATCATGGCATCTGCACTAGGCTAATGTAGAGCTGTGACATGCTAGCCCGGTCCTGTCACTAGTAGCCTTTGCTCTTCTTCCAGAGTCTCAAGCAGCTGGCTCCAAAGCAACTTGATCATCTGATGGTAGCTGATACTCCCCTGTACATGATAGCATGAGGCCCTCAGCACTGTAGGAGAGAACCTTCCACTGTTTTTCCATTTGTGTTCAGATGTGTGAATTGTGACCTTCTTGGGCTGAAGTTACAACAGTTGGAGAGATTTGCAGGAGTGACCTTGAACTGGCATTTATAGCTGATGTTGAGCCAGAATGTGGCTGATAGACTAGTCCTGACTAGACTGGAGTAAATAGCAAACTGCTGATCATGAGGAACACAGTAGCTGCAGTATCAACTGGAATTGGGACATCTTTGGGTGCCATGTCCACATAAAGCTGTAAGCATTTCTAGTTCAAATCCCAATAGCTGAATGGGTCTCTTCAAATGTTCCCTTTTCAGAATAAGAATTGTCCTGGCATTTCAATTGCTACAAGGTTGACTATCTCAGGAGAGCAATGCTTTGTGCAGAAGAGATCTTGGAGAGAGCTCCTTGGGAGGCTGTGTTAAGTCTGTGTCCCTGTAGAATGCCTAAGGATGAACCCTTTGGTCAGAGTTTATTTTCTTTACAGCACAGGTTTAGTATATATGTGTGTAAGTAAATCTCAGTTTCAAACATGAAGACTGCATTTCTTCAGAGCTACACTGCCTCTTTCTCTTCTGTTATTTTGATATGAGGCCTTGTGACAAATGTCTAAATCTTGTCCCAGTCAGAAGCAATGACTTTGAGTCATCATGTAGACAGCAGAATGCCTTGTAGTGGCCCAGGGGTGCATTTTGTCCCCAAAAAGCTGGGGGGACTCTTGCTGATAGGGGGTTAAGCTGGGCTCAGAGAAGTAAGTTACCTGTGGACTCTCCTCTGTGAGAATGAACAAAACCAAATGAATTGCTCACTAGCTGGTGGCCAGACTAGTCATTATTCAAAGCACTTAATGTACCATAATGTATGTATTTCTATTCTACCTTGGTTCAGCTGTATTTTATAAAATTGATGTACTAAACTATTTGAGAATAACCGCCTTGACTACCTGGAGAATCAAAATGTAATGTATATAGATACAAATAAACCGACTAAAATGCGTACACTTGAGTCTATTCCATGTGTGGAGCAGCTGGGTCTCATAGCACCCCATTTGCTTGACCAGGCTGAAGCCTGCTGCCTGCTGTGCGGAAATGCTGTGCTGCAGAGTGCCAGCCTTGCGTGCAGTGCAGGCGTGCCTGTCTCTGTGCCTCACAGTTCCTCCTCTAACGGAGCAGCACCTCTGGGCAGCTCCCCAGGCCAGTGGCAGTAAAATGTGCAAATAACCTTTCATGCAAGTCTGTCTTCTTCCCAGCTGCATTTCACCACAGTGCTGATCCAGTTTTGTCCAGCAGATGGTGGTGTGCCTTTGCTCAATTTTTCCAAGATGTAGAACACATTCCAGGTATTTCCATAATCTTAAATGGACTAGATAAAAAAAAATCCAAGGAGGTCTGAAAATAGATACGGTATCTTGATTGCTTCACATTAACCTGGTGTATAGTAACCTCCTTGCTAAGGGAAGGGGATTTGTTGGTTCCTAGAATATAAAACTCAGTCTAAAATGTAAAGATTTTACCTTATGTGCCATCACTGTTTTTTGCCAGATGAGTTTGAGTTCTTTTATCTGCTGCAGTATGAAACAGCATCAGAAGCTGTCCCACCATGGGGGTGTGAGCAAGGAAAAAGTGGGATACCCAATTCAGGGGCAGTGTTGCCTTATCCTGCGTAAGTTTGAGTGGTGGGACTTGAGGGACTTCTGGCATGAAGCCAGAAGCTGCGTTGAAAAGCACAAACGCAGGGTTATCAGAACAGCATTCCTGTAACCCAACTGGGACTTCCACTGCTTAGTAAAGGACTGCTGCTGCCTGCTGCCAATCCAGGTTTTCAGCTTGTCTAGTGCGAGGGCTGGCTATGTGTTTGCTTAAATTGTCTCACAGGACATAAAAATTGTAAGAGAAAATATGATCTTAGTGACAGCTCCGTATTGTTTTCCTGATCTCTAAATGTGCTGTGAATCTATCTCTGAAGAGGTGGAGGACTGAAATCCCATAATAGCCGAATATGTACTTCATAAAAAATTTCGACTCCTGATTTCAGAATCAAATCTGCCTCTCTCACTTGTCCAAAATTTTAAAGGCATTTTGTTTAATACTTACATGTACATTGCAGTGCTTATTTATTTTTAGCCTGTTAGATCCCTGTGCTCTGCTAATGGTTCTGCAACAGAATAACACAAAGATGTCACTGCTACAGCTGTATTTCTCCACATGAGCCCTTTTCTGACAGCAGTGACTGCAACAGGGTTACCCTGCAGCTGCACCAGTATGTGCTCATGCTAAAGAAGAACAAAGTGTAATAGGAGGTACTGCAAGAACATTAACTGGCACTTCTTTGCTTTATGGATGGCAAAGTACACAGGCACTTCCTGCATCCTGTTGCAGCCCCGAGCCTGAACAGAAAAACTGAGCACTACAACCAAAGTTCCTCGCTGTAGCATTATCATTGAAATAAAAAAGTTGCTCAAGACGTAATGATCCAGTGATCAAAGGAAGGATAACAAACTAAGTGGATGTAATTACTGAAAAGAGCATTGAATTTTGGTTAAAGAAGCAGGATGAGGATATAGTAACTTTTCTCCATTGTTTATGTAGGATATTTTTCTAATATAGCCTCAGCAAAAATGAAACACATAGTATCCTAGATATGGGCTGTTGTTACTGAACTAGCTGGGATCTTCTGACATAGCAAAAGTAAACTAGCTACTTGATGAAAAAGTTATATATCTTAATGTACACATATGCACATAACAGCAGAAAGAAAATGTTTCCTTTTTCCAGTAGGATTATAAAGCCTATTTAAAACATGCTAGAGGAAGAAAAGTATTTTCTGGAAACAGGGCCAGGCCAGCCATAAGAATTTCTAATGGCTGATCTGTAATCAATTCTGGTTAAAGTGTATTCTTGCTAATGTGTCTGGTACTTGGCAAGGTAGAAAAAAAATGAGAATAAGGTAACTTTATGTGACTCCACAGTAGCCTATAATATGTAGAAATTGTATTTACTTCATGTTAGTTTGAGCTGCCTTATGGAAAAACAATATTCTACTTTCTGTCAATTAAGCCCTAGAAAGCAGAACATCTTTAAGGCTCTATTTCCCATTCCAACTCAGTTGAATAGTAGGAATTCACCAGAACTAATGTATTTTTACAATAACACAACCCAGCCCCTACTTAATTCAGCTCTTGAATATTTTTTTAAACTCTGACATTTAAGTAAGGTTGTTTTGTTTTTTTTTTTTCTTATGAGGATGTGTCCGCTCATTAACCGACATGGCTCTTGTAGTTTTAGTCAAGAAATAGTCTGCAGAATACAGAGGTCATATACACTGATTTAGGAAACCTTCTTTATGCCCAGCTAACTGTAATTAATATCTGTTAGCACCTAGAGAAGTCTATTAGAGCCTAGAAAGGTAGCAGTACAAGGAGCAGTCTGTTCAGTGTTGGGAATAAGTACTTCAGCTGTTCATTATTGAAAGTGTGGTGGCTTACAGATAGGTGGATTTAAAAATTAGTAACAAATTCTAGCATAGAGAGGAGACCAAGGTTGAGATGCATTTGAGCTTGGAATGTCACTGTTTGCAGATGCCAAGTTTCAGTAAATGAACTAAGTTCTTTTTGTGCTTTCCTGGTGAAAACTTTAAATATCAAAACATTTTAAGTCTCTTTATAAACTGAAAAAATACATGGAAATTCCACAACTAATTAAATGTGAAGCATGCCCATGAATGGAAAAAAATCAAACTTGCCAAGTTTGATCAAAACATGATCTTTCCAACTGCAGACCATATAAAACCAACATGTTGCTTGAAACTTGCTATATTCTATTTTTATAGCTCTCAGCAGCAATAGAAACTAAATGAGCTAAATGTCTTTTAGGAACTCTGTTTTTAGGATGGAGCACGATAGCTAATCAATTCAGTGACACACAGCCATAGAAGTCCTTCTTTTAATTAAAATAGGATGCTGGAGATAAATTTAAAAGCCATTAGACTTCTGTATCTACCATTCCACCTATTGTACAGCATACATGTATTTTGTGTTGCCCTTTTTTTACGAGTGCGTAGTAACATTAGAAGGAAAAGACAGCGATGAGTCTCATGGTCTGCTGTTTGTTATCTGAGAATATGCCAAGGCTGCCAATTTACTTCATACCCCAGCAAGTCCTAAGCAACAGGGGCCCTGGGGGAATCTTCTTGCCCTGCTTTGACTTGCTTGAGCCACTCTGTGTCATTCAGTCAAAACCCACAGGTCCTCACACTTGTCCATGCAGTTGAACAAGTAACCCTAGACTGGAGTGAGGAAAGGACTGAAGAATAAGGGGTGATGAACACTATCTACAGGTAGCTACAGGGAGAAGTAGAACAGTCTTGGTTATACAGTGAGAGTAAAATTGCTATTCAGCCTTGGGATTTGAGAGGGGGAATTAAGGAATGGTGAAACATTATTTAAAGTTGGAGCATTCACTTACGTACTGTTTCAGATTCATCTTCCACTTGGATTATTGCTTGGATACATGAAGTTGAAGGTTTTTCTTTTAAAATATGAAATTAAACTTAACTATCAAAACGGTTACTAACATGACTACAATTTGTTTTGAACTTTTTGGTTTTGGGGATAGGGGAGTATATGTCAAAATACTTATTTACTAATACAGTTTGTTATTGCATTTTGAGAAAATTTGGATTATTTTGTGTGGTTTGGTGGATTTTTAAATTAATGTGTTTTTTTAGTTGGTTGGGTTTTTCTTTATTATAATTTGATTTCTGAAGAATGACGCAATGCTGGCACCTCCATGATTCTACAGGGGAAAACTGAAGGACCTGGTTAATTCAAGATGTTCTTATTCTAAAATAGTGCTGCTCTACTGGTCTTGAATAACCAGTTTAAACCCTTGATTACTAAAAATCAGATCATGCAAATATGTGAATTTGTCCTTGGAGAATACAGCTATGTATAAAAGCTTTTATTTATTTGTATGGCTAGGAATTAAGGAAAGATTTTATTACCCACTCTATCTTCCCCCAGGCTGCTTATTGAAAACGCAGAAAGGGCAGCTGGCAAAAAAAAAACAAACATGAAAAGTTGGAAAATCTTAGAAACCTACATCATTTACAGCTTGCTTTCTGTTCTGAAGATTATTTCCCCCATACACATCCATTTGGGCTCTAGCTTAGAAATTTAAAACTCTGGATGGAAAGAGAATATCATGATGCAGAATTAAATCTTATAAAGTGAACTTTATTGATATTTAAACTAAATCCTCTTCCCCACAGTCTAAATTAATTTTGAAACAAGTTGCCCAGACAAAGTAAGTCAGGGTAGAGAATATTTTGATGGGGGTAGTAGTGTTGCCTTCTCATAGTATTTACGTATATTGCTTCAGCTGACTGACCCAGAAGGAAGTGATACTTCAGTTCTTCATAAAAAGTTACTGTATGACTAAAGCCATAGCAAAACCAGAAAGTTCTGCAGTTACAGGCATCTTATAGAAGAGACTGTTCTAGCAGTCCTTTCCAGTAAGCAGTAATAAGAGAGAAACCGAGTATAACCAGGCATAAAAAAGAAATTGTACAAATGCCAGCACTAGGTTATTTTTAGTAGATTTTTAACAATAGAATCCTAGAGTATGTAACCATGATGTCATTCTCCAGCAAGAGAGTACAGGGTGGGAACTGCAGTTACAGTGACATGCAAAAACTGACCAAAACAGAATTTGTCTTAACATTGTAATTTTTGATGTGATCGAGTTTGAAGTTTGATTTGGATGGGGGACGGTGCACTTTATTAAAAATAGATGCAATATGTTCTGCAATAACGTGCTGCAAAACCCCAGATCAGTAGAGGCAACTCTGACCATTGGGGAAGAAACATTTCAATGTGCCAAAGTTACTTGAATCTCTTCCTTTCTTGCTGTCTGTCTTCTTTATGAAAAAAATTACTTGTATATAACAATATATTTGCAAATTTGTAATATTCATACTATACTGACAAGTCATGGCAGATCTAAATATATCAAGAGTGGGAGAGAAGTCCATCTGACAAGTTCTCAGCAGCATTTTATTGAACACATGAAACAGTTGTTTGCAGACATTTTGTCATCTTCTGTAATTTTTCTTGTCTATTGAGAAGCTATGAAAATACTACTCTCTAGAGTGGGAATTCTATTAAGAACTAGGAGGAGATATTGCAATGTACATTGTTCATTATTAAAGAAGGCACTTGCTATCCTGCTTGCCTAAAAATTATATAAAAACCAAAACACCTAAAACATGTCTGCAGAGAAAGGGAAAGTGGTAATTTCAAGAGGTTAACTGTGTCCACAGAATACATTTATATTTAAATATTTAAAAAGACAATAACAGAAGTTATGACCTAATGACTTAACTAGATGCTTCTATGGCATAACTTAATCTTTGAAAGTCAATGAAAGACAGAGTTTGAATTACTTTATTTTTTTTCCTCACTTAAAAAAAGAAAAAACACAACCCCAAAAACAAACCAAACAACTAAAGAAGCTCTTCAAAGTTCTGTTCATCCAGGCAGCACCACCAGTGCTGCAGAGTAATCCATTCAAGGGTAAGAGCAATTTAATTCAATAAACATCCTGCTACCACTTCTTGATTTTACGTCTTAACAATTGACTAGACAATACTGCAACCCCAAAAGCAGAATAATCATCAGGTACAATTGTTTGTCTTTCAAATAGACAATCCCTTGTTACATTTCTGCATTGCAGAGTGGTTTGAGTGCATATTCAGCCACAGGCTGAGTGCCACATTCAAAAAGCATTTGAAAAGAGACAGAAAAAAATATAAGGAACTAGTAAATGGGTAGACAGAAGTAATAGAGTTCACATTGCTGGTCAACTCTGTTGTTTGGCCAGGAAGAAGGTAGCTGGTATATCAGAAGAGGGACATGCAGAAACATTGAATGCCTCCACCAAAACCAAAATGCTTTAATCTCCCCACAGTTTAACAGAATTCATACAGTCACATGTGCCTGTGAACTCAAACTTGTTTTCATCTCTCTTGTCCTGCCAGGAAAGTAACCATCCTTATATTTTCCTTGTGATGTCTTCTATATTCACAGCTTCAGAATATCTTGAATTGTATCTAACTTCGGTACCACTTAGAGTTCATCCTAGTGACAAGAAAATAAACAGTGCAGTTTCTCTCAAAGTACAAATAAAAATAATTTTCTCCTGTGATTTTAAACTTCTCTGTAGTACCGATTTTTCAACTGGACAAGTCTTTCTAAAATAGAATTCAGGGTACTTAACAGCTGTGTATTAATATCTTCTGAGTTAAAATGTCAATTCCGCTCTTGCACTAATCGGCCTCTAATTTGGTGTCTGCTTACTAAATCTAGCCCGAGGATTACACTTAAGGATTCAGTGCAGCTCAGCCATCTGTCTCTAATGCAGCTGTGCCACGGACATGTCCATGTCCCATAAAGTCCTGCCACAACTGATGGTGTAACTTCAGTGTTCTCTGTTACATCTGTAGACATCAGGAACTGAAGTTGAATGAGTAACAGTAACCAAAAACAAGGAAGTAAAATGTAAGTGTTCTTACCTTATTTCTAGATTTTTTTCTTTTTCCTTTATTTTGCATTGCTTCTAATTTTTCATTCAAAATGTCAGCAATACCTTTTGCATCTCTGCTGTCTATATATTCCCCAAGAACATTTTTCTTAAAAAAAAATAAAATAAATAGAACATGGGTAATATAAACCACAGTTTTACACCGAATAGAAATCTCTCTACTTTCAGACAAAATTCAGGAGCGATGCAGGGCAGAATACAATGGCTCTGGTAGGCTGATTTATGATTCATGGATATATTTTTGTCTCTGTTTAAACAATGCTAATTGTCTTTACTGTAAGAACCGCTCTTAGCTCCTGGTTTTCAAAACTACACAGATTTTGTCTTGATCCGTAAAGAAACCTGAAATAGTTACAATTTGCTCACGTTTATTCAGCCAAGTACTTAAAGTGGACAGCTGTTACCAAGTCTGCCACTTTGACAGATTTCACAAACATAGATTACATTGTGGGTTTCTACTTTTGAGACCTAAAAAGCCTCTACTCTTTATCACAGAAAATCTTACTGAATTTGGTGGGATTGTGTGAGGAGGGATTTCTAGAATTTCCCATAAAATATTCAGTGAAAAAAACCCAGTAAAGTATAATTAAGAGAATTGCCTTAACTGTCAGAAATCATTGAATACTTTCTCTTCAGCATTAATAAGTTTAAAAAGATGGCTATAATATTCTCAAACTTAATATATATATATTTTTTAGTTTAAAATACGTTATTTGAGGAAAAATTACGCTTTTAATATAATCAGATTTCTCCTTAGCCAAAATTATATTTCTCCTTAGGCAAAATGAAGTTGTCCACATTTAATTTAGAGAGAGACTGCCTGCTTTTGGGTAGCTGGTGATAGAATTGGTCAAGGTTGAAGAACATTTTGTCACTTAAGACCCTTGCAAAATTAAACCTTTGCCTGGTTAAGCCCCCATTTTAGGTACTGTTTTATTAATTTGCAGTTTATTATTATGGTATCACTGTCCTACTATTTTAAGTATTACAAAATTGATTATTGCCATATCTCCAAAATACATAAATAATGCTCTTTAGTGTTACAGAAATATTCTCTTCAGTCTTAATGTGAAATGAAATACATCTACTAACAGTAGCTGCTCAGCAGCAGGTGACACTTTACCTTTGTTCCTTGGTAGGGGTAAAACTTAACAGTAGGATAGGCTCTGATATCAGCAGTTTGGCAGGTCTGACCATATGCCTGACAGTCCACTTTCCCAGCTTTTACTTTTCCTTTAACGGCCTAAAAAGAAATGTTTATTAGAAACAAACTTCAAGTTTCTCCTGGTGAGTGTAAGCAAATAACTGGAATAAGCCAGCAATAAAAGTAAACAACTAAGCTGCAGCTAAAAGCAAACAAAAAACCCGTTGCTCAAATCTTTTAAATATTTCAGAGCAGTTGCTTGCTTGCTTCCCAGACTGTTAACCTCGTATCGGGAGTCTCTGTGTGGTCAGCAGAGCACTCCAGTTCAGGGCAAAGCACAAAAGCACATCACAGCTCCAAAGGTCAACCCATCAGGGGTTGAAATCTGTCTCAAAAGAGGGTCTGTGTGTCTGAGAAGGAGGCTCATTGGAGTACTGTAGCTTTTGGATGACTGCTAAGAAATAAAGTGCTGATAAATAACATTTTAACCATTACAAGTACAACAATCTGCTAACACAGTTGAAAACCTACCCTTGCAAGGATCTCAAATTCAGGAGCAAAATTTTGGCAAGGTCCACACCAAGGAGCATAAAAATCAATGACCCAGTGATCTTTCCCATTCAGAACTTTTTCTGTGAAACTCTGAGGAGTGAGGTCTACGGACACTTGTGGTAAATATCTGTGGAAAGGAAGGATATCAGTCATAATACATTCAAAACTTTAAGCAATATCCAAATTCCATTTAAGAAAAGTTTCTGAAATCAAGAATATTAGTTGTCTGGAAACCCCTGCTTCACATTTTGTACTATGAGAGAATCACTTTTGAAAAGTGGCAGACGAAATAATAATACGGTCTTCAGGAAATGGGGGGACAGCAAGGAGTATGCTATTTCTGCACATTTAAAAAAAGATTAAAAGAGGTAGAAACTTTAAGAAATTAAGCAATACATACACCCAAGTGTTTCTAAATCTTGATTTATGTAGTATGTAAATATTTATTTCTCCTAGCAAGCAAAATGTATAAGCAGCTCATGACCAAAGTTTAATGCAGTAACTTACCCCAATGCCCAGCCTCTCAGTGAATAGGAATCTCTGTGCCATCCATTGTAGCTACTATATTAAAGAGAAAACAAATCCAGTTGCACAGTAGTTTGAATTATATTGGGAAAAAACCCAACCTCACTCTGAAGAGTGAAAAAAACAACTAAAGAATGTAAATGCGTATGTCTTAGGATGTATTTCTACCTTGCTTTTCAAATCTGAATGAATGAAAATCTTGTCAATACAATTCAAAGCTACGGAATTTAAGGATGAGATGATCAAAAGAAGAAAGAGAAGAAAATTCTATGTCAAGAAGCATGTAACCTCTGATAACTAGAAGTATTTTGGATTAAGGATCCTTGGTAATACTCCAGATTAAATTGCAGGCTCTAAGAAATATGAGAATTAATCAGAATATTGTAATATATTTTCTAGTTATGTTCATTCGTTACAATAAAACAATTACTACATATATACATTTCCCTTAATTTAACATCAGAAAAGCCAGACAAACTGGTTACTTGGACAAGGATTTAATATTTGGACTTTAAGGACATTGCTTAGTTTTGAAATTCCAGTGTCAGGTTAGAAAAAAAAGATTAGTTCAGAATTCATATCCACTGATATCAGCGATATCAGTGAATGGTATCGTATCCACTGCTGTGATCCACAACTTCATTCCAAAGTATTTGTCAGCAGAGTTACCTGGTCAAAATTTGATTTGATAGCATTTGGTGATCTCTATTTCAAGACACAAAGTTCCATATCTTTGCAGGAAATAGCTGACTCGTGATTAGAAATGTGGCACTTAAACAGTCATGTTCACCAACTTAGTTGTTTTAAACAAGAAAAAAAATAACTCTTCTTTCAAGAGAAATTTATTCTAGGAGGACTAAATAAAAGGATGCATTGTAATGCTGAAAGCTGCTGAAGTCTGCTATTGCATACTACGATAAAGAGGCATTACAATTTACTATCTGCCAGCATTTAATAGAACTCTCCAATTTGTGAAATAATGAAGCAACACATCTGCTCTTTCAGATGGTTATCTGTCTTTAAAATATGTATGTGCTTCCTGAAATCTCTGGATCTTCAAACTGTACTGTGAAACGGAGGGACAGGCTGTTTGTTTGTGGACAGATTTTATTTCCATTAGAATTTTTTTTGTTAATAATATTTCCACACTAATGACACAGATGAATGGATGACTTCATGCAATGGATAATTTTTGCAATGTTGCTAACAGATTGTTGACAGGGAGGATGAGCAGACAGCTACATCACTCTATTCTCTAAAGATAAAGCTGCAATCAATTACACCTTGTAGTATTTTTATATGATTTAAATCCTCTACTTTAACAAGCAAATTAGGCAATTAATAAAGAGCATGAAATATAAAGTAAGATTCCTGTGTCAATCCAAAGTACTGAAATGACAAAATAAAATGACAGTAGTTTGAAGTAAGAAAATCAATGGCATCCAGTCCAGTAATATCGTAACAACCTATTTTAATAGCTGTGATGATTTTAATACACAACAGTATTTTTCTTGTTCCACATCATGTAATGTTTCCCAAACTGAAGCAATGTACTTACTAATATTGATGAGCTGTGTTTGATTTTTGAGGAAAGAGTCTTATTTCAGGATATCCCCGAACACTTTCTTGGTGACAGAAAGAATAATATTTTTGACAATCCACGCTGCCTACACTGATTAATCCAGTTAACATCTGAAAAAGAAAGAAGAAAACTTACAATCAAATGTGTTAATCAATACTACTAGAATTTCAGTAATACTTCAGAATTTGAGGCTTAATCACTTAATTAGGGGAAAAAAAATCTTCTCAACAAAACAGACTAAGATTATCACAAGGCTTTCTATTCCTTGTAAATGGATCGCTGGTATCGGAGCCAGACACCCAGGTGCACTCCCATCATGCACATGTATTTGATATAAGCTGCATGCACATGGCTCACGAGGCACCTACCTGACCTCAAAGGTACCTATGAGGGTGATTATTTAGTAAAAGGAATACCATGTCACTGTGTTTCCTGTCATAGGATCAGTAACTCTGACAGATCCTGGTGCAGTGCAGATGTGCTACCATTTGCACAGCTGGCCTGTGTCCTGAACACACTGTATTTGTTGCAAAGGCCCAAAGTACCTGGCATGGGCAGGGAAGCTGATGATTACTGAATGTGTACTGTAGAGCTACTCATGCTTTACAGACACTTCACCAGAAATAAAATCCTGGCTAGAACTCTGAGTCTAATTGAGTTCTAAATGTCTCAAAGTCATGGGCTTGTTTCCAAAGCTCTATTTTGCCAAAAGTTTCTAGTTCAAAACATCTTCCTAATATAGGAAGTAATTAAATTGGGCACGATTGAATTCCTTTAATCTGAAATTCAAGTCAGAGTTTCCCCAAGGTCTCAGTGCTTCCTTCAACAAGCACTTCCTCAAGGCTTCCTTCCTCATGATCATGAGGATCACTGAGAACAAAGTGGCAAATCATTTCCACCAATTCTTATTTAATGTATTATAAATTCTCTTAAGAAAGCAGTTGTATCATCTCAGTAATTCCCCAGAAGAGGAAACAAAAGCAGAAAAATGTTTGAATGTCATTTACCCTGGCCATTTTTTTCCATTCTGGCATTAAAGCCTGACAAGGTCCACACCATGGAGCGTAGAAGTCCACCATCCAGATTTCCTCTCGTTTTCTTCTCTGAACTAATTCAACAAATGTCTCTGGTGTTAGGGAGACCACCGATGGATTCCTAAGATCCTAAATAAAGACAGCTTATGGACATACACTGTGGAACAATAAGTTATGCCATATCTAATGCCACCGTGTATAGACTGCACCAAATTCTGAGAATGTTCTGTGAAATTTGCTTGCAGCTGTGGTAGGGAAGTCTCCACATCCCTGAAAAGCATCGAAAGTCATCCCTTCAACTTAGAAATCATATGCCTGATTTGTTGAGAAAAGCTATCCAAAAATACATCCAGGCTCCAAAAGGGAGGTTTTCTGCCTTTTCTCAATAAAAGGAGGTAAAAGGGAAGAAATTCAGTTTACGTGAACCTGCTTTTTCTGAGCTACCTGGAGAGAACAGTCTTTTCAAAGAGTGGAAAATCGCTTGTGGATACAGCAGTGAAGAGAACCTGAGTGCTGGAGCAAAGTTTGGTGCCACAACTCCAACAGCAACAATGACCAGTACCAGTGATCTGCAGTTCTGTGGGCTAAGAAAGTTCAAGCACAGCTAAGAAATGTGGAGAGCAGCAAACAAACTGACAAAAATGTGAACCTCATTCCTATGTCAAGCTGTGTATGTGAGGCATTTTCATCTTAAAAGTACGAAGTGTTGTAATATTAATTCCTCTACCCTGCCTGTGAAACAGAAATCATTACTCTTACTTTGCAGATTGGAAGAGATCTTAATTTATTTGCTAATGATCTCGAAGAAATTACTTGACAGAGTAGGGAAATGAGTCCATTAAGTGTCAAGTCCCTGACTGACAGTTGCTGGATCACTTTTCTTGCCCAAGGTTTTTTCACCCTTTATCCTCCTAGTCTAATTAATTAAAAAAAAAAAAACATCTTAGAATCTTCCAACT
Source organism: Pseudotriccus pelzelni (assembly GCA_035584735.1). Classification (NCBI taxonomy): domain Eukaryota; kingdom Metazoa; phylum Chordata; class Aves; order Passeriformes; family Tyrannidae; genus Pseudotriccus; species Pseudotriccus pelzelni. The sequence goes on along the minus strand of JAWMRA010000164.1, from coordinate 24,846,549 downwards.
AAAGAACATATTTTTTTGGATGAGCTGCTTACAGAGCAAGACTGCAACAAGCATTGTAATTCACATACCTCTATAAACTCCAAGATCTGCTCAGCAGAGTGATGTCCTTCATATTCGTGAACATCAGACTGGTTGAACACAACTGTTGTTGGATAAGCTCGAATGTTATGCTAACAAAACACACAATAAGAAATTGCACAGAATGATTAACTGTCTGATACTCACTTCTAAATGTCATTGTATTGGTGGCTCATCTATTCAGCTCAACTATTCTGTTTGTACAGTACAACTGCTCAGATTTACATGCAGGTGGGAATCTGACACCATTAAAATCAGTACAAAGAAGATGCCAGTTCTATTCAGAGATGGCATAGTGTGTTCTCAATTTAAAAACCACCCAGTAATTCTTTTGCTATGCTCCACAAATACAAGAATTAATCCATGGGCCCTCTAAGCCTTAAGTTTAAAGCTCTTCCTAGTCCTCAGGTGGAAATGTTTGTACTGTATGAATAACTGTTATTTACTATTGAACACAGACACTTCCATGATTTGAATTCTTCAGTGTGTGAACACATCTAAATAAAACTTGAAAAAGCTTGTCCTTTTTTTGCTTATTTTCCATGTGTTTTAAGACAATAAAAAGTCCACAGGAATTACTGAATTCTAACACTTCTAGTGTCTTCCAGTAACAGTATGAAATCAGAACAAAATGTGACTTGTATTTTATGTTAATATATTTTCTGTAGTGATTACATAGTTTGCTCCTTTGAAAAAAATTATGATACAAGTGCCTGTTCAGTTTACTACCCTTTAAGAAAGCAACATTAAAGGACAAGCATTGTCTGTCCTTATCCCTCTACCACCAGCTAGAAGAAAATAATGTTCTTTAAAAGATTATATTTCTTTACTTTTAGTTCCTGCAGCTTACCATGTTGCAAAGCCCTTCGTGGACAGTACAGTCCAGCGTTCCAAATTTAAGCTGACCATAAAGATGTTTTGATGCTTTTCTCAGCTCTGGTAACAAAGCTCGACAAGGGGGACACCACTAGAAAACAAAATGCAAGTAAGTGCAATTGCTTTCCCTGCATCTGGGTCTCAAGAGAATGTCTGAGATTAATAATATGCTGCTTTGACAACAGACTCCACTAAATACAAAGCCCAGTCTAGGAATTAATGCTGCCAAGGAATGAGGAATTAGAATACCATCTCATGATCCTGAAGGGTGCTAAAATACTCCTTAGTACCTTGTTACATAGTTACAGAACAGATATTAGAAGAAGAAAAATGTAGATATTAAATATTTACCGGTGCAAAGAAATCCACAAGCCATGGTTCCTTATCTTTTTCAGGAAAATTCTGAGGTCCCAGTGTGATGACATGGGAGTTCACACTTTCTTTGGCAAATGCAACAATGTCATATAAGATCTTCTTTCCTTCAAAGAACAATGTAGACAGGAAATTTTATTTTTCTCTGAGAAATATCATTAGAAAACTTTGTGAAAGCAACAGGAGTCTTTCAGTTCCCTTGTCTGATCTTTAAACATGTCTTGCTTAAATAAATTTAACAGGTACTGACTTGCTTTTTCTCAGGAAGACAATGTTAAACTGTCCAAACCTACCCAGGCAAGACATACTGGTAAGTGACAGTTGATATCTGGCTAAGTATTAAATTAGATAGTTACCCAGTATTAGCCAAATAAATGTTTTATCCAAGACAAAACATGCTTTTGTCAAACAAAATGACTGAATTTTGTTGCTGTTTTACTGTCTTACTATTGCTGGAATTAAAAAGTTACTATTCTAGATACACTTGACTTGGCAAAGGGATTGACACAGTAAAAACTTCCAGCAAAATAAGTAATATTGATAAATCACAGCTATTTAGGTGTAACTGAAGTTCCTGCTCACCAATGGGCAAAGACCAAGTATCTTCATACCCTTTGTATACATATTTGTCAGCAGAAATGAGGGTTTGTCTTGGAATGAACTGAGCATAAGAACTCCTGGGTGATCAAATCTTAAATCACTGCACAATAACTTTATAAGAGTTATTACTGTTCTTAGATTTTAAACTGTTGAAGCCCTTCAACATGCTTATAAAAAAGATCATTTTGAGTATTATTTTGTCACAAATACTGGAGTGAGATGACTATTGGTAAATGTTCTACATGCCATCTATTTTGTAAATAGCAAACCAAACAGAAAAAAATGTATGTACTATAGTCCACTGCACTTCTCTTACACTGTAATCTATACCACTATAGAAATGCTGTATGGATATGACCCTTTCTAGGCTTCTCTGCAGGAGTGGAAATTTCAAAAAGTATGTAAAGCTTTTCCTGGCAGCAGTCATTAGATGTATGGAATCATCTCTTGTCCTTAGGAAAATCTAATATTTTCTAAGTAGTAAGAAGCTTTTTCTTTTCTTGTTTATTACGGTATTGAGGTTCTGACTTAATTCTACCAAGCTGATACTTGCTGACACTTCAGAGACTAAAAGATGAGAACTTCATCTTGTGTAACTGCCTTGTGCTGCATTCTGGGTGAAGCCACACCTATTACTGCAAACTACAGTTTTGCTTCTGGCTCCCTTCTTCTTCAGCCAGCATTTTTGAATCCTTTCAGCACTAAACAGTAAAGTAGTCCCAACTTTTCCTGAAAGGAAACTGCTGTCTTGAAAATGAAATAAGTGGTAAAAGTCTCAATTTAGTTTTCTTCTGGACAGAAGTTAACAAAGCAGGGAATTAATTTTACTGCAGTGATACATGAAAACAAATCCAGGTTTCTCAAGCTGGCTGCACTGTGTAACTAGCATGTTAAGCCTCTATGAAGGGTGTGTCTGACAGCATTCTTTGGTTATCCTACCCAAAGCAGGAGCTGTCCTGATCAGCTTCTGAGATTTCATTTGTATGTAATTATGTAAATGATGTTGAAACACAGATCAGAGTAAAGACAAAATACATCTCTTGGCATCTGATGACTGCTTACCCAGGAAAAATAGAAAAAAGAAAACCAAAGGAAATTTTAAGTCTGTGCAAGGCTACGTTACAGTCAGAGGAAAACCAGCAAATATTAAAGCTACAAAACTGTTCTTTGGAAAAACAAATGGAGTTTGCCAAAGATATTGTCATCTCAGAGGGATTATGTAATGATTTAAAATTGCCAAAGTTTCCCCTACCATGATGAATTTCATAATCTCCAGTTCCTTTTCCTTTGAAGACTGCTAAACAAGGCTGATAGACATACAGTTTGTTGCAGATGGTTGGTGAAGAAAGGCAGTCAAACTTGCCAACCTGTTTAACAGACAGTGCCATTTTAATTAAAGTAGCCTAATTTATATAAATTAATGTATCTTGAAAGACAGGAAGAGTTAGGAAAAAACCGCAAAAATATGGAATAATAGTAGCCTTTTTATAAACAACAGAGGTCTTAAGACAAACTAGGATGTTCAAGGAAAACTACTAGCACAACTACATCAGGTTTGCTAAGGTTTAACTTAAAGGCCGAAATGGGGGAATAAAAACTTCAAGTTAACTCCCTTTACCCCCCCCAAATAAAATAGCAAGAAAGCAGAAAGACATTAATGTCACATAAATGTCACATTAACATTTTTCTATTCAAAGCAACAATTTTTTAAAAATACATAATCTTAGAGAATACTACAAGCCATAGTCCTTTAGTACAAAGTTTGAATTTGGTTTCTTTTTAAACGTTCAACATGATCACAGGGTTTTCTAAATAATTAAAAAATTTAGTTCCACATACATACATTTGATGTTGAAGTGTTAACTTGGAATTGTTAATTGAATGGGACCTGCAGCAACATTTCCCATTAGAGAGCAGATTTAAAAGACAATCTTTCCTCATTACTTTTAAATTATTCAAGCTGCATGGGAAACTTAATTGCTTGCTTTAAATAAAAAACTTTACTACAGAGCTACCATATTATACTATATCTCTTCCAGTACCAGAGGTGGCAGGTGGTAGCAGCAGCTAATACCAATAAAAATCATACTGTCTTGTTCTCAGGACGTAAATGGAATTTACCACTAAATGAGTGAGCAGTCTCACCTGAATATGTTCATCTTTAAGTAAAAATTTAAGTTTCTTAAATTCCTGTACATTTGATTTATCACCCTCCCCAAACTGGAAGAAAATCAGCCACCGGTGATGAGCCAGACGGTCCTTTAAACCACGGGGAAAAACAAATGAGAAAAACACAAGACAAAAAAAAATTAATCCCAATTATACCAACTTGTAAAATTCTTCTGTGTGTTATATAAAGGCAAATGCCCAGTTATTCATCTAATCTCCATGTGACCTCCTCAACAAATTCTTTCATGTAGTGCTTCCACTAAACTTCCTTTTACTGCATCATAATCAGGAAAGAGGAGAAAATCTAAGAACAAGCTGCCTACAAGCTACCCTCTATACTTTCTGTTTTCATGTGCATTTCCTATTGTAAATTATACTGCTGTGTGCAAGTACAAGCATGAAAAGAGGTTTCCTTCCTCTTTCCTCCAAGACATGAGTTACTTCTATGACTCTTAATTTCAGTTCATACATAACTTCCCATGGATTAACAAGTATTTTTTTTGTACATTAGTGAACAAAATACATTTCAAACAAAATTCTCTACAATGTAGTTAATTTAAAAAATAACCAGAAATTTACAGTTGCAGAGTAAGTTGCAACAGCAATTTCTGTGGTTTTTATTTTCCTATGAAATTTTTCCTCTTACTTTCGTTGTTTTGCTAAACAACAAAAATAAATGTAGACAAGCAATGTTAAATAATTTTGGGTACAGAGAAAAAGAAGTAATTTTCAGTTAATTACTAGGTTGTTGTGTCAACAGATTTTGAAAACTGTAAAAAATAATGAAGTATATAAGCTATATATATATGGTATATTTTTATACTATCTAATATCTATACTATTTGTATTAATAAATCTCAACATATTTTTTAAAAATTACCTCTAATGATGCTGCAGAAATAATTTCAAAGTCTGGTAGATGCTGCATTACCTCCTGATATATTTCTCTGGCATCCAAGGAGTTAAGAAACTAGGACAGAAAGTTAACTGTCTTTAGTACAAGGAATTACAAACATCAACCTGATTGTTGATGATTAGTATTGAAAGTGTCAGGGAAATTATTCTGATTTGTTCCTTTCCATCAATTGGAATATGCAGTTAATAATATGCTATTTGACCAACTTCTTTTCCATACAAATAATTTCACAAACATCACTCTCAGAGTACTGCTTTTTAGCTCATTTGCCTCCAACATTAAACTCAAAAAAAATGTATTTTGTCAAGATGGGGACTAAAAGTCTGAAATTCAAATTTCACACCAAACCCAACAGTCAAGTTCCAATCTAGTTTTACAGCCTTCCTTAACTACACTGTACAGATATTTAAGTTTCTGTAATTTCTAAAATTTCGGAAGTATGAATCAGTAAGTCAGAGTTGGTAAGTTACAAGGTTCAAAGTAGGTAGGTTACAATTTCCTCCTTTGAAAGAAATAGATAACAGTAGTGAAAACAAAGGAACAACTGTGTCTCAAACAGAAATGTCTCCCATCAATTAAGAACGTTGAAACTACCATACAAATGTAGGAGGAGGTGCAATATTAAAATAGAGCTGAGCAGTAAAATCTGTACTGACAGACACCGTAGGAGTACTTTTATCACACATGTCAGAGTGGCATTTCTCAAACTTGTGATACCTGGGGCATATTCTTTCTGGAATAAAAAATTAGGGGCATGTGGCAAATCACAGAGTCATTTAGGTTGGAAAAGACCTTTAAGATCATCAAGTCCAATCCAGCACTGCCAAGTCCACCACCCTAAACCATGGCCTGAAATGCCACAGTTTAAGATACCTCATGGGATACTGACTCTATGACTTCCCTTGGGCAGCCTGTTCCAATGCTTGACAACCCTTTTGGTGAACAGATTTTCGCTCATATTCAATCTAAACCTCCCCTGGCAGAACTTGAAGCCGTTTCCTCTTGTCCTATGACTTACTTGGGAGAAGCTATCCTTTCTACCAGGATAGCTGGGTAACAGCTTTAGAAATAGCTCTTGAGCCTGTCACACAGCACATCCTACCCCTGGATTCCCACAGCTGCTCAGGGAGGCTCCTGAGGAGGTGGCTTGGCAGAGCTACAGGCTGCTGCTACTGCATGCGCTCCTGTGCACTCTCCCAGCATACCAGCAAACTGGGGCCCACCTCCAGGGTCCCTGCCTGAGAAGATGGGAGAGATGTAAACTCATAGCAGAGCATACCAGCTTAGAAGAAATAAAAAGCCCCCATCTTTTCAGTTGTATATAATCAGTCTGAAAATTATTTGGACGTTTCTTTAACATGGTTATCACTTTATCTAAATACAGAATGAAAAACAAGTCCTACCAAAACACCTCCTTTCTCTTTGTTATTTATGGTGGCTCCAGGTGGAAAGTATGCAGTAGTACTAGATGAGACATCTAAATTATCACAGAGCTCACCCTGGGTGCCACAGTCCATCCAGCCTACATTAACAAGACCTTCCTGTAATTAAGAAAAAAACAACACAAACCAAAACCAAAGCAAAGTATTTTTTAATTTCAGGTTCAGAAATGCTTTTGAAAATCCCAACACAGGCAATTAAATACAACATTTAGAAAATGGAAGGAAACCACACTGTAATTTATTAGTTATACTCATTCATATTTTATAAAATTCTTTAAAAAAATTACTGTTATTTCAATAGCTACTAAGTAAAAGTATTTTACTTTTCTAAAAGTTAATAGGTGAAATCTTGGTTCCACTACACTCAGTGAGAGTTTTAGCTACAATTTGAGACTTTCACTTCTGTTATTTTGTTTTAAATATAACAGGTAATGTGTTCAAAGTGAAACACTGCTTACCAACATGCCCGCTAGCTTAAGGCGTGTTTGGTAACTCAAGCAATCTGCAAAATAAAAATTATTTATTTACAAACATAAAACTTTGCCTTATTAATGTAATAAACCTACTCCTGCTTAGAATTCCCCCTTTGCTCCCTACAAATGTGACCATTTGTAAAGGCATGCTTCCTAGCTGTTCATCCAGTATTTCAGTGACTTGGAGCTGTAACACCTAGTAATGAGCACTTAATGGTTGTCTATGCTAAGTTATAAAACCCCATGAATAACATTCTCTTGCTTCAACATAGAATTGTCATTTAAAAAACGTTACTATTTTATTTGCTATCTTGAGACTGACCTTTAAAATTTGTTAATCGGTGTTTAAAAAAAATAAATCCAAGAGGTATCTACATACTATCTTGGAATGATATTTCAATGGAAATATCAGTTTTCTGTGATACAAATAATTGCCCACTATAATAAATACATCACGTGTTTTAATTACCCATCCAGACTTTGAACAATTACCTTCAGATGCAGATTTTTTTTGAAAACCACAGTTCAAAAATTAATAACAAAAGGGCTGCAACTTGAAATCAAGCTATTTACAAATGCAAAACCAAGACTACAGCTCTGGTTAGTCAGTTCACAGAACAAAGGACTCTTCATAAGGCTGAGAAATCTTTGTTTGTCAAAGGTGTAGTGCATTTACTTAGCTCTACCAGCTAATCAAGGTAATGTTCTCATATACTTTGTCCAGTACTGATCCCGGGAAAGCCAGTGACAAACAGCTACAAAAAATAATGTGAATCTAAACTCTGACATGAAACCAGTGGTAAGAGCCAATTACTATGTTCAAACCTAACTTAAGAGAAATTATTCAGCTAAATTTTGAATACTGGTGGTTTAAAGGGTAGATACATCCTTTCTTCTACTCAGCTATCATGACAAGCTGGCATGTACCCATGCCATGTACCTGTCATTTGAGCTTCAGCTGGAAACTGAAGGTAGAAGTTTTCACTGCCACTTCCCTTCCTGATGGGTTACACTTGAGTGCTGCTTTAATGACTCACAGGACATTACAGAAGCACAGTAGCATAATGTTTCTATTAATGTCTCTTTTTTGCCTCTAAGATGAAGCTTAAATGACCCACAGTTCAAACCCTGTGATTACCTAAGATGTTTTACCTTTTTTTTTAGCAAAAGGTATTATGCCACTATCAACAAAAGTACTTCTTTTTCCATCACCTTATTTGAAAAGTATTTGATATACTTACCCCCACGTTCAGCACAGAAGGTGATCAGCCAACCAACACCAGAAGCAAATGAAGTTTCGATGGCATTAACAAAATTTCCTAAGAGTGAAACAATTTGCATCAGTTTGTGACTAGTTAAATGTGACTAGGAAACAAGGTTTATATTAGCAAATTGCATAAACTATTTTTAAACTCAAAAATAAGACTTAGCAACAGTTAAAAGATTCAGTCATATACATAAATTCTGCCATATTTGGTACTGTAAAAGTAATTTTCATTAACAGCCCCCAAGCAAAATCCATGAACATTACCTGCCCATAACTCAGTGACTGTGCTTGTAACATACTGCATGGCAAAGTTCTTTAAGCTCTCTTTTGACCTGTCTCCATAATATTTCACTGGTTGCTATGGAAGACAAAGAGTACAGCTTATAAAATTAAGAATAAAAGAAAATAGAAAAAAAAAATCCCCAAACCTACTGTGTTTTTATAACAGTACTTATGCAACTGCAGGACTAACCCCCCCATCATCCCCTCTAACTGTTCTCTCCCTCCCATATTGGAATGCTTGGAATTTAACCTTAATTTAAATGTTGTAATGTGGTTTCTTTCCAAATGCAGCCACATAAGGATAATTTAGCCTTAGAAACACTAACTCCCAATAACTGTATTTCTATTTAAATAAAACTTGCTTGCATCTCTCCACTTAGCGTTTAACCTCTCAAAACTTCTCGCTGTCAAAATGTACCCATCTATTCAAGTGCAATTTCTACACCACCCCAGCACCATCACTTAACAAGCAGCTGTAAAGAGCCATGTAAATAATGAAGGTAGCATGGAGGAAATCTTAGGGAACGAATTTCCAAGTTTCTTTAGGCATTTGGTCCTATTCTTTAGACTCAAACTCACAGACTATCCTTTGTATTTGAAAAGTCCATTACAAGACTATAAGAGAAACTGTTCAAGGAGACTTCTTGCTTTGCTATAGCACTGCTGCTGACACATCTTCCTGAATCAGAAGTGATATGTTGCACAAAAAAAATAATTCAGAAAAACCACTGTAAAAATATACTATCACTTATTTTATTATATATACATCATATAAACTACGTATATTAATAAATATATATTTTAAAGTTAACTTTAAAAGTTAAATTTACTAGAGGAAGTATTAAAGGAATACTGTTCCAGATTTCATTCTAAAAATGCTTGAAATTTTATCACTCACCATTCCAGTTTTGAAAACATACAGACTGGGGTAACTGTTAATCCCTTTAATTCGACAAAGCATTCTGTTATCTCCACAGTTTACAGCTCCAATGCGTATTACTCCATCCATCTCCTTAGCAAATTCTCTCCACTAAAAAAAAAGAAAAAAAAAAGTAAAAATAGAGGCTATTTTCCTATAAAGATATAATGAAAAATGAGCACGTTTTACTTCTGGCATTCTGAATTGTTGTCTTTGGTTTCAGATTCAGTATAAATATCCACTTCATTAAGTTTTATGCTATTAAAACCAATGAATTTTCAAGAGTTAATTTACTTGTACATACCGTAGGTGCTAAATCATGGCAGTGGGAGCATCGAGGAGAATAAAAATTCACAAACCACAGTTCTCCTGAGTTAACAGCAGCATCTGGATGGAGAGAGGAAAATGATAAGTGAGTCTTGCACATCCACAATATAGTTATATCTAGAATATACATTTTTACTATATTGTATCCCCCAGAAGCTTTACTAAGTATTTAAATGTCAGGCACAGTAACAGTAACTCAAATGAGACAAAGATTGTATCTCACTTGGACGTAGTTACTGTTCTAGGCACAAAAGTCACATTTGAGAAGCTATCAGCATCCTGACTTTCAGCTGCTGTTCTATTAATTAAGAAAAAAGTACTCTCTGGAGATTAATTAGATGAAATGTGTGATACTTCAAATCTGGTTACAAAATACAAGTACTAGAAGATTTTTAACCGCTAGAACTTTCCATTTCTTTATATCACTTTGTATTTAGTGGGTTCCACCTGGCAATCCTTCTATGTAGAACTCGTGTCTAAGAGGCGAAAATTCAATTCAAAAATCCCAGTTAATATGATTACTCAAAAAGTCAAGGGAAACTCTTTCTTATGAAAGAAAACTACAGCAACAAAATATATTCCCAGAGCAGTTATCAGCTTGAATTACATAGCTTTCAGCCTTTCCAATTTTGGACATTATTTTTATAGTGGATTTTCTAATTTATATTTGCCTATATTAAAATAACCTCACAAAGAAGACAACTAAGCAATGTGTAGGCTCTCCAAATCAACCAAAACAAAACCAGGTTCCCAGGGAGAGCACCATGAGAGTCTGCTAATAGAACAATTTACAAAACTAGTTCAACATGTAGATCCAGTCTGTACAAAGGAAACTGTATTCAAAATGCAGACGAAAAATCACACAAAATCCAGTATTTTTTCTCTCTAGTCTCTCTTATTTATAAACAATTTAGCTATAATTTTAAAAGAAAAAAAATGGACGATATCCTCACTGAAAGTGTTATCTTTCCACACTTTGTTTTACTTAGCTGTGTTTTTCATATCTGGTATCCCCTTCTGGTTTTGAACCTCTTGTGCAAATCACAGGTGACAGAAAAAAAATATAGAAAAGTTCTATCAAGTGCACTTTTATACAAGAGAAATAGCAATGGTAAATTGGAGAACAAAAATTTTAATTAAAATTATTTCCTTTTACAGATCGCACAAAATATCTTTCAAACTTAATCTAAACTGTTTATCAATATTGATCTATTTGCTAACTAGTATTTATCAAAAAGCACTGAGGAAGCTTTTTTGTTGGTTTTCTCATGTGAAGATGATTTTCTGATAGGTTTTTGTATAGATATGTAATAGAAGCCTATAGATACACAGCTCAACATGTAAAAATTGTTACTTTGCGTGCCATGCTGTCAAGCAGACAGCCATTTATTTAAAACTTACCAAATTCTCCTCTATCCAATGTTATAATTTCAGGATCATCATCATAAATACCTGTTAAAAAACCCCAACAATTGCTCTTTATTTTTCCATCTCTAAAACGAAGAAACAAATTGTCATCTTATTCACAAGACAGAAGACAGTAGATTTAAGTTGAAATACTAAGCTGGCAAAGATAGTTTTTACAAAAATGCTATATTTGTTTAGTAATATGTAACCTTAGTTTAACCTCTTGCTAAGTCCTGCTCTCCCATGCTACAAAAGCCACTATCAGAACAGAATGTTGGTGTTTTAGTAGACCAACTGCTGAGTGAGCAGAGAATTATAACTACCGCTGTTACAGCAAGAGTATTAGAAATAACATCAACCAGCTGTCAGATTAAAATTCAAGAAGCTTCAGCTCTCATTGGGAGCTTTCTGCAGTGTCCAGAAACCTTCACTTTTTCTCTCAGCCTCTGGTTATTTAAACATTTAGATCACAAAGGTGTTTCAGCCACAAGCTTTTCCACTGACAAAATGTGTGAATGCAGTGGAATGAAGTGGACAGAACAAAGGCAAGGAAGGCAAAGCTAACCAGTCCTACCTAGAGCATCACTACAAAACACTACTACTTCAACTACATAAGAAAGGCAGCACAGAGTTACCAAAAATACTATTACACCCTATTATATTATGCTACTATGGTGACAGATTTTTTACAGTACCTAACATGGTGAGGTGTCATTTCACCTGAGGTATACAAGGATTAAACAGAAATAAATAGTGAGAGAAAATAATTTCTACAAGTGACAAGATACTTTTTACTATCCATTTAAAATGTCTACTGTAATATAATACATATACTCATCTGTATATATATACGCATATATAAATCTGTATTTTAATATATACACAGACATATAAATTATAAAAATAGATGCTCTCCAAAAGACTGCTTAATACACATTTAAGTATATTGTTTTTTAATCAAGCAGTGCATCTTCAAGCAGATAAAATTTCTTAAATCTGTTTATCTGAAGAACTTGCAGGATAATTTCCATATTTTTTTGTAATAGTTGAACTCTGGTTTATTCAATTTCAACTTTCGCAGACATGAACTTCTTAGAGATTGGGACATATTAAATTAAACTATACCAGAAAAAATTATTGCCAAAGTAGAGTTTCCTTTCAGCTTTTTCTTTGATCTCAATCAAACCGTGTTTCTCAGCTCCCTATTTTAGCTTACTTGTGTCACAGGAGCTCTGAGAACTGTTTATTGCAGCCTTTCCCTATGACTACCTAAAATGTATTGAGACAAACTTGCCTCAAGATCATTTTAGGTATGATTCTGGTTTAGTCTTTTTCATTTTCTACTACCCCTTTACTCTAATTGCATAACTGCATAAAAATCAGGCTGGCCAGTTCAAAAATCTCCTCTCAAAGTCCACTTGAAGAATACTTTATCTAAACTAAAAAGGTCCTCCTGCATTAAAAAGTTAAAAAGAATCCTGATGAAACACTAACCCTGAAATTTAAGTGAAAAAAAGCTTTGCATTTCAAAAAAAATAAACAAGAAGTTAGATGACCTATAAAAGGTAAGCAGCAGGAACAAAAGGCTAGGTAAATAGATTATTACATTTTTGAGTACCCAGGGTAAATAAAATATTGGGTCAGCAGAGAGAAAGTGACAGCTACAGAGCAGACAGAAATCCGGAGGGGATACATCAGAAACACATAACGAGATCTGATATTGCATTTACTTGCGACTGTTTTAAGCAAATCACAAACATACCTCATAACTTACCAAAATCATAGCGATAAAAGTGCCAGCTTTCATAACGACCTCCTTGCTGCTGATCCTCAAGACCCTTCTCTCCGTATTTATCATACTTCTTCCGTAGATCTTCATCTTTAAGGACTTCATATGCTCTATTTATTTTCAAAAAATTTTCATGTGCATTTGGATCATTCTATGTAAGGAAAACTATAATTAGTAATTAATTAATAAACCATATTGTGCATGTAATGCTGAGAAAATGAACTTTGGGAATCTGACTGATATCCCTACTAATGATGTCAGTTGTGATAGAAGCAGACATTGCACAGTGATCTTCAAACGAACTACAGTGAAGTTTTCCTCTCCTGAAGCCAATGTATTCTTGCCTTATTTCTTCCTCCTCACTAAACTACCAAGTGAAATACAAAGTGAACTGTAAGGAGGCTTTAACATTCTCATCCCTCTTCTTTCAACTCTCTCTCTTCAATGAAAGAAAAAAGTACTCAAGAATGAAGACTTACCATTTGCTCTATAATCTTCTCCACTCCCCCAGAATCCCCACTCATACAGTTCAAAACCTGTGCTATAAGGACAGATTCATCCCTTCTGGTCTTACAGTGTAGACATATGCCCTCTTTTTTTATTTAAAAAGTGTTCTAGCTCTAGGTAGCTTTGGAATTAGAATGGTGAAAAATCTGCAGTCTTATTTTGAACCCAGTTTGGGTTCTGCGCTGGTGCAGTGTAACAGTGGTGTGCAAAATCTGCCGCACTCTCCCACTCTTTCAACTTCTCTTACACATTTCATTCAAAAGACACTTTTTCTTAAAGATTCTTTAAGACACATGGGAAATTAATTACCCTTTTGGAATTTGTATAATGGCTTCATCTTCTATATATCATCTTTAATGTTGAAAATAACCTGTCGAAAAATCTTCAGTAATATCTGCATACTTGTAAACTACAGAATCTGACCCAAAATGTCATTATTTTGAAGGTATCAAGGTAAGGAAAACAAAACTTGCAGTTATATAGTCCAAGTTGGCATTTCTAACTTTTGTTGACATTTGTCTTTCTCTTTGAGCTCTGTTAGAGGCTCCAGCGCAGTATGTGAGGGCAGGCCCTGAGCTCATATGGAATACCGCTGTCTTCTGCGGCTCCATGCAGGTACAGTTTTACATATTAAGATCTAAACCCTCATATTCCTGTGATTGTCTGCTTATTTCAAGTCATTCTGAGGAAAAACTGATGTTGTTTAAGTTTAAAAGTGATTTCTTTGTATTTCAGACTGAGCCATAGAAGTCCTCTCTCTCTAGTCTAGAGCTCTTTATAACCTCCATCGTTATGCCTTGTCAGTCCCGAAATTTCTGTTTTGTCCTATATGATACTTGAAGACTCATGTCTCAGAACAGGCTGTTATTATTTGCTATTTAGATTAGACTTGATGTTACGGAAAGAGTAAGTTCCTTAAGCTAAATGGAAAGAGAAACTCATCATTACCAATCAGGTAATACAGTACACATGTAAGTTTTCCTCTATTTACAAAAATATAATTGAGAATTAAAGAATCTTGACTCTCTTTACTACAACAGTTTAGTACAGCCCAAATTCAACAGAACCACGTATGGCAAGTCTATCCCTTTTTGTAAATTTTCTCTGCAGAAAATCTGAGTTGAACAATGTTATCAAGTGGATACATTACTTCACAATAATAGAGAAACCTTTAAGATAAAACTCCTTTTTGTTTAAACATTAAGATCACAGAATAAATCACAGCATATTATGAGTTGGAAGGGACCCACACAGATCGTTGAGTCCAACTCTTAAGTGAATAGCCCATAGAGGGATCTATCCCATTATGGCAACCTTGGCATTATTAGGACTAGTCTAACCAACTAAGCTCCATTAACTCTATAACTTTGACTTGATAAAGATGTAACTTACCTGATTTTTATCAGGGTGCAACTTTAACGCCAGCTTTTTGAATGCTTGTCGTATTTCTCTACTACTTGCTTCTTTGGACACTCCAAGTAAACTATAGTAGTCCTGATCAGTGCACACAAGAACTAATACACATATTAAAACTAGGAATAAAGATCTTTTGAAATATCTAATATAATCTCCTTTGGATGCTAAGAACTCCATTATGAAGTCTTTGGAAATTTTACACGTTCTGATCCAAGCAGGCTTTGGAAAGAGCCTCCAGTAAATCTGCCAACGTTCAGAAATGCAGGTGTATTTATGGCAGAGCTGTTCAAAATGCTGGTTGCTCTACTTCATGTCATGAGTCTTGCAAAAGTTACAACCTATAAGAAGAGGAAGGAAAAAATAATCAAATAATACTTATTCAATAAACACAGGTCAGTAACGAGCCCCACTACCAGGTTGTTCAGACTGCACGTGAACATTGTTGATGGCTAATTACCTTCTTTCTGAGGACCACACAAGTGACAAACCATGTCTTCATTGTGAATGAGGTAATCACGCAAAGCTTCACCGAATTACAATAATTGCCACTCACCTGTATCACATTATAAAAGGCGGGGTCAGCAGAACTCACTTTTCCTTCTAACTTACCTTCAGTAGCGCGGGGGGGACATTTCTTCCGCAGGGGCCGCGTGGCTCTGAGCCCGCCGCGGGGCGGGAGCTGCTCGCCAAGGAAACGACGGACGCTCCTCCGCAGAAAGCCGTGCGGGCGCCGAGGGTCGGACCGGTCGCGACGGGACCCACCACCGCCGGAGGTACCGGGGCCGGGGGTGGCCGGGCCGCGCGGGAGGGAGGGAGGGAAGCACCGGGTCCGTGCAGGAGGCACCGCCGCCGGGGCGGGGCTGCCGCCGCGCTCTGCCCTCCCCGCGGGCGCGGTGCGGTGCCGGCCAGCCCCGGGGAGCGGCGCCGACGGGGCTGCGGGAGCCGGCGGTGGGAGCGGGCCGGGCGCGGAGCAGGATGGGATGGCAGCGCTGTCCCCCCGGCGCCGGCGGAAGGGCGGCGGGATCCGGCTCCGGGCCGGAGGCGGGCGGGGCGGCTCCGGGGGTGACGTGGCCGCCGCGCCCGCCTCGGGCTGGGGGCCCGGCCGCTCCCTGCGGGGCACCGCGGCCCCGAGCCCGCCCCCGGCCCGCCCTGCCACAGCCGGGTCCGCCCTCGGCTGCCGTGCGAGCGGGCGGCACAGCGTCCCCGGGGAACAGAGAGGTGCCGCTGATGGAGTTGCGGAGAACCCGCCCCGGGCACTCGTCCGGTGCGTGCCCTGAGCCCAGACCGCACCCGAATGACCCTTACCAGTCCCTACAGATAGAAGCCAGCGAAGGGGCCCGTGTCCGCACGGGATTCCCCGCAGCTCGGGGAGCTGCCTCGGACCTGGCAGGGCCGGGGTGGGAAGAGGCTCCTTCGGGCGGGCCAGGCGCTGGTGGTCTCCCCGCAGGCCCTCTTGCCTTCCCCGGCACAGGTCCGCAGGGGCGGAAATGTCCGCGAACAAACACGCCTAAGGCATTGGCAGAGGCTTCTCGTAAGGGCGGAGGGCGGCGGAGCCAGGGACAAGCAAAGAGTGACTGGAGATGCTGGATCCGTGCTGGAAGGCACTGTGTGCTTGGCCTTTCTGATGCCCAGGCCAGAGGAACGTTATGAAGGGACTGAGGAGTGATTGGGGGTTGGAGAGGACTTCTTTTACAAGTTCAGATAGGGTTAAGAGCTGTTAGGCTCTTAATAACCAGGTGTTGCTGTTGGTGGAGATAAAACATTTATGTATTTATAACCAGGGCCCAGAAAGCAGGATCTCAAATACATATGTATTGCAAGAAGTCTTTGCAAGAATTTTCAGTTTCAAAGACAATTCTGGATTATATTGCAATGCCTATAATCCAGAATTTCTTGCAATATGCTGCTCTGTGCACTTGCTTTGAAATTATGTCAAAAGGTCTTACGGTTCACTCTCTGAACTTGCTCTCATTTACGTAGGTGAAACCTAACTGCTTCTGCTTCAGACAGTGTTAAACTGACATAGAAGTACCTAAGGCTCATCATTAACAGGAAATTGATTCTTTTTGTGTTTGCTTCTTGGTCTTGGCTACCAGAATAAACATTTTCATTGTGAAATATTTGGGGAAAAAAACCTATTTAGTCAACAAATACAAAACTGTACTCAAGTATAGTGTACCAGAGAAATTAGTTTATAATTTTCATGTTATTGCAAACTTACAGAAAGAAAAACATTTGTCAAACTAATGGTGAAAAACATGTCTGCTGAAACAGATTTCCCTCCTAATGATTACATGACAAAGTAGGTTAGTGGATGGTAGCTTTGTTTCTAATTTTCAATTTTCAGAATTTAATTGAGACTGCGTATAGAAGGACTGATTTTTATTGCAACATTTGTTTCTCTGTGCATATTCAGTGACTTGGAGTCTTTCAGATGGGATGAGGATATTGTCTTGCAAGTGTTATAAGTTCATTTAGCACATGATGATACATAAAGTCTCCAAGGGTGTTAAGAATGCATGCTAAAACATGAAATATGTCTGTCTGAAGTTAGTTTAGTGTAACTAACAAATGTATCTTCCTTTTTTCTATGTTTCACTTCTCTGAACTTGCAGCAATGAACTATATATTGTGAAACAGGTAAAAGCTCTCCTGTTTAGCTAGAGGAATACAAGATAGTTATCTTACTAGTGATTAAAACTTTAATAGTAACTTTAACTTCATTTAAATTAATTTCATATTTTTGAAAATGATGCATGCCTGAGAATATTCACTCAAATATTTGCTTTAATTCCTAGTGGTAGGGAGTTCCATGAGTCATTCTGCTGTTCTTTTTGCCAGTGGCTTTGAATGCCTAATGTGAGCGTTAAAAGAGATGATGAGCAGATATTTTTGTATAGTCTTAAGGATTCTGATTGTTTTAACAGCTACCTATCCCAGTTTCATAATATTACTGCAATTTTTTTCAAATTGATATTCTGATAATAATCAATAAAGTGTTCAGTAAAATGCTTCAGTTTTCTGTTGTTCATTTGTTGTTGATTACATGTGTGCATGGGAAAAAAGGGTTACTTCTCTTTGTACGCTGTACTGGTTGCATATGAAGAATTGTGCTGTGATATATAGCTGCATTTCACCAATTAAGGAATATTCTGTGAGTGTTTTGGTTTTCTTCCCTGCTTATTGGTGTGGGCTTGTGTCGGATCAGGAGGAGCAGGTGAGAGGTTTCAAAGGTTTGTGAAATTCTGAGCTGCAAAGTGCTGAACAAGAGCCTAGAAGGAGCCAGACAAAGCTGCTATAATTTAAAATGTGCAGCGTGCCCTGAAGCTGGAGCCTTTAGTTTACATGAAGGATGAAATGACTTGTGTCTCTAATGACTTCAAGGGACCCACAAGTCACTTAATTCGCACCTCACTTTACGATAGCCATTTGTCATCTGCTTACATAAGGATTGTATTGAAGTGCCACTGAGCAGGGCCCTGCACTGGCTTTTAAATTAGGACTATTTAAAAAAAAAAAAGGAACCCAGTAGAATTATGAAAAAACATTAGTATTATCACAAAGAAGAAATAGGAAAGAAGTGGACAATTAGATTTTTCACATGCATTAGAAGCTAGGTTAGTAAGCTAGTATTGGATATGAATATATTAATTAATTATCTAGTTAATACAGTGCATACATAAAATTACTTTGAAGTTTAAATTTAGAGAGCCAATAGGAAAGAATGTCATCAAATACCATTTTATAGAATATATAAAATGTTTAATTAAGCAGTAAAGCTATGTAAACCATCTGCTTCTGTTTAAATAGTCAAGATGGTATAGAGCCATTTCTTGTAATTTAAAACATCTATGCATTTTTGATTGCTTTAAAATTAGCATTCAGCTTTCCTAGGGACTTGCTTATTTTTTTGCTGCAGTGAAATATGCAATGATTGTTAATGAAGAGGGCTTTGAATGGAAATTTTGTTCATTTTAGCACATTTTGAACTTTAACATATTGATTTTTGTTGTTTAAGTTTTTTATTCTTGCTACCAGTTTAAAGAAGATCAAAAGATAAAGTAGACTGCTGCAGTTTGAAGCTTTCTGTACGGTGCATGGTGGGTAATTTAGGAGGAATTGGGTCTTATTTTATTCCATTTGCCAGTGGGGCCTTTTTCTGCAAACTGTTTCATCGATGCTTAGTAGCTGAAAGTGTCATGGGATACAGCTCTTTCAGGCCATGGTGTCTGCAAACTAATTCCTGTTGGAGGCTGCTGGGGAATCCACGTGAACTCACGAGAATCACGTAACTCATGTTATGTGGAGCTGGCAGGAGAAGGCATGTGAGCAGAAGGAATATGTCTCTTCAGCCATTCCCAGTGGCAGAATTCCTGGGAAACACTTGCACAAATGAAAGCCACTTGCCAAATCCAAATTAAACCCTAAGCATTCAAAGGAGCTCACCAGGAATTCCATATCCTTATTAGCAAACTTTCAAAATCTCCTGTAAGGGAAGTGTGGTGTGCTGAACAGGCAGACCTGTATTTGTCTGGAACTTCCAGGTTTATTTGGAGATTCTCTGATGCAATTGAGGAGCTGTTTGCGAGGTGCATGTCACACGAGCAGTTTCTGACAGTTTTGAAAAGATGAGGAGATATGAAATAGGTATGGCTGTGGGGGCAGAAGTTTCTTGTCATGTATACTTCCCAGTGTAGGGGTTTCTTTACAGATCTTCAACACAAAAATGTGCTTTCTATCTGACTTGATCTGCCACTGGTTAATCTTTTGAATTTCCTGATTATGGTGTTGTAAAGTGTTTTCTCCTTTGTACGTTCCAGAGACTTGTGCCTAACAGAAATCTTTATAAGTGTTTTGAGGTACAGTTTAATATATACAGACATTGCAATAAGAACTTTAAAGCATTAACACCAATGCGTTTGTTTGGGCAGGCAGACCCCAGCAGTGTAGTAGCTACTGGAGATGTCTGAGTATCCTTCAAGGAGTTATTATTAAAGAAAACAGAAAAATAACAAAAGTGCAGCCTTCAGGAAGTCTAAAACGAAAGCACAAATTTTGAAAAATCATGATAGATGTGTCACTTTGGAGAGAATAGCAGTGGCAGTCTTCTACCAATGTACCAAAAAAAAAAAAGGCAAATAAATGGAAGCTGTTCTTAATATTCACCATATTTAGTCAATATGATTTAAGATGAGCTTGCTTCTTCTCATTTATCATTTAAAATTCCTTTTAGGCATTTCAGGTTTTTAGCAGCCTGCTCTAGTTCTGCTGACCTCCTGCCAGTTTGCATGCTGCACTGGCCCCTTTTCAGCAATTCTGAGCTAACCCTAACCCTTTGGACATGTAGGTCATTTGTTTGGTTTTATTTAGTATTTTGCTATTGAAGAATAATGAAGTAGATGTTTGTCTGCTGTTTTTTATGCTGATGATACTGCCCCTTCCAATTTTTTTATTATGCACATGTTCTAGAACAAATGAAATGTTAAATTGCGTATGCTTATATTCTATATTAATATGGCTTCTACCTATATTGTAGCTCTCTTAGAGTACAATGGGGTTTTTTGCACTAGGTATCATGCTTAATTTGGTTTCTGAAAACAGCCTTGTGAGAAAAAAATGTTAATTTCCACTGGTATGTCATATACCGTTGTTTATATATCTGACTGTACAGGATGCTGCAGTTTAAGCCTATGAGATATTACAGAGAATTTAAAACTGATTTGTTTGCATTGTTCATTTATTTACATTGTATTTATAACTTTTGTTGAAAAGAAAATGTTTAAAACCCCCAATGGATAAACCAAATATATTATTTTAAATTCCTCGTGATTCACATTTAGATATCTTTAATGAGCCTGAGGAATGATCACCAACTGAACTGAGCTCATTAATTTAAAATTGATGTTAATGATATTATTTTTATCTGTATTCCTTTTTTTCCTTTTAAAATTGTTCCCTGTGCTCCTGTTAAATTCATGATCCATAAATAGATTCCTAATTCATGCTCTGAATCATCATATAGTTATAACTTCAATGGTGAAATCGTAATGAAGATTTCTAATAAACATTAGCTTTTTAAAGCATCTATCAATTCAGTCAGCACTTGAGATTCTTGCATAAATGTATATGCTAAAGTAAAAAAAAAAACGGAGTGTTCTAAATATCCAGTTTGGTTGCTTTCCTTGTCATGTGAACTGATGTAGTTTTATTGAACTCCTGGGAACTGTCATAACTTCTTTACTAAGCCTTACTTGAATTAAGGGGGAAAAAAAGTGTTTGTGCTTGGTTTTTAACTCTGTCTGCAGTTTATGTTTACTGTGAAAGGTTGCAATAAAATATGTGGTTTCACATAAGCAAATTATAAGGATATTAGTGGCACTATTATGAAAGAAGTACTATTCAAAGTGCTCAGCACACATGGTCTCAGTTCTGTAGGCACTTTGCATTCGTGTGTGTTTATTTTAAAAAACCCCAAACCTATGATTGCACTGAAGGGCTTTATTCTTAAAAAAAAAAGCATGTTTGTGTTTGCAGAACTAAAGTCTGTACAGTCAAGATCATAGATTTAACAGCTACAGAAATGCCATAAAGCATTTGCTTGATCCAAGAATTTATCAGAATATTGTGGAAGCCGGTTACTGTGATTCATTTTTGTTATGTAAACTATCATTCATGCATTGCAAATCAACATGCTTCAATCCTGACTGCCTTTGATATTTATTGTAAATATGTAAGCAATTTTTAGCTGCTTGGCATTTGTTCAAAAGTGCTGTATTTACTAAGAGCTTTGTAGTTGCCTTTAGAGTAAATAACTTTACAATCAGTGTTCAACCACTGCTGTAGTTTAAGCTGGCTATGCTGGGGCGTAGCAGGTGTGGGCTTGCACTCAGCAGCAATGGCCTGCCTTGAAACAACAGTGGAGCTGAGATGTGTGCAGATCCCAGTTCTGCTGGAGAAGGGCATTGCCAGTGTATATGGCCTTGCAGTGAAACCTGGGCCCACTGGTGTGTGGCCTGGGTCTCACCATAGGCTCAGGTCCCACCTGGACCTGCTTCCCTACTCCAGTTGGGGCTGCCACTGTGCCAAGGATGTGAGACTGCAGACCTTGTCTGAAATGGACTGCAGCGCAGAGAAGCTGCCAATCACTGCTCAGTGATGGAAGGGGGAAGTGTTATGAGGAGTGATGGATCAGAAGGTATCAGGTTCAATTGAAAGGGATGTTGCTTCCTACGGAGGGAGGAAATGTGATGCTCATCTCAGACAGGATGCAGCAGTTAAATGCTCAGATCCCTCTGCTTTGACTCTATCCCCTCTGCCTTATCAATCAGAGCTCCCAGAAGTGTGCTGCCTCGGTTTGGGTTAGGAATACTAGCTGTGGCTCAGCCCCAGGCCAAACAGTCAGCTGGACTAGCTGCAATAAGAGCCTGGAGCTGCAAAGTTACCCTGCTGAAGTAGTGTAGAGATGGCTGCTGATTTCCTAAGGAACTCAGCAGACAAGTGGTTTAGAGTCATAGAATCGGCTAGATTGGAAAAGACCGCTAAGATCATCAAGTCCAACTGTAAATTTTTCCTAATATCCAATTCTAAATCTCCCATGGTGCAACTTGAGGCCATTTCCTCTTGTCCTCTCACTTGTTATTTGGGGGAAGAGACTGACTCCTGCCTCTCTACCACCTCCTTTCAGGTAGTTGTTGAGAGTGATAAGGTAGGTGCCCTCTGAGCCTCCTTTTCTCCAGGCTGAACTGTTCCAGTTCCGTTGGTCACTCCTCAGAAGACTCATGCTCTAGACCCTTCACCAGCCTCGTTGCCCTTCTCTGCATACACACTTTAGAGCAACTACTTAATTTATTCATGTTTGAACTTTTTATAGGATGTTTTTAGAAAATCATTTTAATCACAAGACTAAATTTTACTGTGCTTTCTGCTGGTGTCTTGTGGGGTACAGTGTTTTAAGATTTGGGGATGAACATTGTCTGAAACATTTTTACATAAAATACAGAGCTGCCAAAAAGGGTTCAAACTTAAATTGATAGTGATTCATTCCTTTGATTACTTTTCAAAACTTTACCTTCCAAGCATTCTAAAAAAAACCCCTCCAAAACCCCTCAAAAAACCAAACAAAAAAAACCCAAGAACCAAACCCTATCTCTTACCCAGCTTGTGAGAAGCTGTAGGACCTGTGAAAGACATAAGGAAGCAAATATGAATTCAAGGCAAAGTGAGTTTTGTAGAAGGTCTGGAATTAATTTTATGTTTGAAAACTTAGGTGATGTTGTGTTGTATTTGACAATCCTTTCCAACCCATAATAATGGATACCAGCTTGTTTCACTAATAGCTAAAGGAAGTCTTAACTGCATTAGTAACAGAAATCAGTGTGATGTAATTACACATGTAATTTTGTGCTGAAGAACCAAGAAGGGAAAATATGACATAATGCTTTTATTTCTATTTGTCTTGGTTCTTACTCACTAATATAAGATAATCTAAAAAAATGATAGACTTTATTTGAATACAGTTGCTCTCTAAGCCAGGAGTCCTGTCAGCTGACTGAGCTCTGGAATATATGTACCAAAAGCCCAAGAGGACTGCACGATGCCATCAAAAGATACTCTTCTTTTAGGCAGTGCTACTGTTTAAGAGGTTGTACCGATAGTTTTCTGTGCTCAGCTAGTAAATTTAAGGAAGACTGAGATAGTTAAGGCATCAGACGCTACTCCTTGTACCTTTTTCCTGTGTGGGCCATTTGCTTAGGAGTTGGGCTTTGATGATCCTTGTGGGTCCCTTCCAACTCAAAATACTCTGTGATTGTGTGTGATTCTGTGACTTTGCAGAGGATGACTGTGGTACCAGCCCTAGAGATGCAATGCACTTAGTGCATTGCAAAGGAAAAATGTAAGTTAACTGATAATCTGCAGAGGGGAAGAAACCCCCTAAAAATATTCTTAACTGTTCTGAAGAAAACTAAGTAGCCCTCTTAATCAGGAGATGTGCTAGATGATTTGTTTTGTATCAGTTGTTTGTTGTTTTTTTTTTTTAAAGTAGGGTGTGAAACTCAGAAACTGTAGAGCAAAACAAGGGTGTGAATCCTGGCATTAGGAAGTGAGGGAAGCATTTATGATTTTTTTGTATCTTTGTCAGTGGGAGATTCTAATCTATGCATTTATTTTGGTTGTAACATATTTGCAGCTCTGTTAATTGTGTACATATAATGGTCAGGTTTATGAAGAGGCTATGTTCTCTTTGTTCTAGAAGAGGCAGTCGTTTACAATGTAATATATTTTTCTTCAGGCAAAGTCTTGTGTTTTCTTTCCCAATGAGTGGCAAACAAAAGAATATAAAACCCCAAGGCTGGGAAGGTGCTAGATTTACAGTGGGATTTTATAGATTTAAAAGTTTTGGTGTTTGTTTTTTTCCCTCCAGTTTGTTTCTTTTGTTTTAGCAGTTTATAGAAAATGTGATGAAGCAGTTAGCTTATTGTTGTCAAATTCTTGTGTGCCTTGTCTCTAGGATTCAACACTGCTGCTTATATTAGGTGGAAGAATAGGTACTAAATATTTACGTGGAGCTGCTTCTGACACTGTGTCAGGGACTGTATCCTGAGGTTCACAGTGTGTTTTCCCTTTGCTCAGGATAAAAAACCAAACAATGCCATTCTTTTTCTTCCTCCATCCTACTCCCTCATCTCTGCTGCTTCAGCTCTGCTCCTCTGGTGTATTTGGCAGGAGAAAGAAGACAGCTCAGTCTTCTGGGTGAAAGACAAGAATGTGTCTTCCATTAGTATGCGTCATAATACAATTTTCACTAGTTGATTGCAAAAGTTGCCCATCCACACTTTTGATGCCCTGCACTAGTTGCTGTGGAGCTAATAATCTGCTTGAATATTCTCATGCTTCTATCAGTGGGAAAGCATCCACTGACCTGAATCAAACAAGGTCAAATTCCAGGTCGCTGTGAGTTCTACTTAAATCACCGGAACAATTCTAAAGAGGTGTTCAAGGGGAAAGGGATATTTTTATGTGTACATAAGTAATTTATTTGAAGATTTTTATTTTTTTGTTTAAATACGGATAGAGGATTCTTCTAAACTTAGCTTCAAGTTTTTGAAATATCTCAAAATGAATATGATGTCTTTTTTTTCTTTATGTTTCATGCAAAATTACATGTGTAATTACATATTTGAAACTTGTGATAGCTATGTGGAACAGCAAAATTTACTATGCTTGTTAAGAATTTAATTGACCTGTAAAAATACATAAGCCTATTTAACTGGGAATGTGGGGTTTTTTTGCACTAACTGGACTCTTTTTTGAACGTAACTAAGATGTTGGCTCATGTAAGTGACCTATGTAATCTTACAATTCCAGGTTTGTGTCAGACATAAGACTCTAGAGGGAGCCCATATCACAGTTTTCTGTATTGAGAAAAGTGGCATTACAAAGATAACAGAACTATTTCTACTAATGAGTAATTTAAAGTCAGATTTCTTCTGGCTTTTCTGCAAAAGAAAATATAACAGGACTGTAGGACATTTATTTGCAAACATTTTTGGAAATGTCTCAATTCGTACAGTCAGTTCTACCTTACCATTATCTGCATTTTTTGAATACTACGAAAGGAGTACAATAAAGGAATCTTTGTTCTGGTGCTTACATAATAGAAAACAATATATGACAGTTCTCTTTTAAAGAACTCTCAAGACCCCGTGAGTGCAGTAAAGCAGAGGAAAGGTTTGAGTACACGTGTGTTGTGGCATTCTACTTGTTCAGGAAATGTGGAGACATGAGATTTTTGAGAATCTGTTAGAATTTCACATTTGTTTGTGGATGTCTGTATATTGCATATAACTTCCTGCCACGTGTCACTGAGCACATAAACTGTAGTTCATGCAGAAATAACTTTTTTAGTCATGGTTTCTAAGCAGCTGTCTGTGTGTCAGTAGACACTGGGCAAAAGACCTTGGGTAATGTTATAGCAGCTTATGGGTCATGACTGTAGTAACTATATAATTGTAGTCCCTAACCTGTTACATTTTTTCCTCACGAAATAAAGAGGCTTTAGAATTTAGCCAGGTTTTTGTCTGAGACAGATTGCTTAAGGCTGCACCTGCACTGTGTGACACTTTTTCCATCCTGTGTGACTCTTTTCCCAAGTGATAGTGCTCACCCAGTCTCTTCCTCCTGTTACGTAGTCAAAATGCACGCTCCAGTCCACAGGATGGGAAGCATTCCCAGTTTCAGTCAGGATGCAGCTGAGCTTACCCAAGGTGAGGAAGTCTGAATGAGAGTTAAAAGCAGTCTTTAATTTCGACTGCCCAGCCTTATATTCACTGTGCTGAATATCTTCATTTCAAGGAACTGGGAGATGTAATGTTTCCAAAATTTGTATTAATGGAGAATAGTGGAGAAAACCCTGTTATTTTTACAAAATACTAAAATACAGTATTCATTAATTTTGGACAACTTCCATATTTCATATAGCAATTTGCAAGAGATTTGGTATTGAAGACATTCAATATCCTAATTGCACTTTATGTTTAGTCTCTAGGTTGATAAACGTTGGAGTTAAATCCATCAAAATCTGTTTACAAAGACAGCATTCAAACTGCTTTTTGCTTGCATTCAGATCCCTTTGTCATGCTTCTAGCTAACAGCAAGCATTTTTTCAACACTTCACATTAGCAGAAGATTATGTAAGTGTGTACTGCAACTTATTCACAGGGTAACTAGTATCAACATGATATTTACAATTCAAATAGGAGCAGAGGTGTATGCAATTTATCAGGACACACTCTCTCTATCCATCTGTTACACTGTGCTCCTAAAAATGCTCTGTAACAGAAAATACTAACCCAAACATGTTTCCTCAGTGTATATACCATTTGTCACTATGCACTATACTTGTGCTTTGCCCCAGATTGTTTTTCCCAGACTATTGTGGTTTTGTCCTTATAATTACAAAGAACTTGACTGAAGTAGTTTTGCTAAGATTAGTAGGAAACTACTCCTAATAATTAAAAGTCTCAGTTGCTTGTACAATTTTTAAAAATTAGCAGGTGTTATGATGTTTGTGTTTTAATATATCAAAATATATTAATTGAAAGATTGTATATATGTAGTCCAGAGCTGTTATTAATATTGTTTTCATAGTTTTAAGAGTACTCAGTTTTTTTCCTAAAGCTCTCTGTCCACAGCTCAGAGTGAACAAAGAACTGGTTAATTTTATAGGTCTTTGTGGTGCTTGTTGTCTTGGGGGATTTGGCTCTAAAAGGCACCTGGTATGACTGTTCAAGTAGCTATTTCTGTTAGATGTGCAGCATAACCTGCTTAAATGGGAGAAAGTCTCTAAAGGACTGGCTGGAGGCAACCTTCTATTTTTCAGACAACAGTTGATCTGGCTGGGATTGATGTATTAAATAGTCTTCAGGTGTTGGTGGAAGGCTGGACTTGGCAGATTTCAGAAATTCAAGTTCACATGGGTCTATAGAAGTACACAGACCCATGGATCTATGAAGTTTCCCTGTAGCTAGAGATGAAGATTTCTGGAGGAGAGTGAGAGAAAGGACCTTTAACAGAAGTAACAACTTCCAAATAGTGAGGGACTGAAGTGAAGTAGCTGTGAAAAATATTCTGAAAGCACAATTTGGAGGAAAAAACCTATTTACTTGTTTGAACAGTTGACAAGTCAATCAGTAGCAATTTCATTTCCATTAGACTAAGCGGAGTTTATATGCTAGTCCTGTGTCATAATGATGCATATAGAAAATAACTAGTTTTCTATAATTGCTTACATGAACAACAAGCTTGAAAGAAAATAACTGAAAATTAATTGTTGACTCTGCTACCAGTCATGTATACAATTGTATTTCAAGATAAAATTTTTGATGTGCTGTTCAAACAAAATTGTCTTATATTTTTGAATTAAAGGTTATTGCTAACCTGCAGAAGTAAACCTTAGCAGGGTTTTTCCACTTGCTATAAAGGGGTGGTGGTGGTATGTGTCAAGTCCCAAGCACTTGCCAACTTGTTCCATGGACTTTCCAGTCTATTCTTATGTTAAGAAGAAAACTCATAATATGGCATTTCTTTTGTATTTACAGTAACTCTGAGGAATATTTTGTTTGCATTCCCTCTCTTTGCTTTGTGACATAGGTGGAAGTGTGGAGCTGCAGCAGAAGTAAGAGATCTCTTGGCAGAACCTTGTGTTATTTTGACTAGTTATCTTGACCTGAAGGTGTGGAAAGAGAAATAACACACTAGTTGAAATCTGCATTGAACCATAGCTATGAAAACGTGTGGTGGAAATAGCATGTCCTGTCCTCTGTACTGCCCCATGTAGTAACAGGAAACTTTATGTGGGCTTGGATTTGTTTGGATGGACTCTGCTGAAGGATTTTGAGTGGGTTCTTTTTTTTTTTTTAAACTGCTGTGAGTAAACACAACTTCCCCAGAATGGGCTGTGCTTAAAGAACAGCAGCATGCTGGCCAGCATGGCTGAGATATTGGATACACAGATGATGAGCTTTGGTCCAGTGTCTGTCTTATTCTAGATGATTCACAAACTTAGATACAAGATTTGGTAAAGGATTTTGTTAAATTAAGTGATAGGGACAGATGTTTCTACAATAAAACATCCATGGCCTGCATTTCACTGTATGTCTATAATAAAAGATTAATTCCATAATAATATACTTGTTTTAACTAATTATTTACACTACAGCAATTATTTATTATTCTTTTGTGGGCAATATTTTTGAGAGACTCAACTGTTTTTGTTACTGATGTCAGTATTATTGTGAAGACATATGACAAAGTACATATTATTCTTGAGAGGTATGCAAAGTAAATTTCCATGAAATGTGGCTCTATGAGGGTTAATTCATATTTTGTGAGAAAAAAGAAAAAATAGATCTGAGTTACACATTTGATCCATCTAAGGAATTTACAGCGTAATTGTGCTTTCCTTTTCTCTTGATTCCTTAACCTTTATGCAGATGCTTTTTGTACACCATTATGCTTTACTGAACAGTACTTAATTTCCTACATATACAAAGATAAAATTCTATGGTCTAAGCTGAATGTTACTTTAAGCTAGAGGGTGATGAATCTGTGGAAGAGATATATGACAAGCTAGGGGTGCCTGTGAAGTTAGGAACTTGCAAAAATAACATTTTTTGTGAATGTCTTTAAAATTAGATTATGTCTTGGTTACTTAAAATATTTGCTTACCCATTTAGGAAACAGAGGCCCAATCCTGCTAAACAATGATCAGCTTCTGCTTTTTTAATGACTTTTCATGCCTGGTGTTGTGAGGAATATTTGGGTGAACTCTTTTTAAAGGTAACTTCAGCTTTCTGTAAGCATGAGCTACTGTGTACTGCATAACAGTAACAGTAAGCTGAGGTAACATTATTAGCAAATACTCTGAATCTCTGGGAACAGCAGTATGATTCATGGGGTCAAAAAGATTGTTGATTTTATTCCCTCATGTGGAATCTTGGTTCCACTAAAACCAGTCTCCTATTTACACAAAATTACCAAAAACTTTCAAACCTGAACATTCTGTAATGTGTTGTGTTTTATATACTTCATCATGTGTCCCCAGTGCTAGTGCTGGCAGATGGATTCTCTGTCACATGTAGGAAATATCCTATCGCTACTTATGCAATCAAAATTTATCATGTGTTTTTCCAAATCTTTGTTCACTGTGTGCATTTTATGTGATCATTTATTTTCTATCATGTGCTTGTGGAGCACTGCAAAAATTCTGATTGTCTTAGAGTCTTAGAAAAATAGATCTCTTTGGCTAGGTTGAGCATTAATTGATTAACTGTCCACTTTAGGAAAGGTCATGTTACGTATGCCTGATTTTTGAAATTCTTTTAGAATCTGTGTATCCAAAAATGAGTAAGAGCTATGCCTAGCGTTACTTTTGACATAGTTTTTAGTTTATGTAATTGTAATTCCATAAGCTAATTAGTTATTTCTGCAAATGAAACAGAAAACAGGTAGCGATAAATTATATTCCAGTGCTGATTAATAGTGTGGTCTAAGGTTACTTGATTGAATGTGTTTGTTTAGAAAAGGCAGATAGATTGTGTCACTTGCAGCATGAGCTATTGCTATTCGCATCATCGGAGCTAAATTGCTATTCACATCATTGTTCTATTTTTCGAAAAGCAACCATTAAAGATATAAAGCCTGACCTTTCAAATATGTTGCGAGTGAGATTAATGCACACAGAAGTGGAGAAAGCACTTTCTTTAGAGGCTGCAGCATTGTCTAGCAAGTATACATTAATGTGATGTACGTAAGTTCAGCCTCAAACTACAGATAACTTGATCTCTTTGCATTGTTGTTGTCATTCTAAAAATAGAATCAGTCTATTAAAAATGCTGAATGCAAGGAATCTATATTCCTTTATTCATCTGTGGAATATATTAGAGAATCCCGGTTGAACTGGATATAAAAAATTGGAACATGTAGCAATACATACATGTAAACTTATGTGTAAATGTGTATATATGCATATATACCTGTATGTATGATGGCCAGCAGATGGCCAGTCCTCTGCTTTTTGTAGAATCATTGATACTTTTTTTCCAAAGGAGGTCTTATTTTTTAGCTATAGTTTCAATTATCATATTATTTCAAACAGCTATTTCTTCCTAAATATGCTTGATATAATAGGCACTGCAACACCATTTACAGACCTGTGACTTGGTGTGCATCAAGGTTTGTTTAACAAGAGTAACC
This sequence comes from Pseudotriccus pelzelni, assembly GCA_035584735.1. Taxonomy (NCBI): domain Eukaryota; kingdom Metazoa; phylum Chordata; class Aves; order Passeriformes; family Tyrannidae; genus Pseudotriccus; species Pseudotriccus pelzelni. Next base: position 24,815,956 of record JAWMRA010000164.1, on the reverse strand, counting down.
ACAGTAACATGAGTGCGTGTCTCTGTAGATACAGAAATCACATGGAAGTTAACATTAACAGAGTGATGCAGTAGAGAACAGTGAAAGTGCTTAAATTAGGAGAGAGGAGTGCTGCATTAGATGTTACAGGTGGCAGGAATCAGTGTTTAATTTGCTTCTCTTAGTTAGGTGCTGCAATGATAAAGGCTATTTTACAATTTCAGAATTTTATAAATTTTTTTTAACCTGTGGGAAGCAGCTGTGTTTCTGTCATGGATTTGTGGGCATTAGCATTTCACCATTTCATTCGTAATAGGATTAGATCAGTCTGTTTAATTTTGTTGTAGAAGTTCAATTTTGTATGTCATACACAGTTCTGTAATTCAGAAGACTAAAAGGGAAAAGGTATCGAAAAAACATTCCACAAAAATTACCCTTTTGGTTAATACACAGGTTATGTATAGTTTTGCAATGCATTTTTACGTGTGCTGTTTTGCACCTGGGGCCTGAATTGACTATAGTTATCTTCAGTATCTTGTGTGTTGTATAGTTAGACTGCTAGAAACTTGTGTTTTTTGAAGTGGAAATTTCCTACGGTTAAAAATACCTTTGTACTGGGCTGGTGAGATTAAAATTATGGGAGAAACCAAAGACACTTGTATTATGAACCCCTGAATCAGAATGAGTGGGGCAAAGATGTGGAGAAAACCTGTGTGTAGAGTGGTGGGAGAAGAAAGAAAACTATGCCCTTTTTGCACTAAAGAACAAAATGCCAATAGTGTTTTATAATCTGGAAAGAATATGTAAATATAGTGCTCTAGCTACCAAGTCTTTTGTCTATTGAATGCTATAATGTTGGAGATGCCACTTTCTAAATGGAGAAATTTCCAGTTGCGAATAAATAACATTGTCAGAGAATGAAAATAGGATATAGTTATCCAATAGTTTGGATAGCGTGAATTTTCTTAAAGGTGTTCTCTTTGATTGCACAGGCAGTGGCATTGCAGCAGTCCTGCATGAGTCAAGGTTGTAGAGCCCAGTAATGCCTGTATGTGCCTTTTGTATTCTTTTCAAAGGCATGGTGTTCTGTAGTCAGACATTTATAATAGTGGTTCCTCATGTTTTCTTTCACGTCTAATGCTGAATATGTAACTGAACTTCCATTCAAGATGTAGAGAGCTGAAATGTAAGAAATTCTGGGATCAAAATGCAGTGTTATGAATATCTATAATGTCAAGTATTGGAAGGATTTAATTAAATCCTTATGCATAGCTGAATACCTCCTGAATTTCATTTCAGTTGCAATCAAGCATCTAGAAATGGAGTTGGTGTAATCGCAGGTTTTGTGACATTTGATGAAGGATTTTTTAGCAGTCTAAATCAGCTGCAAGATTTGAGAATACTTCTTCATTGCAGCTTTGCAAGTTCAGTAGAACAAGATGGGCTCTATTTAATGAGAAGTCTATTTGATAGGATGCTTTAGGAAAGGAAGTTGTTTAGGGAAAGAAGTCATTCAAGGAATAAAGATCCTAAAGTTGTCATTCAGCAATGATCAAAAAGTTAAAGATATAATGCTTGAGGATTTTGTGGTTTTATGCAACTGCAAGGAATCAGACTCCCATTTCCATTTCCTCGGGGAACTGTGGGCTCCGAAGTGCTTGTACCTTTTAAACAAGCCACACATCTCCAAAAAAGGCAAAAATGTCATAGGAATGACATTTTAACATAAACTGTGTTTTTCTGCATTAAAGTTTCATGTTGAAAGGCACAAGTTCCCTCACCCGCACCCCCTTATGGTAGAAATAGACACAGTTTTGCATAACTACTTCTGCATGATAAATTATCATGTTGGTCTTGAATACACATAAAAATGTGACTACGTAAGAAATAGAATTGAAGAAATTAGATTGTGTTTTTTGGTCAGTAATGAAATTGAAAAGCTTTGCTTGCAGATATATCCAAATGATGTGAAACTAATGCAGTTCAGATGTGGTTAGCTTCCCTGAGGAACCCTGAGCAATGGTGAGGCCTCAGAGAGATAGAGTGGCTGTACCATGGAAATATTTTGAAGAGACAATGAAATTAGGGGATCTGCAGTTTGAATTGTTACTTTCTCTACTTTATGCATTGAGGTTTTTACACTGATTAATTCACTCCCCACCTATGATTCATTTAATAGCATACCCAGCCATTGCTTTCGTGTTTTGGAGCACTGACTGCAGAGCTACTATTTTGGTCTCCAAAGCAGGCTCTCTGTTTTATGAAGTGTGCACCATTTATACAACGTTTCACCTCTAGAAAGACAAGAACAGTGTTACTTTAGTAGACTGATGTACTTAAAGAAGATCATAAGCACTACTCTATAATCAAGGATGCGTTACTGAACCAAATATCTCTGGTTTTAATGACTGTATTTTACAGTACATCTTAATTGAGGATAGAAGATGTACAGTCCATGGCTACAATTTACGTTCAGATAGTTTAATTTATACCATGTCTCTGAAGTCAGTGTTTTTAAGCCAGGCTTTTCGTAAAAAAAGAGATCCTGCCTTCCGTTTCATCCTGTGCCATGTGTTGTGCCCTGTCCTTTGGGCTGTTGCCAAGGGAGCACGCAGTATACTGGAGCAAGGAGCTATGCTGTTTGAAAGTGAACCAGATTTTATGGTTTTCTTTTTGCTTCTTAGTTCCATCCAAATCAGTTTTCTGATAAGCTCACCATGCAGCTGCATGAATGCTGGTGCTAACATAAGGGAAGCAGCAGTACAAAACTACTTAGGGGCAGGAGCTTGCAGCTTTAGGTATTCATGTGGTCCAAAAACCTTCTTTGTCTGGCATTAAAGAACTAGACTAAAGTGGTTGCACTCATGTGACTGTTATCACTTATGTCAAGGGTCCTCCAGAGGGTTGGAAGTGACTCTCACCTTTTCTAATCTCACTGCCCTGCTTCTCTCAGCAGGTCCATTATGCCAGGGCTATATGGCTGATACACAGTTAAGCACAGCAGTTGAAAACTTCCTCCTCTAAAAATAAAAATCTGCAGTTGCTGTGTGAGGGAGAGTGGTCTTGTGTGCACGAGCACATTTTACCTTATGCCTGCAGCAATAGTTAGTCACTAGCATAGTGATGCTGAGAAGCTTTAAATGAGAGAAGGCAAGCAAGCTGGCTTCCAGGAGAGATAAGCTCTTCTATTAATAGTGTTAGTGCTGTTGTAGATACTATTTTTTTGTTTGTATGAGTAGTTCAGTCATTGGTTGCTGATACATGGGTTTCTTGGTAGATATTTTTCCCTCCTGTTTAGTTATTACTCCTTGCCAGCCTCAGAAAGATTTTCTTCTAAAAGTATCTAGGTCTTAAAGGAAGCAATTTAATACCTGTGTTCTAGACACGCAAATTATCTTCCATGGTCTAAGATGCACTTTGAAGTCAGGGTTCTGTCCAGCTGCCAGTAGAGATTGTTGCTGCTGCTGCTCCTGCTTCAAAGGCATTTTATCCCAACTTCATGATTTTCTTAGTGAGATTTTAATTTTGTGTTGACATAGCACTAGCTTTTAGGAGTGACAAAGATAGATACAGGAAAGATGTAGAGCTTTTTAAAACAGACTTGTTTCTTGGCCATTCCCAGCACTCAAACTAATACTCTCCAACCTGCTGAACATCTCCATATGGAGAAGTGCCACATGCAATCTGTGGCCACATGTGTGATGGAATTGAGCTGGTTTGGGAGTGAAGAACAGCTGTCTTCTGTAGCAATAAGTTATTACTACTTTTCTGCTGGTCTGTAATAGCATCTACTTGCAAATGCTTACCTGTGGCAGGTGCAGTGCCAGGCAGTTGCTTACTCCTTGCTTGGGCTGCTGATTTCCTAGGTGAAGCAGAAGAAGCAGCAAGTCATTAAAGTCAATGGCTGTTTCTGTTCTGTTCTCAGTGTAAAGTCGCTGAGTTAACACTTGGGGTTTATTTGTTTTTAATGTGAAAAGTTAATGTTTTATAAAGGTCTTCATCCCTACATGACTGAATGTGGGGTGAATTGAATTCCAAGTTAAGAAGACATAGAAAAGAAGCAAGTCCTACATAAAGGGAAGTGTTTACTGCCTGTGTTCTGTCAAAACCTGAATGTGGCACAAAAATGTGACTGACTCTTTTTCAGCCAGCAATTTATTGTTGTTTGCAAATCCTCTAAGATTTCCTGGTTCTTTGTCAAATCTATAATTCATTTGATTTTTGTATTTATTCTAATTATATGAGCTTGCTTAGGGATAAAATAATTCCTTTTTCTTTTTTGAGGATGAGAGACTCATAATTATGTTTTGGTAAGTAGAATAATAGAGTCTTGGTTTAAGCATAGGAGCAATACAAAGCAGCCTAGATATGCTTGTGTTCAGGTAGCACCTTTAATGCAAGTATTCCTTGTAACTTTTGATAATTCTTTCAAGTAAGAAACCCTTAATCTCATATATGCAATAACATTTTTACAAGGTGTATAATTTATCACCAGCCTATGTGAAATACAGGTTACTCTTTAATACAGCTATTGCTGGATGATATTTCTATTATCATTTTTCAAACATATGAAAGGTTAGACACAACCAGATGAAAAGATGTGTGATGAAATGCAAATATTCTGAACTCTCCTGGCAGCAAGTCTTAGATTATGTCTTACACCAGAATGCTTTTCCCCTATTTTTTTCCTTTATACTCTTTCCAATCTTTAGATATTATCAGCTTTTCCAGTTTTGAGATTAATGTGAGCTTTGGATGTTTTTAAGGGTATGGGAAGGCAGAGAGAACATTTTAGAAGAATTTCTGAATTTTGTCATTGGAATTGCAGAATTTCTGTAATGGGAACAATAAACAATGAAATGAGAGTACAACAAAAAAGAATGTGAGCAACATCTTGATGATTAAATTCAGGTGCTTAAGAGACAATTGCTGCCAAAGCTGATAGTTTCTTAATTGCACGAAAGGAAAGGTCATTTGCATTCCATGCACTCACACTTTACAAACCATTCTCTGGAACATGGATTTCGAAGTGCTGCTAAAAATGTATTTTTCCTGCTTGTTCAGACTTTTGAAGAGACAAATTTAGGTACGTTGACAAAAAACTATTAAATTATTTCTTTTTAACTTTAGTTTTAATTCTTTTGAGTTTCAATGGATGACATTTTGAAGTCAAATGACCAGAAATGCGCTAATGGATTATTCTTTCTTTGGCCATTTGTTTGATCCTTATTTATATAATCAGTAAATGTACGAACTATTAATTATATTTTGAGATAGTTGAGAAATTAACTGAATAGACAGAGGATTAACAGAAGCACTTAGTGTAGGACATAGACAGTTTTGCACACTGCAGTGTTTCCATCGGCTGCCTGCTCCCAGGAGGGCATGGCTGCATTGGCGTATTTCACTGCAAGCACAGCAGCGCAGGTTTCTTGGTAGCAATTATGCATGGTCGTACTTAAGCTACTGCTAATAGTTTCTATGAAGTACATGCAATAAAGAACAAATGGAATAAATGAAATTAATCAAATCATCCACTCATCGCTATTTTCTGATTTTTAACATTAAAATTGTAAGTTTTTTTTTAGGTAAACCTGGTTTCCAGAGCTAGCATCTGGAAACATTGCAGTGATCAGTGAGTGGTGTGGGTTGTGGTTTTGGGGTTTTTTTTGAGTGAGGTGTGGGGGAGTATGTGTTTTGTGTTCTATTTGTTTGTTTGGGGTGTTTTGTTTGTTCATTTATTTTAAAAAGTGTTTTGACTTTTCCTACCTACTGATTATTGCAAACTTTCAAATGCTACCTGATTTTTTCATACTGGCACTTTTATAAGTTTTAGAACTCTTCTGGAGGATTTTTACTAAATGCTTTTTAACTTGTTACTGTTTCTGCTTACTTGATTCTCTCTAAATGTGAAATTGTTGTGATTAGTCTTCAGTAGGATATGGGTATATGTTAGGATTCCCAGATGTTATGCAATAGTTTTGTTTTACATCTCCGGAGTAATCCTGCCAAAAGCAGGGGCACTTCTGGCCCTGGGCAGAACATCTCTGTCTCATTCTTGCTTTCTTCCTTATGTTCCTATTGCACTGAATATGGTTTGGCCAAAAACATGGTTTAGAAAAAGTTTACTAAAGATATTATTCTGATTAACACCAGTGTGGCAGAAGAGTATCAGGTTAAGAGTCCCTTTGGGTCAGACTGCACATCTGTTTGGAGCAAGAAACCTTAAAGTCTGTGCCTTCAAATGAAAGCCATATGAATTACTTTATTGCTACAATAAAATTTCTTATTATGACAGGGGATGGAGTTCTCTAAAGCACAGAACTGCTATTTCAGATATGTCCCATGGAGTCCAGTATTGTGTACAAATTAATTGGGATTCATTGTCCCATGTTTTTGTGCTGTAGCAATGATTCAGGAAGTTTCTTTGTAATTCAGAAGCGTCTTGAATCCTGAGTTGTCTGTTAACCTCAGTGCCGTCATTTTCCACGTATTTTTTCCAGTTCAGCAGTAGATTGTAAATCAGCTGTACTCTTGTAGTTTGCCAGTTTCTCTGCTGATATACATGAACCTGAGAGGAGTCATTTGCAAATTTAATTTTGAAGAAAATTAAACTGCACAAAGCTCTGAGCAGCCTAACCTCAGAGCTGACCCTGCTTTGAGCAGGAACTGGGACTAGAGACCTCTTGAAACTGCCCCTCCCTCCTGTCCTTTTTCTTTTTTTTTTTGCTTTATTGTTGATCTCTTTTTCCCCAGAATGGGACTGCAGGAATTCAGCTTTAGGAACTCCTTTTGGATCATTCCAGCGTTGAGAATGTTGCAGGATACCAGAAACTGGAGTGGTCACATAGGTGGGCCCGAGAACTGACTTCTGTCCCCTTTGACAATTGAAGTATTTGTTTCACTGAGTAGTGCAGTTGCCTTTTCCTTTGGTCTTTCTTTGTGGCTTTTGACATGAATAATCTTAGCTCCAAATCACAGTCAGAAAAGTGCATCCTGGGTTACAGGTTACACTGGCATTTTCTACCTTGTCTTGTTTGCGGTATGAGTGTGTATTATTATTTTTATTTTTTTTTTAGATAAAAGCAATGCATGTGTTTTACGCTCATTAAGTAACCACCCCTTGGAACCAAAGGCAGGTAGTGATATCTCCTGTCATTCATCTTCAGTCTTCATCCCTTCTAGGGATATATATTTTGATCAGAGGTTGTACGTATAGGTTGCAGATGCTTTCCTCGTGTCTTCAGAAATCAGCATGTCAGAACTGACCTTCACTACTTTACAGTGAAGAATCAGAATTTCCCCTTTGAAACTGTGTGGGCAAAGGTCTGGCAGTAGAGGCATGTGTAGTTCATCTTACTTGAAAAATACCTTTGTTTTTCTTTGGCATTACTGTAATGATCAGTTCCTAATAAGAATAGACAGTTTTCTAAGCACTTCTGTCATGAAGTTGGTGGTCACACACTGGCACAGGTTGCCCAGGTAGGTTGTAGAGATAATACATACAGATATCCAAATCCCATCTGGAGATGATCTTTATCAACCTGTTGTAGGTGACCCTGCTTGAGCTGGGTGATGCTGACTGGTCCCTTCCAACCTTGACTATTCTGTGATTCTGTGGAAGCGTCCTTTCAACAAGAGAACTATAGTTCCTGTTTGCATTTTTTTTTATACTGTCAATAATACTGTCTGGAATGATCTCAATGTTTTTCTTACTGTATACATCATATCCCTAAGGCATTTAATCACAACATAATATCCCAGTATTGATTCTTCATTCCAAATTTCTGCTGACTCCAAGAGGAGTAATAGCACAATATGGCTCTGGAGAGATCGATCAATATCATACTCAAGTCTCCTAACTCCCAATTTCCTACATAACTGATGCTCTACACTTGTAAAATTTACTGCCTTGTGATATTTTTCAAGGGTCAATTTGATTTTATAAACCATCCCTGAGCAATCAGGGACTACTTTGAAACAAATTACATTGTGCAACTGGGAGCTCTTGTTGTATGTATAGTGAAATATGAAGTGTTTAGCATCTGGGTACAATAAATTAGTCAAAAATTATACCAGAAAAAACAAGGCATCTATTAAAATTTATTCCACTTGCATGGGGAAAAGGCAGCACTTTTACCTGAAAATGTCTTTTAATCTTTGTAATACACTGCTGAGTCAGTTCACAACTGAAATTTGATGGCAATAACTGTGGGTATTATTTTAAGTTTCTATAGTGTAGTAATTCTATAGTTGATCTTTTCCCATTGTATAAAATAATTATAGGAAGTAACTACTAGGTAGAAACACATGACGAAAGAACAAGGTATAAAAAGTTACAAAACATATAAAAACAGTCTGAAGTGGTCCATAGGGTGAGAAGGAAGAAATCATCCATGTAGTATTACACTCCTTGAAAAAGAGAGGATTCTCCCCTTCCTCTCTGACATCATCTCACCACCACCATGCTCCTCTCAGCGAAGATTCAGGACACTGAGGTCTCACTGTTATGTTCCTGTAGACTGAAATATCTAACCTTAGGACCCAAAGGGGCAGTGAAACGCTGAGCATAACATCTGGGAAAAATGGGTGGATAGTAGAAAGCTTGTGTGTATCAATTTTGACTCAGGAAAACTTGAACTATAATGTTGGTAACACATTTTAACTGGACAAATAATTCTTTGATTAGACTGTTAAGGCTTTAGTTAAACAACTGTAAATTGTAGCTTTGCAGTTAAAGAGTATTCCCTCCCCCTTTTGCCTGCCAGATGTTGAGTACAATGTGAGTCAGCATCAGGCACATGTGCACAATCTGCTCCTTCCCCACCCAGTTCCACAATGGTGTAAGTATGTTCACATCCTGCATTTTGGGGTAGAGTGGAGGGAGGAGTTGATATGTCCATCAGATACACAGTACAGAAATGAGTAGACTGTAACAGTTCATACTATATTTTTCCACCCTTCTTTTTTTCTTGGGTGATCCGTGTATGAACAAAATCTTCAGAGACCAAAGATTCTGCTTATGACTATGCATCTGCTATCTCAAAGGGCTCAAGAGGGAACATTTGGCTCTTTGTGATTATAGTATTTTTCTCTGATAATTTCTGTAACATGCTAACTGGCCTCCTACATCAACTCCTGAATGGCAAGTGACAGCATTTTTTCTTCATGAAAAGAAATTTTTAATGGGCTGCACCATAAATAGCTGGAACTTGCAGTCTTATGTGAAAAATACAGGATGTGAGTCATTGCCAACAGCAGGAGACCTTAGATCTCTGTAGCTTTACGCATCTTCTGTGGCCATATCAAGGACTGCGCTTAATCCGAGCAGCACATGTTTGTTCCAGATAGCCATAGGAAGCAACCTGGCTCCCACTTGCCTGTTTTGTAGTACCTGCTCTCCAGTAAAACATACTCCAGGCTTTAAAGAAACTCCAGTTCATTTTAGAGTCACTCAGTTTCTTGTACCTAGAAGTAAGACTGAGGAAAATACAATAATTAGTGGATTGTCTTTGGTACAAGAGAGGAACAGACTTACTCAGGAAGCCAGACTTCAGTTTTTCCCAGAGTTTCTGATGTCCTGTTCTGCCAGAGGGGTCACTTTTCTGCTGTGTAAATTTTGTCTTTCAATGAATCTTTGAAAATTTTAACTAGGTTAGTGTTTTGAGCAAAAAGAAATTGTTATTATGATAGTTTCTGTAAATCTCTAATTATTTCTAGCCTTTTTAAACATTCAATTCAAAACAGTGTTAACTCTTTTTCCTCATATTCTATTCCCAGGAGCTACATGGACTTGAAATTCTTGAATGCAGTTTTGAATTGATTTACATTTTAGTCTCTGAGATAAAGAAGCCAAAGCACAGACATTATAACAACTTACTGTAATGTAGGGCTCAATGGGAGACTACAAAAGCAATACCTTTCAGATCTTTTGACCCCCAGGACTGTGCTGAAATCAAACACCATAGTTCTGGATAATTTAGCAGTAGTCTGCTAAGCAAACTCCAGTTCAGGGGAACTTACAGCTTGAATCAAAGGTTGAATAAACAGCTTTAATGCTTCACATCTGGCAGGCTGATTCCCAAGTCTTTTAAGGTAAAAAGTTAAATGTTTGCTTACCCAAAGGTGAGACAGTAGTCCTGACACGGTGGTAATGGCTGAAAAATCACATTTCAGGTGGTCAGGAACTATCAGGGTCCTTGAAGAGGAAGCAAGGTCTGCCTGAAATCTCTTCTCTACTTCTTAATATTTCAGCATGTTCTGTTTTGTGATGTTATTGCAAAACACCAGAAGCAAATATTGGAACACAGGTGATAATGCAGTTTTCTGTGTCCTAGGACACTAGCCAGCTACTTTGCAATAAAGTTAGGCTGTTCTTCAGTACATTGTGTTTCTCCTTCTTTTATGCGAAGAAGGCAACATTTTTTAAGAAAAGCACTGAATGAGTGCTTGAGGCCACCTGTCCCTCTTAGCCTGGTGGTGAAATAAACTTTTGACATGAAGATCATATTTCTATGTCCCTTTGTGGGTTTAAGGCCAGAAAGACTTGGAATGAGAAGCTGAAATCAGTCCTATTACTGTGAAATGAAAAATTACTTGGAATTTTCTCATTAAGGTTGCTGTGTTTGAGCACCATTACTGTAGATGTTTCTTTCCATAAGATCTTTCATATTACATTTTTTAAATTAGCCTCCACAAGGAAATGAAGAACTGATTAATTGTAATTTAAGCTTCAGATTTGCAATTGTAACTACAGCGAAATCCTATCTTTTAAAGAAGTGGATGGAGAGAACTCTAGTACTGAAGCTTTTTTTTCAAGAATGAAAGTCAATAATTCAGTCAGGATTGTTTTTCTCAACAAAATTGCTATTCTGAGTGAAAATCTCTGTATTTTTCCCCCCTACACACACAATGAATAAATACGTAAAAAAAAAAGGAGAGTTGACTTGAATTGAACTTAACTTAATTATTTCAAATATTTAGCATGGAAACCACTGGTTTGGATTTGTCCCCATGAAAGAAAGGAAAGAGAAGGCTCAAGCGTATGGTTTGATTTCTGATAATAATACTAATGTGTTTTTTGGACCCCAATCATTATTTATTAAATGTAAGGTAGAAGCAATACTTCAAATGTTGATACAGAGCTTTTCCCCAAGGAGAATAATGTTATGGTTGGCAGTATTTAATCTCTTATTTTAAATTCTCTCACACAAATTGCCTGTCAGGTGCTGGTGATTACAGCCTCCTACCATGAGGGGTTTGGCTTCGCATAATGAAACCAATTACCTTGTAGCTGTGATATTATACCTTCAAAGGGACCAATGCATACTAACACCAGTTTTCTGCATATATTCCAGCTGAAGAAGGTGAAAATGACATGTGACAATGCTGACATTCCTCGGGAAGTAATTTGGATTGGTCAGAATATATGCAGTGCTACTTAGTGCCATGGATCAGCAAAAACTCCAATCGGGATTTTCTTTAGGTACTGTGAAAACATCTTCCATAGCTGAACTTATTTAATGCTAATACTTTTATCAGGAATTGCATAAGGTATTCCTGCAAATATTGTGAAGTTTATGGTGTATTGGGTCATACTGGAATACTGCTCAAACTGACTTCTGTGTCTGTGACAAGTAATAATGTGGAGATTTTGCCCGTGGAATGATGAAAATTGGTATCACACTTATAGAAGGGTAACTATACCATGACTGGGAGGACATACCCATCTATAGAGTAACCACAGCTGAAGTTTAAATTCTGGTCTACAGTTGCACCTACCAAACCCTGATTTCCAAATGCTTTTCGTCTTCAACTTCCAGTGCAAGTATATGAATACTGTTCTGCTAAAGCTGCAGAATAACAGTGCCAGGGAAGCTGCTGCAGTCAGTCAGGTAGAAATCTGGGATGTTTGGACCATAAGAGTGAAGACAAAAACCTTACAGCTGTGTCTGACTAAGCTCCTTATGACATTAGTAAGTAAAAAAGTAGAGTAGGACTGATGGGCCCTTGACTAACCTTGAATTGTCAGATGTCAGGCAAGAAAAGCAATGGGCAACTCTAAGTTTTATATTTTTAGATGTCAGCTTGAAGCTGATTTATAGTAGCTTTCCAGTCTCAGAGCAAACTGCTTAGGGCTTCAAGGACTGGCTTGGGTGTTATGGACTTTCCAGAATATACCCAGGCAGCTCAGAGAGGCTTTCAGCATGGAAAATGGAGGTCAAATTAAGGGATTTGAAATTCATTGTAAATACACACTCTGAAGCTAGTCTTTCTGCTTTTTGAGATTTCCAGTTCTGAAAGATGAAGCGCATAATCTCGAAATCTGGCAAGCAGCAGTGTATTCAAACACCTTTCATTTGTGAGAGGCTAAGGGGAATAGTTAGGAGTTGTAAAGTATTGCTTCTGCATTCATCACCATATATGCTCCCTGTTCTGTGGCAGACAGTGAAGCCAACTAAGCAGCAGTGGCTCATGGTGTTCACTAAGTGGCTGTCCCAAATTTCATATATGCTTTCCTCCCATCTGGTAAGTGGGTGAGTCATTTATGACTCAATTTTCTCCACTCGGCTTAAGAATAATTCCTAATGACTCACACAGAATGTTTTCAGGGACTCTTGCTGTTGGAGAGCACTTCACTTCTACTGCTCTCATCTTCTCATCTCTCCCACACTGTGGACGGCAGTTTAACTTCCAGAGCAAAATACTTTTCCCTGAAACTCAGTATCGGTGCAATTGCTGCTTTAGTGAGCCATTTCTGATTTAAGTATGACTTTTAGCTTTGTCTGTAATACTGTCGCTTTGTGAGGTGGAGATCAGCCTCATGGATTATATGAATTAGGAAGCGTAGGTAAAGCCCAGGTACTAGACCTCCTGGAGATGCTTGTGGGGCACACAGTGTTTCTGCAGCATATGCTGATACAGGGACAGGACCTGCCCTTTCTGATGGCTGTGTCCGCCAGTGTCAGTGGGTGAGCGTGCTCAGAGCTGTCGAATCCAGAGCCTCAGCAGCATGGGTACAGGCTGGAGGACGTGCATAGGAACAGTTAGGGTTACAAGTTTGTAATTCCTTCCCTTGTGCACAATGAGAGTTGGCCTGGCCTTTTATACTAGATCTATTTTAATTCAGGGAACACCTTTGTGTGTTGGCTCTGGGTTTGAAGTGCGAGTTCAACTTAAATCCGTGTTGTGGGTGACTGTACTCTAACCCAAGTATGCAACAACACTGCATTTATGCAGAGAGCTTAAGTAACTCTTTTAAAGTTGCTAGTGAAGTCCATCGGTGATAAAGAGCTGTTAAAGGGATGGCAGAGAATTTTTGGTGGACTTGGGTATACATGCACATTCTTGACATATCGCAGCTAAAAATGTATGTAAATGTGCACCTCCCATAGAGAAAAAGGCAGATAGTACGTCCATGAGATGCAAATAGCAACTCATATCTCTTACAGTTTTTCCAACCATATGGCCAGTCTTATAGATGTGCCCCTTATGTAAGAGAGGCCCAGTTCTAAACTTTAGTGCTGCGTGACAGTTCACTGGAAAGGGAGTTTAAGAACCACTAATTGAAAGAAATGTCAAGTCTCTTCCACATATGAATTTTTAATTTTCAAATAATTCCATTAATAATCAAAGCTTGTGCACTTAAAACTGAATCTTTGTACTATAACTCCTTTTACTTATCTTTCCATTTAATTAGAACTAAATAGCCATTTCTGCTCAGCTCATTCTTTTGTCCCTAAAGCAATTTCTTACATGTCCTCACTAATTACTAAAATCACATTTCAATAGCATCCATTCCTGATGGCTCTGTGATTGTTTAAGGGTTCATGCCAGAAATAACATTTGCTTCACCATCTATATCTGAAATTAAATACCTCATAAAAATGTAATTTTCTGTTTGACTTTATCCTCTGTCAGCAGATCTTTTCTAGTTGGAGTTTAAAGATGATGTAGATATTGCCCCAAACTTAAACAAATACTTGGCTTCTTCTTTTATTAAGAATGCAGAGGCAAAAAAAGGATGGTCAACAGAAATAACTGCATGAAAATGAGGATTTCTTTATCTGGAAGCAAACTAAAACATTTTAATATGATCACCTGAAAGGGATAAAATTATTTCCTTTCCAGATACCTGATAGCCATGGAATATGAAAGGTCTTTTATTTATTTGTCCAATTGATGTTTAAAATAACTGAAGTTGAAGAAAGGGAGTGAAACAGATTGCAGACCCCTTTGTTATCAAAATAATAATAAAAAAATCCTCTTAAACACGTTTTTGAAGGACAGAATAGCTAAGCAATCACATTTGGAGACAAACAGTTATGGAGAAGAGAGATAAAAATGGGCCAGGGCAAAGTAAAAACAGTCAGCGTGTAGTAAGGTTACTAAGTATTATTCCCAAACATCAGCCTATGGGCTTTGGTCTTACTAATAGCCATTGCACAAAAAGTACGAAAGTACTTTTTTCAGTTCATTCATGCCACAAAGTCAGGAGGTACAAAAGAGTGAGGGTGATAATAAACATAATGCATAAAAGCAATTTCATGGCCTTGTGAAAAAAAATTACAGCAATAGGAAACTTAATATTGGGAAAGGTAAGGTTATGCTTCTACGTATTAACATTTCTATTAGAAACTGGAGGCCCATCAGTTGGGAGTGGTGAAGATCAAGACTGTTACTTGACTAAGAGGCACAAGAAGAAATAAAATCTTGGAAAAAAAGCAAGTGTTCCCAGAAGCATGTTGGCTAAGGTCACTACAGCAAAGATGGGTATCCAAAAATGTGTTCAAAGCTATTGAACCAGGGGCTGGTTAATCCTTACGTGCTTCAGCACACTGAAGCCTTGCTCATCAGAGAAAATAAAGTATGCAAACTGTAACTTTTAAATCAGCATGCTAAACAATGTACATGGATTACATGCTTCTGTGACTGTTGCTCCGTACCTTTAGTGAGTGTGGAGATGGTTTTTGCATCACTGGAGGTAACGCTTCCCATTGCAAATTTTATAGCTTGGAGAAGACTGTTCTCTAAAATGTGGTTTTCCAACTGAGTACTTTGATTTATCTACCACTAAGCAGATCTGCATTTCATTATAGACTTTATTGGAATTGGGAAGGAACCCAAGAATATCCATATTGATGTCTAGCATTTTGCAGATGCCTGTGGAAAGTCTGGTTTGCAGAACTGATCAAGAATAGGTACTTCCCTCATGAAGTGATAAGAGGAAAAGGTCTCTGAACTATGTCATTTTATTGACATTTATTGTTATTTTACTTAAATTAGAAGAAAAGGTAGGAGAGAACAGTTAATATCGCACATACTGCATATCATTCTATATTCTTCACTTATATTTTCAATAGCATAAGCTGCCAAGTGAAAGTACATCTGCAAAATAAGTGTTTGGAGAGTGTCCAGTAACAGGCTATGCCAATGGATCCTTCTGGATTAATTTTTGAACTTTAAACAAAATGTAATAGATGTTTAGATTCAATGTTGGTTTATCTTGAAAAGATTAGTTACATGAATTTATTTGTTTTGCTGAAATAAATGATGCAATAAAGAAATGGGGCCAAAACTCTCATCACTTTTACATTTCAGCAGGTGATAACCAAGTTATTTTGTCATCAATGAAACATGTGTAGATTTACATGACTCACATCATGTATCACTAATGAAATATGAACTAAAAAGTGGTGACTGAAATATGAACATCCTGGGTTTACCAGGTGAGGTACTCATGTTAGAGAGCTCCAACTGTTCAGGCAGGGACATCTGAGCTTTGCATGGGTATTTAGGGTAAAATTAATACAAGTAGTGTGAGAGTTACATCTAGTCTAGAAGGTAATTCTTAAAACTATTGTAAGTGATCTAATTTTTACTTTGAAGAGTTAAGCAAGTGCATCTGCAGTTGCCTTTACTTGGTACTTGTATGCTCACCTCTGCAGAAGGGTACTGCTAGGATCCTTCAGGGTGTAACCCACTCACTATTTCCAGCTGTGTTAGGCTCAAAGAAATCCCTCCATGTTTAATGAGAAATGTCAAAACAAGTTTCTGTATGAGAGTTTGACCTGATGTGTCTTACAGCAGTTTAAAGTTGTTTGTCTGCCTGTATGTACAATTGTATGTAAAAACCACCAACAAAACCCCAAACTGTCTTCATTCAGTTTAATTCAGTGTTTTGCAGGTGCATATTTGAAGTAATCTTTTTTTCTCCATCATCTCTGTGACATTATCTGTTCTCTCTTTCCTTTGACATTTAGCATTAAACTGGATGTTGTCAGTAAGGATTTCCTTTTGCATGTACAGGATCACTTCTCCAAGGTATTAATAGCATCTCTGTCCTCCTTCTAAACCTGTAAGCGTATACTCAACTCACTGTAGAGAAGACAGATGGAACAGGAAGTTTTTGGATAATAATTCATAGTTCACAGATCAGTTCTTGCTTCAGAACTTGTGTTTGAATTTATTGCTCTGTTACTCCAGAAAGAAAGGATGAAGGTATTTTTTCTCCACAAAGCAAGCACATGGCAGACAGCTGGAGCAGCATTAACTTGTCCATACTCTTCTTGCAAGGTACTTAATTCCTCTGCAGGAGCCATCCTCTGTGTGAGATAAAGAACTTATTCCTGTAGCTGTCTTGGCTCTTTGTGAAGCCAAAGTGAAGGGCAGTTCTACTGATGATTTGCACTCCTCAAACTATGTTAAGAATTTTCTTCATCAAGGAAGTTGCTAAGATTTGTCTTGTGTAGACACTGCAGGCCAAATTAAAATTATTGCAGGGTTGTGAACTGAAAGTGCTCTAAAGTAAAAGTAATCTTCAAAATATTTGTTTTACAAATTTTTTAAAAATTCTGCAATATGCTTTTTCAACTAGTTATATGTGTTATTAAGAACTGTACACCCTAAATTTAAAAAGCCTACTGAACCAATTTTCTATTTTACATCTAGTTTTGAAAAGGAAAAATGTAAGCCAGCTTTCTGGTTTTGTTTTGTTTTGTTTTTTCACTTGGTATTGTAATTTTTATTTTTTTTAATCACAAAGACGGCTTTTTTTCCACATCGCTTTCTGGAATGCTCTTTTTTTGGTGTACCTAAATAGATGATCCAGACACCATGAACTGTACTAAACTTAAGCAACATCAGCAGCTGACGGCATTGTGTTGCCTAACAGCTCCAGAACAGTTTCTCCACTTGTGCTGAGTTGCCATAGTGATATCTGCCCACTGGTGGTGGACTTGCTTGAGAAGTCGCAATAAAAACAACTGTCAGACTAACATAATGACAGATACATTAGCCACAGCCACAGCAAGAAACTGGAAATTATTTCTGTCACAAACACAAATGAAGCTTAGTCTTGCCTAGGATCATCCCTAGTTATGTGTTTGCTTTGGGAGGTCCATCATTGTGCTGCTTTATTTGATAAATATAACTATATAAGTGTATGAGAATGGGCACAGAAGAGTCCACAGAGTTACTTTTTATCCTTGATGTCACTGTTTCCTCTTAGTGTCTACTGAATTTGCGCCTTACGTTTGTGCTTTATATTGTGGAATATTTCAATATTGGACACTTAATATGAGGATCAATTACTTGTCTCATGAACACTCTTCAGGGAGGACCAGTTTTAATGCTGTGTTTCTACAATGCCCTTCCTTTCCCCCCTTTTTTTATGGAGCCATGCTTTATTTTGTTTCTTCAACTTGCTGCAAATATTCTTGATATAATCTCATTCTTCTCTTTAAGAAGTTCAAATATTTGGAGAAGATAAAGGAGAGAGAGAATGTTTGTGGATATGATTTTAAGTTATCTTTTCTATTTTAAAATGTCTCTGAGTTCTGCATACTTCTGAATTTTCCCACTTCTTCAGAGACTTTCAGATACTTTAACGTATATACTCAAGTTGCAAGGTTGAGATTTTACAGCCCTGGAAAACTAGTGTAGTGACTTTAGTCGAGCAATAATTACAGGCTCATCTGTTTTGCTCCACTGGCCTATTCAGACAGAAAAAAACCCACATCACTGTCTGCAAGAGATGCTGGAGCCTTTCTTTGGATACATGTTTCCAGATTTGTTTTGTTTAACTCAATAGATTGAGAACACCGTTTCCCCTCTGCTATCTGGTGTATCTGTTTAGCTTTCCTGGATTAAAATTCAATTTAGTCAAATACTTGGATGAAATGATACTTTAGTTTAGTCTTCCTGACAGGGATTTTTCCTCCCTGAAGCAGCAACTGATTGCTGTTCTCAGTGTGCTCTGTAACCGTGGTATTAAGTGCTAATTGACTTAAGGTTAACTTAAGGTTTCTGTCTTGAACCTAAGTATTAAAATCTCCGTTTACAAAATATCATGGTATCCCATCCCACTTTGCCTTAATTGTCCAAAATTAAATGTGATCGGAGTGGGACCCTGTTTAAACAGACACAGCATGGAATATTAACTGCTTGCTGATGATGTGTTTGCTTAGCAATTTGCAGGCTATCATTCTGATTAATAAAAAAAATCGCTGTATCTATGGAAACAAAGTGTGGAAAATAGCTTTTACGTCTATGAGGAATGTTCAGGGAAAATGATTAGGTGGCCTTGAAAATTACAGCAGCTGTCTTCAGAGCAAAACTCAGGGCATTGCTCATGTAGAAAGGATTGTAGCAATATGGGGCTTGTGGAATCCTACCATTTTAACTGTATTCAAATCATATATTGTTTTAGCAAATTATCTTTATGAAAATCACTGCATCTTTTTTTCTTGATGCTTTTGCGAATTGCCATGTCTTAATAAAGATGTCCCATAGAAGATTTAAATCATATATATTATTAATGAATTGCCACTAGATTAGCTCTAAAAGAAATTAAAATTTCTCCATGAGGATAATATACAGTAATTGCACCAAATTTGCCACTGGTTTTGCTCATTTGGAGGCCTCTATGTGGAATTTCTTACCCATTTTATTTTTCCAGCTAAAAGTGCTGGCTAACAAATGACAATTTTGGGAATGGTTTTAGCATTAAAAATTCTGATCTTTACGATGTCTTTTCCCCTCAGTTTATTGTCTCATAGAAATTACTCTTTGATGTGCTCAAAACATCTGTTTCCATGTGTCATTGTCACAGCAAACATGGAAAACTTTTGCATTCCTTTAATGGCAAATGAAAACGGGTGACTGAGTTTACTCACCTCTGATCCTATAGGTGGATGTAGAAGGTCATAATCTTCCTCAGTTATCACACTTCCGTTCACATTACAAGTGTGTCTTGGAGAACATGAACCAGATCCCATTTGGGTGAAGGTAAAGTAAGATTTGCTCCAGGAACACACACTGCTTTCCAGCCACTAAATGGTGGTTGACCCAAGAGAATAGATCAGAGCTTCTCTGGAATAAATGCCCCTGAGATGCATGGGAAGGAGACATCATGCCCTCAGCTCTATAGACCTACTCCTATTGCAATCTACTGAGGTGATTAACTGAGCTGTGAGTAAACTGGAGTAAAAATCCATGTCTCCCAGGAGAATAGCCTTGAACAGGGCATTTTTCCTTAGAAAAAAGCAAGGAGCTGAGGGAGCAAGTGGAGTTTACATTTCACTACCTTCACTGTTTTATTAAGAATGTCCTTTAGCAAATTACTGTGAATGAGAAGTCAGAATATTCAAATTTGTTAGTAATGTATTAGTATAACTTATTTTATAGTTCAGGTCCTTTATTGTAAATTGTTTCTAATGTGGAGTTAGGCCAAAGGACTTGTCTGTTGATTTGCTTAAAGGAAAGACTTAAATTGTAAGAATAAGCAAAAGCTCATTTAGTGTATCTTATCTTGGTCTGCACTGAGCGGGACACAGATCTGATGTGTCCAAAGTAATTTCCAAAGATTCCGGGTAAAGGTAAAAGAATGGAGCTTTTCAGAGTGTACACTCTATGGCCCAGCTGTCACTGGCAGACTTGGTTAATACGAAATATTAAAACGGGGGAAAGTTTATTTAGGCTGAGGTGGGAAGTGCTCAAAGTACAGTGGGTAATACTTGGTAACAAGAGCAGAAGGGAACAGGGTTTCTCCAATTTTTTTTTTTTTTTCCACTGAAATACTGTTCCTCGGGGGCCTCTGAAAGCCCCTGAGTATGATGCAAACTGAAATGAGGTGCAAGAGCAGTGTGGTAGTAGAGCCCCTCGTGCTCCTTGTGCAATCATCCCTTGCTGGCAGCAGTAGAGAGGCTGCAGGAGCCCTTCTGGGACGGTGGCCCTTTCAGACCTATTGCAAAACTTGGTTTTCATTTAAAACTCTTGCCTGTACTCTCTGCTCTAGGGGGAAAGAATCTTCTAGAAGTAAAATACTACCAGGGGGAATCAACCTTGGGAGCTTTTGTTTGGGCCCATCTTGTAAACAGAATCTAAATATTTAGAGTTTTGTGGTCCTTAATTTGGCCTGGCCTAGATCTGCTTGTAATAGCAGTGGATCAGGTAATGAGGAACAAAAGGTACGTACAAAGCAGGAAGAAAATGTAACACAGAAAGCTAAAATAAATGAACAGGCATGCAAAAATAAACTTTTAAGATATGTCTCAAGATATGTTTGAGATATAATTAAAACATTAATTGCCGAAATATAAATACCTGAGCCCTTTAATGTTTTAATACTTTTTAAAGGCCCATGTAAGGCGTAAAGCTTCAGATGTTTTAAAACTGCTGTTATTGCATTGATGGACTATGAATGTTTATTTACTTGAAAAGAAACTGAGCTTAGTAAGGAATCCCAGTATATTGCAACAGTTCTAGCTGAATTTACACCTTTTCACTTATGTCAAGAGAACTGTTTATACAGATTAAAATATTTTTGCAGTGAAGTGTTATTTTAGAATTTATGGCAGCTGAGTTTGGAAGACATTCATGTAGAAGGCAGTACAGAGTGATGTAACATCATCTGCAAAAATCTTTGTGAAGGATACACTGTTTTATCTATCCATAAGGAGCAAAGTGGTCCTTAGTGGATGATATGGGAGAGTTTTCCTTGAGAAAGATTTTTTTTTTTTGGTTTTGTTTTGTTTCCATTCGCTTCCAGATATGATAAGAGTTTCCAGATCATCCTTGTGAGCTATACCATGCATGCAGTTTGGAATGTCAAGTGTCTACAAATGTGTCTGGATGTTCCAGACAATGGTAGATTAGTTTTGCAGTAGGATTCTCTTGAAGGGACACAGGTTGGATTATAATGAGTAGACAGAAACTTGGAACTTGGTGAACAATCCTACCAAAGGGAGTCTTTAGATTTTTAGCACTGTGAATTTAAAAAAAACCAACACACAACTCCCCAAAGCAACCAAGAAACAAACCACAAACTCATTCCAAAAATAATCCCCAGCACCCAAGAAACTAAAAAACAGCAACAAAACTCCCTCCAAATGTAATACCAGATAGCTGCAAAAATGCCTTTTTTTGTTGTTGTTTTAGCATCCTGCTTTCCTCCTTTAAGAAACATGCTGGGGCCTGGATGAAAATGATCAGTATTACACCAGCAAATCTATAACAGGGGATAGATACATCCTTCGCCTTCACCTACTGAAGGGAAGTCTGAGGCATGGGGAGACTAAGCAAGTTAAGCGAGGTCATGTCACTCAAGGCAGTGTGTGACAAAAATGGATCCTCCTCCAGATTCTCAGGTTGGTGTGCTTACACAGCACTTAATTCCACTGTGTCCATATTAAAAAAATTTCTTTGAGAAGACAGTATCACTAGTAACATGCAAAAATTAAAATGATGAAGTATTTGAGAAGACTCTTAAAAACACTCCTGGTAAGTTGATGGTGTTTCTATAACAAATTTTGGTCAGAGACGAGAGTATTACTTAGTTTCCAGGAAAAGTTATATCATCGCTGTATAAACAAAACCAACTGCAAATGAAATAGTACTTTATTTTAAATCCAGCAGATACGGCCAATTTGCTGCAGTATAGTTTAATATAATATTATAATAATTATATAATATATTCCTTTCAGAAAAATGAATCACAGCAATTCGAAGTTCAGGTCTCTGTATAAAAAAGGAAAAAGAACATACTCTTAGGATATCACATCTATTAAACAAATTGTTTCAAAATCTCTTAACTGTGTGTTTGAATCTATATCTGAATTAAAATAGTTTATAATTCTACAGTTAGTGTGATACTGGTAAATGGTACTGAATCTTCATCTACCAAAGCCATACTTCAAGAAAGACCCACCTTTTTTTTTTTTTCCTAGTGTTGCTTTAAGGGTAAACTTCTCTTCATTTGAACCTTGAGTATATTTCCTTTTGTATTCATGTAATGCAGAACAAACTATATTATGTGATATGTTTTATTTAAGTGTTAATTATAAATTTGTGAAGTTAATAAATTGCAATTGTAATTTGGAGAGGAGAACACTGACATTCTTTCAAAAAACATATTTTTATCAAAGGAAGATAGATACAGGAATATAAGAATAGTTAAACTAGGAATTTTGTTTGAATGGCAAGTGTCTGTAGAGACACAAACAGTAGGGTTACAAAATCAGTTTTCTTACAAAATCATTTGACTTGAATATTACAAAAAGTTATTAAAAATGAAGAGGGATATTCTTTCACGTTCTCTCAAATGTGAGTAGATACAGAAATTCTTTTACATTTTCCTTACAGGCTTAACATCTACATAGTTATCCTTACACCCAATTTCTCTGTGCTAGAATGAGTTCTTAGTGAAGTATAACAGCAGTTCAAGCTATATACTGCACATCAGAAAAGAAAAGGACTTAAAAAAAATGGACTTAAGTAGAACTTGCCTTTGTGTACAGTATAACGAAAAGCAGGAAAATCACATTTTTGCTAATTACAGGTAGTCTTTGGGGTGATGGAGTGCAAGCAACTTGTAATAGGTGCTTTGGGTTTGTATTTGCAGAAGGCAGGAGTTGGACTTGATGATCCTTGTGAGTCCCTTCCAACTCAGGATGTTCTATGATTCTAAGGCTGCATCTTGCAACAGTTTAAATAGGTAATCATTCAGAAACAATACATAAGCAAATCTCAAAACACTAGTGTCCTGTTATGTGGATGTCCTTTAAAATACTACATTAACCATTTTGATCTTTGTTATATTTTTGTGTTCTATACTAACTGAAGAAACTCTCAAGTCAGCTTCAGGTTCACTCCCTTGTACAACATCTGTTACAGAGCACCGAGCCTCAAACGAGTGCGCTATGTAAATATGCACCCATATTTTCGTGACATCATTGCGGCTTCATTAGATGCTTAATGATCAAGGAGAAACAGGTTCATAAATGGGGACAAGAAGGACCTGACTTGTCCTATTGAAAATATAGCTACTTCAGATTTAAAGACAAGTTTAAAACCAGCAACTCTGAAGAATTTCTCCTTTCTAGTTTTACAGCATATTAATTAGATGATTAATAATAGCACCAGTAATAGCGTCACGATGATATTACAAAGAGCAATCAGTAAAATCTGTTAACTAAAACCTAAAGAACTAAAAAGTTCTTTTACTTCCTCTTATTTTTTCCTGCTGTAGGGGTCAGCAGCTACACCCTCCCACAAGTGGCTCTGATTCCACTGTAGATTGAGGCACAAAGTAACAATAAGTCAGAGCTTCAGAAAATCCATCCGAAGTGCTGGCTGCCTTCAGCACGAAGCGTCAGGGTGATGTGTCCAAGCCCACTTAGTGGTCACTGTGCATGTCCAGGCAGTGGTAGGTAATGGCCATTGGTGCCGCAGCACCTGCTTGTAGCTCAATTAACAGCTACCTTGAAATGTCCACTGCAGGCAAGCCTGTCTTGCTGGGTTAGCAGGTCTGCAGTTCAAACAATAAACAGACACTTGTCTGCATAGGCATCTTCAAATGGACAGTAATGGCTTGCAAAGCCTGCTCTGTCTTAAATACTTTGAAGTAGGACCACAAATGACACTTTTTATTATTTGCTTTTCTAAAATTCAGTGTGTAATGTGTGCAAATTTCCAGGATGTTTTATCAGTGAATTAAAAATCTAAAATATATTTTTCCTAAATCCTTGGCTTAAGACCAAATAACTGTTTTCTGTATCATTAAGTCCTAACTGTACTTATATGAGAAGGATAAAAATGAAATGAGTAGGAGGATAAAATGCAAAGATTTAATTTCTTTAAAGTGTCAGTCTTGTAAGTTCATTATTATTCTTGATGTTGTTCTTGCTTTTTGAAAAGAATGCCCCATATGATTAGAAAGTCATTACTTAGAGAGCATAAATTCTTCACTGAAGAGTTCTTTTTAGACTTAAACCCCATGGCTTTCTGGGGATTTTAAAGACAAGTTGATATTTTTTTTTTTAGACAGTTTTTTTGGCTAAAAAATCTTTGTTAGTTTGAATAGAGTGATGAGTGTTTTGGTTTTGTCTGTTTTCTTTGCCATTGTCAGTTTATTTTTGCTTTGTTTGTTTTCAATTGGAGCTTTCCAGCACGTATGTAAATATTTTGCAGCATCCTTTGGGATGCTGTGGGTTTACACGGATTGTGGATTAGGTCTACTTTTACCTAGACTGAGTTTTGCAGCAGGAATGTTGAAAATAAACCTTAGAGTTTTTCCCCCTATTGTTTCTAGTGCATTACAGAAGATCTTTCTAAGCTGCTGTCTTCACACAATTGGCTGAAACCTTGTATACAAAATGAAACAAAAAGCTGCTTTGGAAAATACATAGAGATTCTGAAAAACTTGAGATACTGCATACTTTTTAATTTTCTAGCAAAAATATTTTGTTTAATCCACCAGATACTTGCTATTAAAAGCATGCAGAGAAGAGGAAGACTCAAATTCTGTACTGAAAGTATTCTGCAGAACAAAACATTTGTTTCTTATAAAAGGACACTTTTGATTGAAACATAGACCAGTGCCAAAGCATAATTTTGTTTGTGCAGTCCTTGGTGCCTCGGCCTGGTGTTAGGTTGCTCTGTAGGCCATACAGCTGCCCATCATCTCTTCTGCATTATTTTGTGCCAGAAGCAGCCCTTTTATCACAAGCTGTAATCTATTACATTTCCTGACCTTTATGTAGACTATGGGATAACAAGTGTTTCACATTCATAAAGACTCAGATTAGAATAATAAGCCTTCACCTACAATAGATGTTACGAAAAAGTGTTACAAAAGGGTTTAAAAGGATGTAGTAATACTAAATCCCTATCCTGAACTGTGTCTTACAGATGCACAAACAAGCAGTAAATTCCAGATTGGCTGTTTATCTGTAATGCCCTGGGTAAACTTATCCATTTGTGGCTTACCATTGTGTCCCCTGGGCAACTTCCCTGCCTTTTCTCATGTAAGAAAATGCTGCTCCACATGCCTCCAGCTGCCAAGAAATCCGTATTTGGCAAGCTTTTGAAAGGTGGGTGCTATAATAATTTAAAATCCTTAAAACTCTAAATCCAGAACTTTTAAAGGAAATTGGTTGTTTCATGCCTGACATGCCTGGGCTTTGATGTCTGGAAAAATAAATTGGAAAATGACTTTCTGGGGTCCATTTGCATTCAGCAAAGACTAAAAGCCACTTTCAAATAGTTCTGATCAAGTAGATCAGGCTTGCTTTCCAAACTCAGTCTCAGCTATCATCTTCCTAACTTTCATGGTTTCCCAAGGAAATCTAAACCCATGTATTTATCTTCTTTTTCTTCCCCTTTTAAAAGTCCAATCACCCCTCCAAAAAAAAAAGAAAAACCCAAAAAAACAACCACCAAACAAGCAAAAACAAAACCTCCAACAAAAAGCAGCTAATAAACTCACAGACAACCAGGCAAACAAAAAAAACTACTCGCATTATTACTTTTGTTGTTAAGGTAACACAGAATAAAAAATTCATCAAAATAGAAGCCCCAGAAGTTTTTGGAATTTGTTGTGATGTGGGAAGAATTGCTTTTATCTGCTAGTAATTGTGTGGGGCAATGTTGAGAGAATACTGAATTAGCTCAGTTGGTTAGAACATGGTGCTAAAAACACTCCCACTGTGGGTTCAATCCCTTTATGGGCCATTCACTTATGAGCTGGACTCCATGACCTTTGTGGGTCCCTTCCAACTCCGAATATTCCGTGATTCTTCTCAGTACTCATTTTAACTATGTTCAACAACCTTGTTAACACAGGGCATATTGGTAGTCCACAAAGGGAATGTATCTATTATTGTCTCTTTCAGATATTTTTGTTCTAAAATGCCATTTTGCATTATATAGTCAATTTTTACAAACAGAAGCTTAATGTAGAGGTATTTATTGATTAGCAATGTAAAACTAAGAAAACATGTAAGTAGATTTTTCAATGATGAGCACTTTTTTTTCAGTGATCAGCTTGAAGGCCACAAATGTGTTTGATAACCTGATGCTCTGAATGAGGTAGCAAAGTTCTTTTTAACCCCCATGTTCTCTAACCTTCTAGTCTAAGGAGTAGGAAATGATTTCCAAAAAAGTTTCTGGACATGGATTTTATCTTTAAAGATTTATTTGGTATGTACTTATTTCTTTAACGCTTACTCCTATGACAGAAGGAGTTGAGAAACTGAAAATGGTATGGACAAGTATTTTAATATTATGTGCTTGGCACCTTTATGGGTGAGTTTTTAAATGCTGTAATTTTTAAAAAAAGAATAGAGCATACGTATGTTTCATTGGCACTGAAAAGTATTTACCCTCTGAGATACTTACAAATAAATATCATAGGAACTATATAAATGCACACTAATGAGGATTAATGAGCTGTTGTGTAAGTTGGTATTTAATTGATTTGGCTAAATATCAGTGTGTAGGAAGAAATGCAATTTTTTAAATGCAAGTCATGGTTTTTGCATATGCAAATATATGTGATTGGAGCTCTGTCAATCCCCAGCAAATTTCAGTGTGGTCTTTTGTGAGATTATGGAAGCCTCTGCCAAGTGTACTTTCAAATAATTTTTCTGAGTGATTTGGAATCTAAGATTTCCCAAGAAAGCTTCAACTCGTGCAATTTCCTGGCAATTTTACCAAGTCAATAATAGGGATAAGCTAAGTACACTTTGATATCTATCATAAAAAGCAGTAGAATACATTTTATATAGTAATACTTTTTTTGAAGACATTTCTTTATGTAAGAAGTCTCTGTGTTAGAGGGATCAGAGTGATGAATCTTCCTTTTAAAGTTGTCATAAATTTAAAATCTTGCTAAATGTCGTGGAGGTAAGCCTATGGCAGAGATTTTCCGCAGCTTGGATTTTCTTGTATTTTTCTTGGATTTTCTCTGTTTTATGCTTTGCTTATCATGTCATACATCTTCAGTAGTAAGTACCTTTTCGCCTTACTAATATATGAACAGTCATCAAACTGTGATGTGAAATGTGCCTATGTAAACAAAAAAATGCATTCAAAAGAACTCTAAAGTCCATGCTGATACTTACTTTGAAGGGCATAAACCATGCTAATAGGAAGCAACATCCAATAGAATGTTGTCCCAAGCCACTTTAATGTGTATTTTGTCAATCCTTAATTTTAAGAACTATTTACAGAACCATATTTGGTTAAGTTACTTTTTATTGTCTTCAGTGCATAACTTCAGTCAGATGGGTCTGAGTCTGCAGAAGGCATTACTTTTACTAAAGCTTCAACCAAAATTAAATTTGGAATTTGAATCGATGCCCAGGAATGATGTCAGCTATAGCAGATTAAATTTGCTAACATCTCTTCATTTTAAATGTGTTTTTAAAACAAAGCAGATAATTCTTCCAGGCTTTTGCCTTTTAATGTTTTTAGCCTTTGTTTTGGCTGAATGAACCATTATATTTTGGGTTATTACATATTAAATTTTAAATCTATTTTGTAGTACCTCTGCATACAAAAACATGGATTTAGTAGACACGTTTCAACAGTGATTTGTAAGTAGTAAAATTTTCAATATTTTATCAGTCTTTTGTATACTATCATAATTGTTCTTTTATATTTTGAAGGAATGGGTGAAGGGAAAGGCAGAGAAATAATTACTCATGTGCAGTACAGTCCATTACTTATCCTGAAAAATCAAACAGACAAAATAATTCTTCAAGTCAAGTACTTTAATATTAAAACCAGTATATAACATGCAGGAGAATAGTTAAATAATTCATTTTTCCATCTCTGGAATGGAATTTTGTATTAGATATACCTGGACAGGATTTTGTATTATTACAAGGTAATTTTGCTTTTGTTCCATCTGGTGATATGCTTATGGTCTGACTAAAGCCTGAAATTTGCTAGCCTTTTCATTTGTTCCCTATGTCACATTAATAACTGTTGTAATTATTTTTATACTTAATTTGCTAAAAATCTTAATAACATAATTAAATCAAGTGCATCCTGCAGCAATGAATTCTGTAGGTAAATTGTATTGCCTATATCCTGCTTCTGGAAACGATGTGAAGTGTTCAAATTTCAAGTACTTCTTTAAAAGAACTTTCAAGTAATTGGAAATGAAAAGTCCCAATTTACTGGAGTGCAAAGCACAGCTTTGCTCATACAGCTTTTCCATGGTGGCGGTACTTGATGTATGTTGGAATCCTAGAGCCCCAGTTTTAGCTGGAAGCAAATTCTGGAGGTCTTGTAGTCAAACATGACCAAGGTACTTGGGGACTTGTCCAGCTGAGCCTTGGACATGCCCTGGGATGACAATTCCACAGCCTCTCTGTGCAACCTCTCCCAGTACTTACCTACTCTCATGATAAAAATTCTCAAAATATTGGAACTTTTTGTGGAATTTTCCCCCCATATGCCAGAATTTCTCATGTTTCTATTTGCCTATAGCCTGTTATAAACATGCACCTTTGAGAAGCATCTACCTCTATCACTTCTCTGCCCTTTGACTAAGTAGTTGTAGCAGGGGAGCAATAAGGACTCCCCTGAGCCCTCTCTGTCGTGAGGTCCCCAATTCCCTTGATGCTTCATAGATGATAGCAAGCAGCCTCACAAGAACCCTTCAGCACCTCTGGATGTCTCCGATCTGGTCTCATGGATTTGCTTATGTCCAGGTTGGTTAAGTGATTCTTCCCTTAATCTCTCTGCAGTGCACACTGCTTCACTCCCACAGTGTCTTCTAGAAGGCTTAGGGGCTTGGAAGACCTCAGGACAAGCCATTCCTTGGAAAAATAAAATGCTCTTCTCTATTATTTTTAAATGTTTTCCAAGGAAGATACTTGGGAATCTTTACCATCCATTTTTTTCCCCTCTTTTCCAGATCATATCTTCACCTATGTCTGCACCTCTCTTTCACCAGTGCTAGTAACTGTCTCAATACTGTGAGAATTTCTTGTCTGAGACTGGTCAGATAAGGCAGCAGGAAAAGTTTGCCATTCTTGCAGAAAAACATGTTGGCCAGGTTGCACCTATGTAGCTTTAACATCTGTTGTTCTGTGGGATATGCCTGAGGTGCATAATGCTAAAATAAGGAGGCAGAAAGGCAGTCTTTATCTTACTGTTACATCTTTCTCTTACCAGACTTTCACTTATACAAAGGTATTTTGCTGTCTTAGAAAAGCAGAAACAATGTAGGTCTGACTTCTGAAGACAAGCGTTAAGGCGAAATCTTTATGTCATGGTCAATTGTTATTCTTGTGCTCCTACTTTTTTGTCTTGTATACTCATCATAGCACTTGGATAACTTATATTTCTGCTTGTTTGTCTATTTGCCTTCAGTTTTCCTCATAGTTTAGTATAACTTCCTACACCAGCACAAGTTATTGATGAAATTCAGAATGTCAGGTACAAAGTTCTTGTGTAACTTCCAGCTGCCTTTTTATACAAGGTGAGTATATATTAAAACTGTATTAGAAATTACGTTATCCAGTACTGCTTAATTTCTCTGGCATTCTTATCAAGTCTTTCAAAAGATAGAAAATTATATTAAAAAGAATACACATCTTGTGATACATAAGAATTGTGTAAACCTGTGCTAATTTTAGCAGTGCTCTTGAGCAATCAGCCTTTCTAGCCCAAAAAGTGCTTTCCTCTTTAGATTCATTAGTCACATAATTTGGTCAAATTTTAACTGATTTCCAAATATGCCATAGCACAGCTAAGTTAGGAAATTTTACTCTGACCACTCTGTTTGCACAACACTTGAGCAAGAGTTATATTACCACTTTTTCCAGCAAAAGCCCAAAGCAGAACACCTAAGTTTACAGATTTATTGAAATCAGTATGGACTTATGTCATAGGTTAGTTCTTGGAATTTTACCTTTCCCCTTGCTTTTGTGAGCGTGGGGGGAAGGGATCAGATAG
>JAWMRA010000164.1:24667276-24785628 GCA_035584735.1 Pseudotriccus pelzelni | reverse complement strand
GAGTGTCTTACTTGTGTTGCTTAATAATTTACATCAATACATTTATACTTTTTAATAAAGGGCTGTTATTCCTTTCCCGGACATAATTCAATCTTACCTGTGTCTCATTTAAACTGAGACAACTTACCAAAGATTTGCTCTATACAAAAGATAAATTAACTGCTTTTTGATTGCTTTCAATTTCTGAGGAAATCCTATTAATCTTCAGATGGTCTGCACTGAAGGATTTTTTTAACATCTTATACCAGGTAAACAAATGCTACGTGTGAACTTCAGAAATTTTTTACAAGTCTATTGGAACCTATAATGGATCTTGATGTGTTAAAATATGACTTACTAAATGTCTGTGGTGGTTTTAAGCTGGACTGAATGCCAGGTGCCCACCAAAGCCACTCTGTCTCTCCACTTCTCAGCTGGACAGGGAAGAGAAAATATATTGAAAGGCTCATGGGTTGAGATAAGGGCAGAGAGAGATATCACTCAGTAATTACCATTGTGAGCAAAACAGACTTGACCAAATCTTAAAAAACCACCTTCTTCCCATCCCTTCCTTCTTCCTGGGCTTAATTTTATTCCCAATTCTCCACATCCTCCCCTGCTCCCCTCCCCACCAGTGGAACAGGGGAGTGGGAATGGAGGTTATGGTCAGTTCATCACATTTTTTTTCTGTCACTGCTTTCTTCTTGGGGAGAGGAGTCCATCTCCTGCTCCAGCATGGGGTCCCTCTTATGCGAGGCAGTCCACCATGAACTTCTCCAACATAAGTCCTTCCCATGGGTTGCAGTTCTTCACTGACTGCTCCAGCATGGGTCCCTTCCATGGGGTGCAGTCCTTTAGGAACAGGCTGCTGCAGTGTGGGTCCCCCACAGGGTCGCAAGTCCTGCCAGCCAACCTGCTCCAGCATGGGCTCCTCTCTCCATGGGTCTAGAGGTCCTGCCTGGAACCTGCTTCAGCACAGGCTTCCCATGGGGTCACAGCCTCCTTTGAGCATCCACCTACTCTGTTGTGGGGTCCTTCAGGGGCTGCAGGTGGATATCTGCTCCACCATGGACCTCTGTGAGCTGCAGGAGGACAGCCTGAGTCCACTGTCTTCACCATGGGCTGCAGGGGAATCTCTGCTCAGAGGCTGGATCACTTCCTCCTGCTGCTTGGTGTCTGCAAGGTTGTTTCTCTCAGATGTTCTCAGTCCTCTCTTCTCTGGCTGCAATTTTCTTCTGCTCAGTAACTTTTTTCCTCTTTTTAAACCTGTTATTCCAGAGGCACCATCACTGTTGGTCGGATTGGCCAGCGGCAGGTCCACCTTGGAGCCATCTGGCTTTGACGTTATTGAACACAGGGAAAGCTTCTAGCAGCTTCTCAGAGAAGCCACAGCTGTAGCTCCCCTGTTAACAAAAACTTGCTATGCAGACCCAATATGTCATATCTTTCTCCTGTCATTTTCCATCAGAATATAGTAAATATTTTTCATATCTAATGTGCAGTCGTCTTTTAAACGAAACAACAAAACCAGGCCACCTTGCCAAGTGATGTTTGATAAAACTAGTTGTTAGATTAGAATATAAGCACTGCACTTCTTTTTATATGTTTATATTGGTAATTATGTATTTGACTTGAAATATTCCCTGAATTTGGGATTTCTGAATTATCAATTATATTTCAGATTATACTGTCATTCCTTTATCACAGAAAAAAATAAAAAAGCCAAGTTTGAGTTACAGTTTCAGCTTTTCCTTTTCTGCAATAGTAGTCAGATAACTGCTCTAATGGTCGTCATTTTGGCGTCAAATGTTGCACTGAGATTGTTTAACAGTGTAAAAATGCTTAAAATAGTTCTGAACTAAGAATCAAACAGTGGTTCTCTGGTTTTTTTTTAACATGTTCACTCATGCCATTTTGTAGCCTAAAATAAGAACCTTTTTGTCTATCCTTAGCTTATCATTTATCAAAAGTCACATAAGTAATCTGATTGATGAACCCGTCAATGTTGGAAGGTATCAAACATATGATACATTTTCTGACCACTGGTTATTAAACAACATAATTGCATGAGCTTAATCTTTAAAATTGACTAAATGACTAAAAATTCAGTAACTTCACAGGAAACAGCTGTGGCAGCACAGAAAATAGAAGTATTTGAGAGCTCAGCTGGGACACAAACTAATTTCACAAAGGAGCTATGACACTGAAAATTGTTTTGATCTTGTAAATGTGTGACAAATGTACTTTTTGCTGAACAATTA
The DNA here is from genome assembly GCA_035584735.1 of Pseudotriccus pelzelni. Classification (NCBI taxonomy): domain Eukaryota; kingdom Metazoa; phylum Chordata; class Aves; order Passeriformes; family Tyrannidae; genus Pseudotriccus; species Pseudotriccus pelzelni. The sequence goes on along the minus strand of JAWMRA010000164.1, from coordinate 24,783,388 downwards.
AGAACTCCTTTAGTTTATCAATGAGATTTTGTGGTGATTAGAATATGATCTGTAGAATGGACAAGAGGAAGCAATGAATTGCAGAGAGGGTTTATAAGGCAAGAGATGAAAACAGAAAAAGGTCCTATTACTGGAAGTTGGACGTAAACCAGTTGGAAATGAGGCACAAGTTGTTAGTAAAAAGAATAATTTAACACTAGAATGATTTAGAAACAGGTTTGGTTCTCTCTTTTTAGCATCTATTACTCTAATCTGTAAAATAAAAATAAATAGCGTTTTGTAAAGATATACTTCAATTATACCGTTCCTCTTGAAAGTGAAACTAGTGGGCTAATCTGTGTTCAGCAATGCATGTGACTGCATGAAACAATGTACTTGCTAGCTCATAGAACATGCACATGTTGCTTTCCACAGAATCAGAAATATTTTCATTTTGAGTGAAGTACCAGATAGAACTTACTGTTTAGTACTATTAGCTATTAGTACATTAGGACTGCTCCATCACTAATGTATTTGGCATTAAGAATTCAATTGCTCCTCTGATCTCAGGGTTTGAAACTGCAAATGTGGATTTTTTTGCTGGCCTCCACTAACAATCAGCCTTTCAGCATATGTTTAATGTTCAGTTGCTCGAAGGTCAACAAAGTAAAAATTAATAAGCTAGGTAATTAAATCATGCCTTCAAAATTTGTCATTCTAAGCAATCTAACGTTTAAGAAAGAAACAAACTTTTTTTTTTAAACTCAACATTTTTAGGTGCTTCTATATTTGAATTCATATATTTCTCTCCTAATTTTGGTTTGAAAAACGTCTGCATGGGCATTGAGACCAAATGATTGGTTGATCTGAAAAACTTGACAGATATATTTTGCCAGCACAATTTAAAACCTTTACCTTTATAATTTGGTTGAACTTGCATGTTCCAGTGATATCAAACATGCTTAAGTGATACTAAACATCTGACTGTCAGCAGAGTTTTGTTCTTGCCATTAATTTTTTTGCATTCTAGACTGCTGAACTAATTTTAAAATGTGCTGCCAGTTTTTACCATCAGTTTAATACTCCTCTGGACTTTTAAGATATTTAAAAGCCAAAAACTGGAATACATCTTGCTGAAATGCAGAATATATTAAGAACAAGCCTTTTCAACTGCACTTAAATTTTGAGTCCTGTAGCAGTTCCCTAAAGTCTGTAGGTTCTGAACGGGCTAATTTTGAATCAGATATTATTGTACATATTCCAACACATTCTGGAGAAGACACCAAATGTACAGGAGATACTTCAGGTTATGATCAGAAGGTCTCATGTCTCAAAGAGAGTGTCTTTGCCCTTCTCTCCTGGAAGCCCAGATTTGCAATTCAGGTTTGGAAGGAATCCTATGTGGGGTGTGATAATTTGACTCCACCTGTTTCGGTTCAGCAACTAGTTGAAAGCTTCTGTACAGTAAAAATAGCTATGATCAGGGTAGATTCCCAAGCTTGCCTCTTTAGTTTGAGATGAAGAGACTTCTTTTCTCTGCTGGCATCTGTTCTGTTATAGTCTTTTATAAATATCTAGAAACATTTTCTTGTTGCTGTGGTCCTTGTATAAGTAACGTTTATCAAAAGGGAATGATTTTCTTGTTTTCTTTGTGGAGTTGCTCAAAAGAAATGCTCGAAACAACCTCTTTTAGACAATAATTAGCTGAAACAACTTTGCTCCATGTTGCGTTTGTCTATACATCTTGCCATCCTGGACTAGTAATTTTCTTTACACGATGCAGTTCAGTAGAATACACTGGCAAATGCTTTGCCAAATCTAGATTTCCTATTTCCTATTGTTTCATATTCTTTGTTCTCTCTTTCTTTCTCTAGTTGTATGCAAATACCAATAAATTGGCAGTTACAATTTTTTGCAGTTAACCACGGCTTTTGCGTTCAAATGACTTTTTACCACTACCTCTTTTGTGCATGATTATCAAAAGTATAATACCTCCTAAAAAAGGGATTGAATACATCTGAAATGTGATAAAATAGGCAGTGGGCTCTGATAAAAGGAACACAACTAGCCTGGAACATTTGTTTTTATTCTACAACTGTTTATTCTTCATTGTGGGGGCAGTCTTGCCCTTTTTGACATTGTAAAGTAGCAATCTCATGTTGTTACGAAGTACACCATTATCCTTGTGATTTTCGTGTGATTTCAATCCATCTTATTTCAATGCTGCTGCCAATTCTAGAATGGTTTCCGCTCTTAGCAAAAAGTAGCGTATTAGTTTCATAGCCAAATTGTTTCCTAAGGAGTTCCTAAAAGTTGGTGTTTGTTTCATGAATGTTCCTCCTCAACTTCAATTGATGCTTTTCAAAACCAGTGCCTATTCATTCTAAATAAAGAAGTTAAAAGCCACAAAACCTTAAAAATCTGTAATCCCTATTTTCTTTGGCTGTGCTGGTTTCCCTGTGATCCTGTATGAGCTACATGCAATTGATGTTCTCAGAAAATTGAATCCAATTTACAGTTGTTCTCTATAGTCCCCCCTTTTTTTTTTCTGAAGTACTACAATAAAAAACGGAAAAATTATGAAAGAGTCACTTTTAAGGGGAAGTATGACTGAAGAAACGAAACTCTGAGAACTGTTCTGTACTTCCCATTCTTCATTCTACATCTGCTTTGTTCCCTGTGCCCTATGCATGAAACTGTTACTGTTTAGCTTAAGTTACCAGTGAATTTCTGCTGATCAATTTAAACTCGAGAAAGATGTAGCATGCAACTGCCAGCTGAGGATCTACCTTACAAAGCATGGCAAGGTGTTCCTTTACTCACTCTGCCTTGAACCACTCTCCTGCTTCATTTCATTCACTGACATGCAACAGACTTTCTACCGAACATTCGATTTCTTTGTGATTGACTGCTGTCTGTTTTCAACATTTTTCAAACTTTGGTTCTAAGGTCTCTTTCCTGGTCCAGCTGCTTGAAAACTACTCTCTTTATCTTCTCCCGTTTTTCTACTTATGATGCAGTGGTGAGTCTTCCTCTGCAGTTCTTTTTGTTTGGATTATTCATAGCGCACTTCTCATGCATTACACCTTTACATTTATTCATTTTTTTCTATCTCTTCATCTCCTAGATTTTTTCAGGTTGTTTGGTTCACTGAATTAGGTGAATGATTCTATGGTTCTTAATTGAGTGAAAGATCATATTCAAACTAAACTTGAAAATAGGTGTGTCTAACAAGGCATCTGGACATCTAAATTCTGTGGACTGCAGTGAGGTCCTAGATAACATGAGTGCAGATTTGAGATGTCTGCTTTAATGAACCGAATTTGGCACAGAATTGGTCTGTGAACACTCACACACAGTCATGGCAGATTTCTGGTGTTGGTGACCTCTAGTAAGGGGCAGTATTGAACAATCAAATGTGACAAGGTCTTAATATATCATAAGTAGGTGGGCAAATATATATCTATTTGTGCCGCGAGGTTTATCAGCTAGTTTTCATGCAAGCCTTCATGAATATTTGTTTTCACTCTTAGTTGCCTAAAAGCTTTGATAAATCTGACACCATGTTCATTACCGGTACGATATGCCATGCACATAGCAAAAATAGAAGATATTTTTTTCTCCCTGCTATACTTTAAATTTGTACTTGCAGGACACATGAATGAATATAAATTCCTTAGTGATTATATGAACAAGCCTCAAATGCAATAAATCAAATGTAGCAAAAAATGCTAAAGTAAAAAAAAAAAAAAACCCAACAAAAAAAAGAGAAAATGTTCCCTCTTGGATCTCCTTATTTAGGTCATCTAAGCACTGTTACTATATCAATCAGCTCTTTTACCTACTTATTTGAGTCAATGCCAGTGCACTGTGTAGACCATATGCATAGCTCTTTAAAGTTGCTATTCCACAATTATGTAACTGTACTAATTTTATTAATATATTCTGTGGAGAATCTGAAAATCCAAGATTACTGTAACATCAATATTTTGCTATCATCAGATTGCTGGAGATCTATATATTTAAATAAAGTCCATGAACTTTAGTAAGACCAGGTGTTTCTTTCTTCCTCTGCTGCACTTCTTATTGATTAACAATTCAGATACTTGGGCATTGCAGGCAAGCTGGAAACTCTGCTTCTGCAAAAGGGGATTGCAAGTCACTTTCCAAATTCAAATGTAGTGGACAATGAGGAGGGCAGAAGGAGGCATGAGGATACTGTCCAGCAAATCGTTCCTTTTCTGCAATGGCAGAATTTGAGTGATGGGGTCTCTGTCCTATCTCAGCTTCACAAAGTAGGATGTAACTAACACTTAAGTTCACTGGCAGGCAGTTCTTCAGTGATTTAACTCTGTTATTTGCAATGCTGTTGAACTCTGTCTTACCCAGCAGATAAATGCAATGCTGTACCTGCTTAAAACTAAATGTGTATTAGTGGTTGGTAGATCAGGGCCAGGATGTACAGTATACAAACCTAACACTTGCTGTCATTATTTACAATAAATTTATCTTATTTTTTTTTAGGGTTTGTTTTGCTTTGGTTTTTTACTCATGTTTTCAAATTTTTTAATTGGTTCATGGCTCTCCTGCAGTTTCACTGCAGGGAGGTTTGTGTTGTCAGGTTTGGAAGGATGAGTATTAGTTTGAAAAGTCACCCTGCAGGTCTCTTGATACTTCCTTATTTTCCATGTGTCATGAGTTAGATGTTTTGAAGATTAATTTTAAACAAAGCAGCATATTTAATTTCCCTTCAGGAGCAGAGAATTTATTTTAAAAAAAGCTCTAATCCTCCTCATCAAAACCTGCACGATCCCTTTCCTGTTTCTATAGCTAATTAACTGATCTAGCTGCAGGTTTTTCCCAATTTCAAGGTAAGTTTTTTTCATTGCAACTCTGTAACTGTAAAGGTCTCTCAATGTTGAAAAGCCAACCTGCTTCCTTTACTGGTGTGTGTATTGTAAAATTATTCTTTTGCACTGATATTACTACTGAAGTGAATTATTTTTAGATGAAATGAAACGGAGCATAGTGTAAGTTTTCCTATCTGAGGATTAAGTGGCACTGGGATAGTTTTATGATTGCCTTAATTAGGGATGAATTTAATTATTTCTATTTTAATATATCTCTGTATTGACTATTAGACGCTTTCCTTCAGTGTTGACTTTAGTATGGGAATTTTAAGCTAAAATCTAAAAAAATAGAAAAAGCTGCGGTCAAAGGGCAAAAAAGGTTATTTTTTTTTTTAGGAGGAAAGTGGACTGTAACAATAACTTGCTGGGACTGTAGCACAAATAATGGGTTGGGTAAGGCAAGAACAGAAAACTGGAATAAGAACTGGAAGTGTAAAGATGAAAACTATTAAGGAGAATTTATCATTTCAGGTGCTATCTCTCTGATTGGCTTGGCTTCCTAAAGTAGCTGCTCATTGGTATTCTGGATCTTCTTGAGATGTTGCTTGTACTGCAGGGGCACAGATCTGTGTTTCTGAGCAAGTCAGGTAGTCTGTAATTCCTCCCCTGATCCCCTCCTTGCTGTGTACAGACTGTAGTATGCTTGCTCCACATTCCAGTGACACAGTCCTGTGCTTTCTGCCCCGGATCACCACCTGCAGCCAGAGGTGTGTAGGCATTACTTTGGGTCTGTCATTCCCAGCCGCTGTGTCTGTCTTCTGCTGAGCCGGAGGAAGGGGGTAGGCTCAGCTGCTTTGTTCTCCAGGAGTTATTCACAGAAACTAAGGGAAGGAAAGGTCCCTCCTTTCTCAGTGTCTCCATAAGGATTTTTTGTTCATGTTTTCAAGATAACAGTATACCTTAAAGTTGTTGTTTTATTTGTTTTAGATGGTTTGTTTCTCTCTCCTTAGGGACATACTGGACAATTTCTCTGGCAACTTCCTTGACTTTCAAGTGCCTTATCTATCTCTTTTAAGTGTTTCCTGCTCATTCCTTCCTTTTCAGAGATGTGCTTTCATCTTTCAGTGTCAAGCCACCTCTGATGGCTTGCTTTATTCATTCTCAGGATAAACCTTTGGGGTGGAGGCTGCTTTCTTTGTCCTTTGCTTAAGCCACGCCAGGTGCTCTTGCTGTAGAAATTTTTATTATTACAGTGGCATGGTCCTTCAGGGAATTTTTACAAATTTTTTTATTGAAGTTCTGGTGACGTTAGCAGGTGTGTCTCCATTTACAATGATGTTGTTTGGGCAGTTTGCACTTTCCTTCATTCCTGAAGGATATTGCCTTCTCATTATACTTTTGCCTAGTAAATCAAAGCAATATATTTTCAACACCGATTTTCTTGTGAGAAGAATAGGTTGAGAGAGAATAGGTTGCAAACACCACTTTTTTTTTTTCACTGTGGAATTTGACAACAAGAGCTGGAAATACTTCATGAGAAAAAAGAGTTCCTTAAAATTTCCCTCGGTCCCTGGAGGTTTATGTGGTTTCTATAAGTACTTAAGGTCTTTGTGTTGCTTCAGATATTTGGCACTTTAAAGTCAGGGAGAGCCCAGATTAGTGTGAGATATTCTCATTAATTATTCCATGGAAGGATATTCATACTTTTTCTTACAAACTTTGTTTGGACTCCATGCATAACAGGAGTGAAAAGTTTGGAAGCTTTTGAGTGGTTCAAAGATACCCCTGCTGCCTTTGACAAAATAACTGCCTTACAGTTTTTGAAAAATCATGTGTTTGTGTTTCTTCATAGTTGTCTTCTGATGCTGTTTAAAAATTGTGATTTCGCTCTTTCAGTGACTGTTTTAAGATATTGTTAGTGAATTTTATGGGACTGACTCTTGTGTGTCAGTGTCAGGAATAATGCAGAGAAAGTCCATGAATTAATAGCAGTTTAAAAATATGTCCGTGTTAAATCCATAGAAGTAGTGGGCATGTTTAATTATCCAGCTGAAATCATGGTGCGAAAAATGCATCTCGAACTGGTTTGTAAATTTCATAGGATGTATTTTATCTCTATAATGTACGTAAAAGAGGTCCTAGAGAAAGACAATTGATTAGTAAATTCTGGAGTGTTAGGATTATTTCAAAGCAGTGAGATTCTTTTTTATTTTTTCTGTAAGAACTTGAGTACTTAGTAGTGTTATTCATTTCTGCCAATTGCATCAGATGAGAACCTCTCATCATCTCCCATTGTTGTAAAATTTAACGCAGATGAAGCAGTTTAGGTAAAGCCATACTAAGATATGCATCCCTTACTCTTAGGCTCATTCCAGTCACCCTCTGAGGATGCTCATCCTCACTTTTCCATTGTGGACCCAAAGCTCCTTTTCCCAACTGGCAGTGGCACCAGTAGCTGACAAAGCTCAGACATATTTACTCCCGCTTGGCACACTCCTCTTTGCCTGGCTTTTTGCACAGCTCTTAGTCTGATTGAAGCAAACATGATCACTGAGGTAAGTCTGGATATATTTGATTATTTGGCTGCTGCTTCAGAAATGAAGATTGTTACTGACTCACCGAACAAGACAGGTGCTATTTACAGAGTGGAGAAGCTGCTCTGCAAACCCAAGTCTGTGGCTGAGCAAGCAGCAAGGAAATCCTCTCCTTTACCCTCTCCAAACCCTGACTTTGGCTGCACAGCTAGGTTCTTAGGTTTACATTTGAAAGGCAGAGCAGGCAATCTGCTGCACGACTGGTGTACTGATTAGCGCTCAACCCTTTTGCTGTTTGCATGCACTGAATTGTTTTTCTGCTGGCAGACACGCGGAGTTCAGCATCAGATTTTGACACACATGCTGCTGTCCCGAAGGATTCACAGAGCGGGCTGTGTTGCAGCTGCTGCATTTTCCACCAGTTAAATTGACAGTTACCTACTGTGTGGAGTTGCTAGGAGAAGGTGAACAGTCATCATTACAGCATATTCCTTCAATAACCTGTAGCGCTCTCTGATTTCTCTTCTGCAGGGATTTATATTTGTCTTTGCTGCAGACTTAGCATTTGTACAGTCATATTTTTTTTGAGAGACTGGTAGATATTTATTCACTAAGAAACAATTCAGCATCAACTAAGGAGAGGAAAGCTCTGGCATTCGAACATACACTCTTTTTGTAGGGTGATGTGGCTGATACTGGCTTCTACCATCTGCTTTCCTATTGCAGCCTGTTTCTCCAACCTGCAGAGCAGAAACCAGCCTTTCTTTCCTTCTGGATTGTTAAAGCCATTCACATTTATCCTGCATGGCAATGAATTATAGTCCATTTTAAGGAATCTTTTGTGCTTCTGTGTGTATTCATACAGCAGAAAAAGTGCATGAGAAAGGAGCTTGAGCAGCCAGTAGTATAGTAGCTGGCTCACCCGTATGGATTAGACTCGTGAGGTCAGAGGAGCTGTGTGTACTTGCTCTGTGCTTGGGGGGGAAGAGTGGATTTGTCTGTCAAAGTGAATAGCGATTCAGGCAGGATCGTCCCTCCGCTGTTGTAATTCTGATGTGTTTTGATATGACAGCAGCTACCGTCTAACATGCGTGGATCTTCTGAAATTTGTAGTGGACTAAAGACTGCTTTTACTTGCTGCTGAACCTGACTGTAACTGTATCGCTGTAGGACAACAACGATGGGGGCTCGAGCGACTGAAACAACTCGGGAACTGGAAAGCGCCTCTGCAAAGTATCAAATAGGAGGACATGCAGAGAAAATGTGGCAACGGCTCAAAGGAATGTGAGTAGTTTCTCTCCTTGGCTTTTGTTCTGTTCCTTGGGAAAGAGAGTTTTCTGCTGTTTGTTAAAACGACTAATTAGCAAATGGGAGAGTTATTTTAAAGCTGTGAATAGTATTTGCTCTCATAATACAGTATATCGTTCTCATTTACGATGGTACTTAGAATTAATGTCAGACTGTCTAAGGTTCAGCCACCTCATTTAAAAGATGTATAACTAGTGATAGTTATTATCTGAATTAAAATGCAGGTAAATCCCTTCAGGTTAACACTTCCATAGCTCTGATATGATTTTGTAAATGTTATCTTCAGAATCAGCATTTCTGGAGCTGTTTCAACATTCCTGTCAGTATATATGGGTAAGTAAATTACTGCAGTTCTATAGGAAGCATTGGTACTTTGCCTTTTGAAAGTGTCAGTAAAGAAATCTCATATTAAAAGGTACTTAGCTTAGTAGGTTGCTGTGTCTCTGTTTTTTTTGTCAGTTATTTTCGGGTTCAATAATGCTAGAAACTGATTGAAGGACCGACCATTTGAAGGGACCACTTATGCACCTGCTGTGTCTAATCCACTCCTCTCAAATGCAATTTTCACTGTAGACTTTTGGATCAGTAAATAAACATCTGCAGCCTGTTGGAGACAAACTCTGTCAAACTAGTATGCCCTAAATCCCTCAAACTTTGACACCTTCTCCTAAGTATTTGCCTGGTTTTTGCTCTGAAAGCTGACGTTAGGATGTTACAAATAAATGCATGTTACATTTGTTGCTTTGGAAGCAAGGAAGTGGCACTCTTATTTTTGCTGGAAAGATTTGAAATACTGGGTTTCTAAAGCTATTCCTCAGATGCTCTATATGCCTCAGCTGCTGAAGGTAAACAGGTTATTTACAGTGCTGAGGATTGTGATGCATTTGCTATGGCACAGCCCGTTTCCCCTGTGCACTGGGGAGCAACTCAAACTGACTGTGGGGAAGGGGGTTTCCACCATCTCCTTTCTTTCAAGAAAAATTGGTTTGCTTCATTGAAAAGTCACCTTTCAGTTGTGGCTAGGGGTTTATCATATCTTCCCTGTGATATGCTTTTGAATATCTTCTCACACTTTGGTAACAATTTTTCCACTAGAAACCCTAAAATGCACAAAGCAGAGCAAATATTTTGTTCATTTGCTTATGACACACATTTTGCCTCTGAGTTTCCCCTGCTGGAGACCTCCATCAGTTGGTGCAGATTTCCGTAAGGTCTAAGCTACTGCGGTTTTTTTGTTCTACAAGTTCTCTCTTACCACTGGTCTCTTGGCTTGAAACGTTTCCTTTCAGCTGCCTCTGAGATGGTACTGTTAAACTAATGTAATAACTAAACTAAAGTAAATAACTAAACATTAATGGCACTCCGCACAAGAGCTTCAGGAAAAAAGGTTCATGCGTTAGGAGTAGTTAAAACAGTATTCTGAGTTTGTGGTGTATCAAAATCAAATGGAGCTTAAGTGTTTGAAAACTAGGTATCTTTCGAGAAGTTAATGCCAACCTCATGAATGTTGTGACAAGATAGTGCTAAAATACTTGTATTTTGAAAAACCTCAGGTTATATTAGGTATGTTAGATACATGCTCAGCTGATTGTTTTTCAGACTTACCAATGATTTCATTTTAATTATTTTCTAGTCAATTGGAAATCACTGTCTAGTCAATATTGCAAATATTATATGGGGAAATTTCAAGAGTTTAATTTTTTTCAGAGCTCACTTTGTAGTCATCACTCAGTCATTAAGGAAAAGGATTCATTTTGCTGATGCACAGATATCAAAGTAGAAGCATGTTTATATGTGGTGAGGGAGAGGGACAGATAAGTGGGACTGCCACAGTTAATCAGGCTTGGGAAGAATTCTTTTATAAATTGTCAGTCAGGAGAATTGTTTCATCTTAGGGATGGGAACTGTTAGTGAAACTGAGTATGCATGATGCCAAATTGTGGAGTTTTTAAAGTAGTGTGCAGCAGTATATCTACATTGAAGTCAAGACTTTATGGTTTGAATTATGAAGCTGAATCTGTTCTTGCTGATAGGGTACAGAGACCTACATAATTTTCATGTGATTTCAACACAATTCTACTGTATTTTGCTAGTGAAGAGTGCTGATTACCTTTTTACAAGTAGATCATTATTTTTGGAAAACATTGGATTTCATTTAGGTAGCTATCTGGATAGAAGCTGTACAGTCCTCACTTAAAATTAGCTTTTATTTTCTCTTAGCATTTCAGCTTTTCACATAATAGACTTTTAATTATGGACTTGACAGCAGAATTCCATCTACATTTAGCTTCATATGTCTTGAGGTGTTTTTGTTATAGGTTCATTGGTTTTTTCGTTAATTTTTGTGAAATAGGGACTGTTCTATCAGATAGATGAGTTGAATACACTTTAAGCTAAATGAAAATCCTTATTTGAATGCCCAATAAGAAAATCTGGGTATTGTGGATGCTGGAATGAAAGGGATTTTTTAATAGGTTTTCTACTCTATAGGCTTTCACAGACCTTGCTCACCTAAGTGCTTGCAATAAAGGCTAGGATGTTCTGAATAAAATTAAAATGATACCTAACTTTTATTGTATGCAGCCCTACAGCCAAGGCCTGTCTTCTGCAAGGCGAGTAAAAATCCAGCACTATTTTCTCTATATTGCAATTGCAGCAATGCTGCAACCAAGGACATTATTTGGCAGAGAAGAGATTAATTTGAATTTCATAACTTGATCCCTAGCATTGGTGCTGATTTTACTGATACCTGAGTGGTTAAGTCACAAGCTCACTGAAACAAGATTTAGTTGTGAAAATGGGTCATGTATGTTTCTGTCTTGACTGTAGTTTCTGGTCTTTGAATTAAATATTTTCAGTATGCAGACTGCAAGCTTCTAATGTTTTTTGTACTTCACGGAGATAAAAAACCCAAATAAAAAGGAACTGCTAAATAACTTACATAATACTGTGGCTTTTATAATTCTTTGTTATGCAGAGGAGTAAAAACAAAAGCCATTCAAGCACTGCAGGATTCCAGGTGCCTGACTGAAAGGGGGTGTTGTACACCTTCCACTTGAGAAGACATCTTGTCATTGCCTGGCCAAGGGGCTCCTTCTCAGGCCATTTAATGCCACCAATTACACCTTTTCTCCCTCAACCTTTCATTCCCTATTAGATGGAATCTTACTATGGGCAGGAACTAAATCTCCAGCTTAAATGTATTTTGGTGTCAAGAGGACTGAAAGATTTGCTGCCTAGGAGAGTTTGTCTTTACGTACTGATAGAGCTTGGTAGGGAGCTCAGAAAGAGAAGCAGTCCTTTGAAGAATTTTGGTTCAGACTGCAGAGAACCAGATATGAAGCAGAGCTCTTTATGCTTACTGACCTTGCAGAGTTTGGTATTCTCCTTCATCTGCAGGTAGACTTGACTTAACTCTGTGTTCTTCACTGCATGAAACTGTCTGTTTGTGGTATATGTTGTCTGTCTGCCACGTCACTCAACGTTAATACACAACTGTCAGACCTCCCCCTGCCATCTTATTTCATTTTGCAAGTAGACATCCTCTTTACAAGTAGCTTCTTGTATCCTTCTCACTGGCAAACGTAATATTAGGGGTGGGTTACATTTCTGAGGTTTGAATTAATTAGTGAGAAAATGGTTTTCGTAGATACACATATTTGCTAGAATTGTCTCTAAGAAGCCAGAAAATCTCTGAAAGGAAAAATTTAAAATCCAAGATCCCAAGAATTTGGGAAAATGGAGTTCACATGTGGTTAGTGTAGGCTAGTTGATGGAATTTTTACTGATTTAAAGAGAATATGTGTTATTGCTATCACTGGTTAAAACTACTTTGTGCTGACTTGGATGGCAAAAGGGATTTGAAGAAAAGTATAAGCTTCTTTCCTTACCTGCTTCCATTTCTTTGCTGCCACATCCAACATAATTGACCCCAACTGCTGCAGAAAGGAGTCTAAACTTCTAGACACTAAAAAGGATGTATTTGTAGACCCAGTTTGTTGATCCTGCAATGCTGCAGTGACAAATTGCATGCATACATATTTATAGAGACAATAGGGGCATTAGTCACTGATTTGAGGAAATTTGGCTTGATGTCAAGGAAAGTAGAGAAATGGCTTCCTCCTCACTGCTGAATTATCAGAAGAGAGAATTCTTTTAAAGGCACCAGATAGAATCCTGATTAGCAGCCTGTTGGGTCAAAAGGGACCAGAACACCCAGTCATTCTTTCACTAGGTCCGTGGATACTGATGGAAGAGCTATACAGTTTCCAGAACCAGACATGGCAAAGAGGTCTTTCCTTGGTTTTTCTAGGTTTCTTAGTCACATTTTATTTTATACAGTATTCGATGTTTGGGTTTGCTTATTGCCCTTTTTTTTATGCTCTATTTGCCTAAACTGTGATAATTTAGTAAAGCTTAATTGAAGAGATTATTATTATAAAAACTTAACATACTATGATATAAAGATTTATAAATTTGTGAGTAATCCAAATGACAAATATTTCTAAGAGGTCTTTAAGTAAAACTAAAGATGATTTCAGAAATGCTTTGAACAAAAAATGAAGAAATTTATATAATGATGTACCTGTTGATCGATATGTACCTCATTAGTGCTATAATTACAGTAAGAATAGTTTAATTATAAATTGTGAACAGCTTTTTTTGATTCTGAAACCAAAGTCTTTTTCTGCACCTGAGTAGTCAGGTAAATAATTTATAATTATAACTTTGTAACTTATAAATATGTATCTAATTAAATGTATAATATGAAAAATTTTAGAAATTTCCAGAAGTCTAGATATTTTAACTACTTAGCATTAACAATTTAGAGAACTCTTTAACCAGTCATATTAGAAATTATACTGATATTATTTTGCTTGTTAGAAAAGTATTATCACCTACTGGAGGTATAGAATTAATTTTCAGGATCATACTACTTTTTTTTCTGCAATTTCTGGCATGTTCCAGTGCTGTTAATGGATTAGAGTAAATGCTAATCCTCCAATTTACTGTGGATAGGTGAATTACTGTACTCATAGAAAGCTCTACTAGAAATGATTGCAAATTTAAGAAAAATTGTAAACCATAATTTGCCTGTGATATCAGTAAGAACAGTAGCAGCATGTCTTTACAGGTCTAATAGTCCCCAAATAACACAATAAAATACTGAAATTCCCTACTAGATCTTTAAATGAACATGAACATATACCCCTGACATAGGTGTCCAATTAAATATTGTCGCTGAGTGCAGTGCAAAAGAGATTTAAGATAACATTTTATAAATCTGACTGCTAAACTGCAATTAAATGACATCTCAAATGTCTGTATTTTTGTTTAGCTAAGACTTCTGACTCTATTTCTGCTATGTCCAACACTTTTAAGATTTCCTAAAAGATGCTTATTGTGACTATTTATTTTGTAAGTGTTTTATTCAGATCTCTGCCTAGAAAGAGATTGTATATAATTGACTACACAAATAATTACTTTCCTCCTGTTTTGAACTCCTGCCAGCTCCTTGTGCAGGGGCCCTTGTTTGCCCTGCAGACTGGTAAATTGTTATAAACGTTTCTTTCAAAAACTTCATTCTCCAACTTAGCTGTTGCCTGTTGAAGCCTGCCACAACTCCTGAGAGTTACTGGTCAAAAACTCAGAATTCATACTGCCCTCCCCCACATAACTCCCAGATTCTACTCCACCTCCACAACAAAGTGAAGTCAAAATACCTGGATAGGAGAAAAAAAGCCTTTTCTCTTGTTAATTATATAGAGTTAGAAAAATGCAAATGCCTAAATACTGAAATTACATAGTTACCAGTGGAAATTGTAATAAAAATAGGCATTCATTTCATGCTTCTGAAAGGGAAACATAACCTCGAGTTTATCAAAATTGTATCTGACAGTTTTCCTGTAAGATGTCAAAATACTCGTTTAGAAGTGAACCCATTTAGTACTCTTCCATTTTGTTTGTGTTTGCCATCAGATCTGGTTTACTCCTGGTATCATCTCTGGAGGAGGGCTAGAACAAAACCATTGCAATTATTTCTGCTGCCATTTACTGGAGACTATTTCACAGCTAGGACTGCAAAAAAGGTTTGAGATCTCCTGTGGAAGTGAGTCCTACACTGCTTCTCTATTGTTGTATCTAACCTGTAAGTTTTATTGTTGTCAACACCCCTACCTCCCAAGACATACAGAGCCTTCCAAAAGTAAGGAAAATTAACCAACCCATCAACCCACCAAGCACCAAATGGGCTCAGCTTGATGCACAAACTGCAGAGTGATGGAGTACTTTTCTCATTCTCTGGTGACAGTAGGTATTTGGTAGCATTTTTGTTTTTCCTTTACTGCCTTTCCGTACAATTTCATGATGTACTTGAGGTCATCAATGCAATTTATGGAACTTTTAAAACAAGGCCTTGTAAAGAGGAGCTATGGAGGCAGTCAGAATTTACTACAAAATCTACCCTTTAACTTTGCCAGGGAGGTGGGGAAAACTGAGCAGTTGTGACTAAAAGGAGAGAAAACTGCATTCTGCTGTGGTTAAGGGAAGCTAAACAGAAATTGAGTACATCAGTTATAAAGTTATAGCTGACAATGAAATGACTCAGTTTTCACAGTCCATAAAGCTTTGCAATTAGTCAGATAGTGTTGCAGACTGAAGAAGCCAGCCTTCTCCCCACCCTCTCTGTTAGAAAACTGCTTAGGCTTGTAAAGAACTACATAAGTTTCTGCTAAAGGCTGCTGCTGGTTACAGCATAATCTGTGGCTCAGGCCACAGACGCACATTTCCTGAACACATATATGCAAACAGTAGTGATCTTTAAGAAATATGTGACTTGCTCCTTAAAGTTTGTGGGATTCTGACTGTTTGCCAGCATATGTCATTTCATAAGTGAAGTCAAATACTGTTAAAATGATGTTGCATTTATTCCTGTGGATTCTGCTAGAAAAGTGATTTCCAAAGTGGTTTTCTGCGAGCTGATGGAGTTTGTTGGATGCAGGGTCCTTAAAAAATGACCTTTTCCAGTAGCCATCATGGATTAAGTCGTTCCCCATGACTCATTCGTGCCTCCTAACTCTCATTGCTGTCTCCACGCTCACTCTTAGCTGTTTTAGTATGACTGGTTTTGATGCCATCCAGGGATTTCTTCTGTGGAAAAAAAAAGCAGTAAGTTTTTTTCTCACCCCTACTATAAATTTAAACTTCATTGATTCCTAGGTTGGATTCCTACTGTGTTTTCATACCTAGTTGCATCCTTAAAATGGAGGAAGTTGTGTGAGGATGGGACTTACCTGAAGTGAGAGGAGATGGTCCTGCTTCAGCAGCTCTCTAACAAAACAACTGTAGTCTTGAATCTATCATGTTCTAAGTCCTTGATTCTGTGATAGTGTAAATCCAATAATAGGGTACCTAGTATTGTATCAAAACAATGACAGAAAATGTTGATCCAATAAGAACTTTTGAGGGTTCAATTTTATTCTGGCATTTTTGAAATGTTAAATTTGAAATAGCAGGTTTTATGAAGATCAAGTACTGCCCATGTCACTCCAGCTTTGTGGTGCTTCTGTAGCCTACAGAAAGCCGGCCTGAAAGAAGGCCAGTCTAAATATCCATGTGGTGTACTTTGGCTAATTCAAGACCATTGTAATCATGTGTTTGCATCTCAGCTGAATCAGTTAAGCACTACTAGGTAATCTATAACTAGCAGTTACAAAACTGTAATCTAATCCCCCAGGCCTATTGTTTGCCTTTGCTGTATAAAGCTCTTTGCCACTGTTGGCAATACTTTGGGTTTCTGCAAATCAGAAAAATGGTGAAAAGTGCTTCATTAAAATAGTTATTCTTCTTGATGTGAATGCCCTGAGAATGAGTACTCATGAGCTGCCATTGCCTTGTTGTGGTCTGTACACAAAGCTGGACTGTAATGAGATTTGCTATGGGTTCTTTCGAATGAGTGTTGGAAGTAATGCTCATCTGAGTCAGTGTCATAAAATGAAAAAAAATATTCCTAAATTGCTTCTCTGATTGATAATTTAGGCAAACTCATTTTATTTTAGACCTTCCAGAGAAACCACTATACCTTGCTGGAGAACGCTAAAATGAGACGTATGTTAAAGCTTTGCTTTTTCCAGAATTAGTAGTTCTACAAATATCCCTCCGATGTCTAAAAAAATTAAGAAAGAAAAGGAAAAAAAAAGAAATGTGCTTTTTCTTGTCTTCCTCACTGATCTTGGGGCTGCTGCATGATGGCATAAGTAAATGTTTGTAATCATTATAATTCAGAATTTTTGTCTGATTTTATTGCTGTTTATTTAATGGGTTTTCTGAATTAGAGACTGTTGAATTCCAGCAGTTCAACCTTCCAAGCATAATATAGGATATTATTTGAAGCAGTGTTATTTAACAGGGAGTGATCTAAAGGAAGATGTTTGTCTATGCAAGTGCTTATGCTCCATTATCTATTGCTTGACATTGGCTGCAGTTTGTTTGACCCAACCATTCTCCAGACTTTTGGCGCCCCCAGGAAAACAAGTAGCCTCCATAAATATTATACAGACATTTAATTGTTGTGAATGTCTCTGATAAATAGTGTTTGGAGGCAGTTACATTTGAATCATTCACTGTTAGTGTAATTAATGCCAGAAAGACACTAAGAAACAGACTACTGGGTAGAATTTGCTTCTTTCTTTAGTTCTACGATACTGAACTATTCTTCTGCCTGGGAAATTTGAAATTGAATACATTTTTTTTCTTTTTCTTCTGTGTTGTCTCCAGAATTTATTGAAGAATTAAGTGTCTAACATTATGCTTACCTGCAGTTATATGTTTCGTATTTTTATTTACTGTTTGTTTTGATTAGTTTATTTCTTCTTTTGTTTTTATTTTGTAATAAAATAAAAATGTCAAACACTACTTAGTTTAATTCAGTAGCTTTCTTTTGCCTTTTTACTAAAGGCCTGATGAAGGTTTGATTTTCTTTTCCTCTTAATGGAAGATTTTTATTAACATTATTGTATTTCCTAACCTCAAATATATTCACTTAAGATAACTGAGGCACATGTTTGGCAGAGACCAGGCTCAGCCTGGAGCTGCAAATTGTTGTCGCTTTTGGACAGTCCCTTTTTATCATCAGTGTGTTATTTTCTGATGCACAGGCAACTGCACTGCAAAAAGCATTACATCATTGGCACTAATTTCCAGTAGGGTGGGCTGGAATGCAGAATTCCTGCTCTGAAGAAAATTAAATACATTAAAAAAACCCTTGAAAAAGGCCCCTAAGATTAAATACTCAGCAAAATGAGTATTCTGAAATGTCTTAAAATGTTTGAATAAATATCTCTTTCTGAATTTTTCTGCTTCCAATACCTTAAAGTGAGGTGCCAGCCACCTGGTTACTTGAGAACCAGTTGTCCTGGTCCCTGTGCTGTCAAAGGTGACCTGGGAGGGCAGCTCTGAGCAACTCAGAGAAATAGTTTCCTATAGTCAGAAAATCTCCAAGATCGAGATAACTTTATAAGCGAAGTAAGCTGTGCATGAAACAGAAAATTTTCCATTGGATAAGTTCAGTTCAGAAATGACTGACCAACTCTGATTTACTTATTTTCAACTTAACTAGAAAGACATTGGATTTCATAGGTAATTGAAAATTAAGTGTTCCTCTCTCACAGAAAACTGCTGAAGTATCAGAGAAGGTTTTGGGTTTCAATGGCTACCAAGACACCTTCACCAGCTGTAACGTCAGTTAGTTTACAAAGCAGGTTGATGGGATAATCCTATAACAGTCATGTCAGTAAGACGGAGGTAACCTTCTCCCTGCCGTATACTGATGTGACAAGGAAACCCTATTTAACAGACATTATAGGTCTTCATTCTAAATAATTAGGGCAAAGATGAGACTTCAATTTAATTTACCTTATTTTACATTTATGCCTCCCTCTCTCCATGTAATCCATATATTTTATGCTTTCAACAGTGGCCCATTATTATATTGCACTGGAAGTGCAATATAATAATGTTTTTTTCAGGATGTTTCCATTATGAAGACTCTTCAAAACTGTCTGTCTTGATTTATTGAGTGAAACAGTACACTTACTTCTGGAAGGAAAACTGCAATCATTAGATGATAGGAAGTATTACTTAGAGTGGTGGGAGTATATGTTAAAGAAGTGAAAAGAATTTATACTCTTCAAAATAAATCTTTCTCTACTAGATATTTTCTGGTTGATGTAAACTTTGTTCCGAACTCAAAATGTGGTAAACAGAAAATTTGGCTTATTTGGGCCTTTTGACTTTGAAGTTCCTTTTTAAGCAGATTGATTTAATATTGCTTGTTTCTCTAGAAATATTAAAAAATATTTGTCAAAGACATGTCAAAATGAAGAATGGTAATAACATACACATGTGAATAGTTTAGTGATAACTGTGAGGAAGCTTTGCTTCCAAGACAGAAATATTTCATTTTATTTTTATTTATTTATTATTTTCAGTAGTTCCATTAGCCATTTTCTACTTTTTGTGAACCACACATCAAAAAGGGATTCCCTCTCCTCCCGATCACTAGACAATCCTACTGTTCCAGACGTGTTTAAATGTGTAATGTGTAGAAGTAATTAGGCAGGAAAGCATTAAAACATTTTGGTTCAATGAACTTATGAACCTCTATAATTATTCATATTCCTGGCTTTCTAATTAAAAAAAGTATGATGCATACTTAGAGACTTTTTGATAAGAAATAAAAGATTGTTAATATATTTCTCTCTTGTGAAAGAGAAATTGCATTTCCAAGAATGCCAAATGGACAGCTCACGAACACTTATGGCCTAGGCTGTACGATTCTTAATTCTGGTTTAATATATCAAAACTTTTCCTTTTCCTTCACCACTAGTGTATCGGATGTTGTTCATATGCTGTATGAAACTGAATATTAGCTAGGAGAAAAATGGTTTGCCTACATAGCAGACAGGGACAAAAAGGTTTAAACGTGAATGTAAACCAGCTGCAAGTCTGTTTTAGAGCTGGATACAAGGTAAACACAGGATATTGAGCATCCCAGAAGATTATGAGGGCTTTTGAGAGTTTATAGCTCAATCCAAACTTTCTGAGTTGCTCCTATCATTGCTAGTGCCAAACCCAAAGTTTTTGTTCAAACACTTAGAGCCTTTTAGAAAACTAAATTGTGATAGATTTAATGCAACTATTTCAATGTATGTACTCATATAATCCAAAAGGAAATATAAACATGGGATTAGAATTCTTATAGAAAATCTTACTTTGATTTGATCCTTTAATTGTAACAAACATGACAGAAGATTTTAATATCATCAATTCCTGGAAAAAATAGTTGGCTCAGGTGGACATAAGCCATATGGAGCCACCACTGTCATCTATTTTTCTCCCTTGACTTACAGTCAGCTTTGACCAGATAAATTCTGGGTACTCAAAATGTCAACCTTGTCTTATTATGAGGGCATGTTTAGCCTTCTAGTACTTTGCTCATCCTCTTTTCTGTAAGGCAAAGGGCTGTGTCCAAAATACCCTTGTGCGTAATTTAAAAATGTCCATGTGTTCACATAGAAGTATGGAAGCAAAATGTAGAGTAGATAATGAGTTAGTGAAAGTACCTAAGTTCCTATGAGTTTTACCTAAGACTTTTTAATTTGAAAGTTCAGAACATTTACATCATCAGTTCAGTGCTAAAATCATCTTTTTGGTTTGGGAGAGGAGAACACAGAAGCTGCAGAGTCCTTGAATCATGTTACTACTTAGGGAAACATGGTTATTAATAGAATTTGATTTTTAAATACTTTTCAACCTTTATATGTCAAATGTAATCTCAAATGCATTCTTAGTTTCAATGACCAAAGGAATAGAATGAAACCTTATGCTATAAGACATCCGCTTCAGCAGAGGAAGATTTCAAGGGGAAGAATCTTGAGGAAAAGGTAGAATTCATAGAAGTTTTAGAGATTAACTGTATTCTTTTCATTCTCAGTAATGAAAAACAGTATTGCAGCTTTACATATGGTGACTCTGAATTGAAATAGACTCAAAAAATACTGTGTAAAGCTCTATAACAGCAATGTAAAGTGACAACAGATGTGATTTCTCACACTAAAATGCATTCTTATCATTTGACAATGATTCTCATTATGATGATCCTCTTGGCATGGAACTGAAATTTTTCTACATTGTACAAGTTTTATTAAATCTGTCTTTAGCTGGCACCCATGCCTTACTGAAGTTGGCAGAGTACCACATGCATGGGATCAATTCCAGCTTTCTACATCGGCACAAGTACAAAAATCTCCATATGATGCTTCACTTCTGAAAATTAGTTGATGATTTTCACAAAAGGGCTGCTGCATAATGCAGTTCTGTATCTCAGCAAGAAGTACTTCACAGCCCAGCTATGGGTTTTACTTGCTCAGTCATCTGCTTTTATTCAGTCCATTAGGATCTAATAATGTTAAAAGGCACTCCAGTTTCTGGCTGTACTGGGGCTTTGTGGTTCAGCCTGAAAAATCTGAGAGGCTTGTAGCTTTACAAGACTGCAGTTCAGAGCTGTAAGAAAACTTTAAGATCCCAGAATCAGTTTGTTTCTTCAGATACAATGTGTGTTTTTCTGCAGATTTTTCTGAAAATGAACAGTGTAACAGAGGTTTGGGGGTTTTGAATGAAGAAAATATAAGGTATGTATAGCTTTTGAGGAATGATTAAGATAATATGGTTGATATTGTGCCTATATAGCATAAAACATGGAATTTCAGCCTGTGACTTCTCAATCAAGTCCATAATCTAATAAAATTAGCTTGGTTCTGGTCTCAGTTATACCAGTGTAATTGGATGCTATTGAATTACGACACAATAAATGAGACCTCAAAACAGATTTACTTTAATGTGACAAAAGAGCACAGTATTTCATGGAAGCAGTGAAACCTGACTAAGGTTTTTTGGTCATTCCTTTTTATGAACACTGGGCTATGTCAAGTATGTTTTAATTCTCAGAGTTAGTTGTAACTGGATACGATTCTTATATTCTTAATTGCTGAGTGAACAAATCATGTTATAGGACAAGAATGATTCCCTGAAGCTTCTCTTCCACCCCCCCTCCTTTTTTTTCCTTTTCCCAGAGGAAAGAAACATGTTTACTTCCCTTTGTCTATCAGTTGGCTGCCACTGTAGTAGTAACACAGAAACAGATTGCACCAAATTTGCTATTTATTGCTCTGATTTTGGATTTTTGCCACTCTCGCTAATGAGCTATGTTTTTGCAGATAGACAAATTAAGGATGGGCTCCTCAGCTTAATGCATTCAATTGTATCCCAGTTTGTCATTAAATTTATTTTTAACAATCAAATCTGCAGATTGTAATTTGTATTATGATTACCTCAAACAGATCTCACCATGTTTAATGTAACTGTGAAGCTTTGACTGCAGATGAGGGAAGTTAGCACTTAAAAGAAAAATTATTTTGGCAGTTTTTTTGCAGTAATTTGGGGAATGGGAACAGGGAAAAGGGAGAGGTAGATGGGATGCCGCAATTTTATCTAATACTACCCCCACTCAAAACAAATAATTACATTGCATTCCTTTCTGGTGCAGCATTCAGTTAGCATGACAGGCACAAGATTGTGCAGTATTTGGTATAATAGTAGAAATATCCACCAAATTAAGTGATGAAGTCTTAAACGTTGCACTTGCATTTACGGGTAGGTGAAGGCTTCTCAGTATATGCTCAGCAGTTCTAAAAGTGTTTAGCAAAAGTTAGGAATTTTGTTTTTTCTCTCTTGAGTTGCCTCAGAGGAAAGTGTCAAAAGCACAAAAGCCTTTGTTGCTTCCCTTCATGATTAAATCCAGCCTTCTCCATTGAAAGAACTCTTTTCTTTTGCATTATTATCCTGTTACAAAATGTCTCTTCCCAACACAAATATTTCGGTTTCTCTATGCTTCTCTTCATAATTAACACTGAAAGCCTAACATCGAGAGTATAGAAGCTGCCATTTCTTCATGTGTAAAGGATTAAGCTCAGCATTTACGCATGTAAAAGAGATGTTTTACTCAGTAAACTATCACTTTACCAAAAGTAGACTGCTAAGAAGCAAATGTGGGCCACCATTTTTAATTTAATTATCCCCAAAGCACCAGTGCCTATGTAGGTGATTGCAGCTACCCAGATTGCCTTATCTTTGTAAATGAATTATGAAAGTGAAAATGAGCAAAGGCGTTATCTGAGAAACTATATATTACCAATTGTAGTGATGTGATTATACAATTATAAC
Source organism: Pseudotriccus pelzelni (assembly GCA_035584735.1). Lineage (NCBI taxonomy): Eukaryota > Metazoa > Chordata > Aves > Passeriformes > Tyrannidae > Pseudotriccus > Pseudotriccus pelzelni. The sequence goes on along the minus strand of JAWMRA010000164.1, from coordinate 24,760,437 downwards.
ACTTCTATTCAGGCCTTGGTACTTCAATGGAAGGTAGCTTTTTTTCTGTTCACTTTAACACTTTCCTAACAGATTTAGTAAGCTTAAAAAGGTCGCATTTATACTGTGAGAAAAATTACCACTAGTAGTTATCCCACTTATCTGTGTCAGCTGCAGTTCACAGCTTTGGATTCAGTGACACGTGCTTGCCTCAGTAGTCAAGCTACTTTCTTCTCACTTCCGCAATCTTTGGTGGAAACAAGAGTTACCTTTAGTCCAGATTGTTTGTAGGAATCCAGATAATTTCAAGGATCTGGCTTTTTGGCACAGTTAAATGGTTAACGGATGTGGCATGGAGCGGGAATGAACTGTCACAGCTGCGGTGCAAGTATTAATTCACTGCTGAAACTGGTCTATTGAGAAACAAAATCTCTAAATTGTATCAAAAAGATTTTCCCTCAGCGAATCTGAAAACCACAAGGAAATGTTACCCCCGTGCTGTTCACAGCAATGCTAGTGCTGAAGCACTGTTAAAACCGTGAAATTGCTGCCCTCCCCCAGCGCAATCAGAACAATAGAAAACACAGAATCAAAGATGCAGTGTTTTACATTTGCTTTGGCACCATGCTAACTTAATCAAGAATGAACTTGCTTAAGGATTTTTTCCATAGAAATAGGACAACAAGGCGTTCTGGTACCACTCCCAGAGCATGACTCACAAAGAGAAAGCAGCAAAGAAAGAGAGTGGTTTTTTTTTCCTTTCATGAAACCATTCACTTACTTACAAGGTTATGCACTTATCTGTCTTTCTAAGTGTGTTATTTGATTCTCTTCCTATTAATGTTTGAAAAGGTAGTCTTAAAGGCAGATGACGTCAATTTTTTAAAGGTGGATTGTGTCAATATTGATGAAACGGGTTGTCATCCCCATCTATTTTTGCTTAAAGATGCGTGCTACATTCTTTCTGTGTTTAGTCACTTTAATACAATGTGAAATCCTGATATGATTGCAAGTTCTCTTGACTCCTTACAAAATGAGTTTGTTCTAGCAAAACAGACCTAATGATACCAATAACTTTTCTCTGAACATTAATTCATTAGCATTAAGAAGTATTGTGATAAACAAGACTTGTCTTGATGCATCATACTCAAGCTAAACCCAAAGGCAAGCTTTTCACTTGATGTTTTTTAATAGTCACCTTCTAAAAAATATACTGAAATATATGCCCAGACTGTCCTCCACTAAAAAACTGATCAGCATTTTTTATCCTACTTGTTATAGAATGATAAGGTTGCAAAGTCCCTGAACTCACATTTAGTTGCAGTTGCTTGGTAAAATTATTCCACATTAATTGTTCCACCTTGTTAATGTTGTGGTTTTTCTCTGCTGTAGTTCATTTTCACAGTGTGGGTGAGATTGGAAGGGACCACAGAGGGCTCTAGCTGAGGGCTGTATACTCTAGGTAATTTCTGTATCTGCAATGTCAGGGTCGATTTCTGTGTTGTTGGTTTTTTGTCTGCTTGTTTGCTTGTTTTTTTTTAATTTTTCATCTCAAGTGTAGCAAAACCAAATTACTTGATGAGAAAATTATGTTGAATTCTCTTTATCTCTACTCCTGCTCATCTCTGAAGTTTTGGATTATTCAGTGTTTCCCTGACATATGCCTGCATGACAGCTCATTTTTCTGGACTAAATTCTGAGGCCTATGAAATCCAGAGTCAACTGATTCAAAGCTAAAATCTCTAGCCCATAAGAAATGTTTAATTCTGTAGATTTCTTACTGGATTGTAAACTGCTTCAAGGTGGGGAAGTTCATGCATCTTTTTCATATGTGTTATGCAATCAGTTAATCTGGGAACTCAGTAAGAACCCCAGACAAATGATTATTGATTTGTTCAGGTGATTTATTATAATGGGACCTGCCCAAGTCCACCCTGCATGGGAGTGTTATCTTGTTAAAGATGATGATATGCAGGGAGAGCAAGTTCTGAAACCTCTTCTCATGCTCTTCCTTCTAGCCTACAAAGAAAGATTCTGGACAGCGGCCAGACTCGGAAAGTGTCTCTACAGGGTTCACAAAAACAGTGTTTTAGTCTGAGATTTCCTGATCTGCTTATAAAGACAGTCTTGCAACAGGGAGTTTTTGTAGTGGGTATACGTGGGTGCACCACAGCCTTCCACCCTCTGCATACTCACGTAGACTCACATCTCATTATTGTCTAGCTATTAATTGTATGTGTCTGTGAACAATGATGGCTTCAAGTACTAAGCTGTCAATATGACTTTCCCAGATGAACATCTGAGTAGGCGTAAATGTCATGATAAGGATGCTGCCTTCATGTATCACAGAAAGTTATGATCTCCTTTTTGCTGATTCTTATGTAACTATACTTTTGGCTGACAAAATAGAATAAATACTTCGTATTTTCTTATAGTCAGCTGTGTTGAACATATATATGTATCTGTGAAAATTCCTCTTACTAATAGTGATATTTTTTCCTTCAAAATATGTGTCAAATCTGACTGATAGTCTTTCACGTATTCTTAGTTAGGCAAACTGGAATGATTTAGAGAATTTAGGTATGCAAGGGTTGGATACACCGATATCAGTTTGAGTCACCAACACCAAATGGCCCTCAGAAACCGTGGATAAAGAAATTAATTGGAAGCTTTCTTTTACCTAACAAAATGTAAGGATAATCTTTAGTGGTACCATCACTGCATGCCATTGCTAAGCATGTATCTGAGGGGCTGGACTCATCCAAAGTTTTGGAAAACTATAATTAATTTAAAATGCACTATTTAAATTTGTTTTGGATTTTTTTCTGTGAGTTTTCCAGATTTGAAATAATGTTAGAGCTATAATAAATAGGGGGAAAATAATAAAAAATTATGGCATGAAATTGATATTTTAGACAAAAATTGGAAACTTAGAAGGCATCGAAAGTAGTGCAGTGCAGTCTACACAGTTAAGATAGGTATTGTTAATGCAGAACAGCACAGAGAGATTTTTTTAGCAAAAAAAAAGTATAATCATTAAGCTCCTGTAAAAGAGTGTATTATTATTTACAGTACGGCATGTAAAAAGATTTTAGAATTTCCTGGGCAGCATTGGCTGGGCTGTTTAGGTTCTAGGCTGCTTGTGTGGCTGTTAGGCTGCACTGTTAGTGGTGCTTCTTCAAGGGAATCAAGGTCTGACAAATGTGATGAAATGCAGAACACTGATAAACAGAAAAGGAAACCAAACCCAGAACTTAAATGCAAGATGTTCGGGCAATTCATATGTGAATGTACAGGCTGCCATTACTCATTTTTGTTTAGCATTTACTGCTACTGCAAGCAGACACTTTTAAAAGAAGTTCTTTATTGTACTTTGTGGTGGGTTTGTGCCAGGGTCAGGAGCAGATTCTTGAACTTTCTAATCAATCTCTTGTTAGACTAGAGCACGGCAAAATCAAGCAATGCTGCCTGCTACTTTCAAGCCTTTCAGAGTCCTTCTTTTCAGTGGCAGTTGCAGAACATGAGTGTGAAAATGTTTAAACCAAATGTTCACCAGACACTTCTCAGTGTTCATGTGGTCCTCAGTGCTCAAAGGCTTTCAGAAAAAGCATGGAGAGGAAAGTATTTCCTATATCTTATTCCTCTTTAAAAGATGCTGCTGATTTTACTTGTAAATTAATGTAATAATTGTATAAAATTGAAAATGTTTCTTTGCTTCAGTTAACTATTCTAAATCAAAGTTTATAAACACTGTTTCCTTGGTTTAGCTCAGTGAAGAGCATAGCTCCATGCAGAACATAAGGAACTACGGTCAGGAATGACTGATGGTTGTTAATTTAATCCCGGATAAAATGGAGAAATGAAGATTGAACTTCTAGGAAGTATTTAGGGTGTTTGGATGGAAACTAAGCAGAGAACTTCAATGGGACTTTTAATAAGACTTTTGATAGTCTTCCCTCAGTCTGTGATGCGAATAAATTCCACCATTACAAGATTCTGCTTGAATAACAGACATAATGCTAATTATTTCACTGAAGTATCCATTTATTGCAAAAACAAATGTGACTCTTTGTCTTCTTGCCCCATCTCCTCTTCTTAGATCCATTTACGTGTAACTGGGTTGCTGCAGGTCTTTCATCATATCCCATAGTTTAACATTCTGCAAGGTTCTTGTTCAGCATTTTTTTCTTGTGCTTTATTCCAAGTTTCTTCCTCATACCAGTTTGGAAAGCTTAATATTCTGGCAGTTAAAACAAAGTCTCATTTTTCTGTGAGTCTGTTTTAACCCTTGGTCTGGAAAAAAGTGCTGCAGCTTTTTGGCCATATGCCAAAAACAGAAAAAAAGAAAAGGATAAGTGCTAAGTTCTTCATTTTAAAATAAGACCAGCATAAGAGTATGAAATGATTCATCACTTCCTGGCAAATGTAATTATCACTGCAGTCACTATTCCCTATCTATTTGCACCCTTTAAAAGGTGCTAAATATTACTGTCAGTTCTGAAAGTTATCATTTCAGCTGAATCAGCTGAAAAAAAATTAGAACATCACAGGTGTGTACTTTAAGCAGGAAATGATACTGATCTCCAGGACTCTTAAGAGCTGCCTTCCTTACTATGGCCTACAAGAAACGTGTTGCATCTGTGTAAAAATGGTATATGCTAAAGTGAGTGTAGTGGCTATAGAAAGGAAAATATTTCAACTGGTTTAGTTATTGTATTTGTCATTGTTGGAAGCTGACTGCTCAAATTTGAAACCAGTTTCACCTCTTATCACAGAATCACGAAATGTGCTGAGTCAGAAGGGACTCACAAGGATAACTGAGTCGAACCCTTAGCACTGCACAGGACCATCCCTGAGAGTCACATCATGTGCCTGAGAGCATCGTCCAAACCCTTCTTGAACTCTGGCAGCCTTGGTGCTGTGACCACTGCCCTGGGGACCCTGTGCCAGTGCCCAACCACCCTCTGGGGGAAGAACCTCTTGCTAGTATCCAACCTAAACTTTCCCTGACACAACTTCAGGCTATTCCCTTGGGTCCTGTCACTGGTCACCACAGAGAAAAGATCTTTGTCTGCCCCTCCTCTTCCCCTCAATAGGAAGTAGTAACCACAATGAGGTCTCCTCTCAGTCTCCTCTTCTTCAGCTGAACAGACCAAGTGACCTCAGCCACTCCTCACACAGCTTCTCCTCAAGGCCCTTCATCATCTCCATTGCCTTCCTTTGGGCAATCTCTAAGAGCTTAATATCTTTCTTTTATTGCAGTGCTCAAAACTGCCACAATATTCATGTTGAGGCCACACCAGCGCAGAGCGGGACAATCCCCTCCCTCGCTCGGCTGGCGATGCTTTGCCTGATGCCCCCCAGGACACGGTTGGCCCTCCTGGCTGCCAGAGCACTGCTGGCTCATATTCCACTTGCCATCGACCAGGACTCCCAGCATTTATTCCTTGTCTAGACTGGGACATTTGAGATACAATGTATAATATATATATTATACAATGTAGTTATGTTTAGTATTCCGTTTGTGTATTTTTTTAATCCATTTTTAAGCAGATCATTTGTAGCTTCACTCCTTTAGATGTTCTCTGGCAATTGTCTATAACAAAAGAATCTTATTTTAATGAGGTATAGTTGTAATTTCTCTGTATTTTGAACCTTATAAAAATGACTCAAAGCATAATTGATTCTGCCTATAAGTAAACTACTGTGGGATGCATTCTCACCAGTCATTGCTGAAAGTTTAAAACAAAATTCAGACTTGGTAACATATCAATGTACTCATTTCTCACATAACATATGTTGTGAGATCTTTGAGTTTTTTGTTCTGTTTGTATAGCAACTACACATTGCTGTCTTTAACTACCACTGCAGAATTTGGGTAGTATCACAGCAAACAAATGTTTAAAATAAATTGTTAAAAATTTTTACAGTACATGAAAATTTTTCCAAGTTGTCATGAATGATTGCTGTGTTAGTGAAAAGTCTTTTACTTAGCAACTAAATGGTATTATTTAGTATTTCAGCATTTATTTTTGCACATCATCTGAACTCTGTTCATACCCAGGGAGGTTAGGAACAAAGAGCTGCTTTTATTTCCCTTATTTTCAGGCCTTCAACTCTAGCTGAAGGTGACCTTGTATTGTTGTGTGTTTGGATCAAAGCCTTCCCAAACATCTCTCATCCTGGAATACTACTAAAAGTGAGGAAGCAAATGTTACGTAACAAAAAAAGTTTTAGGAGTGGCAGAAGGGGAGGACAAATTACTTCTCTGGAAGTAGTAAGAAAGAGAAAAGACCTAAAACTCCATAGAACTGATAACTGTGGGAATAACCCCAACTCACATTATCCTCTAGATTTCTACTGATTAATTATGTTAGGACAAAACAATATTTCAAAGTAGGTTTCAACCTTAGAATGAATGAATATATTCAATCTGTCTGGGAGGACTGCGTCAAAGTGTAGACATTTCAGTGCTTTTACACCAGTGGATAATTTGTGTATTGCGATATTCAATTTTAAATCTTGGATTTGCCTTTTAAAATTTCATAGTATCAGAAAGTGCTGGAGATTGAAGTAGATTTAATTTCATTCTCCATTAGGGTGAGTAGGTAGCCGGGAAGGGTGCTAAACCCCTCCTATGTTTCAACATATTCCTTAGAGTCCAGAATAGTTGTCTTTGACTTCTTCTTCAGCAAACCTGCATGAGGCTGACTTGTGAAACTTCAGCACTGTTTCTCCTTACTCTTCCCTGAGTCAAAGGTGTCAGTGAAGAGTCTTTTGAGAAGCTGAAACAGGATAACCTGCCTTGGTTTAATATCTGTAATTTAAGGGCACTTGTTCACAGATGCTGTTCTTACGTTATAATATTGCTTAACTTGAAAGATTGCATTGTGCTGACAGGAGAGGGTAAGTAAGAGTGCTGGACTTCAGACTGGACTAAAGATTTTTTTAGTAAAAACTAGGATTATGTATATGCAACAAATTACGTGTGACCCTGTGGTTTAGTGAGTCAGCCTAGTCAAGTGCAGTGGCCTTTTTCAAGGTTCTTTAGTATTTCCCACTGTGATTTGAAGGTTTATTTGCATTACTGACTGATATCATAGACTGAGTTTGTCAGCAAGCTGGCAGAATTTAAGTTTTCCTTTCCTGGCACAGATAACATTAAGAAGTTTATCAGAGAATATTATGCAGACTCAAAATCTGTCAAAAATATGAATGACAGTGTGACAGAAACCACCTGCATAGCTCATGATGTTCTTGGATCAAAGTACCAGCAGGAAATTATTGCAGTATTCCAAATAGTAAGTATGGTTTTATAAGAAAGCATAAACCCTGAGAGCAAATGAATATTTGCTTTTTGTAACTCTAAAGCAGTTCTTTAAAGCTTATTCCAAAGGACATACTGAATTTGTAGCAAGTGCTAGTAAGAAATGTTGAGTTACATATCCACAAATTAACAAGATCTATATGAGACTAGGGCACCTGATATATAAGAGGAACAAAAAAGATACTGTTAGATATGACTGTATAGGAAAGGGGTTTCCAAAGAAGATGTTGCTACCAAATCACTGAAATGAAAATTTACCTGATACTGGGGAAAAAAAAGGGGTAGAAAGAATACCTAGTTCTTGCAAAGATTTCTAGTCCATAAAAATGAAAAACACCTTTTGAAGGGAAGAAGTTTCATCAGATCTCAGTGTTGAACTTAGGGCATCTGAGTTAAAAGTGACCTGTCCAAGATAAGTCAATGGACACATGAAAAGTTCAGTGGTCTTAGGTCCCAGCCCAGAGTCTTATCAATCAGTCTGCACTGTTTATATTTGCACAAGGAGGAAAAATAACTAAGTTATTTTTGCCATTAATCTATTTTAAATGCCACTCACTTCACTTAACGAAGGATGTTCTGTGAAGAGATCAGCTCCTACCATCAATATGGCATAAGCATACAAGACTTGCATAGTATTAGCAATAACAAGCTAAATCTCTGTAAGTAAGAATCAAAGCTGTCTCCTTTGCATTCAGATGTCACTTCAGTCTCATAACTTTAGATTAAGGTAAGAAAAACTCCGAGGATAATGTACTTACCACTCATGATGCATGTAGTTACCAAGGTGGTTTTGTAGTGGGTTAAATTGGTTTTTATCCAGTTTATATTTAAATTGTAGTTGTCAACATCATTTTAGGTGGAGTCCAAGGAAAGGTCATTCCTTAAAACAGTTACCAACAGAAGTATATTTTCCTGCAAATTTGAAGGTATACTTTTGAGATTACTTGGTTGAAATTGGAGTGCACGTGTGATCTGTTTGCTGTGTGGTGGCTTTGTCTTTTAGACACAGTTTTTCCGCTGCTGAGGTCACTGTGAATGAATACAGTGACTTGCTTCATCACTTCTTTTGTTCTCTGGTTCCTTGAGAAACAGATCCATATAATTGCTTTTAGGGCTTGGAGCAACTTTCTAGGAATCATACGGTGCTGGAAAGTATATTTGGCAGTTATCAAATGTCTTTTCTCAGAATAGAAAGGTGTTTCCATTGGCTCTGAAGAGATGGCATGTACCTCTGACATAGATACATTTTTGTTCTTTAATTTGCAGTATTATTACTTTACAGCAGGATCTGCAAATACAGTGAGAGCAGAATTAGAGTTCAGTATGATACTTGTCCAAAAATGCGGTAAGATTGCCAGACTTTTGTCACTTTTAGGTGACAGTAATCAGCTGTACAAACACAGGATTGATTGCTGCATTGCAATACCACAGAAAAGGATTCAGAAGGTAATCACAAAATTAAAGAAAAGTTGACAGTATCCTGCTGTTATGAAAACAGGTAAAGTATCATGCTGGGAGATATAACCTCTGCTAGCACTTGTGAACGCTGTCACAGGGATCTGACTTCTGCAGTTCATGCATCTCTTTCCAAACACTGATCGTTGTCTTGGCTTGTATTGTTTCTGTTGATTGCAAAATACTGCTTATGTAGCTGATTTTGAGCTCCACATGGCCATGATAGTGTTATTCTTGAGAGGTTTTGTACCCTTTTTAATGTTCACAAGGTCAACCTGAAGTGCAAAATGTTCTTTATTTGCAAACCCAACTTGTCAAAAGCAAATACAGTCTTTCGGCTATATCATTCTGAAATATCTGTTCCACACCACCATCATAATTTGTTTGTTTTTTCAGAGAGTCAGACTGCATGTTTATGTTGATGAGTAATTAGGTCTCCCAATTTTTTCAAGAATATATCTTTGCAGTTTTGAAATTTTTAGTTTTAGATGGAATGCAATTTTTTTCAGAATCTGCAAATACAGTTTCATAGTCTCATTGCCTGATCTAACAGGAAAATGCTGAGATGTGAAGAGCATCAGAACCAGTTATTCTAAGAAAAAAGTTACCTTCTGTCTTATTTCCTCATGGTTGGCAGCCATTGCTGGAAAGGACCAATGAAGCCTTATTCTAATCTGCAATTATTCCTGATGTTTCCAAAAAGCCTCAGCTCTCTGGGAGTTTTCAGTGGCTCCCTTCTTGCAGTCATGTTTCTTGCTTTTGATGAGCCACACGGAAGTCTAATTTGTAATTATTCCAGATCATTATTCCTCCATGGATATGTAACATGAGCTTCTGCAGAGCACAGTCACTGTTTGAATTTCTACTGAACCCCTCCCTGAAGATATGGTTCCCCAAACTGGAGAAATCCAAAACCAGTGATTTCCACATGGATAGGAAAGACAGACACTATTCGAAATAGAAAACAACTTCATTTTTATACTCATGTTCCTGGCATTTCTATGGTTTTCCCTGTGTTTCTTTTGTAAAAGTGATCACACCAAAACATCCTTAGCAGAACTGACCTCAGTAGCCCATTACATTTTCCTTAGGCTATATGCTTTTGTGAAATGTTTTTCTTCATCATGGTCTTTAAAGATTTAAAAGAAGCATTTCCTGAAGGTCAGAGAGTGTAATGGAAGAATTCATGTAACCAGTCTGGATAAGTGATAATTAAATAGCATTTCACTGATCCAAGTGAGAAAAATTCGTAGTCGTAATTGACATTTTACTGACATATAACATGTGGGCACAGATGCTTGGTTGTATAGAGTCAGGGTGAAAGCCAGGTTCATAAATGCCTCAAACACTCTTTAAGAAAGGCTGTTAAATGAACAATTATATTTTAGCACCTGTCATGCAGTCATTAATTATAACAAGCTCATTTTGTTTTACCTGTGACTTAAATGCTCTTGATTACATGTATCTTTAGAGTGAAGTAATTTCACTGAACCAAACCAGAATCATTCTATGTCACTGAATTTAAAGTCTTTAATGTACTATAGTGGCCTCACGATAAATATTGTGAGTTACTTCAAATAAAACTGAAAAATAGGAGCAGTTATCTCAAGCTGAACACAACACTTAACACAAGAACAAGACATGAGCCTCAAGAAACTGAGCAACAGTATCAGAATAAAGGGTGCAAGCTCAGTCTGTGCAGTTTGCAGTGAGGCACAGGGTGGTGTCAGGTGAGCATTGGCTACTAAAGGGTTGATTTGACCCATACTTGGTTATGTCAGACTCAGGCTTGGAGAATATATCATGGTAAGTGCCCTGCTAAGGGTTGTGTGATAATACAAGGGGCTGTTCTTTAACATTTGTGTTTCTGAGCTGTACTAGTGCTGCCATCAGGGTACGTGGAGGGATGTTTAGTGTATCCACGGCTAATATTGCTGTTACTTAAAGGGGTGTAATTCATCATTTGAAAAACTGCAGTGAGCTTTGCTAATATATCTGGAAGAATATCTGACAGGTCATATCCAAATTCAGGGCTCTTGGGAGTGAAAAATGTAAAAATTCAGTGAAGACTGTGTTTTCCTACAGGTTTACTTCAAGAGCCCCCAAACCCATTTCTTCAAAGGAATAGAAGTAGTTCCTTCCTAAGGCTATCTCAAATAGTGTTTTTTATTTTCTACTACAGATGTCCTGTTAAGACCTGCCATAACTTGATAGGTCTGTTTGCTGGGAGTATGATTTACCACATACAGCATATTTAATGACTATTGCTCCATCTGCTCTTTGAGGACCACGCTGAGGGTGAGTTAGTCATGTACTGAATGCTACTGACATCAGTGGGACTGATGTTATAACAACCTCTCTCCAATGTGAAGGGAACGTGATCTGTTTTTCAAAATGTACAGTATGAGACTTCTATAACTCATGGTGGGGAATACTGAATTAATTGAATTTTGTTTAGCTGTGCTGATTAGTTTTAATGAATTACAGTTACAACCCCATGCAGCACTACAGGCTGGGGCAGAGTGGCTGGAAAGCCATCCAGTGGAAAAGGACCTAGGAGTGCTGGTTAACAGCCAGCTGAACATAAACCAGCAGTGTGCCCAGGTAACTGAGAAGACCAGTGGCATCCTGGCCTGTATCAGGAATAGTGTGGCCAACAGGAATAGGGAAGTGATTGTCTTGCTGTACTCAGCACTGGTGAGGCTGCACCTCAAATCTGGGTTCAGTTTTGGGCCCCTCACTACACGAAAGAAGTTGAAGTGTTGGAGTGTGTCCAGAGAAGGGTAATAAAGATGGTGAAGGGTCTAGAAAATGAGTCTGATGAAGAAGGGCTGAGGGAACTGCAGTTTTTTAGCCTGGAGAAAAGGAGGCTCAGGGGAGACCTTGTTGCTTTGTACACCTACCTGAAAGGAAGTTGTGATGCAGGAGTGTCAGTCACTTCTCACAGGTAACAAGCCTATTACCTGAAGAGGTGAAATAGCCTCAAGCTGTGTCAGGAGTGGTTTAGATTGAATATCAGGAAAATTTTCTTCACTGAAAGGGTGGTCAAGCATTGGAATAGGTTGCCCAGGGAAGTGGTGGAATCACCATCTCTGGAGGGATTTAAAAGACATGAAGATATAGTATTTAGGAACATGGTTTGTGTATTTAGGAACCTGACAGTGTTTACTGTTGAACTCAACGATCTTAGAGGTCTTTGCCAACCTAAACAGTTCTATGATTATTCTATGACTTGATGGTGTTAAGTGTGCTCAACTGCAGCCATTGTGACTGGTTGGGGCTGATTACACCACCACTATGTCTTATATTTCTTTTTTTCTATATGCATGGGTTTAATTCTTGTACTAAGTATCTGCTCTGAATATTCAAAAGCATAGAGTAGTAGACAAAATAAAAGTCTTGTAACAACAGAGACACTAAATGCTTAGCATTCCCCATGGCAACCTACTGGGCTTCAGTGAAAATATCAGTTTGTGATACACGTGGTAGTATCTGTTACACACTGTTTGGCTAGATTGGATGTTGTTATCTTGGACATACTAAATTCAGTTCTAGTTTGTCTTGGCAGGATAGTACCAGTTTGCTTCAATGAATGTGTGGACCTCTCTGCTTAATAATAAGTTCTGCAACAAGATAATTAAAAATTTGCTACTTTGCTATTTAATTAATTTAAAATTAGTCTCATTATGCTTTACTGCTTGACAATAATCTGTATAACAAAATAGACTTACTGTGCTCATGGCAGTAGTATTCAAAAGCTGTTGACAATATGTATTTTATATTAAAGGGAAAATACTAAATATTGGGGTAGACCTGATTTTATTACTCATAAAAATGAGATTAGAAATTACTAGTATCAAACATAATAGGTAGGAGAAAGAAAACAAATAGTGTGAAATGTACTGGTCAAAGAAAAAATCAATGTCAAAATGACAACTGTATTGCACAATCAATGACAACTTTTGCTTTTGCCATGAGAATTTGTAAGAAATAGATTACGAAAGTGCACAATATTTCAGTGTGCTGGCTAAGGGGAACCGTGAAGCTCCTCAGACATAACAGAAGAATCTCATATCTTTGCATAAATGATTCTCATCTGAATTGTGTTTCAATTGTGTAGGTGAAATGTCCAGTTGCTGGTATGTGATTGTAGTCAGAAGGTACCCACGTAACATAGTTCAGAGTCATAGCAAATTTAGCTTTTTTTTTTTTTTTTGACAACTTTGAAAGAAAAAGGTGAGGTAGAATGTGAAGCAAAACTGTTCATCCTTCCATTAGAGGATGAATGGAACTGAGTAGTAAAATTCTAATAAGAGCTACAAAATTGACACCTTTTGGAAAGAGAGAGAATACACAGTCTTCAGTTTAGATAACATAAAATATTGCACAGTGGTCAGTTTTAATCTACATGTTATTAAAATAATTTTCCAGCTGTTTTTAAGAGGTTTTTAGATACTGGAAGACCTTTTTCTTGCTGAATATTGTGTTCTAACTTACATTCAGGAGTATCTCATGAGAAGTTTAATAGTTCCATGAAAGATATAAGTACACAGACTTAAAAATTTAGAAGACTTAAAAAAATTCTGTTCTTTGTTGCTTTTAGTTCAATTTTAAGATTTAGTATAAAAAATAACAGCTCATTCATTGGTCAGGCTACACACAGACCATAGATAAGGACTTTAAGAATGCCCTGGTGAGTGCTTTTTTTTTTGTGGATAAGCAAAACAGTGCATTCTCTGGAGCTGGGAGCACATCTCATTACATGTACGCTAAATTCATATGTAAAATAACTGCATGAATAATGAAGTCAACTGCATTGTACCCACCTTCAAACGTGTAGGAGAATTTAACTAGCAAAATTAGTCTGCCTCAGCCTGGGGTTCAGACAGATAATGGTATAAAATCAGTGCATATTCCATTTCTTTTAGCTTGTGTTTCTAGTGAAGTTTTGCAATTATTTTTTTCTGAAATGAGATTCTAAATATATGAATGAAGAAAGATGTATTTCCATGAAGAAAGACAGGTGGAAAAAATCTAGGCAGACACCTTGAAGGAAACTATGATTCCTTCCTTTTTTATAAACTGTAATGTTTGGTGTGTTTCACATTCTCTCATCAGGTTCTTTTTATTTCATATTGCTGGCAAACTTTTGATCTTTGATAAACGGTGTAAGGACTGAATGACTTTTGAGCACCATTTTTGTTTTTAAAATTTGTTGACTAGATAAGTGATGTACTGATAGGATCACTGTAGATTAACTGACTGTCAAAATTTATCCAAAGGAACCCTGAATGTGAACACACTAGTGAACCCTTCTTCATTATCATTAGGATCATTACCAGTGTTTTTAGTGGGAAATATACTGTATTTCCCACACTTGTATAATTTTACCTACTTTCTCCAGCAAGAGGCTGAAGGATTCTTTTACGGTGTTGCACACTTTTAAAATCAAGTGAGCTGATACATAGTTCCGGAGCTCTCTCATATCTAGACTACAGTTTGCAGGAGAGTGTTTCTTTCCATAGTTTAGTAATACTAAGAATTAACTTTACATGGTTGGGAGAGAGAGAAATATTTGATATTCAAAACGTTTACATTTCTCCTTTGCTTGTTGCTTTACCTCTCTGGAAATGCTCTTGCCAAAAACCAGGGTGAGTTTTCTTTTGAGTCTCTGTAAAGTTTTGCTAGAAGAGAGAAACTTCCTGCTACTTTTCTGTCATGAGTACACATATACTTGGCACGCTTGGAAGAAGGTCATCAGAGTAAATAGACACTGGGGGAGAAGTGTGTGGGGTGCTGGGGAAACGGTGAGCTGGTATAAGAAGAAAAATAATGATGTAGATAATTTATATGTAGAATAAAAAATGAAATTCTATGAGTTGTCTTATCTTTGAGAGTTGGTACTGTGTGTTGCAAAGGCCATAATAGAATCCAGATAGAAAGAAAAAAAAATCAGATCATTGCTGTATGCATTACATTTTGTGAATATCTTTGTAACAGAAAGATTAGAATGATCAAAATGTTATTGTGTTAGAACAATAGGTTTCTGACTCATGCACAAGACTTTTTGTCTGTGGCCATGTTACATATCTGAGGATTGAGCTGAACTCAGAATTTAATTTATTACTATTTGTAAGACTTTAAAATGATGAATGTCAGATTTCAAGACATCTATGGGGAAACTGTTATTTAAAAGCAATATTTCACAATCAGAAAGCAAAGATCGGGTATTATTAGAGTTGCTATTTCAGAGAAATAGTTTTGTAAGATGATATAAAATCACCTGTAGAGTTTTTGCTGGTGCAGGAAAAACTACCTACCCAACGGATAATGGCAATGTGACCAAAGCACAAACAGTTGATAGAAAAGACATGTCAACAAGTCCCAGATACTGCTAATTCCCTAGAGAAATGCATGTGTTTATACATCCAGATAGTTTCGTGTCAGTCAAACTTGATGTCAGAAATCTAATTATGAAAACCAGAAAATCTCAATAACTGTGCATAGACCAGAGTATTTTAACCAATGAAAATGAAGTAAATCTCAGAAAATTGTGAAATATCTGATCTTGAAGACCATGATGAAAGACAGTGCAAAATGTTTTCAAACTCTAAAATGAAAAAAAAATTTTTTTCAAAAAAATAAAGTTTTAAAACTCTGCCACCTACACAGAAATATAAAACCAGATGTGAACATGAATTAAGAGTAAAAATCTGGCTAGTGAAGTGGTAGTTATGATAGATTCTTGCATCTTTATTCCAGACTTCCAGATGAGAACTATTGTATACAGAAAAAATTAACACAGCCTACCATATCTCATTTTATTCCTTGTAGCATAACTTCTGTCCTATTAAGTGCCCATATATTTTCCACGAGGGATTTTAGCAGAAAAATTCATTCTTTTTTTGCCATTGTCCAATAACTTTGTTTAACATATGGCACAGTTATTCATGTTTTCCTTTCTAGATAATTTTGAATTTATAAACTTTTTTCCCTATCTTTAAGTATTGTACCAAACAGTTATGCTAGGATACATTTTAATCATTACCTTTAAAGTGTTTAGCCATTATTTTTTGTTTGATTTTCTGTAGCCCATCTGTACTAAGTCCTGGGGATTTTATTACCCTTTTCCACCTTAAAGAACAATGGTATGCTTAGTCAGTACTTTCTCTATTGCCCAGTATATAGTTGCCATTCTATGTATACATTTAGAAAACACATGGCACACCAATTACAGTGTTTTCCAATACAGACTGAAATTCCACCAACTGTGGCCAATAATAATATTGCACTGGCTCAAACCCAAAGAATTCCATGTTTTGACTTGTGTATCTCAGTGCTAGTTTAGCATCATAAATCCCAAAGGAATTTCTTTCTTCTCATTTCCCCTCCCTTCCTTTCCTTCTCATCCCCCTCTTCTTCTTCACTGAAGATGTAGGATATAAAATCCTAGTAATATTGTATAGAATCCAGTGAAATACGACTGTGATACTGGTCATTTTCTTCAGAGGAGTTTTATTAATCAGGAAAACTAATGTACCCATGAGATGTTGGTATTTGTAATTTTTTTTTTATTTCAAAAATTTCCAATTTTGTTGTTTCTTTTCCTTATTTGCTTGAGTTTTACTAGGACTTTAATGATGTAGTAAAACATAAAAGCACAAGTAAAGGACTGGGAAGTTTCTTAAGCCAAGTTCTTGTGTTCCAGTCTGAGCAGGAAAGTCTTAGCAGGGAAATTAATCTCCTGCAAGACAGTGTTGACGTTAAGTCTCTGCTCAGTTTGTGTGTGCATGTAAACAGGGAAAGTAAGAGAGAATAAAACAGTTTTATAAATATTCTTACTTAGGAGAGGAAAAACAGAAAGCCAGGACTTGAAGGCCTGCACAACTGTTTTCACAGAGCTTTACCACATGTACTACAATAATCTAGTGACATTTGCCAACTTTTCTCTCTGCATTCTGCATGAGTCACAATTCTTTTCAGTATTGTCGAATTTTTCAAGCTTGGAGAAGTCAGTAGGTTAAGTTTTAGAGTGGGTTTTGCTGACGTCAACACCAAGAACCAAATTGAGACTGTCCTACACTGCTCAGAGTGCAGTAGCCTTAATGCAAACCTGGTGTAGCAGTTGAATAAAAAAAACATTCAGCCTGATCCTTGACAGTATCTCTATGAAGAATGTGGGGAACTGTAATTTAGCTCTTAAACCATTACAGAAACATGGGTCTAACAGGTAGTATTATATATTATATTTTAACATTATGTATTAAGCATGGCACGCTTGTGATAAAGACTACCATTTGTATAGCAGGCAATCACAGCATCTCCTATAGCACTTAAATTGTTTCTGGGGGCATCAGACACCTGGACAATTTTATTAACTTGATATAAACAGTTAGATTTAGAGACCCTGCACGAAGATTGGAAGCTGGTAAAAGTCATGCTGAGACTTATCCCTCTCATTGTAATGAAAAGGCTATGGAAGCTATTCTGTCTCGCTGAGACCCTTGGAGGACCCTCTTGCTGAAGTGACAGTGATGGTATAGATAGATTTCACATAATCCCCTCCAGTTTCTTATGCATCGAGTTTGAATCCTTGCACTGTATACAGCCTTTATGGAGTACATTTAATCCAGCTTCCAGCAATCTCATAAATACTTCAATAAAAATCTTATTAGGAGTTGGACAAGATACACTGACTTCCTACTATGAAAGGTTTCATCTTCATGCTTTAGTTAATGATTTAATTACTTTACAAATTTCCAAAACAGTGAACTGGCACAAGGTAATGTACTGAAAAGTAAAATAACATTCTTGTCATAAGTTCTGCCTTAGGCTTTTGTATTTCAAACCTGTAAGAAGAGGAGGATGTAGAAGTATGAAGTCTTTATTTTTATTTTTTTATCTACTTCATTAATGCAGAAAATAGATGGATGCAGGAAACTTTGCTCTCCACTTGTTCTCTTATTGCTCATGGACAATAGGGGAAAGCCTCTAACCCCTTACTTTATTATGGAGGCAACACAGAGATTATGGCATTTAATGGATGAAAGCTTTAAGTGTCATACTTCATTACCAGAATTAAGGACCAAACTTCAAAGTTTGGATGAGTGGCAAATAGGTGAGAAATTGAAAAACCTGAATGGTACAGTTGATTGGTAAATGGTTTCATGCACACAAAAATCTCAAACTAAATGGCAGGTTTAGTTAGAAGCTGACAATACCAGTTGGTTACCAAAGGATTTTAGAACAATGAGGTTGGATGCTGTATTTAGAGATTATTTACTCTATTTTCTCCTCCAATGCAAGGCTAATAATTTCTAAAGTGTGTTTATATAGTATTTTAAAAAAATCTACCCTTAGAAACCTACTCATTGTGATTCCAAGAAGAGATTCCCTCAGCAATTAACGTGTTTGTTACTTTCCATTGATAAGTATTCTTTTCACTGTTCAGTCTTTATTACCCCAACTTGCAGCCCTATGAGCTATTTTGTATTTTGCTATTTCTTGCTCACAGGATTAAGGAAAATAATCTGTTTCCATAAATTACACAGCTATATTTATAATCTCTAATATTTTTAATTAGGTTTCCTTTTCCTTTTCTTTTGGCTGGATTAAGGGTGACTTTCTGCCTTTACTCACATGAGGTGTTTTCTAGATTTCTGTTTCATTAAGGTTTAGTCCTGTGTGTGTCAGCTGAATCATGTTGCCTCAAAGCAAGAAGCAGTGCCTCAGGTGAGCCTTAGGAACATAGAGAATGAGAGGTTGCTCTTCTGGAGCAACTTATTTTTATATTTCCCAGAATCGTGCTTGATTTTTGTAAGACTAATAGTTTGTTTACTGTGTGATTCACTGCTACTTCCCATTCATTTTCTGAAGAAATGCTGCCTAGCCAGGGGCCCCACGTCCAGCAGATTATTCCCATGCGTGTGTAGAGGTTGGTATTTTTTACATGCTTTTTTTCCCCTGAACATTTCTGCAGTTTGTCAAGGACATTCAGAAAAGCTTGCTAGCTTAACTCTTTTCTGGAATAAGAATATCACCTATCTCCACCCAAACCATCAAAGAAAACATCGAATAGTGCAGGTGTTGGGACAGCAAGATGCTTAGATAAATTTTCTGTATCCTTTGACAGAACTCCTACTCTTACAGGATGGTGTACCAATGATTTTTCTCGCTGGTATTTCAGCATTTTCATAGAGGTAATTTCTTTTTCCCGTGTGTGGTTGATCATGCATTTGTAATTTCTTTATCTTCCCTTTCTTTTGGTCCTCCTACCTATCTGTCTTTCTACAGAGGTAGCAGAGCTCTTAACCCCAACCAGCAATGCCTACTCATATCTTCATAGCCAGTAGATATTTTAGCTAGAAAGTAGAAAGTATCAACTGTCTGACACATACAGATTACTGGTTCTTAAATTTACCTCTTAATTGGCCCCAGCTTTGAAAATAAAGTAGGAAAAATAATTAAATTTCTAGACTTGTGGCGAAGAGCTACAGATCAATAAGAAATATGTGGCATTAAAACAAGCAGAATAAAATATTTTGAGTTCTACCTCATATGTTGTCTTTTGTCTTGAGACATAATATTAAATATTAAATTACTTAACTATCTTACTTAACTATTAGCTATAGACCTTGAAATTTGGGAAACTTAGGTTCTGAGAGTGGTAAGGCATTACAAGCTTTTGGTTCAAAAAGTCTTTGTTCACACTAACGTATGCAGGGGAGATGAAATAAAATAGGTTGCATTACATAGAAAGTGCAGTGGTCATTGGCTGCAGTGGGCAAACAATAACAACAATAATTGTAAAATAAATTGAGAAAAGAGAAATTCAGGTGTTTTCTTCTTGAGTTTCATCCAGTGTTGGCAAATTAAATAAGATATCTCTAGGGCATCACTTAAATAGGTTTTTGCCTTTCTAATTATTTCTAAAAGGATTAGTCTGAAGTAAGAAATGTGATGAAGTTTACCTATGGAGGACTTTTTAAAATTACAATAACACTTTCAAGCAAAAACCTTCCTCATTATAATTAAAATGCGCCTCTTTAGTGCATTCTGTGCATAAGGTACAGGTATAGCCTACAATTGACTAATGGGCTCTAATACTGCAATCTGCAAAAAGTTACATGCTGGTGAATTTTATTCAAGTGATTTTTCCACTCAGCAATACAGGAGTGATATCAGTGGAACTCAGGCTTCAGACCTGAGCTGAGCTATCTGTCATATCTTTCTGTAGTGCCCTCTGTTGAAGGGTTTGTGTGAATGCTTATTTAACATATAAACTTGATTTCTGAACGTTATAAAGAAGTCAGTGGGTAGTTGCTGTGTCGAATGGAAAAAATGGTCATAAATGGCTCTTTGGAAGATGAAAACCCCTGCAATTTTAAGTAAAGTTCTGAAGTTCTGTTAGCATTTCCTATTGATATTTTCTTTCCTTGTCTTTCCTTTTTTTTTTTTTTTTTTTTAACAGCTCAAAAATTCCTTGTAGTCAAAGTAATTGCACTGCAGGAATTTCAGCTCCCCCAAATGGTACTTTTTACAGTGCCATGCTTGAATGGAAGGCTCATGAACACTAATGTGCATTGGACTAGACAGATGAACCTGCTAGATAAAAGGTTGGGCGTTCAGTGGGAACACATATTTGGTATAGCTTTCACTGAGAATGTGGAGATTTTTTTTTCTCTCTTGTAACTTTCCATAATTTTACCCTGAGCTACAGATAATCCCTCTAAATAACAGCAGTATAGCAATATATGCCCATAATGTGAAACAGAAAGGAAAAGGGAAGTTTCTTTGGGATTTTCAGTTTTCTGTATTATCAGTGAGCAAGCACACTTCAAAAAGCAGCAAATTACTTTGAAATGCTGAAACCCAGAGCAAGAAAACTACAAGATGGAAATTGTAGATCTTGGCAGGCAAGAACAAGATCATGACAACAGGAAGATCTTTGAAAATATGACAACACTCTGCATATTGTTGAAGAAAGATCTTCAGATCCTTCAAGATCTTGGATAAAACTAGTTGTAAACTGATAAAGATAATTGTTTTCCTGATGAAGACGTATTTCTCTCTACTTTTCAGAGACATAGAAATGAGTACTGGGGGAATATGAAACTGAACTGACACAAAATAACTGGTGATTTTTCCTTTAGGTAGTTACTCCCTTGCTGTGCCAAAGAAATAGTTTTATAAAGTGTGGGGATCACTTGCGGGATCCTTTCAGGCTAACCAAACTTGACACCATCACTTTGTTGTACAAGCAATATATGTTAGCTCTAGGAAGAGATTTTGCTTATTTCAATAGAAACCACTAAACTGCTGGGTTTTCCTTTGTGAAAATACGTATTAATGGAATAGTTAGTGTCTCTCTGTTATATAGTGTTATTTGGTGAAAATATTAGTAATTTAATAATAATTTGTGCATAACATTATGGGAACTTTCATGGTCATATACAGCCTGACACATCCCAGTGTTCCTTATCTGGCCTTTTCTGCACTGTTACACTGTCCCTCAAACTTGATTTGAGGGTGCCAGTGTTCTGCACTTAACTGTGTAAATCTGCCCCTTTTCTCTTCTCCCTCCAACCATTAATGCAATTGGAGAAGAATCCTAACCATCTTGATCCTACTTGTCCCAAATCAGGAACTCCACACGCATAGTGCTTTGCAAGAATTAAGCTGTAAAGGAGCCCCAGTGCTGGGACATGGGGAAGAAACTCGGCAGGACCTTTCTCCCCTCGGCAGGAAGGGGGCACACGGTTCCAGAGCGTGCGGCTGCACACACAGTGATGGCTTGCTGCTGGTTCGCTGCTCCTCTGGCTGAATTCCATGTTTCCCGTCAAGACCTGTGCCAGCCCAGCTTTGTTATGGGCCCTTTGACGTGCCCGGGAAACTGTGTCTCACCTGAACCTCTCGTGACTCCCAGCTCACTGAGAGCCATGGTCAGCCGCTTCTGCTTTATAGCTTTGTTTACAGCCTGTGTTCGCTGCGGTTGAATTCTTCCTGATTTATGTCAGCGTGATGTCAGAGCAAGCTTCTCAGTTTGGATCTCTGTTGAAATCTTATCTTGCAAACAGTAACCGTTTGCTACTGTCACTGTCTGAACTCGGTCATTTCTGTTTTCCTCGCTGACGTAGCATCAGCATTTGTTTCATGTAGTTGTGGTCCTACCAGCTGCAAACACCATATTCTGTGCCAGCCAATTCTAGGTTATTAGGTTATGTATGCTAAAAATTATGAGCAGTGCTTTAATTTGCATAGTTATATCCACACATCATCCAGAGTGAATAAAAGCCAGATTGTAAAATAATTACAATCTCTTGAAGTAGAGCCAGCCTCACAGACCAGATCCATCCGTCTTCATTAATTTGTATACAGTTTTTTTTACCAGAACAAATTTTCTGAAGGTACTCACATGGGAATGCTGAAACAGCTGCACAACTTTTATTTTGAAGAAAAAAAAGTTGAGCCTCAGAACAGTGTGTTTTACAGAGAGAGAGAGAGAGAGTGACTCTGCATTTAAGACTTTGACCAGTATGTGTAAGAAGTACTGTCATGGCTGGAATAATCTAACGTATTTTTACCTGGGTAGCGCTTGGCAAAGCTCCCCTTTTTTTCTTGCACAGTTGAAAGGAATCCAGTACAATTCTGTGCTTCAATCAACTTGACTCCAGTTTTGCACAGCCTGCTCGGTTTGGTAGTGCACGGCTGTGCCTTGCTTATGTGGCCTCTATGGCCCTTTTCTGCTCCACTGTCAGAAAGAGGGAGGGAGGCTTCCCCCAGGACCAAAATACCATTCTGTGTGCTCTCTGCAGCACAGTAGCTAAGAACAAGTTTCCTGATTACTCACTGGGTTTTTTCGGAGTTATTTGCTGGAAGAAGTCCTTTTCCCCACTTTAAATGGATGATTGTGTTACAATCAAGAAAAAGCATCTCCAAAGACCAATCTTTAGGTAAGTTATGCTATTATTACTTTGAACTGAAAATATTATGAACTTTACTCCCTACATCCTATTTGTTAACTTTAAGTTCGTATGTAAATGCACAAAAAATTGTTGAAGATAAAGAGTTTACTATTGCATAGTCTAGTAACATATTAGGTGATTTTGATTCTCAGAATATATTTTTTCCACTTGTACTGTGACTTTGTAGAAGTTATTTTTCTTCTCCTCTCTGTCATGTGCATTCTCTAAAGTTTTGTGTGGGATTGTCTTTATTATGAAAGAGAAGCAGAGTAGCTTTGAAAACTTTTTTTTGGGTGTTCTGTTTTCCTACAGCTCTGCAGTCTCTCAGTGTATTCTGGGATTGTAAAACTTTAAAAGTGGAGCATGGTTCTTGGTTCATTTATGTCTGAGTGGTAGAGTTTTAATATTTGAAACACTACATCTTTCAAAGTGAAGTAGCTTGCTTGCTGGGACGTGCAGACAAGTGCTTAAAGTATAACTAATCCGTAAGTCACTTCTGATAGGAGGGTTCAAGTTTAAAGAATAATAAGTTGGAATTTTAATGAGGTTGTTCTTCACAGCATCCTACATATATTAATCTGATGTATGAAACATATTTCTGATTATTTTATATTTTGAAGTAAATTGTAAAATTCATTTACAGATCAGGATTAGATCGAATTTACTCATGCTTTCTACCTTGAGAGACCCCTTTCTTTACTTTGTCAAGTCCTAGCTTCAGAGCAAGCCACCTTGAGCGGGAAATAATGTTTCTTAAACTATTATGAATAAGGATGCAGTGGCTGTAAGATTAAATAAACCCACAATAGTTCACACTTCTGTTTATTGCTGGGGACATCTTTAACAAAACCCCAACTCTTACTGGGTGAGATCAGTAGGATATTGTAACCACAGTGTTGATATCACAAATAAATATAAGATTATAGATGGTCCCAGAGGAAATGCAAGATTGTTATTTATTGGATCACCCCTACTGATGTCATATATTATGGGAGTGCAGTAACAGTTGGTATTGCAGCTCCAGAGTAAGTTCAGTCAGGTAGTCGTGCCAGGTTTGTGTCCTACTAATGTTATATGTGGAGAAATCTTTCAGTAGTGACAGTTACAGTGCAGAAAGAGAATCTGGACATTAAAAGGTTACTATGTAAGAGAAATTACTTAACTGTTAACCTCAAAGTTGAATGTCCTGTGTATATTTGCTATGCAATTTATATAGTAAATTGAATTAAACATTTTGTACTTTAATAAAGAGGAGCTAGAAACTTCTTTTACAGAAAGCTTATGACTGGCAATTAAGAGAAGTTGGATATTTTCCTCAAGGGATATATATATATTTAAATTTAATAGTTTAATTGAATATATTTCTGTTTAAACATCAATAACTATTTTCAGGGATCTGTGATAATTATCCCACAAGCTGTAATTTAAAAAAGAAATATCTTTGAAATGTACGTTCTTCCTAGTCTTTTGGGGCTATTAGAATTGCGGGTGAATAAATGCATATTTCCTGACGTGTTTGGTAATCTGCTGTAGCTGGTGCAGTACTGGATAGTCTGCAAGAGCTTTCTTAACAGATGTTTCCCTAAACTGTCTTATGGGAACGAACTTAACTCAATGAAATAGAAGAAGTTTCAACATTTCTTACCAAATCCATTTCTGCAAATCAGTTCTAAATGCAGAACGGCAACTAAATACTGTTGGCATGCTTAATCCAGAGCAAGAAAACCCCTAATATGGAAAGCCCCCAAAGAGTCCATGGCTCTGCAGTGACTCTTCTGGCAAAAGATCTCTGTAATACTACAGTAAATGCTTAAGAAACGTTTCCAAGGTCAAGACCAGCATAATATTTTAGGCAGCTCAAACAGAAAGACAACCCCTGTATGTCATAAAGATTGTATCGTACAGTAAATACAGATGCTATCCTACTGAATTAAAAAGCTGGGTTTTTTAATGCGTGCTCATTTTCCTTATGACTTTGGAAAATATTTCTCTAGTGAAAAAGTGTTCTTATGCAAGAATTATGAAGACTTAGCCTCAGTCCTTTCAATCCTGTTGTTTTCTGTCCATGTAGGTGAAATGGTTTTGCTGGGCACAAATCTTACGTCGAAGTGACTGAGTCAGCAGCCTATCAAATATTTTCCTTAACAAGAAAAAAGAAAATATAAAATTACCTGAGTTTTATATATATTTATATTTATCCATGTTTTGACTATAGCCAACACTAATTTTAGTTACTCTTAAAAACCAGATCTTTCTTGTGAACTATGTTAGAACTTAGTTAGTACATATGAGTATCTTTCTACTTAGCAAAGTTACATTTACAGTAGATCTGTACTTTTACTCGAGTTGCCTTACCAGTAACATAAAAATTAGGTTAAGTTTCTATCCTAAATAATCCTTTCAATATTCCAATACTCTACAGAAGAGTACGATAGGTATTATGCTTCAAGAAGATATTTCTGACTTATTTACAAATTTTTTGTAAGTTCTGAATTCATGAAGAAATAAAAATAAAAAAAAAAGGGTGGGAACTAAGTGTAACTTTTGATACTTGCTGTCCAGTAGTGCTTGGAAATAACTAAAAAAATTCATTCAGAAAAATAACTGGGTAAAAAAAAAAGCCAAGCTTATGATTCACATTTTACTGATTACTGAGGCACATCAATTTGGATAAAATTTTTAATTGCTTCAGAAATTACTGCCAAGTGCTTCGAGATTCCTTCATTCATTAATATCAAAAGAAGAGTCTACTATATGCAAAGATATTTTTCAACAGAACTTGTAGCTTGGATATTCACTGGCTATTTTAAAGCTAACATGAATTACTGAGGACATTCCATATTTTTATTAAGAACAGCATCTTAAACATATTTGCTATGACTGGAGATGGTGAAATTAATTCAAACAATAAATAAATCAGCTTTCTCAAAGAAAGCTGTGGGAGCTTCATAGCTCCTACATTTAAAATTGAACTGAATAAAACCATGTAAAATATGCTTTAGAGAACAAACCTCTCTCTGCCAACTGCTTAGATTAGATGACATAATAGGTGTTTTAGTTCTCAAATTTCTATGAATTCTGTTAACGTAAGAATCTACACAGTCATTAATCAAAGGTTGTACTGAAGCTAACATTTTTCTGCACTCTGCTTCGGTCTTCAGGGGATGGGTTGGGTTGTACGACTTTGGTCTTCCTGGTCTTGTCTGTGAATGGAAGCAAAAGGATCAAAGTGTCAGAAGACAAGTTGTTCTTTGAGTGTCTCTTCTTTGGTAGGATCCAAGAGAGCCTGGAATTAGTTCAAGAAACCCATAGGCTTTGAGATTTCTAAATCAGTGACAGCTGGATAATAACAAAGAATTTGTCCGTGCTGTGTAATGTCTTTGATTTAAGGGTCTTAGTGTGTTTAAAAATTATTAATGCATTACCTTCAAAATACTTCTCCTTTGTTCTGCCTATTTTCTGTGGTTTCATGAGATTTTGGATCAAGGGTTTTTCCTTAGAGCAGTGGGAACAGGAAAATAAGGGCTCATGGTGCTGAAAGCCAGAGATTCAAAGAATAAGGGTGTAAAACACTAGTTTTCTTGCTCCTCCAGGAGCTCTGGTGTTATCTTCTCCATGGTGCATGAATAAGAGAAGAAATTATTGTATTGTTGCTGTTGTTCCAGTATCTTTGTTAAGAAATGTGTATTAATGAATATGTATGAATATTGTATTAACACAGTTGACTAGACTGGATCTCTCTGTAAATTTGAATTCTCCTTTAATAAGAAAATGACCCAGTCCAGTCCTTCAGTCTTTTGCTTCTACTCCTTTAAAATATGTATTTAGGTGATTAATTATTTTTTTTTATACTAAGATGAGCTCTAAAACCTAAATGCTCTTGCTTACTGTAATCCACTGGCATGGCCCATTATTCCAGCATATTTTCACCACCAAAGAGCAATTATACACTGTACAGTATATTGCAAAAGTTTACAAAGACCCAGTTTCCAGAAAATGTTTATACTGCTGTAATTTGTGGAGAAGAGTAATCCATATCAATAACTTTTGAGTTTTAATAATGATAAAATAATAATAAAATATAGAAACAGCATATTCTGTGACTTCTAGATGTCATAAGTTTTTGGCAGAGACTCTTTTCCTCTTGAAAAAATACAATGACAAGTATTTTCTAGCAAAAAATAGCCATCAGTGTATTCTTCCCCTTTCTTTTCTTACCTTTTTTTTTTCTTTCTCCTGAATGCTCAATATATTCAGGAGTTTTAACATGTACAAGAGAGACATTCTCATACTATGCTAACGCATTATTTTTTTTTCCCTATTTGTGAGTTCTGTCTTACCCTCTTTATCTTCTGGCTTCAATATTACAGGTACTGAGCAGGCATATTTATTTGTGTTTTGCACGAGCGTGGATGCTGTTGGCACCTTTACAATTTGTGTCTGTAGGAAAGGTACCAAATCATAACAACATATGAAGAGGAACCAATTCACTCAGTAAACAAGAAAAAAATTATATGCCTATGGGCAGCCTGGAAAGTAATAGATTAAGCTGCTTAGAAATTTTTTTTTTAAAAGGTGTTTTCTCCCTTTGTTTATAGAGGCCCGCAAGTGGCTCCAAATTATTATTATCTTTATAAATTATGTAGGGAATAAGCAGATGTATACGGAATTTTGAGAGGTCTATGTTGAATTGCACGCTGCGATTGCAGTGCATATACATGATATTTAATTATTGCCAGTGATAGCTTAATTGTAAATTAATGTAGCATATTAGTTTAATGAATGACAATTTATTCCTGTGGTGCAGGAGGAAGGTGGGCAGGGCAGAGAAGATGCAGTCGTCCTTTGCTTCTTGCTCTATGAAGAGGCTGGAATACAAAAACACAGTGCCCCAAGAAGACCCTGAAATCATAGTCTGTTTCTTGATTGCCCCTTGCCCCAGTGGCAAAGTTTGCTGCAACTTCTGCAAAGCTACACATAGTTCATAGCCACAGCCATCCTGTTAGTGAGGTTGCTAAAGGAGTTTTCTGCCTATGTGCTTCCTTCTACTGCTTCCTCTGTGGCTTTAATGGCTTACACTGATGCGTAAACGCCCCAAAATATTACATAATTGTGGTCATTTAAACCATCAATTTTTTTTTTTTTTTAAATGGCAGTACCTTAGAAGAGCTGACTTATAAACTCCATTGAGAAAGAGGTAGCTGTAAAAAAGCAATAATAAAGAAATTGGACTTTGGGAGGAGGACTGAGAGGACATGAGCATGTTCTCCTACTCTGATGAGAAGCTATGGAAAAGGAATTTGATAAAAGCAATAAGGGAAGACATTTTTGAGAAGGATCCAGAACATTATGAAGGACATGAAAAGTTCTTAGAAATTCAGGTTGATAAAATACAGTGGTTTTGACAGTTATGACACTTCCAGAAGGTAGTGGAAAGATACAATGTAAAGCAGTACATTAAAAAAATGGACAGCAGGTGGTATTTTGTTAATTAAGAAGGCAGGAGAGCCAGTAGGGGGGAAACAGGGAGAATCGAGTTTTCAGACAGATGATACACATTTATTCAATAAGTAGATTGGGAGGAGACAGAACGAAGCATATTAGAAATGCAAAAGAAAAGGAACAAGTGTCTTACAGTTGCTTTTGTAGCTAAAAACTGTTCAGATATATTTGAACAGCCTTCCATATGTTAGTATTCAATGCCTTAATCATACCAGAAGAAGGTGAATAAGTACATTTTAGAAATTTTAGCCAGAACAACCTGATTGAAATTAAATGAATTGGTACTACGTTATAGCAGAGGTAGCTTGGTCATAACCAGACTGAGAGAGGAAATTAGAAGAATGTTTATGGCCATGCTAGTAATGCTAGATTGCTAGATCCCCCCAGTGATGGGGGAAATCCTTAATGGTTTTAAGAACAGACTTGTGAAAAGGACCATTTGTTCAGAGGCTTTCAATAGCTGAAGACAAAAGGTTGTGATGGGCAAGAATGATTGCTTTTTTTTTTTCATAGATTTTGGTCTACTAAACTTCCTGACTTAAGACAGTTCATTAATGAGGGCATGTTTATTTATTTAGGTGGAATGTATTTTGTTTTCTATGGGAATAGACCATAAGAAAAGCAATATTGCCTATGTACAAGGCTATGCCTTAAGCCTTTTTTAACAACTTTCCCTTTACTTTGTTCCTACTTAATCAAGAACTTCTATAGCACCAACTTATTTAAAACACTAACTTTGATTGTAGCCTTCTGAAGAGGAAACCTTAAAGTGAGAATTGATGTACATTCAGAGATCAACTGCATCATCCATAAGGATTATTTTAGTTTAATTCTGTAAGGAGTAAAAGTGTCATTTGCATGGTTTGGAAGGACAATCTCAGGAAAGTCAGGTTATGCCTCAATGGGGGCACAAGGAGGCTGTTTTTCAGACAGTAGCAGATGAGCAGTAGTGGATCAGGTGTAGCTGGTTGTTTTTCAGAGGACTTAAGAAGGAAAGAGTGTAACTTCTGATGTCCCTGAAGCAGCAGGAGTGATGAGCAGTAACTGCACAGCTGTTACCTGGCTGTGTGGTTGCACTGCTTCGAAAGGAGAAAGCAATGAAGAAGGTATCACAGAAATTTCAAAAGCAGACAATGACTCTTTTGGATATCCTAGAAAACAAGAAGGTCAATAGACAGCAAAGAAACTGAATTCTTTTGAAATCTGAGGCTGAATGAATTTTTTACCTGGCGAGGAAATTTTTTTTTTTTTACCTTTCTCTGAAAAACCAAGAATGAAAGCGTAGCTTATTCTGGGGTGTAGTTAACTTATTCTGGAGGAAGACTGAAGAAGTAAATGGGAGAATGAGAACAGAGTATGTCAGGAAGACTTGACATTTAAAGGATTTTTTTTTTCCCCTGTCATAGACTTAGTAGTTCAGTGCATTCTGTGTTTATAATATTTTGGCTCATCCTTAAGAACCTATTGGATAATGTAATTTAAAATAGTTTTCCAAACCAAGGGAGAAGAGTAAAAAACAATCCAAACAAATATTCTGTTTATTACTAGATACTATGGGAATCTCAGCTTCTGAAATGTTTAATTTTCCATTAAACAAGCTTACACTTGCAGGCATTTATTTTAATTCTTCAAAATTTCTCCTTTTATGTACACTAAAATCCACATAATTGAAAAAAGTGATAGAAACTGTCTACCCACCTAAGAAAAATAATTATATGATTTATTTATCAAATTAATCTGAAGGTGAAAACAGGAATAGGCAAAACATTACAAAGAATTTATATTTTAAATATTTCCAACTTTCTGTCATGACTATGCTTCCTTATGGGGCAATAATGACAAAATCATGAAGGAACAGCAGAACCAAAATAGGGACTGAGAAACAGTTTACATAAAGCTTTGAAACTGTTATATCAAATTATTTTCTGAATTATCCACTCAAGAATGATTTTAAAGTTGTTGCAAAATTGTGAACTTGGGTCACCCTTATAGACAACTTTATGGGCTGCATTGGCATAAACCTATGATTTTCTGAACTCAGCTACTAGTGTGCGAAAATGAATTTATGTCCTCTGATAGCTGGCCAATACAACATTACATTTAAATTGGTACCACTTGACTTTATATTCTTTTTTGACAATCTGTTTTTATTCAGACAGTGGAAACCTGAAATTCAGCAGGAAAGAGGGATGAATACAAAGGACTTCATGAATAATACAGGATCACCTAGAAATAATTACTTGACTAATACAAACGGTTCAGTTATGTTAGCCTTAATGAACATCTTAATTAGTATACATAAATTTGTACTTACATGTTAATAAAATTTTGACTTTTCATTTATGTATTGTGGTCTCAGGGTAAAATTAGCCTTTTGAATGTAAAACTAACTAGGCAAATGTAGATTTTCTTCTTGTATCAAATATAACTCACTTTCATCTTCCCTGTATGTCTGTGCAAGGCATTATGTTGTGTGGCAGAAACTTAAGAAAATTTTTATTTTTAACAAGACACGTGCATGGAAACTTAGAAAAAATATTTTCCATTGCTTCATCTTTAAACTTTGAAATTATGACTATACTACTTGGAAACATAAGTCAGGAATGTTGGTTGAACAAGCAAAGAAATTGAAAATCATGGAAATATGATTTATTGATGAAATATTTGTAAAAATTTTATCCATGGTAAATTACCCGAAGAGGTCCATTCTGAGCATGGATATTTCTAAATCATTATGTTATTATAAAAAAGCATGCCATCAATTTATTAATCATGATTATGCTTTACCATAATAAGAGTAAATCCAACATTGTCTGTTACTAGTTTTTATACTGTTGCCATTTAGTAGGGTCAGTCCAGACTGAGACCCTTTTGTGCTAAGTGGTGTACTGATGGAGACTGTTCGTGCACTTTGGTAATAGATTCATAAAAAGGTAAAAATATTAGTAATGTCATCAGAAGGTGAAGATAACTCGGGGGATGGCTACAGATGGATATTCAGTGAGTTAAGGAGAGGGAAAGTCAGGCATGGAGCTGATGCTGAGAGTGAAGATCAGTTCATACTTACCAACTGAGGAGAAGTCAAGCCTTGCTGGCTTTAAATGGAGGTGATAATTGCGTACTGGTAGTGGGAGGGGAAGAGACCTGGGTTTTGGGAAAGGCTGAAGAAACGGCTGGTGACTTTGAGTCAGAAAGGACACAGAAAAGGGACAAGTTCAGGTGATGGGGAATGGAGTAAGCAAGTTAGGGTACATTTACATTGTGAATTCAGTGTGAAAAATTTCATCTTCTTATCTCCACAAACCTTACAATGGAGACGTGGTTTCTCCAGTACTGTGCGTGCCTATTGTTGCCTCAGGAGCCACTGAGGTGCCCCCCAAACTTGCACCAATGCAGGGCTTGGGTATGGTAACTTCTGTGAGTGTCAAAAAGGTTTTGAGCGTTGCTGCTTCCGTTCCAAGGTCTCTCCCTGCTACCTCAAATTTCTGTACTTCATCAATACCTTTTTTCCCAGTCAGAAGTCTCTTCATAATTCATAATGTTTAATGTGGCTGATGGTTATTTTCCTCTTTAATGTAAACAATTTTGTGAAAGCACCCTTTCAGAGAGATTTGTGTATCCCATCCTCACACATTATTTACACTCATGCTTCTATTCTAACAGCTGTCATTATCTGGCCCTTTTGCTCTAGATGGACGCTGTAGGCACCCCAGGGCTGCAGATGAAGAGTCAGAATTTTAAATAAAGGGTATCAGCATCATAACTGAACTTGCTGTTGATTGTGGTGAATATGTAAATATATAAACCCATACAAAAGTGAGTGGCTTTAGTGGCAGAGGAACACTGAGAAGCTGGATAGGAATTTTTGAAATTGAGAAAGGGAGGATAATGAGAAACTTTACAGAAATTATGTGAAGCAAAAGAAAAAAGAAGACAAAAAAGGTAAAGAGGAAAATAAAGATGTTAAAGCAAAATTCAAAGAGGAAGAGAATGAGTAACAGACTATAATGAGTAATGTGGAAATGTAAAGATAAGCAGGTGGTGAGCTGACAAAGAAGTTAAAGAGAATATGGTCATTTGCAGTTTTACATGCTTACTCATCCCTTAATACACTAAAACATAAATTGTGGTAATTACTCCATGTTATCTATAGGTAGACTAGGTAGCGACACTGGGGAAATATATTAAATACATTAAATATTTAATGTTGGCCTGATGGTCTTCCTGGGGCACTGGGTGTGCTATTTTGTACTATTCCCAAGCAAAATTCTCCAAGGTTAATGATGAATTCAATAAACATTACAAGATCAGTTGTTGAGTCATTTTCCAATTGGCATGAGTGAACTTTGTCATATTTCTCATTGTTAGAAATGCCTGACTATTTAAGGTACTTCAGGGCATCTGAAAAATGGGTTTGTGGGTTTTTTTCAGTTTACAAAAATTAGGTAAAGCAATTTGCTGATCATCAGAAATACAGCTTTTGTCCAGACCTTAATCTTGAAATGTTGCCCAACACAGAGAAATTAAGTCTGGTTCTGGAATTATGTGACAGTTAGAGACATGGTTTAGAGGGACTTGGCAGTATTAGGTTTACAGTTAGACTCAATGATCTTAAAGGTCTTTTCCAGCCTAAATGATTATTTGATTCTATGATTCTGTGTTTGTGTATGACCATTCTGCATGTTGGAGCTCAGAGGTTTCCAGTCCATGTTCAGACCTTAAAGAGTGTTGCTCTTGCCATGTCATGGTAATTGTTATAGACTTGATGGATAAATGTTTGTATTTTTTCAGAAAATTAGTTCTATTTCCTGGTGGCATCAACTGAGAAGCAGTTTGTGCTGAACTGATCTTCCTTAAATTATTAATACCTTAACTCTAGAAAATCTAGCTTTCACCACACAATTACAGATTCTATTAACATTTCATCTGTAAACTAATCATGTTTTCTTGAAACTTTGGATAGACACAGACTAGAACTTTTGCTTTATGTAAAACAGGTAAAATGCATTGGTGTAAAACTAATGTACTGCACTAACCTTTTCTATTGATAATGGACAATTACAAGTAATTGTTTAAACATTGTTTGAACTGAATTAATAGTTTTCTTAATGCTAGAGAAAGGATTTCACCACTATAACATGTTTCATAGAAATTGAAATTAAATTATTATTGTAACTGAATAACTGTGATGTTGTTTCTAAATAATTAACAGTATTTTGCTGTTGTTTTGAACTGAAACAAATTACTGAGTTCCTGTAAGAGTGCATATAGATTTTTAAACAATTTTCAGCATGACTGATCTAGCCAGAATGATTGCCCCTTCAGGGCCTAAATTAAAATGTACTGTTGTGTTACCGGGTCTCCCTTTTTACATTCCACCCTCTTGCAATGTGAAAAACAGCTTTAATGATTCTATTACCTGATGTAAAACCAGACTACGTAAAGGTTTTCCTAGGAATCCTGAATACTGTGTCTTGGTACAGTCTAAACTCCATTCTGCTCCCAAATGCTTCTGTGTCCTGACTCAGCCTCTCTGCATATTTTCCCAGTATCTGTGCAGTACAATGAGACATGTTGTAAAAACGTGCCCAGTCCAATGGAGGGCAATGAAGATGATGAAGGGCCTCAAGGGGAAGCCAGTGAGGAGTGGCTGAGGTCGCTTGGTCTGTTCAGCCTGGGCAAGAGGAGACTGAGGGGAGACTTCACTGCAGCTACAATTCCTCAGGAGTGAAGAGGAGGGGCAGGCACTGGTCTGTTCTCTGTGGTGACCAGTGGCAGGACCTGTGTAAATGGTCTGCAATTGCATCGGGGAGGTTTAGGTTGGATATTAGCAAGATGTTCTTCACCCAGGGGGTGTTTGGGCACTGGAACAGGCTCCCCAGGAAAGTGGACACAGCACCAAGCCTTTCTGGGTTCAAGAAGTGTTTGGACAAGGCTTTAAGGCACATGGAGTGATTTTTGGAGTTGTCTTATGCAGAGTCAGGAGTTGGACTCAATGATCCTTGTGGTGCCTTCCAACTCAGGTTATTCTATGATTCCATTCTATGAATTTTGTCTTCCAGGTGGTGTTTCTTAAATTTCTAGGGTTTATTATTGTTTTCCTTTTCATTCTGTGGTATATCCACATCTTTGTTCAGACTGTGATTCCTCCAAATAGATGGATTATTCCAGCCACAAATTATTTAGGGTCTAGGTGTTGGAAAAATGTCATACTGTATACAGAAATCTCTTTAAAATCCCCTTGCCAAGACTTGCGTTTTTGTATTATCATCCATCCTTACTCATGTTATAATTTTCAGTATTGTTTTCTGCATGGGTGCTGCTTCATCAGTTGTCTCCATCTTCTTTCTACAACATTTTTCAATTGTAAATATTAGATGTTATATTGTGTAGTGAGGTACATTACTCCAAATGAAATATTACCTAACCTCCTAGGTGCTTGAAACTTTTTGCATTCTGTGATTTCCACAATCTCTTACCACTGAGCTTTATTTCTTTATCTAAGAGAATATGTGAGCTGGTGTCTTATGGTAGACAGTTTGAAATGTGCTCCTTCTTTAGCAGTGAAACATTGCTGATTATTTATTCAACCACATATATCCTCATCTTAGGATTCCATCAAAGTTGTATTTCCTTTCTTTCTTTAGGAGAGTGTCTCGTTAGGACGACAGGAAAGACTTTAATAAAGTCAATATATTACATAAGCATTTCCTCCTTACACATTAGACTACTTAGTCAAGCAAAGAAGAAAATAAAACCATTTGCTTTGGTCAAATTCATTTTGGCTGTATTTGATTACTTTTTAAACATGTATGCTCTTATGAATGGATTTATTAACTATGAGATTTGTTTCTTTCAGTGAATCTCAGGTAAATGGACAGATATATTTCCCAGTTTTTCTTTACCTCCCCAAAGATAGGTACTATGTGCCTTGCCTCAGACCTCTAACAAACCCTTCCATTAGTCTGTGAAGCTTTAACTAATGACTGAGAGCAAGATTCAGCTAGTTCCTTAAGTGTATAACAGTGAATTTCATCAGGCTTTGCCTATGTGAGTCCATGCTGATTTCAATCATTTTATGCCTCAGCCTTTCTGATTTAATTCCCATGCATACTGTATTTCTTCATCTCCTTCCTTTTTCCTTCCTTTTCCTGTAACTGTAACCTCCAAAGATTTCAGCATTTGAAGCAAAATTTTTTTGCACTTTGCTGTCATATTTTTATTGTTATGTGTAAAACTGAAATAATAGCCCGTTATCCCTCTCCTTCTGTAAATATCTCTGCTTCTTGAAATAATTGTCCTTCCTATATGCTTATGTGCTCTGCCTTATTATTTCACCCAAAAAACCCTCAGAGCTC
This sequence comes from Pseudotriccus pelzelni, assembly GCA_035584735.1. Classification (NCBI taxonomy): domain Eukaryota; kingdom Metazoa; phylum Chordata; class Aves; order Passeriformes; family Tyrannidae; genus Pseudotriccus; species Pseudotriccus pelzelni. Next base: position 24,724,852 of record JAWMRA010000164.1, on the reverse strand, counting down.
TTGTCTCATTATCTTTATGTGCTTTTGGCATTTTCTTTACTTCCTCATCTTGGTAATATTCTGTTAATTTGCTTCATTATTTGGTCTCTGTGGCAGTCATTTAATAAAGCTACATCTTCCCAAAGGCTTTGTATATTTCCAGTCTTTTTTGCCTGACACCATTTGTCTGCATATCTATTTATCTCTTTTGGGACTTTAGTAGGACTTAGAATGCCTGCTGTGCTGCTGATTGCTTCATGACTCTGAGGATGGTGTCTGGCAGTGCTATCAGTGACCAAGGGTGAACAGCAGCAAGTGAGAATTGATCACATGCCTAGGGCAGAAGAATGTTTTTTGGCATCTTGCATTGACTCCTCCTAGCAGAGGAGTGAGGTGTGAATTTTCACCAGCAGGAATCACCTCTCTTAATAGAAGGTCTGGGATCTTGGTGGATAGAGGACTGAAGCCAGAGCACTGAGATGAGAACAGGCAGTGACTGGTCTTCTGTGGCTGCTGATCTAAGTGCAGTCTTCACTAGTTAGCTAATTTCCTCAATCCATGCTTTATATTCATCTTGTTGATGAAGTCCATTGTTTCAGGAAATTTCACATTCTAAACATGCCCCCCTGCTGCTCTCCTGAACTATGGAGGGACTTCCTTGGGAGACATTTCCCAGACTGAGGGGTACATGTGCACAGCTTTCTTTGGCAGGAGTACAGAGTCTGGTTATCAACATTAGGGTGGATGTCCCTTGTGTCAAGATGATTTTATGGGCCAAGATTCACCAGATGCCGACTGAAGAGGAGATAGCGGCGTTGCCCTCATTTTACTTTCCACCCACTGTGATTTTTCTCCTCTGTAGCATCTGAAATAGCAATGGAAAGACCTGCCTCTGTTATTATTATCAATAGATAATTTAGCAGGCCAATTCAGTTTATCTCCCAGCTTACAGCCGTTAGATTACAGCCGTATTCGTATGACCTGAGGATTGTAGCAGTGCCTAACCATACCTTATAGCACATATTGCAAACTAGTATGTGTTAAAACTCACCTACTGGGTGAAGAAAGTAGATTGGGGCTGCAGTACTGAGTATAAGCAAAAGGGTAGAGCCAGGTCTTGAGTCAAAAGACTGGGAAGACTACATGGGAATTACTGTGTCTTTGCTGTTAAGAATCGTCTCCCAGAGGAAGCCCAGTAGCAGTAACTTCTCCTTCATTATAGTGCAGTCAAATAAATTAGTTTAAATAATTGTCAAAGGAGGTTGAAATTAGTGTTTGACTTGGCCCTGGAAGAACTGCTTACATGGGCAATAAAGCCATGAGTTACCACCTCTCATTTAGTGGTGGAATGTGACTCCAGCTCAGCTTAGCATGGGCTAACACACCAAATGCAAATTTGTATCTATTGTGCTAGCAAAAAACCTGTGCATAAATTCAAGAATGAGAGCAAAATTAATTAATCATGCTGAGGACTCTCTAGAGAAGTGTCTTATGAAATGAAGTGAAATACAAACTAGTAGGCAGACAGTGTGGATTACATATATTAAAAATTCTTCATGTTCAGATGAACACCTGCTGTTCTGCAAGTGGTTGTTTAAAACAAGAAGGGGGGAGATGTTCATATATAAAAATCTCCTTATTTTATACAGTGAATGTTCATAGAATATAGAGTGACTGGATTAAATGGATTGCTATCATCACTGTCCCAAGTTGTTGTGTGGGTCCTGAACAGACCCATCAATCTGGTATTTTGGAGGCTGCAGCCCAGATGTTTGAAGCTTCCGAGTGAAGTGGCCTTCTGAGATTGCCAAGTATGCACTTATAGAAACTTGCAAACTGGTTTGGTAAAAGGGATTGATTTCATTATAGCCATATTTTTTCCTTATTATCCTTTGATGGTGTTTCTTTAGTTAAGTAAACATGTGGTCTTGCAAATAATTGTGCCCATTAGTAGTCATTGTAAATCTAAGGAAATCTGCAGATAAGAAAACACTGTACTTGACACTTAGGGTTTCACAGTATCAGTTAATACAAGGTAAATAAACATTTTATCCAACACTGATTTGGTTTCAACACAGAGTTATTTTTACTTCAATTCTCCTACTAATGGAAAGGAAAACATGAAGATGTCTGCAGTACATGGAGTGATGATCACATAACATCTACATAAAAAAGGATCATATTTGTGAGAAGCTGGAATGTAAAGAAAGTCAGCAACCTGAACATATTCATAAATTTTTCTCTTTAAAAGGGCACACAGGCAAAAGTTTGAGTAAGCGCGGTATATACAATGGTTGTTGATTCAGTTTGCAAGATAACATTCCTTTAATGCTAATAGTTTAAAGCTCTATCACATAGCTCTATAGAAGCTCTAGCTCAACTGCTGAGACAGTTGCTACATATCTCTTCAGACTGATGTTGCTCTTTGTGAAGACCAGCTGAGAAATAGGACACTACTGTTAATGTTACCTTTATCATATGCATGGTGCAGTGCTTCAATATCAGATGATATATTGCAGAAGGAATCTGAATACTACAGTTTCACAGTGTGCAGTAATTTAAAAAAATGAGAAATGGCTTTAGGGATTTTTCACTGCTCCAAAAGCAAAAATCAATTCTTTCAGATCCTCTTTTATGTAGAAATTTACAAGAGAACAAACCAGGTAAATGGCAGTTAGAAATGGTTAAATGATTGTATATTAACTTCTTTATAAATAAATACTGGTTTGGTTTCATTTATGCTTTAATGGGTTTTACAAATAAAAAGGGATAACTCTATTTACCTGTCTTAACATCATGTTAACAGAGTATATACAGTTACTCAGAATAAATTTCTACTTTGAATCCAGTAACATTTATAGGATAATTTTTTTTAAGGAGAAAAAAATGTAAAATGATCAATGATACAGATTCTACTATACTTTTTGTAACTTATTTTAATGTGTGAATTATTTTAATGTGTAACTATTTTCATTGTGTAGACAGCTCTGGTATTCTTTTCTCTGATTTGAGTTTATTTTATCCACTTCTGTAACTTTGCTAGATTGAAATACAAGTGCTTTTAAGTTTTTGCTCCTCACTTAGGCATTGTAGTCTCTGTGCTAGGAACTCTTTAAACAGGCTCTATTTATATAAGCATCTACATGTATAACTCCAGAAATTTTACTGTAAGGCCTTTGTTCCTTGTATTTGTGGCTTTTCTCTCCAGTAGTGTAGCTGGTTTTCAAAATCTTCCTTGAATTATGAACACCTGGTTGGACTGTAGTGCTCCAATGCTGATCTCACCAGGACCAAACACAGAGGTATATTGCTTCTACATCTATTTAAGATTCTCTTGTTATATGTCCAACACCGTACTTTTCGCCTTTTAAGTACAATATTCAGATGGCTCACATTTGTCTGGTATCCCCCATGATACTTCTGCAAGATTACATGTGTATATGTATCTTTTTCTGTTTATTTGAAAGCTTAAAACACACACAAAAAAAGTTATTACATTTATTCACTCAAACAAAATGACTTAGTTCAAATGATCTGACCTTATTTAAATTACCTAATCATTGGATCAGAAGGTATTCTAGACTTGGCCTCATAGTATTTGTCTTTTTGTATTTTTGCACTTAAATTCAGTACCTACTTGAGTAAAAACAAATTCCATGCTAATGTCCCAGTCACTGGGTTAAATAACTGTTTTCAGACTTGGCTCAGTGATTGTTTCACTACTCAACAAAGGAGTGACTGAAGATCCACTTTGTGGATTATATGATTATATTTTGATTATATTATGGCATGACAATTAGGACACTTCCATGAGGTATGAGAGACCCCTTCCATAAATCAGAGGGAAGATTTAAACAATGGCAGACTTTAATGATCAGGTGTGATTTAAACTACACTGATTGTTCTAAGTACTTTATGAAGTCTTCTGTCATTTCAATTATGTGATTTTTTAATCAGATTTTAGTAATTAAAATTGCAATTAAAAATAATTTATTAATTAAAAGCAGACATTTATCAACAAATAATTCTAATTGGGCAAGGTTCTAATAACACCAAGGTAGTGGGTTTGATTCCTGTGTGGGCCATTCACTTGAGAGATGGACTTGATGATCCTCGTGGGGTCCCTTCCAACTCAGAATATTCTGTGATTCTGTGATTTTATTATCCAGCCTTCTGACACCACGTGACAACACAAATTTGTAAAACGCAGTGATGTTGGACTCCCTTATGTAGTTTATTGGTGCCTACCTTGGTACCCTCCAAAGGATCTAGGTTTTTGGCAATGTTCATCAGATTTGCAAGGCAACAGAGAGTTTACACTTCAAACCACATGGATCCTGTCTCTCTGAAGTTCCCTGCACCAGACATTCTTAATTTCCTGCTTACAGGGATCCTGCTGTCTGGGCCTCAGCTCTTGAAGTGGGATACCTCAAAACTCCATAAGGTTTCACCACAAAGACCATGAAAGATGTATTTATTCCTCCTATTGCTCAGTCTGTTACTGATCTGGTTCCCTCGGAAAAGAATTTTCAGGAGGAGGTATAGCAGATGCCAGTATATTTGTCAGCACCAGCTGAGCCAGCCATCTTTTATCCCAGATGATTAAAAACCCTTCCAAAATCTCATGAGAAAAGTTGCTTGACATCTATGTGGAAGCTCTCCAGGAAAATCCTTACAGTGTTGGATGTATTGCACACATCTGTGCCTAGATGGATACCTTTACCCATCGGTGAAGAATTCTTGGACATGGTAAAACTCTGTTCCCAAGCAAACAGATTCTTTGCCACCAATCTCCAAGAGAGCAGCTTGTCATTAGTGTGGGCCTTCATGTGAGCAGCTCTTTATTTGTCCTCTGCTGGACTTTCTGGTAGAAGAAGCAGTGAGCAAAAAGTCTAAACAAGAAGTATTTTTTATCTCCTCCATATGTTAAAGTCCAAATGTAATTGTTGTGTAAACTCCAACACAAAATTCCCAGACACCCTTCATGGACTAATTTCGTGAGGGGCTGAAGGAGTTTCAGTTTCTTTAATAATGGTGCTCAGCTTGTGAACAGAACATCACTGAAGATACTTTGTGCGAATTCAGTAGATTCTCACAACCATTGCAACACGTGTCAGTCATTCTTCAGGATTTGAGAGAGTTCTTTGAGGACTGCAGTTTTACTGCAGAAAAAATATGAACCATTACAATTTGCTTTAAAGATTCCAGTGTAATGGTAAGGATATTCAAAGCCAGATCTTCCTCATTAAGGGGCAGTTGGGAACACAATGCCACAAGTATTAGGTAGGCTCTCTCTGCATTTGTCCTTGCGAGAGAGATGCTTCAGTCCCTTAATCGCCTTGTGGCCCTTCACTGGACTCGTGGAGCAGTCTTAGTCCATCGGTGTGGAAATACCAAGGCCCTACTCAGCTTAGTAACAGAGGCACCAATTCCTGTGGACTATATTCCAGTATGTCAGTTACAGATATTAGCTAAATTGATGGTATGAATCCATGTGAAGGGCTTCTGACAAAGTAATAAAAAGCTCTTACAAGGGCTACCATTCTACCAATTTCATAACAATTTTAGGAAAATCCAGCATGCTCCAGTATTACCAAACCTGAAATCCGACCAGACAGACCCAAATTGCATCAAGAAATACCATGTGTGCAACATCATGTCCAAACAGCAACATGTTTTGTTTGACATACTTTTAAGAAAAATTGTGCAATGTTTTATGGTAAGTAAAACTGTCTTTGGTCCCAAACTTCTGTCTGACATCATGAAGTAGGTTATTGTAGCTTCAAAAATATAGATTTAATTTTTTTAGATCTAGCTAGAAAGCCCTGCTGTCAATTGTAGGACAAGGGATTTGTGGGTTTGTTTATTTATTTTTAACTTGTTCAATATTCAAGATGTAAATTAAACCTAGGCAAAATTGTGACAGTCTTTCTTTTCTCTAAAGTAGTCATTAAATATGACTACTGACTTGCAGTTTTAGCAACAAGAGGTTTGCTTCCGTGAAATCTTAGAGGTCCATTTTGTGTAATTTAAAATTTGTTAACAAAGTTTTGATATTTAAGACTTTAATTTAAAAGTGTTCCTAATTTGAGCAGAAACAAAAAAATTATAGATGTTGGAAGGTAAAGTTGCCTTTTAGGATTAAAAAAAGTTATAAATCTGCAAGATAAAAGTTAAAAGCTATTGTTAAGAATTCATAAATCAGGCTTAGAAATGTACACTTCATTTTGTGAAAAACTGACTTACTAATTTTTAGGACTTCATTTTCTACTTTGAGAATATTTGGCTTATTTCAGACATTTTGGTACTAATGTTTCTACTGAGCTGTATGAACATGGGATTTTCAAAGATGCAAAGGAAAAGCGTTCCTTAAGGATTTTGAAACTATTTCTTTAAAATTGTTTTTAGAACAATGAATTTCAAGGAAAATTGAAAAATGTTTCAGGATCTAATACTGGCATCAGATACAAGATGTGAGAAGGAAGATATGAGAGAGCCAATAAGCTTTTGGAAGGAAAACCTGGAAGACACAGGAACTCTGAAGTTTTAAACCTTTTTCTTAGTTTTGACAGATCTCCTGGAGGCAAGTGAAGAAATGTTCACAGGTATAACACTGTTTGTAGATATTTGATTATAAACACTGGATAGCCATAAGGTAGAACATTATCAAGGTATAGGAGTGGTACCCTGTTGACCATGAGTGAAAAGAATGAACCTACGGAAAATTAAACATAGATCAGTAACTATGTTCGTACAAAGGAATTGCTTGCTGAGCCCTCATCTGATCTCAGAGACCTCTAGGATTATCTCTGTTAGAGTCATATACTCCAGGAATAGCAGAGGAAGCTGACAGGTGATTTCTGTGAGGACCTTCTTGCTATTGAATATATTTCACATTTCCTTCCAAAATAAATGTGTACTGCCTACCCCTCAGTAGCTGCTACAAAAATTTGTGTCCATGGCAGTAAATAAAAGTGGGAGAAGTAGCTTTACAAAGAAACTGTAAAGACATTCACAACATGTTCAGAACTTGAAATTTATATACATATTATTTTTATCACTGCATTTTAATTTAAAATGTGTCAAGTCATAATTAAAATAAGTAATCTTGCTCTGGAGTTACATATAGAATTGGCTAGGAATGTCTGTAGACTTTCTTTTCAGAGCTTTTTTTCTTTTTAATACCTCTCAACACAAATAAATAACCTCCCTTTTTATTGCCTTTTTGGAGATGTGCATCTCAAAACACTTCAGTTATTTAAGCTGGAGCCCTAATATAGAAATCTTTGACAGTGTCTGATCTTGGGTAAAGTGATTTTTTGATGGGGTAGGTGAAAAATGTAAATGTATAAAGAATAGTTTCTTATATGCAAAATAGTATAAATTTATCTTTCCCTGGAAATTTTTTTATCCATGAGTTTTAAATGCTGCATAGATATAAGTAAGTTGCTTCTTTTTCAGTATTTATGAAACATTATGCAAAGTACAGTAATTTCTGGTGTGATAAACTGATTGAAGTGTACAGGAAAACATTTAAAGGACATACAGGCTATTGTTTCTATTCTTTGGAATAGAAAGAGTCTATTCTTACTATGCTTTAGAGATGAGATGCTCAATCTCCTAATCATAATATTCCGCAATAAAAATTTTACAAGCTGGAGACCATTTACATAAACAAGTCGCCAATGTGAATATGAGCTGGAATAGCACAGGAAAACAAGTTGTAAGAAAATAGTTTTTCTAAGGAAATGAAAAATATCTTAACTTTAAACAAATTTATATCCTTTGAATGCCATTTCTCGAATGGGAAGTCATAATCTGCTAGCACAATGGTGCCCCAGCTGCAGGCTTAACAAGAGCCAAATACTGTGGCTGTGCTGTGTTAGTGCTAATGCAGCTCGCTGCTAGGTGGGGGGGAGTGAGCATTTCACAGGGAGAATAAACTTTTACATGCAGACAGGCCTCTGGGCAGTAATACAATGCCAGTGGGAAATAAAGACAATAAAGATATAAATGTAGTAGAAGTATTAGAAATTGCAAAATGCAGTTGGGTGAAAGTCTCCTAAAACTTTGGACTTTGGTTATAAAGACCTGTTTCCTTAATGTGTAACCTGGTCAAACCTACAATGAAATTTTCCATGCTAGATGGTTTTCCCAGGCTAATCCTTTTTTTTTTTTTTTTTTTTTTAAATTGTTTTCTCTTACTTTAGGCAGAAAAGTACAGCTACTTCTAAAGCTAGGCAAAAATATTGTTTTCCGTGTGAACCAAATCCTGGTGATTTTACTTTAAAGTGGTTCTTGGGTTCCCTGGTACTTGATATGTGACAGAGAGATCATTTTGTCATCTGCATTGTATCTTTTACAGGGTTCATGAAGTTTTATCTCAAATTTATCTCAAATTTTTGTTTTGAGAGATTGGGTTTTTAGCTTGCTAACGTTGTTAAACAGAGTCCCCAGGGTATTCTGTCCAGCACAGAGAGGGACTCTGTCTTCACAGCTCCTCTGTGCCAACTGGGTTGGGTTTGAAATTCCAAAGCAGCTGTGCTAGGGGACTTTCCAAGATAGTCACATTGTTCTCCAGAGTGCTTTTGTTAGAGATTTGTCTGTGAGATTCCTGGTTCTTGCAGACCTGAAGCTGAGGGCAAAAATTCAAGGTTGTCAAAAGAATTAGAGCAACAACTGAATAAAAAGCTGAGTAAGAATCTGCTTGGTAAAGCAAATCAAAAGCCCTCATATATTCTGGGCTCTATTTACATTCATGTGAAAAAAAAAATATAGAGAAAAACATCTTACTTTTGATGCCAGCACAATTTCAGCATGTATTCAGGTTCCTTTCTTCCTAACAGCTCCATATACAATATAGTGCAGTTAGTCCAGAAAGCAGAAAGTTGAAATGCTGGCCCATTTTTTGAGCCTTACAACTGAAGTCCTGCTGTGCACAGCTTTCATAAAACAGCAGTTACCTATTTACTTTTGCTGCAGAAGAAAACACTCCTCCTTTTTTTTTCGCCCTAAAACCTGTGTAGAAATAGAACGAAGTGAAACATAAACCAGTGCTATTAAATATTTCCACGTTCTGCTCATGCCAAAAAGGTATTAGAAATTTGCTGTTAAAGAGAAGTAAAAAAAGAACATAAAATATACCCAGGAACTTCTGCTAAACAATGAAAATATCATGCATTCTCAGGGAGTATATGAATCAGAAAAATGCAGAGAAATACTTGATCCTGGTTTTAGTATTAGTTTTAGTTATGCTTCTCTCTGTACGAGTTCATAAAGTTCTTTCTTCTTTCTCAATAGTTACTGCAAGGAAAACCTCTAAAATCTGTTTTACTATGAGAAAGCAGTACTGTCATCAAGGGAACAAGAGTGCATAAACAGTGTCTTTGCTTGGCAAAGTCACTATCCTACCCCCACTTCACTTGGTAATTTTTGGTATGATGTGACCATCTGAGTTTTCTCAGATGAGAAGGTTTATAGCATGCAGGGAGCAAAAAGCTCATGGGAAAATTCCTTTTGTAACCTTTTCTCTGTTATTTGTCTTGACTATTAGTCTTCCATTCTCATCTGTGTAAAACGTGTCTGCCATAGTACAACTCTTAATTATTTAGTTACTGTGAGAGTAGAATAGAATTATTCATAAAATTGATCCAGTACAGTTTCTTTTTGATGAAAAGGGGTAACTTGGATTTCTTTAAAAAAATCTGATAGAAAAGGGATACGTTTTTATAACATTTTAGCCTTGCACTCTGGGAATTAATTTCTGTCTCACACAGAACTTGTGATCAGCCTGCAGTTTGTTTAGATCATATTACTTTTTGATATATATATAAACTATTTAATTTTCCTTCCTCCCAATGAAGTACTCTTAAACCACGTTCTATAAAAAGGGTTTGATTGACTGGTGTATATAATTCTGTGAAACTGCATATTTTAAAGAGAAATCACAAAGCTTTTGAAGCCTCGGCTGTTCCTCACCATCTTTATATTGTTTTTATTATTCAGATTTAAGTGTGCCCAGGGTCTTTTGGGATTCTGATATATTCTGAAAAAGGAGAGAAAAGCATTCATTTTCTAGTTTCAAAGTAGCACTTCAGTAGAATTATAGTTTCATTTAAAGCTGCTGATTGCTCAGGTCCCTTTCAAGAAGTACTCAAAAAATAGTGAATGAACAGTTGTGGAGAGTAGGCTCTCTGTTGTCTCTAAGTCTTACCGTGTCTGGACTGAGGTTGTGACCTAAAAATTAATTATCCTGAAAACATGCCTGAAACTCTCTTCTTTACTTCTTATTCTGCATTAAACACGGGTGTTTATGTTCAGTTGTTGATTTTTATTGAGGTTTTCAAGTGCTGATTGTGTCTTTAGGTATGCTTTTAGAAATAATACCATTCACAGCATTACGAACAACATTATGACAAAACAATGTAAAAAGTAGATATTTTTTGACTTGAAATGTTTTCTGAAAATTTTAATTCTACTACCTTTCTTCCTTTTATGCTTAAGCTAATATTTGCTCATGAAGGGTGAAAGATTGCAAATAGTTTATATAACATTACTAAGTTGCCTTTAGAGCTATGCAACCCTCTTCAAAGAAGTGTGGGCAAGAACTCTGTTTGATCATTCGTGCATGCACAGGTAAGAAAACAGCTGCATGGGAAACTGTACTGAGTAATGATTTTCCATGCTGGGCCTGTCAGCAGTTTTGAAATTTTCCCAGAATAGATGAGAAAGGTCCAAAATGGATAAAGAAGCAGATTTACTTGTAGATTTACCTGTACTTTAAAACACCCTCTCCTCCTGCCACTGGATTAATATGATTCATATACTAAAAAGACTTCTTATAGGAAAATCTGTACTACAGCCTGCTACTGCTGGTTTTTTCATAATTTATAGAAACTTTGCTGTAAGTGTCCCTTTGATCACACTGATTTTCATCAGCTTTCTGTGCATATTTTAAGTCCTTATTGCTCTGCTTAAAGTTTTCTACCTTCTGTTAATGTTGTTTTTTTTTCCTTTCAGTTTATCTATTTATCAGCTTCTGTTTTGCCACAACTTTGTCAATCTACTGTATTTCTCAGTGTTACTTTTTTTTTTTTCTGGCAGAAACGGCTTAGTAGCTAGTCTAAGCTCCAGCATACACAGAGACAGTCCTGCATGTGAGCCCATCTGAGGACTCTAATGTTTAGTTAAACAGTCTTTCTACAAATATAGGTACAGAAAAGAAATATGTCAAGACTAGCATTGAAAACATTCACTGGCAAGTTTTCCTCTACTGAGATCACAAAGATTACTCAGCTAATGCACTGTTTTCTCATTCTGACGTTAGGTATGACCTTGTGCAAAGGCCTTTTCAAAGTGTTGTGTTTCTTTTCAAGATACAGTTTCTGACTGCATCTAAACTTATTGGCATCTCCTCTCTGAATCCTTGTGTAAAGAAGAACTGAACAAAAAAAACTACAGTAATTTGGACCTGTTGCTGGAAGTAAGCAGACTTCTGAGAGTATTTATAAGCTTGCAGTAATGGGTAAAGGTGAAAATGATGAGGCATCAAACTGGGTGGCCAATAAGCCAGAAACACCTCCCAGTTTCTTAGTGTATTGGTTTGTTGTTACATGAATTTGGAAGGTACATAATTCCCCAAAAGAAAACAACTATTTGGTTGCAACATTCAGGGCACCTTCATTGTACACATACATACACACACACACACACACAAAGGATGCCAAGTGAGCTTCTTCCCTGTGATGTAATTAGGGATCATGGTGTGCTTAGAAAAACACAGCCTATCTGTGTGCTGTTATAGGCATAACTTTGGTAAGAAACAGCCTATTTTATGTCCCACTGAGACTGGAATAACATCCTGCGGTGCTATTAAGAGTAAAGTCTCAGGCTACACCTACACTACACTGAGGTCTTCTTGGCTTTGTGTTTCCTTCCCCTCCCGGTCACAGCAGGATGCAGCAGTAGCCAAGAGGTGAGTCAGTCCAGGCAGATGAGCAGGGAAAAGCCCTGTTCCATATTTTGTTTACCTGGATTACGAAGAGAGCTTTCATTTCCTTCAGGTTGCTGAAGTGGCTCACCTTGTGTCCACTCTACCAGGTCCCTTCAGAAGAAACTGAAAGGAGCCTGTGGATGACAAGAGAATATAGTATGGTCACTGCACTGGATATCACTCATTTTACCCGCATTTGGGGGAAGTTCAGTCTGTCAGCAAGGATAGAGAGCAGTTCTGTGTAAAACAATTGTGCAAAGGTTGGCCCTGATATACCAGATTAATCACTATAGTGAATTATTTACATAGATGCACTGTATTTTTAATAGTAAAGGCTAGGAAATGATCTCAAGAATGGATCTCCGTAGATATGCTTTATCACTTCTGCATCGCTAATTTAACTCTCCTTGTGTATTTAATTATGCTGAGCCCTCTGAAACGCCAATTTGCAGTGAAATTAGAGTCAGTCATAGGCCGATTACCATTTAAATTCTACTTTTGCGCCTAAATGACAGGCTAAGTTTATGTTGTCCTGTGCAGAGAGGTGTACAGCAAAAGGAATCTGGAAGATGACTGCAGATTTCTTGGCCATTCAGGGGACATGACCCTGTGGTGGCTGTATCACAGAACTGTTGTTTGCAGTATAGCCTGTTCCCCCCTGGTTTCATTCCTGCATGGTTTTTTTTAGCTGAAGCAAGTTTGCATGGTGTATTGGAAATATAAACAGAGCTCTAAAAGCCACAAGGCTTTCTTAACTACAGAGCCATCAAACCCTCTGCTTCACAAATAAGTATCATGTTTTCCTTGGATTTATTAGCACTTTCTCACTGTTACTTTTTCCACCAGCAATACTGTTTTAGTATGTCAGAGTTAATTACAACAGTTTTAAAAGGTAGAAAATCACTGTATTGCAATAACATTTTACCTCCTAATTGTCCTCAAAATGTAAAGCTCTTTCTTATTAAATATCTTTTTTTCTTTTACGGAATATATGTTCCTGTTATGTGATTTTTTTTTTCTGTAGTCCTGTTTCGTGATAGTTGCTGAACACTGCTTTAAATATTTTGCCAGCTCAGATTTGTTTCTCAAACAAACAGGAGGCTTTTATAACTCACCCTGAATCAACCACCTAATTTTGGAAAGCAAAACGTTTCCATGTTACAAAGATTAGCCAGTAAATGAATATTAACTTTTGTTTCTGTGTGACATAAATAACAGGCAGAATGACTTTGCTGCAGGCATTTTTTTTTTTCCTCATTTAAGGCATACAAGATAAGCTTGTTTCTTGACAGTAAGCTCAAAGACTTAAAAATGGGAAAGTAAGTATCTGCAAAGGCATATCAATAAATTGTGCGACTTGTTAAAACATTGTGAATTGGGATAATCATGATATTTAATGGCATATTAGTACGTAGCGTAGCCCAGCTCACCACAGCTGACTTTGGGTTGCTCTGTGCACAGTTACACCTGTGCATTCTCGCTGACGTCAGTCGGGTTTATATGGAAGTTAAGCAAGATCAGCAATTGGCACTAAGCATAAAATGTTCTGTTTGTAAAGAAAACAGCGTGTGCAGCAAGGAATGAGTATCAAGAGTGTTTTAAAAGTTTTGGCATATTATTAAGAGGAAATATTTAACAGGAAGGTTAAACTTTAAACTAAAAACACTTTCCCATTGGTTTTATTAAAAATATCTCTTTAGATTTTAAATGAGAAAAAGACACCTATAGACCAACTATAGTTACCATGACAACTTAAATTCACAAAACACATAACAGTATTACTTGGCAGCATAGTTAGCTTACAAGCTAGCACATCAAATCAGCAGAACCCACTTCACCTAAAATATTTTTTTTTTCCTCACTTAATACAGGAACAAACTGTAGAGCACAACAGACATGGTCTCAGTCTCTGCCCTATGTATTGAAGGATTTTTGTAAATTTCATTTGAATAACTAAAACCTTTCCTTTTGAAGAGAGGTCTTTCTTTTTTGGATGTGATTGTCTGCAGGGGGGGAGGTATGTATTTCTTCACAGAATTATGGAAAACAGAGATGGCAGTGACCGACCAGTGTCAAGTCATGCAGCCCTATCTTTTGCCAATACAAAAATATTCTCCTACACTGTTATTGTCTAGTCTAGTTTTAAGAGTTTAAAGCTATGTAGATTCCATTGTTTCCCCTGGGAGCTCAGTTTGTTTCACTGCCAGGAAGCTTTTCTGATACTCAGCCTCAATTTTTCCATGTTTAATTTCAGGCTATTAATATGAGAGTCTCATACTGAATAGCCATTCTACTTTTTGTTTATGATCTTAAAATATTTGCAGATGCTGTTAGTCTAGTCATATGTGAACCAATCTATATTTAATTATTTTAAACTTTCCTCTTTAATTGAGTATTTAAAGCTCCCAGTTAACACTCCTTTTGAGCCTTTATTCCATTTTTTCTTACACCAAACTAACACAAGAAATAATGCTTCTCCTTTGTTTCTAAGATGTAGTTAAATATCTCCAAATTATAAGATTCTTTTTAATTACATGCTAGCATGAATATTTGGTCTCCTGAAGTCTATCATAGTAGTGCTCATTTTCATATCTCTCTCTCCCCTTGAAATGCATATTGAAATATATTCTCTCACATTTTTCCTAGCCTTCAGTGCTATGAAATTATTTTCATAATGGCATTTTCTGTGCATTTGCAATACCTTTTAAATCCTTTGTTCTCACCTGACTTGAAATCTGAAAATTCCATTAATGTTTTTCCATTATTAAATAATAAGTTAAAAAAAAAAGTTCTAGTCCTGGATATTAGCAAAGATGCAACATCTCATCCTGATACTTCTCTTTTTATGACTTTCTTTTTATGACTCTGTTTATGACTTTCATGCCAGTTTTCAATTCCCAAAACTACCTTCCTTTATGAGCCAATTTGAATTGCATTTCCAGGTATTCCAGTGTCTGAATCTTTCTGGAAATCTGGTGATATAATTTCTACTCTACTTAATAAATCTACTTGTTTTACTGGTCCTTCAAGAAGGCACTTGAGATTCCTTGGTTCAGCCGTGTTTCCGTAATTCTCCAGCTAATCAGCATGTTATTCTCTTAATGCACTTCCTGAATTACTAGGGACATGCAAGTTCAAATGACTTATTGATAGCCACCAGCATTACAATTTACTTCCTTCAGCTGTAACATTTACATTTCACAAGTCTCCAGCTGCTATTAGATACATATATTATCAGTATACTGGCAAGCTTTTGGAGTTTTTGATTTATTTTTTTTTTCTATTTCCTACATAGGCATATTGGTACCTATGAAACTCTTTCCTATGTAAGTCTCTTCATGATGATTATTGTGTTTAACAAGAGCAAAAATCTAAACACCTTGCTTTCAGGAAGTGCTTCAATCATCAGCCCAGCTTAAAAGTAGTGGTAGATTTAAGGGAATGTTTGGATACATCTGTTTGTATCCTGACATTTATAGTAACCAGCTAATTTAACACCATGCCTTTCCCAGCTACATTTGAACCACCTCAATGCTTAGAAATCCTTTGTAAATCTCACCTTCAGAGCACACAGAGAAGTTAATTGTCTCAGTACTGGAGTAATTCAAGCAGCTGGGCAATGGGATTTGTTGTTGGACCTAGTGAGCTTTCATAAATGGACTTAGGGTTTATGCAAAACTCTATCTGATGTATTTGATCATTTCTGATTAGGCATGAATACCTCAGTCAATACTTCCTTGGATGCAAAAGGGATACACTCTGACAAGATTCTTAATTCTTAACCTGATGAAAGTGTGTAACACAGAGGGATTCCCTCAGCAGGGCACTGGCTGTAGCAGTCACCGGAGTGCCAGTATGGACAACAAAGTAGTTTCTTCAAGAAGATGGCATCTGAAAAAAGTATCAGGGAATGACTTAGGGACTAAAAGAAATAGGCAAATGAAAGGCAGACTTAAAAGAGCAACTAGATCTTTATGGAAGAGGTGTTCCTGACACACACAAGAGAGATGAAGACAAAACCTTCATTTTTTAAGGGTATCCTAACTGTTTTCTTATAATAGAAAGGAACATCCAATTTTCTGGTAGGATATTATAGTGAGTTTTCTACCCTTCTCTGAAAGCTAAGTGTTAAAAAACCAAAAACCAACCCTCTTCAATGTATTGCACTCAGTTTTGTGTTCCGTAGATAAAACCTTTTGGTAACTTGCATAGGAGACTGTGGGTTAAAAAGGACAAGTATTTTCCTGCTGCATATATTACCAAGAGAGTTTCAAAATGTGAATTTTAAATATGTTTAGAGTATTTCTAGGAACAAGAAACAAAATGAGCAAAAAAGAAAAAAGAGATCATTATGATATTTTATAAATAGATGATAAATGTTTCTTTACACAACATCGCAATATTCTTGCCACAGGACATTGTGGATGCCAGAAGTTTTCACTCAGTAAAGGTAACTGCAGTGTGAGAAAGGAAAATTTAGTGACTGATCTGATAGTCATGAAGAAAAAGTTTTTTAATGGCCTTTATTGGCCTGCAGATCATAGAAGTGTAGAATAATTCAGGTTGGAAAGAACCTCTAGGGCTTGACTATTTCGTCTGTCATAATGAAAAAACAAAATTGGGTAAACGCCATTGCACCATAAAGGGTAAATCAGTAAAGTTTAAACACTTCAGTTTTTGAAATAAATCCTCTAAAAGTTCAAGTTGTACAAAAAAATCCTGGAAGAAGTAAAAATATTCCACAATCTGCATGTAGTTCTCCTATCATATTCTGAATAATCCATTCCAACACTGCAGTTACAGCATGGTATCTTTAAGTTCAGAAAGGGGTGCAAAGTAACAATCACCACTGATTTTTGTTGGGTAACTCTCAAAATCAAGACATTTGTGTCATGCTACTCGATTCTGTAAATCCTTTTATGTGGGGATCTAGTGTGAGGGTACTGAGGTACAGTTCTGAAATGCAAATGGGAAGCAGACAAGTTTTTGTATCCACCAGGTCCATTTGTGTGCCAGCCTGTGTGTTGCAGCCTGTGGTCAGTAGCTGACAGGGCTCTGCAGAACATCACCAAGAAAATCCACATCATATCACTGCTAGAAATAAATTAGCGGGGGGAGGAAACAGGCTGGAAAGAGTAGGTGATTGTTGTTTAGTTTAGACAAGAGCAGCTGCAAAATTTTATGGAAGTCATCAGAGTAGGTAAACTCAGCTCTCTGTTCTAGTGCTCAGATCTGTGAAGTTTAAACATGGAAGTAGGTGGTTGTCTTAAAGGGACTGGTCATGACCTTACAATTACACACATGCTTATATAGCCTGCTGATGGAAGGACTAATTCTGCCTTTTGCTTGCCGATAACTGCTCTGATTTATATGACAGAAAAAAGTTATGAATCTAAGTTGAACATCTGGTAATGCCGAACTTCTCTGTCAAGCAATATACACCTCTGACATAGCAGAAAAAAAGTGTTTAGAGTCTGGGCAGATGGAATTAGAGAAAAGAACGCAAAAAGCATCTGCTTATAGTTTGAGTGTTCATTCCTAGGCATGTTGGAGACTTCTGACAGTTTCAGGAAACTACTTCTTCACTGGTGGCTTCATATGCCTTTACCATTGCTTGTGGGTGGAGTTTCCCCATCTGCACAGCAGATGAGGATTTTGAACAAGCAGTTCTTAACTGAGCAGTTCACAGTTCTTAACTGAGCTGAAAAATATCTATTTTAGGTACAAAAACTTTTCAAGATCATAGTGAAATAAGATAGATATTTCAGTTTGGTTCTGTGGAGTTTATTTATAGATGGGGACAAGATCTGAGAGAAATAAGTTGTGGATACTTTTCAAAAGAAAAATCTAGCTAAATAATCTGAGTTTCTTCATGAGTACTTTTCAGTGGAGTTCCTCTCATTGACATGTAAATACTACAAGGAAAGTAAATGTTTTTAAAAGTATGTCTTGAGAATGTTCTTGAGGTTAGTAGGAAATAATTTTAAATACTGTAAATACTGCACATAGGAAACACCATCCATCCATTCTCTTCTGTAAAACTACACAGCAAACTGGTTCTTTCTTTCTCAGAAGTTTTGTAATATTACATGTGGTCTCTCTCCCAGCGGCTTCCAAAGCAATTCTATTTCTACATAACGAAATTGCTTTTTACGTTATGAAATCTTTGCGTCAATACATTTCTGAACATCTTCCCCAAAGTATGGCGACCAGCTTAAGCACTTAATAAATCATAGGCAGTAATGGTCCCCTAGTGTGGCTGTTTGCTAAGAAGCAGTAGATCTGGCAATGGGAATTCAGTCATTGTGTAACAGAGACAATTTCAGGAAAGAAGATGAAACAAAATTAGAATATGTGTCATTTAGTGATACTGAAGTATGTATCTCATCCTGTGGAAGAACTTTCAAAACATTAGAAAATTATTCTCATGTAGTTAGAGCAGAGTGAAATGTGAAGTATTACTGTGTTTTTGAGCGCAGTACTTACAAAATAATTTGTAGATGGAAAAAAAATCCTGTTATCCTTGCTTATTTTACTAGCAAGAAAAGTCAATTTGGGAAGAAATAGCAGCAGTGAGTTGCACAGCTAAACGTCCCATGGAAACAAGGATATTTTCCAAATGGTCTTCAAATGACCCCAGTTTTCATGAATGTAATTTGAATTTTACAATATTGGAGAGCTATCGTTAGTTACATGACTGTTTGTTGAGGACTGACGCACCACCTCATGATCATTTTGAACATGATACAGCTGAAAATCAATACTTTTTTCATCAGACTGATTATGTATTTTGACACTCTAGTATCATCTCCCTCATTTCAGAATTAGGAAAGACGGTGAAGGTATTTTTCTTAGGGTGAAAAGCTGGCAATAAATTTGTGGCAGATTTTTCAATATTATGAATATATTGACTGAAAATATACCATAGTTGCCAATAGGATTATTGCCATATACATTTGATACGCTTAAAATTTCTTTGCATTGAGTAACCAGTTTTTTTACTTGGGCTACTTGTACTACTGCATTTTAAAGAAAAGCAAAAAAATATTAATGACCAACGTTGAAGCAAAAATGACAATTTTTTCTGCAAGTTGGTGTATTTTCTATGTTCACTGATCCTTGATTTCATTGGAAGAAATCTGCATTAAACAATACCCTTTTGGGTGAAATGATTGCTACAGTCAAATTTCTACCTTTTTCCCATTTTTTCATAACTCATGAAAATGAGTATGTTGGTTTTTTCTTTCAGCAAATAAGTTAATTACCTGCAAATGTGGATCAATTGTATTGTAACAGTTACAAAATGACCTGTTTTTGTCATTTGGCTGAGCTATTCAGAAAGGAAAGAAAATATGTAAATTAGGTAACTTCCCAAAATAATTAAATGTTCGCATTTTGCAATGTCTTGTGGCATTTAAAATTAGCTCTTTATTCTCATTTAACCATCTCATAGATTTGGAGCAATCAACTCATCTGAAACTGTTATTTATGTTTAAGTTAGAGAGTAGTACGACCATGTTAAACAAAATAGAGAGTACTGCAGAACTCTGATTTAAAGGCTGGAATGTAAACAGCAGGGCTGGAGCTTGTAAGAAACATTTTGAACTTTGTTTAAAAGTTAGGTTTGGCCAGACAGGTGGTTTTCAGTGGTCAGCCACTGTGGTGTCTGGAGGCTGTAGTTCTGGGTGATGTAAATACGTGCTGGTTTTTCAGCAGACAGGAGTACCACAAGGCACAGAGTGGCAAAAATAAGCCTGTGAGCCAAGAAAGTTGTATCCTATTTCCCATGACCTCTGGTACCTATCTTCTCATGTTCCTCAGTATCCCTATTTGTAGAACAGAGATAAAATTTGTTGTGAAAGTCTCAGCTTGTTTATAAAATGTCACAATATCCTTGGATAGAAAGTGTTATGAAAATATAATCTCTTCTACTAAATACAACCTCACATTACCATGCTGTTCTGTGTTGTGTCTTAACATTTTAGCACAGCTAATTTTTATGCCAGTAATCCATGCTTACAAAAAATGAAGAAGTCAACTCCACAAGAACTTGTCATAAATTGTCATAAGGGTAGAAATTCATGCATCTCTAACAAACAGGCTTATACTTAAGTTTACTCCTTGCTTTGATTGGATGCCTTGGGATTCAGATCCTTATAGTGGATAAATTTTTATTTTTAAATTTCCAGCAATTAAAAGGAAAACAGGTTAGGAAAGCTTAGATAACCTACTGCTTACATTTATTTAGCAAAGAAACTCTTAATCATATATTCATTTTAAAATGTGACATGCAAATAGATACTACATTTATATACATTGATGCCTTTTGATCAAGACTGAATATATAAGGCAGGTAGGTATAGTAGCTTTAAATTGACCCTGAAATTAGCTCAGTTGGTTAAAACTTGGTGCTTGCAAAGCCGAGGTCATGGGTTCTACCCCCTGTAAGGGCCATTCATTCATAGTTGGACTCAGTGGTCCCTGTAAGTCCTTTCCAACTCAGAATATTCTGTGATTCTATGAAATTGCAGGAAGTTCAGACCCCCTCTTTTTTACCCAGGGATATGAAATTGGTAGGATTCTGTAAAATTTAAAATTTTTTAATTTTTAATTGAGTCAGCTTTTCATATTATATTGACAATAAAGTAACCCTTTCCTAGGTGACATTTTTAGGGTGATGACAGAGCAGAATATGAAGGTTATAAAAGGAGATTAAATAGCTTGTTGCTGATTCTGTTGAGCCTTTTGCTTGTAACTCTAAATGATGAAATGTGAGAAACTACAGATTTCTTCTAAATGTATTTCTTTCAGGCCATTTGATAGATTTCTATTTTTACGCAAGTTTTTAACAAAATGGTTCCTTTCATATAGCATATGTTTCCTATGTGAGCATGTGCTTGCTTTTTTTTGTTGTTTTTTTTTTTTTTTTTTTAAGCCAGCTTTGAATCAAAACTTACTTTTGATTTTAGAAAATTCGGAAATCAAATTTCACATTCTCTGTAAAATTATAGCCTATTTCTAAACGTGCTATGTAACCTAAAATCATCATATTTTTATCTCTGTTTTTCACATTCACATAAATGCTTTCTAAATTGAAACCAAGCACAAACCAAGTTTATGTCTTTCTATTTGAAAATCATCAGTTCAGATTCACAGTTTTAGTGTCACAACCTCTCCTTGTTCAAACTGATAAATATTGCGTGATATGAAGACAAGAAGGATGAAAATTTCACTTGCACTGAATGTCCTTGATTAGCAACTACAAGATATGGACGTTAGTTTTTTTATCTTGTTCCTGACATAATTTTTTGTATCTTACCTTCCTGTTATGAAATTCTTTTGGTTGGAGAATGTGCAGGGTATGATTGTCCCTGACCTCGAAGGGAATTCCTCTTTGAGGACTCATGAGACTTCAGCACTCTGAGGCCTTTGCAGCTGCCCTGTCCCAGCTGAATTGAACAGTTTTCTAGACAATCCAACTGTCTCATAGTAAATAAATAAATGCACGTCTCAGCAGAAAGTGGCAGGACAGTTAACTATTAATTAAGCAGTGGCAGTTACTCCTGTCTCAGGAAACATCAGGATGAGGCTTTGATCTTTTCAAGTTTTTCTTAGGAAATAGGACAAGTCACAGGAACTTTCATACATTTTTACTATTATGCTTCTCTGCTGACGGACTTGCTTTTTAACCATGTCTTTTATTTCTCTTTCTTTTGGTAACTGTTACTATGAAAAAATTTCACTAATGCCAGTAGTGAAGTACAGAATCAAGTACATAAGCAAAACTATAATAAAATGAATATACCAGACTGGTGGACGAGCCCTTGTCTGACTGACAACTGGCTTTTTAACCTCTCAGAGACATATTTCTATGGAGAATCTTTTTCAGAGATCACGGAGTGATAAGAAGGCTCTGTATAGTTATTGAGAGTTTTGTGCCAATGCAGAATCACAAGAGAAGAAAAGAATATCCTTTTAACCTTTAGCTCTACCTTTTAGCTACATGCAGTGGGATACAGCTCATGTGATGCACAGAGAAAACAAATTATTCCTTGTTGTTTCTTATGTTTACCCCAAACATACAGTCTTTTTCAAATTCAGTTTGACTATAAGGGTTAATAGCCAAATTTAGATAAAACCATTTGCTTGGAATAACTTTGGAATCTCTTAAAATTAGTATTATGGGGAACTTGGGTTTCTGGGAAGGTTTTATTTTAAGCTTCAGTGATGTGATATGGTATGCTGTGCAATTCTACAGCAAAAAAGCTGGCATTATTTGAAAAGTACAGTTTAGTAGTATTTTCAATTGTTCACAAATGAGGCTTTCTGATTTAACAGCTAAGACTTCTTTCCTTTGGAAAACTGTAAATATTACAATTATGGATTTGCACCAGAAGCAATTCAAGTGTTCTTAGAAGTGCAGGCTGCACAATTCTGTCTGGGACAGCCGTGTTCTGGTCTTTACTCTGCAGCTACCCCAGATGCTGTACTTTGTGGGGCCAGTGGTACTTCTGTGGTATTTCAGTGGATAAGAAGTATCAGAGGGCCACTGAGATTTTAAAAGAGCTGAAACAAGTGTCTCAGTTATTGCCAGGACATTTTTTTGCTCTGTCTTACTGGCTCATTATATGTTTTGATGGTTTCACAAAAAATAAAGCGAGTAGTCTAATTTTAGTGGAATAGGTTGTATAAAGCTAGAAGGATGTGTTTATTTATATTAACTTTTTAATGACCTTTTAGGAAAAAATGTCTATGCAGCAGTAGTCATGCTATAGGCCAGAACCAAGTCAAAGAACCGATAGTATCTGGATGCTCTCTAAAGCAGCATAAGATGATTGTATCTCATGTTTTACAGTGTTGAATGAAAAGAGGTAAAAGGACAGAACTGCCATCTTCTTTGATAAGAATCTCAAAACCAGAATAATGGCTCTATGTGAACATATAGAGCTACTACATAATTACTTGCATAGATATGACAGATGTTTTCCACAGCCTGAAGAGATTAGTTTTCTAGTTTGTCTTGATGAAGTGAAATTGTGTTAACAAATGGTGTTTTCTTTGAAAAAGAAAAAGATACAAAGACTTTATGTATAAGGATGTTGTGTGCAATGGCCCTGAATCCATTCATACCTGCATAATGGTATTTATACATTTCTAATGGTTTTCAGAACCTCTTAAATGGAAAGGTCATAATTGTTACTGATCATCCCTTTAAGGATGGCATTTGTATCATGATCATGGCAAATAGCAGAGAGACTGTTTAGGTGGCTGTAAAATTTGCATACAGAGACTGCCTAGGAAAGTTACTGTGATTGGTTTAATAAGCTCCTCTTACTGCCCTGTGGTTTAAAGTATCGTACCTTAATTATAGTCTGTAATTTTGCATAAATGAAACCGTAATTAATGAAGCTAAGATGCGTACCTCCTCTCAGACAGACTTTTTGAACTCCATGTGGTCCTAGTTAGAGTGGGAATTCAGATGCAGATTCATCAAGTCCAGTCAGAATTCTAGTATTTAGCTATTTAAATGATAATTCAGTTGTTTTTTGTCAAGTGCTTATTCTTTCTCTCCAACTGTAAATATTAGCTTGACATAAAAATATATGCCTTGAATGTCCAGTATCCATCTTACTTGTAAAATTTGAACTCTCTAACAAGATTCTTGTTTTGTAGGTTAAATGCTTTAGACCTCACATAGAACTGTAGAGCCTAAGAATTGTGATTGATTTTTTCATTCATTGGGTTTTTTTTGTATAGGGTATATTGATAAAATATCTTTTAAGATACTATAATTTTATCTAGCTTTTTTATTAGATAATTTCTGAAAATTGTCTATAAGATAATCATCAGATTTAAACAAGTTTGTCCTTTAGTTCCTTTTCTGTCTTCACATAAAAATATTTGGATATAATTTGAAGGGACTTTAAGGTCAAATGAGCTGATGCCATGAGAAAGACAGGTGAGAGACTGAATTCCAGCTTCCTTTGTGATCACCAGCAATGTCAGTCCTGTTTGCTGGGGGCAGGTACCATCTCACACAGCTGAATGAGAAAAAACATCTCAGCCAGTCTCTCCCCAGGGAACCACAGTGTGTGTCCTCCATTTGGAAGGATAAGGGAAGCAACTAGGAAGATTTAGTGCTGGGAGGCAGGAAGGGGGAGGAGGGAGATTCTTACACTGGAGCCCTCATATATTCCCTGGGTAACCTGATAGTCAGATCTAGTTACTAATAAATTAGATTAGGAGTATAGAGTCCAAGCTAGGACTACGGAACATAGTTGATCTCAAAGGAGAACAATAAAAACATTACCATACACTGTACCTGCGGGCTTTGGTTCCCGTTTATGGTATGGCCAGTACATAATTTGCCCAGCAGTGAAGGCAGATTTAATCTGTGCTCCTTTAATATCATTCGGGTGGTGTAAAAAAATGTGGTGTTAAGAATGTCTCTTGCTTTCCTATGAATGTTGCATCATGCTTGACTGAGAAGTGAGGTAAAATCTGTAAAATCATTTACAGTAGTAAATGATGAGGCCTCCTTTGCTAAACTAGGTTATAATCAGTCACAAAAGGTGAAAGATCATACAAAACAGGAGATAGCTGTGCTCCTGATGTCTCAAAGACTGCAGTATATGTGTGCTCTCTCTCTCTCTCTGGCTTTCTCTCTTTTTTCTGTTCTCCTCACAACACATGTACGAGACCAGGCTTTTTATGTCATACTGCAGCAGTAGCACCATCCCACACACTCTCTGTCTCTGAAGAAATGTAACCCTTCTCCCGTTTATCTTCAAGTAGATTTCAGTCATTTCTGAACTGAATATCTTCTGTCTGAAGGAGACTGTGTCTACTTTACCTGTAAAGGATTGACAGCCTAGGCTGGCATCAATCGCTCAAATACAAGTATCTAGTGCCATTTGAGACACCTAAGGGTGCCTGAGACATCCACCCAGGGCTGGCAGATATGACACAGGACCATCAGGACACCTGTGCTCTCCTGGAGCAGCAGCTGGCGATCAGGTGAGACATTCCAGGGCATCTCCAACAGCACAGGATGCCTGTCTTAGATAACTGATTTGAGCCTCCTGTTTCTGGGCATGATGTATGTTTAATATATACGGTGAGTGATCAGAAACTAAGCTCCTGGTTTTGTTTTTGTTTTGTTCTGAGGCCAAGTTGTACAAATCTGTAATTACATCATCTTCCTCTGGATGCTAATGGAACTGCTTGTACACATAATTGCTTACTGTTGTGGGTAAAGTGTACATAACTGAGCTCTCCAGTCTCCGGTTCTGGTTATGCGGCTGCTGTTCTTGACAGGGACTTTAATAAATGGCAGGCCATTCAGAATTTGTCTTGTTCACAGTACTAAAGAAGCAAAGCCTCACACAACTCTTAGAGCTGATAACTAAAAATGAGGATGTATATTTTTACACAGAAGGCGTTGCATTTTGGGGATTGTAAAATCTTCTGTCAATTCTGGCAGCATATAATTTGTGAAAGAAGCAAAGGACTAGAATATGTAGCATTTTTTTTCTGAGACCAGATTTATGTTTTGTGTGCCAGAACCACATTAAGCAAATCCTCTTCTTCCTTCTAAAGGAGCTAGCCAGTTTGTAGCTATCATGAATTTTCTTTTTTCAGGGATAAACATTACTTTGAAAACTTTTCCATGCACCTGGGTAGTGACCAAAGACAACAAATAACGGAACAGGAAACCATAATTCAATTCTTTACTGTATAGAAAGCTTCACAGATGACCTAAGCAGCTTTTTTAAGAGGTCTATTTGTTTTTTTGGCTCTTGGAAATGGAAAATCTGTCTCTTTTGTTGTATTCTGTGTACATTTAATCAGCTTGTAATCCTCTCCATAGTTCTGTGCCTATATTGCTTTTCCTTCTATTTCAGAGAACAAGACAGAAAGACAAGCATAAAGCATTTCCAATGAGATGACTTTGAAACATACAAATGTTGCAGTTTGAAGTGTTTGCATGGCTTTAAATGCTGAGGGTTTAGAGCAAAATCAATATAAGAGGGACCTTTCTGTTATCACTTAAGCATTTCCTTGCTTGAGATGGGCAATGGTAGCAGTTGTGGTACATGATAGCTTTATTATGAATGCTGTTCTTTTTTCCCCCCCGTATCTATGGTTGTTTACCCATTTTGTTAACACTTTTTCAAGTCTTGTTTAAGGTTTTCTTTTAACATAATATCAGAGCTGAAACATATGCCAGACTTCCAACCTGAAGATAGACTGGATTGCTCTATAGGTTGGCTCCTTCCCTTTGACCTCATTTGAGAAAGCACACAGGCAGCAAAGCGACTTCTGGCTCTGTTGGGTCAGTGGGAGGAAGCCAATTCCTCCAGTACACCAGCTATATGCAATTCCTTGGAAGCGTGTCCTGCACAGTAATACGTAGAAATACATCTCAAACAAAAGGCATGAAAATAAAATTATTCATTTTCAGTGGCAGTAGTTTTCTTCATGTTTTTCTCTTTTGGTTGAAGAGGTCCCAGACATTTTCAGCCTTGTGAGCTCTCCAGCTGGTAGCAATGGCCAGCTGTATCGATAGACAGATTGAAGTACAGGGAACCTTTTGAGGTGTGATTCTTCAAGCAGTTTAACACAGTGTTTCTTTCTGACATTTATAGATATTTTTAGTTGATGTGTGCCTCCTGAAAGACAAAGAACTTAAGCTGAAATTTTCTATCATTCTGTCAGAAAATGACTGAACAAAACAATAACAAAAATCTACGTTCTGCCTTCACGAAACTTTAGATCTTCTATCTGTTAGATACAATATGCTCCAGTTCTCCAGAAGCTTTATCTTTTTTTAATCCACCCAGTAATCCAATCTAGAAAATTTGACTTCTAAACCTACATTGTTAGTATGGAAACAATACTTGCTAAATATAATATTTAATATTTATTGTATTTCTGGGAAAGTGGTATAAAATGCAGAAATCCAAATCTATTGCAGTGTGCAAATCTTTAGATCAGGTGCTTTTGTACAAGGCAAAAGTCTCCTGGACAAGACTGTTCTGAGATGGAAATTTTCTATCTGGTCTAGCTGGCTCCATAGAGTCAACTGGACCACTAGATTAAATTTTGAATCTATTGATAGAAGTGGGTAATTATTATTTTCTCTTGAAAGTGGAGCTAGCTTAGGTATTATAGTTATAATACATGTATTGATGTGCAAATAGCTCTTACTTGGTGGTCTGAGCTTAAAAAATATGGAATTTGTCACCCTTTGTTGGAGCTGAAGACGTGTTCACAGTGACTTAAAATAATGTTGATCACAATTTATTGATTAGAACATAATTGGGCACTTAATAGGTTCATTTTGAATGAGAATTTTTACATATATGATTTTTGTTCCTCCTTCTCTGTCAGTGCTTTACTACCTGCTCCTTTCTGAAAAAAGGAGTTAATTGCCTTAACGCACACAAAGAAACCACAGAATCACGAATTAAAATGCTTATTTTCATAGCTGGGTATTCTGCTTCTTATTCCATTCTGGTTTCCTACTCTGAGAGTCAATGAGTGAAGCAGATTCAAAAATCAGTAAGACTAGGAACGAGGACCAGAGTGTGGTTTATTGTCGGGCTGCTGAGAGTTCCCCTGATAAAACAGACATTCAGGAATTGGCTGATCTATAGTTACGTCAGCTAAGCAGAGGTCTAGTGTACTTGCTGATGTAGAGCAACAGAACAGTTCTTATCAGATGATCCTTATCAGATGATGCATGTGAGAATCAACTGCTGAAAACGTGAAGCTGTTCTGTCATGTACCACTCTGTACATTCAGCAAAAATAATGTGACTGCATAATGCTTCCACTGTTCTGTGCTCTACTGATAAGAGGTTTTTGGCAAAGTACAGCCTTGCTTTTCATAAGAAAATGGCCATTATTCAAACCCAAAAGGTTTTCTGATACTGTACAATTTCCAGTGAAATTTTGCTCGAGAAAAACATCTACACTTATAGCCTACTTAATAAAATCTACATTATTTGGAAATAGCTTTTTTGTTTTCTTCTTGGAATATACTGAAAGGTCTGCAAAGTTTTTGTGCCTTTTTTCTGTATGAAGTTATATGGATGCCTATGGCATTAATTGTAAACATAAATGGAAAATATTGATATTATGTCAAATCTGAATATGGAATAGAACATGTGACTTTAGGAGAACCTCTGCAACATAACTACAAAATCAGACATTCTTATTTTAAATTTTAGAAGGATTGCTAAATCCTTCTAAATCCTATAGAACAGTCCAGTTCTATAGGAGGATGCTGTAAATGAGCTTAGAGATCACGTAATTCTACTGTCTAATCAAACAGTAGGGGGTCTGCTGGGACTTTTTTCTTTTTTATTAATAGACAGAATGCAATGCCATTAATGCATTTTACAGCAGGGTTTATTTCTTTAATTATTGTGAGCAGCTAGTTAAATGCAATGACAGGTCTAATAAATAAAGAATCTGTAAGCATCATGAACAGGATTATCATGACATATTTATCTTAGGTTCTTTTTAAAATTCAAAATCTCTAAAAGGTCTGAAAAACCTCCTAGCTGACTTTTATGGAGTTCCTATAATACTATTTATATAAGAAAAGTTTCCATGTTCATTCACTGATGTAGGTCTGCAAAATACTGTTTAAAGATTTTTCTGTTTAGTAAGATTTATGAGACAATATGTTTTGGAAAAGTGCCACACTTCTACAAATGTGGGATTGGGAAGTGCTGACAAGATTCAGGAAGGCAACTCAAAACCAACCTTATTTATCACAAGAAAACATTGGAGAAAATCTGAAGAAAAAGTAATTATAATTTTCAAAGCACATCTAGGCCTAGCATGTGTTAAATTTACAGTGTTAGTAAATTACTGCTAGTAGAAATCTGCTGGAGTTAAATGAAGCCTGCATAAAAAGATTGCAAAATCAAATAATTATTCTGTTAGAAGCTATGTGTGTTTTCCTCTTAGAATACTTCATGTCATTTCAAAATCATTTTAGTACGTACCAGATTTATAATTTGGAGCATGGGAGAGGCTACCAAACATTTCAACAGAAAACAACTATCCTTATCAAGCTGATTCTTGGTACGTAACAAGATGAAAGGATGAGGGAAGGAAAGGTTCTTCCCAATTAAGTTTAGGGCTAAGTCACAGGTTCCAGGATATTTAGCTATGGATATAGTAAGGGACAGCTTGGCAGTTGGGTTGTTTGAGAAATACTTGTATAATGGATCCTTCTTCTATGCGTGGGAGAGCTGTTGTGTCTTGCGAGTCCCAGAGTCCTACCTTGCTGACACCCGTTGCTTGGCTCGGCTGCCTTAGAGTTTTTCAGGACTAAAATATTTCTGAAGAGCATTGCAAATGAATTAAATGCATTTAAAGCATGAATTGTGCATCATTGGTGACAGCAGTAAAATATCCTTCATGAACTGTTAATCCATGCATTTTTATTATATGAATGAGGTATTCATGTACTTCTAAATTACTCTGTCTTCATAACTGAAGTTGTTCAATGGCTTTGTAATGAAACTTTAAATATATGGTGAACTAAAAAAAAAAAAAAAATCAGTGCAGGTACTCTTCACTTAGAAAACACCGATTTTGTTTTTCATGACATTATATCAAGAGATTGGAAAACACGTGTGCTCTTTAAACTAATGTAACTCCTCTGTGTTCTGTGAGATTCATGCCATCTAAAATTCTAACCTGTGATGACTAACACTATTACTGACATCAGCATTATATTGTAGAGTGATTTGGATTAGGAAACAGTTGCCTTCAGTCTTACAGTACAAAGGGAGATTCATCTTTACTTGTTGTGCATCAATTAAATATTGAAAATGAATACCTGCATCATCATTAGAATAGGACTCCCAAGACAAATCTGTAGGAAGATGCCCAGCCTAGTGACTTGACTGCTATATATTTGCAAGTGTGTTTCTTTCCTAGTGTTGTAGGTAAATGTTGTGAAAGTTTGATCAAATGGTACATCTAAACTTAAACTGAAGCTATGCATTAATAAAATGCTTCACTATGGGAGTTGTACAGCAATGGGTAGTATATTTTGTAGATGACAGGCAAGGTGAGGGAGAGTACCACCTCTTAATGATGGTACTCCTCAGTTTACCTTTTTGGCATGCCTGTTTGAGTGCAGGGAGTTGAATGGCAGGACAAAAAACCCTCAACCAAACATCAAGAAGTAAAACTAGAAAGGACCAGGCTCAGTTTAGAGCAAAAGTGTCAAGAGAACTAAGTGAAGGAAGCCTGTAGGGGCAGAGTTTGTATTTCATATGCCTGGCCCTAAGACTAGAGGGAATGCTAAAGAGGTTAAGGAGCACAACTAGAACAGGAAAGTGGATTGTGGGCATCCAAGAGCTATTACAGAAACAGGTGGAGAGAGCACAGAAGTGTCTATGCCGGGTCAGAGCTGGATGCAGCTGGGAATGAATGGAAAGGTGAATGGCAAAGCAGATGAAAAGGTATAGGTTTTGTTGCTGTAATCTTTGCACTTGTATTTGTGTATCCTTGAGAAAAATGAAACACTGAGTACTGGTGTTTAAAAAAATTTGCATCTCTTAACTCAGCAGCTTTCATAGGCTTCTGAAGAAAAGGGACTGTAGGAGCACAATGCAGCTAGAATTGTGAGGTTAATGTACTTAATGGAAAAGAATCACAGCCTGGATTTTCAACTTTAAAATGTTAGGACAGTCTGGTTTGTAATACTAGGAGGTAAGTCACTGGGGTAAAAGCTAGAAATCCTCCTCTCAAAGGAATTATTCCCCCGATTAAATTGTATGTTGTCAGATTTGGGGGGCTCATATCAAGTATAATCAAATATGTATCTGCATGTCAAGCTATTCTGCCTCAGAATGGAATTAATTAATTCCTCCTACTGCAAAAATAATTTCAATCCATGTCAAACAACTAGATAGTATAAATGAAGTTGTGAAAGTTTAGTAAATTTTAATGTCATTTCTGTAATCATGTTTGTGGTGGAAGTGCCACGATCTCTGTTTCAATAGATCAGAATCTAGCAGAATACCTGTGGTTGAGTAAGTAACTCCAACTTTATTAACATAAAATAATTAGATCTTATTTTGATTAATCCTCTTTGAGAGTTATTGTTGTCATTTTGTGAGATAATTTTGGTAAAGTTTATTTCTTTGTTCTGTAAGAATGTCTTACTCTGCTGTTTTGTGTTCATTTAATGGTCCTCCCATTTGAACTTTAGTAACGGTATTCCAGAAAAGAGTCTG
This sequence comes from Pseudotriccus pelzelni, assembly GCA_035584735.1. Classification (NCBI taxonomy): domain Eukaryota; kingdom Metazoa; phylum Chordata; class Aves; order Passeriformes; family Tyrannidae; genus Pseudotriccus; species Pseudotriccus pelzelni. The sequence continues at coordinate 24,693,611 of JAWMRA010000164.1, read as the reverse complement.
AGATTAACTATTCTGGATTAAAATTTGAACTAAATACAGGTGATGTAATCATCACAATAATAATCATAGTGAATGAAAAGCCTAACCAAGTATTTAAATACTAGTGCATTTTGAAAAGAAGAGTAGAAAACAGGTATTTTATGCCAAAGCATACTTTAAATTACTGCCTGGATTAACTTCCCATTAAATCCGATTCACCATAATACAAATGTCTTGCTTTAATACCTGATCTGGGATCTACAGGAGGAGAGTTATTATGCTGCTTTTTACTTACATTTTTTCTTCATTTAAAATACACTAATGTGTATCCACCAGTAGAAAATTAGCAGGTTTTTAAGAGATATTCTGATCTATGCAAAGTTTGAAATTTACTGCCTGACAAATGTGATTCTAAGATAATAACAACTGAAGATTGATTATACAAACGACTTGAACTGCTTTGTTCTCCAAACAGTTATCCCATGGATCTTTTTTTTTTTCCTTCAGGTACACATGTGCCTGCTTTTTTTTATTGTTAGCTTTTACCACATATCTCACTTTAATTGAATTTACTGAGCCTTGAGCAAGTTTCTTAATAAAAATATGAAGTACTAGTGTAGTTAGTGTATTAAATGTTAGTGTTTCTGCTCTGTCTTGTTCACATTTCATTCATGTTTCTTGGCTTTTTATTTTAGAGGACTTTTATCTGACTTTCTTGCAAATTGTCAGTTAATCAATCAGGCATCTCATCACAGGTTTTCTAAAAAGGGAGGAAATCCAAATTTTAACAACTTTTGCATTTGCCTTATATGTTAAAAAGCTGGATTTAGATCTCTTTGTTGCTTGGTCTTATCCCCCAGCATCATGAGGAGTGTGCCTTTTCTACTTCAATGTGTATATAGTTTATTTACTGATGGGATTACTTTTAATCACTTTAGCACTATAAAGTTTTTAATAAGCTGGACCAAAGTTTTCAGCTGTTTTGAGCTACCTTTCATTTGCATATTTTGCAATTGCTTTTCTTTTCTGCTTGTGGGGTTTTTTTTGTTGGTTTTTTTTGGGTTTTTTTTAAGGTGTATCCTCTCAGTGGTAAGAAATGTGCCTCGTTTTTTTTTCTTTCTTTCTTTGTATTACTTCACAAAATGGAAATCTCTGGATAATGTTCACGCTGAGATCTCTCAAATGTCTTTCTGAATTATGTACTTGAACCTTTAAATAAATTTAAAAATCATATAGCGTCTACAAGTGCCTTGAACGTTGCTTACAATTGAACTTCTAGTCATCAATACACATGAAATATGGCATAAAGAAAACCTCAAACCCCACAGAAATAATGAGCTGGGATATATATAAAATGGCTTAGAAGGCTCACTTCCTAGTATGGTCAAATGGAGTGTTATTGAACACTGCAGAGCAGATAGCCAGCCAGGGTCCTGACGCTGCTGTTCAAGCCATATAAGCACATAGTTTTCAGCAGTTGCTGTCATTTGCTGACCTAGGAAAGGTATTGGCTGCCCAAAAAAGTGATATTCATCTGATTCATTGTCACTTGCACATTATCTTTCCAGAGCGAAATTGCGCTCCAATATGACTATTCTCAATCTGTAATGGCAATAAAATCTTAGAGCTCTCTTATGAAAATGATCACAATCAAAAAGTCTGTAAACACTCTCGTTTAACCCCAAGTGCATCTTTTTGAGGTTTACTTGATTAAGGCATACATGCAAAACCACATTCACCAGAACCAAACTGTTAATTAGCACTGCACTTAGTTTTCCTTTCTCCATTATCCGTTCAAGAATATCCTGCATTGCATATTCAAGACATCATGTTGATAACTGCAGGTGAAAGCAATATATTGGTAGGAGACTACTGAAAAAGACACTTTCTCATTTGCATTAATTTTAGGAAATTTAACTGCTGCATACTCTGCTCTAGTGTTTCTCTGTGGTCTTTATGCAGGTAAGCACTCCCTTGTGATCACTCAGGGACTGTTCGCTACTGTAGTAAAGCTGCCTTGTTTTCTGTGGGCAAACTGCCGGCTTCCTTCTCAGAGCAATGTTACTTCAAATTAAAGTGAATAACTTGATTTCAAAACTGAGAATTCCAACAAAAAATACGCTGCAGTAAAGGATACGAAAAGCAATGGAAAACAAAACAATGTGTTGTTTGAGAACGACAAGCAAATCATAGTATGTAGTTACACTTACTAAGAAACTGGTTTACTGCCTGTTTTGTTTTTTTATACACACAGGGTTCTTCCTCAGTAAGTGTGTCAACAAACATTATCTTGTGATGCTGAATCAAGAACATACTAGTTTTCTATTTTGAAAAGAAAATGTAGCCAGGTTCTTGAAAGGAATGTCAGGGCTTTGCAGAGAAACTGAAGACTAGTGATTCATTCAATAGACTTATGAAAAACGAAGCAAAATTTGGCAGTTATGTTAATCGTGACCATAAGAGAGCTGAACTTTTGAGGTTGGATTTCACATCCCCGCAGAAGTACATTTAGAAATGTTGTACTGTCATCACTTTGAAGTCAGATTTTAATTTCTGAGTCCTAGAAAGGGACAAACATTAAGGACAGAATTTTATGAATTTTATTTTATTGACACTGGGTTTGAAGTTTTCTTATAAACAAATGCTTTCTAGAAGCCCAGTAATTTCTCAGCTAAAAGCTCTATCTTCTATTGTTTATATAACAAACAGAACGTTTCAAAGCATTTTCACAAGTAATTAAATATAACCCAATGAATTTAGTTATGTGATTAATTTTGAGATCAGTGTGGACCCTTTTTAGAAAGTAATGGGACAGTGCATTATTTAGCAACTAAGAAAGATGGTCGTTGTGTTGGACAGAAATTCTGAGAATTATTTTTAGTGGTTTTTTTTTTCCCCCAAAAGTGTATGAGAGGCGCTTTATAAGGCACAATCCATGCACTTTGCCTTAGGATAGGATGCTAGGTCTGATGCTCCAGTTAGCAGCACCACTTGTACAATAGTGTTGGTCCTTAGTACTGAGTGAAAACTAACTAAAGAACATTCTTTCTAAAAGAAAATTTGCAGCCTTGTAGGAGAAACTCTTACGTTTAGGGTGAGTTACGGTAAAGAAAACTGCAGCAACTAAGGAATGGCCTCTAATCCAGTTTACCTTCCCAGACCTACAAAGCCTGAACCCTGTATATTGATGTGCCAGGCACTTTGCAGGCTGAGGACAATGGCAGCTTCATACCAGTATTGACTACAAATGATTTACAGTTCCTGTCACAAGTGTTGCCAGAACACCAATATGCATATACACCGTATGTGCTAGATAATGGATTTAACGTGATATTGTTCAAGAATTTTTTTTTTGCAAATATTCTTCCTGAAGAGCTCCGGGAACCTTTCTTCTGTTTACTTCTACTAATCCTGAAGTATTCAAAGATGGAGCTATTCAAGAAGAGTGATTTTCAGTTTCTTATCTTACCTTAACTCAAATTTAGTTTCCCATGTAGACAAATCCAAGATCAAGGTCTCATGTGTCAGTAAGAATAGCCATGTTACATTTCATCCTATTTATGACTATTCTTAAAGAATATAAGGGAAAAGTTCACCCACTTTATTCTTTCTTCTTTTAAACATTTCTGTTCTACTTCTTATTACCAAGACCTACTTTGAAGTACTTTATTTGGCAATTCTTCAGCAGAACATTTATTTTTAACAATTCCAAATGTCAGAAGTTAGTTTCACACATAGAGTGCTGAATTCTAGCATCTCCTAATTTATTTTTTTTTTACATTTTAATTGCAGTATTGCAGTTTTAAATAAAAACCCTATTCATGTTTTTACAATGTCATATACATTACATGTACTATATCCCTCAGAACCACTGAGATGGTAGTGATTTTACAGGAAAATTGTACTGTAATTACTACAGCTGTTGTGCTAAAGCATTTATGTCTCGCTGTCTTTTGAATGAGAACTTCTTTTAATTAAAATAGATTTGTAGAAGATGTTAATTATTCAGTAAAAGTACATCTGAATTAAGGTGATGGTATTTTTTCTACAATGTTTTAGGCAGACTAATATAACTTAAATTATTTTAATATTTTATGCAATAGTCTGTCATAGTTCATAATGCAAATATTTGGGATTTTTACATTTCATGGTTTTGTTCCAAAAATACAAATCTGTACTTTGTTCCTCAGAACCCAGGATACACATTGGAAACAAAATTGAAGATAAAATGGCTCTGTCATCCCATCTGGGAGATGTGATTATATATTAAAAGTAAAATTTTAATGCTCTAGCTGTTCAAGAATTTAAGTTTAATTATAAGTAGAAAAAGTAGGACTTCTGAATCAAGTGATGAATTACAGCTTGGACCCAAGTACGGTTATCTTGGTTGTTATGTTGACCTGTTAGTCCAGCTGAACCAACTACCCTGGTTCATCTGATGACCCCTAATCTAGTTGTGTGTAAAGAGTCCAGCAGAACTAACATAAAGTGTCTTGAAGGTAAGTGAGATTGTTTTGACTGTGAGGGTTGAAGATGTATTGTTACCCATGCACATGTGCTATCAGATATGAGGCCGGGGGGGCAATAATTTCTTGAAAAAAGAAAAAAATCATTTGTAAATAAGTACAGAGGATCCAGACTACTTAGCAAATTACTCACAGATTCTACATCTTGATGTGTCAAAAAAAATCTGTTACTCTTAATTAAACTAATTTAACAGTTACCAGAAGTGTTAATTGTTAAGGCTTGGCCACATTTGTGTATGTTGAACTGTGGTATGGGGAAAAGAAATTCTGTCCTGGATCTAATTTCTACTTTGGGATAACAAAAATGTTAATGATATAGAGATTATATAGTATTTCCTGTAGTTTGATTCCACAGACAATTCACCGAGCAAACTGGTGTTATTTTAATATTCCCCTTTTTTTTGCTCATATATGACTTTTTCAAGTAGAGGAAAGGACACTCATGTTGTCATAGCTGATTCTTTGATCACTGGGCAATGATATTATTTTTAGTGTTGAACACTTACCAATCTTCTGTCCTTAACAACTGCAGAAATTGAACCAAGGAGGCTTTCAAAAGCAATGACAGCAACATGTTTTCTTAGTATTAGTCGAGAAAATATTTTCAGTACAAAGTTATCAGTTCTGGTTTTAAATCAAAGAACATCCGTTGACTTTTTTATGATAGCTTGTTCTTAATGTTTCTAAAAGGACTTTGTACCTCTTTATGTGCTGTTTTCAAAGGATGAGTATCAACATTTGTCAACCCACATTTTCTGGTCCCAAGGACTGAAGGGAATAATCTGCCTTTTAGGAGCTTCTTTGATCACAGTGCTCAAAGCTCCTGTTTGCAGGAAAAATAAAGTTTTTAAAGGAACTATGGAAAATAAGAGCTTAAGTGCCTTTTCTGTGTGCTTATCATGTTAGCTCCAACAAGTTACACATACTGAGGGTCTGCCATCTTCTTCAAGCATGCTTTTCGATAGCGTGATTTATGAATTTGCATTTGATTTCCCAGCTTGTTGTTGATAATGGATTCAGCTAGTTTATGATGAAGACTTTGAGACATCTTGAAGTATTTGGCAAATTGAAGATGAAATAGCTTTAGCTAGAACTCTAAATAATGTATATAGAAGTCATGGGAATCTTTCAGATTAAATGCCAATCTTCAGACAAAAATAAATATTCAGCAAAAGCCATTAGAAGAATAATTTTCAATTTACAAATCAGCCCTATAGATTTTTATTATTTGTCTCTACTTTCATGGATTGATTGTGAAATGGGAATGTCAGATAATGGAAATGGACATCGAGGCAATCGAAACAGTCATAGAGTTTAGGATAAAAAAAGACTAGTTGATTACTTGTTAGATCTAACAGAAAATGGATAAAACATCTGAATGTATGTACATAGTAAGTAATTTGAAGTTTGAAAATTTTTTTCAATAAGCTTCAACCTGGAAAGAAACTGAACAGGGCATCCAAATTAGTGTTGACGGTGGTTCTTTAGCAGAAGTGAGGGAGCAGTTTGAAAGACATTCAAAGCTTGGCTGAGATGGGTTTCTTTCTGTAGCTGGGTGAAGAAAGGAAGGTGAGAGAAATTCACGTGTGAGAAGTCATGATGATGGCATATATTAAATCTAATAATGAAAATTACTTTCAGGGAAGGATGAATAACTTAGGGAGGCAAGAGGAACAGCAGGGAAGGGCGGCAGCAGCAGCAGGATCCCAGATGAACCTCCTTCTCTGGGCTGTCTCTCTAGAGCAGCAGGTGGAAAGGATGCAAGATGGTGAAAAGTTACAAGCCAGCAAATAGAAGACCTTTAGTATGAATGAGGTTAAGGCTTCTCAGGCACTTGCAATTTGTTTGATTAGGTTAGTTGAGAATTATGCAAAAATTCAAAATTGCTCTGGAGAGCTTGGATGGATTTATGTTTTCATGTGGAAATTGTGTAAAACTCCATGGCATTTTGTGATTTCAGCTAGGTGCTAAAGAAAACCTAGGAATTTTGACTAAATTTTTTATACACACTGTTACTAAATGAGACATGAAGGATAATATTTATACTGTATTAGAGTGGTAAATAATAACTTTATAGGATGAGTAAGGTAAAATGAATTGAAGCCTATTAGAGAATGCCACCCTGAAGGAAAACCACTCCATCTTGCATAAAAATGATCAATATTTCAGCAACCAAGGCAATTCTATCACCATGAAAATGCAGAGTTTTATCATTAAGGAAATATAATTTCCAGTGTTATTATATATCTCACAACTTGTATTTTAATTCTTCAGTAGGAGATTGAAGTTTTGGTATATGAAAATGTTGGCTGAATTACGATCACATTCAATTTGAAGTTTTGGTATATGAAAATGTTGGCTGAATTACGATCACATTCAATATTTATTTTCTAATGACTGAATCATAATTGCAGATCAGCGTGTACCACTCATATGCTTAAAATAATCATGAAATCCATGTGATTCATGGAACCCTTAGCAGCCATAAGGCTTCCTGTGCATATGCTCAGACACAGCAATGACTGAAGCAATTTTATAAAACACATTTGTAGCACTGAAAACGTGATATATCTTGCACTTCTCAGTATCAGAATTTATTTGGAGCACCTCTAATTAGAAGAAATATTAGATAACTGCATTTTTTATGATTTCAGAGAAGTGAAACACACATCAGGATCTGAGTCAAGAGCTGTCAGTTCTAACCGTTACTCCCCACTGATGTTCTGGCCTCATCTTTCCTGGCAAAATGTCCCTGAATGAGCTTGTTTTTCCCTACTATAATATACAAAACCTTGGAGTAAAGGTTAGCCATTTTGAAGCCATGAGAGTTGGCCACTTCATATCTGCAGGTAGGAGCAGGGAAACAGGAGTAGCAACCCAAAAAGAACACTCCTGAATCTTTACTACCATATTATGCATATTTTTCAAGTATCTCTCGTCCTTTTGTATGATCAGGTCTAGTGTTTTATAGCCATGTTTTACAAGCATTACAACTGTGTCTGGAATTTTTCATCGTCAGCATTTTTCTTCCATCTTTCAGAAAACACAAAAATAATAAAAGATTTTTCGTAATCTGTACATTTAATTTTTTACTTCAAAAAGTGAGAGCATGGACTTTGTGCATGGTTGATTTTTATTACTACATTTTTTTTTATTTCTGATGTACATTGTTTTGAAGTATTTGTTGGAGAGAATGACAAAGATTTATTTTATACGTTCATGCTCTTAATAGAAAAGTGTAAAATACCAATGATACCAATTCACATTAAAAAAATAGATGTTGGGCAATTCAGGTAGGGAATTTTAGAATTCAAGTGAAATAGCGGTATGTTTAATTTGCTGGGACTTTACCAAGATGAGGTTTTTCTGTTCTCATTTTGGCTTTCTCCATGTTCAAATCACAGAAATAATAAATCACAGAATACTCTAAGTTGTAAGAGACCCACAGGCATCACTGAGTCCAGCTCTTAAGTGAATGGCCTATAGAGGGATTGAACCCACAACCTTGATGTTATTAGCACCAGGCTCTAACCAACTGAGCTAATACTTTCCTAAATCTCAGATATGTCGGTATGTAAAACAATTGGTGGAATTGTCCTGTCTCTTTGAGTGTTCATGTTTAAATGAGGTTGTAATGTCTGCCTTTGAAAGCTGAGGAACTGCTGGGTGAACAATGTTTTCTGCAGGTGAAAACTATTCAAAACTATGAAAAAAATCGCTAAAGGTAGCAAAACTGATTTCTGGTTTAAATTCTAAATAGTTTTAGAGGAAAATTCCCCTCTTCCCCAAAGTTCTGAAAAGCTAGTGGTGTTTAAATTAATTAATTATATTGTCAGAATATGGTTACTCTCCTCCTCTTTAATTTTAATTTCACATGACATATCATCCCATTTTTACCTTGTAATGTTCATTTAGAAGGTCAAATCGCTTTTATGATAATGTTTACAGTTATCCACTTAATTTTATTATTCAATATTAAATAGTCCAAACAGAACATGAAACAGAAAGTAATATTTTTTTCCTGCTCTTAAAATTTTTCACACATTGTCACGTTTGTCACAGCTAGGCTTTTCTCAACTACTTCATGGGAACATAATGATTAATGATTTACAACCTGGAGTGGATTTAACCAACACAGATAATTTTTTTTAACTGGCATGATGATCACTGAATATTAATAACTATTTCTTCTCACATTAGCATGTGTTTATTACTTTCAAAGAATTACCTGTGTGTTCCTTTCCCATCTTCAACAGTGACTTTGACTAATTTTGAAGTATAGTAGGAAGCAGGGTTAGTTTACAGCTTACTTTTTACAGTTTATTTCACTTCCCCTTTAATAGGATCTGTGGCAAAAGCCAATTTTTTTTTCGTGCAAAGTTTCCAAAACAGTCTTAAGTGAAGTCCAGATGTGTAAGTTAGAAAGCTGTATCTTTGCAGTGCTTGGTGGTGAGGAGACTGACGTGGCAAATAGACAGTTTTGGGAAAACAGATAAATGGTCTTTTTCTCAAGTTCAGAAGTAACTTCAGGGTGAATTTTCCTCTGCTTGTTCTTGAAGACTCTTAAGCTGAACCTTTGACTCTCATTTATAGCAGTGATAGCTAGTAGTTTATTTTCTCTTGGAAACAGAGGAGACAGTCTTTAAATTTAATCTGAAATTGAAATTGTCCAACTAGTCTGCCTCTCTTAAGATCTTAAGATCTCCCCTCTTAAGGAATCCTCTACCCTGCACCTTTCTTTGCTGTTACTTTAGCCTGTGTTTAGGACAATTATTTAGTATTTCCAAACATTTCTGTCATTGAACTTTGCTTGATTCCATAGAAATAACATTTTCTCATGAAGACATTGCAAAAAGTAATTTTTGATCCCTGATCCCTTTTTTGTTTTGTTTTTTGATAGTTACAGAAACTGTCATAGGAAGTTTTCTCAAATAACATAAAATCACCAAATCTATCCTCAGTTAATTTAGTACAATCCCAGAAAGTTACAGTAGATTTAGAAAAACTTTAATTCAAACTTGGGAGAATTTTAATGAGGAAATTTGAAACAGTTGTGTTGTAATTTTGATATTGTTGATCAAGGACATGCTACTTCATCTCCCAGTAAAAACCTCGTTACCTCTTATTTTCCTGTGTTGCTTGGTGGGCTTCAAAGCCTATTGGGCATTTGCATCATCTGCAAAGAGGGGAGGACTTGGGAAACACAGGTCCTGGTAACCTCACAGATGGCACTGTTAAACAGAGGCAGGAGCAGAGGCGTTTGCATTGCCTGTAAAAGCACGGACACCACAGCACTGTAAGTGGTGTTTACCCAAGATGACGGAAGATGGTTCTCCACCCACTCTTTTTATTAATTGCAGATGTCTCTTTCTCCCTTGAAAACTGGGGCTGCTACTTGTAAGGCGCTGTTTTCAGGTGTCCTGAGAGAAATAATCTTCCTTTTTACTACACAAATGTCTCTTTTCCGTGTTGTATCACATTAATACTGCATACAATTTTCTTTGCACCTTAAAGCAGTTCAAATAGCCAATTTTTCTCTTTCACAAAATAGCCCCTCCAGGTTTTTTTTGTTGCTATTATTTCTTAGTTGTTGTTTTTTCTTTTTGTCTATTATTTCTTAGTAGCACAGTTCACAGGCAGGCTAATACAATTAGTTCCAATTTTAAGTCGCATTTCAGGTTTTCTAATAGTATTTCTAATGTTTATTTTCAATTTATCACACAATTAAAAGAAAACAAGTAAATGAAGTTCTGCCCAATACAACTGGAGCAATAATTTTTTTAAATTACTTTTCCTCGTCCTTTTTACAAGTTTCTCTGTCCTGTGGAATGCTGGGGTATGCGTATTTTAACACTCATTGTTTTGTCTTATAAATTGACACGTTTATTCCTTGCTAAAGTATTAGTTTCATTACTGAAATGTCAGCTCCTAAACTCTGTAGCTATTTCATTTTAATGCCTGTAAGATCTTGCATATATTCAGACCATTTTATACTGTTATAATCTGCTTAATTTTGCTGTGTTGGTAGTTCATTTTTCTAACTTCTGATGTAGACCTCATTATTATCAATTGACAAGTGTCAGATCTGTGACACTCTGGAGGGGTTTTATTGCTGTGTGCAGCTTCTCAGTGGGAAATTGTACTGTAGATAGACACAGTACACAGAAAAGTTTGGTGGCACAAGTTGCCATAAAGGACATTCCAGCCATATATTGGGAAAATATCTGATGTGGATGATTCACCACTGAAACTGGTTGTCCAAAGCATTTTTGAAATCTCCATGCCTGCAGAGCTTGAGCAGAAATGCCTCTGAGTAATTTTGTATAACTTTGAAGTTATAGCTGTCTTTGAGGTTAGCCCTGTTTTGATCAAGAGCTTTTATCAGTTGGGGCCAAATTATCCCTTGGTTCTAGGGTGGATCTGCAGCGGGTCAGCTAAGGACTCTTGAGGACATCTCTACCAAGAGTGAATGCTTGAGGTGATAAGGTCACTGATGACACAGATTGCATCCTTTTGTGATTCTGTACCACCTTCAGAATCACTTTAACTTTGCTTGAGCAGCTTTTCCAGATCACCTGGTCTGTTACTGGGCTCTGCACTTCTAGAATATGAGCTATACCTACAGGGCATGTTACATCTGTTGACTGTCACCTCTGCAGTGAGCTGTTGCAAGGTTAGAGTGGCTTAAAGGCTCCCACGGGGCTCCTTCCCTCCTGCAAGCATAAAAGTAATTTCAGACATTTGCTATCTGGTCACTGCTCTGAGAAAACGTGGAACCACTGGAAATCATAGAATTTGAAGCTGTTTTGAGCTAATATTGTTCTACCAGAGCCTGGCCCCCTGCTGAAAAGTGTTCCAAAATCTGTATATTTGAAAATATATTTTCAAATGTGTTTGTGCTTCCACTTTGGCAAGTTTGATTCGGAGACATGCTCAGTCAAACACGGAGGGAACGGTGCAAGTGATAGAAACACCCCCTGGCTATTTGCAAGCAGTGGCAATGATGCTGCCAGACTGACGTGAGCAGCTTGGCACTGGTGCTCAGGAGGGGCTGTGTGTGTGTTTGTGTGCGTGACTGAGGAGCAGACCTCCCGGGAGAGTAACAGTGTGTGTGTTGGGAACTGAGGGGTGAGTGTCTATGAATAAGCTTCTTCTGTCTATAGGTACCTCTGAAGTGGAAGAAGTTACGTCCTGGAAGTGCCTCCCATGCATGTGGTTATTGCTGTGTAGGAGATGCGTTCCCAGAGTATTTCATCCACCCACTTCCTTTCTCTGATAAAATTTTTTAACGCTACGTTTTCCATTCCGAGCACCGTGTAAAATACTGAGTAAATAAGGTTGCTAAGAGCCTTGTTTGTTTCATGTTCTATGCTAATTTGAATTGAATTAAGGCTTTAGAGAACTGAGGAGGCTTGTCTTAAAACTCCATTTGCTAAATTTATCCTGACAGGCTTGAACATAATTGTGCTTAGGCCAACGAAATATGAAGAAAAACATGAAAGTGGTTTTATGACAGAACAGTACCTTCTAAATTTATATTTGTTTTGAATATCACTGCATTTTTGTAATTTATACATTTTAATTAGGTCCAATCAAATATTGGAATAAATAAAAATAATACATGGTGTGTGTATATATATATAAACATATTATGTAGCATATTGCAAATTTTCTGTATGCTTGTTCATAAATCACAAAGATGATCTTTGCTCAAAGCAGTCAGCTTAATGCTGACTCAATTTCAACACACTTTTTAACTAAGTGCTTGTTTAATATTTTTTTTCCTGCACATAGAAAAGGTTATTTAATGAAAGTTATGTTAAAATAATTATATATCCTTAATTACAGAAATCTTTAGCTTACGTGATACAGAACTGTAGATTGTTTCTACTGAGATACAGCACAGAAAGAAAGAAAATACCCATTTAGTCACAGCTCTGTACAGTTACTGATAAGGTTTTCAATTTCACTCCAGTGCTTTGACCACTTTGTACGGTTAAATTGAGAAGTGGCACAAGTGGCTTCTTGTCATCAGAAAATTTAGGAAACTCTGGCATTCCAGGAGTTTATCTGTACAAGTCTATTGCTGTGGAGTCACATGTTGATGCATTACAAAATCCCATTTGGGCGTATCCATGTTTGTACTGTAAAACAAAGTTCTCAAAACTAGAAGTAACGGCACACTTGGAAAAATCTGAATTTTTCTAGTGACATAGGCACTGCCTTTCCTCTGGTATAATGTTGAGTTTTTTGTAATCATAGAAACAATAGACCTCCACATCAGCTCACACTATTAAGAATACAAATTCTGCAGCAAAAACATACTGGAGGCCTAAAAGAAATTAATTTAAAGATATTTAAATTAAGCAAAATCAGTCTACAGTGACTATGAAAAAAATATAATTAACCACCTAAGCATGGAAAAATTATAGTAAGACACCACGCAAAGTTTTATTTTTTATTTTTAAAAAAAGGAGATTCAGGCATAGTAGTAACATCACAAATGAATAGGAAATTGCTCTGAGGGTGGTTAATTAGTCCTCTCTGACTTTCTGGAATGTATATGCCTTTTCTTAATAGATCTGACAAATTTAGCAAGTTATAAAAACATGCAACCAGTTGTTGTGTCCATTCTAAAACTAGATTTTCTTAAGACAAGAGATGGAGTGATGGTCTCTTGCCTCTTGGCTGTTGTGTTGGTTCCAATACATCAAATAGGAAATGGAGTCAATCAAGTTTGATAAAACTTTGATAACACTGGATTTATTTTTTTTTTCACAGATTAAGATGCTTGGTAAAGCAGTTGGAGAAGGGTGACATTAATGTGGTGGATTTAAAGAAGAATATTGAATATGCAGCATCTGTTCTGGAGGCCGTTTATATTGATGAAACCAGGTAAGTCAAAGGGAAAAATCAAAAAGGAAAAGATGTTGTGAACAGCATTTTAGAAATTTGGTTTTTGCATGCAATTGTAACTGACATGAGCCAAAGGTCTGTGTACATTAGAAGAAGCTTATGTGACTTTTAGATCTTTTAGTGACAAGGTTAAAGCAAGTAAGTTTTGAAGATCAGATGTGATTGTTGTCTGGAGAGAAATGGTCAAAGAAATGAGTCAGAATATTATAATCTGGTCTGTGAATACATAAATTCATGAAAAGTTGTGATTTATTTTATATTGTTTGATGCTTTGTTTATTATTATTTTTACTGTCAGTATTAATGGCAATCATCTGTACTGTGGGTTGACTCCAATTAAATGAGAAATCCTAAGTATTTGGCTTCTTGGAAGAATTTTACGATATGTATTATATTGAAGTTAAATAGCTAACTTACAGCTTTTCTTTCTGCATGCTGACCTCCTTAAGGTTTTTTTCTAAGCAGAAAAATCTTGTAAAGATATCTGCCAAAACTTCAATACTGCTGGAGTGTGCAGTGTATGTCTCAGTTCTATACTATATTTGACACTTATTTCATGGACTTAACACTGTCTCTCTGTTGTGTCCCCAGCTCCCCCTCCTCTTGCAAATCCACACAGTTGATATGGTGCTTGGAGTATTGCTTCAACGTTTTTCTGATTCTTGTGATTTACACACTAAAATTTGCCAGTCCAGGGGTTGGAGCATCTGCTAATGGGGCACTAGAAACCATTTGAAAACAGAAGAATGAAAACAATAGCAAATGAAACTGGTACTAGTGATCCATTTTTAGAGATTATATGACAGACTAGGTTGGCAGGATGATGTATACTGGTGTCCTGCTCTTAGAGTGCATGCGTGTCCAATTCTGTAAAAAGCTGACTTAACAGGGTAAGGTAGCAGGGAAAACTTTTCTGATCATCCTCCCAGCTTTAATATTGTTCTAGGGGACACTTCAACTTGCTGCCAAGTTAAATACACAACGTGAAAAGCAATAGGGACCTTAGGGACTTCTGGAGGCCTCACATGTGTTATGAAGATGAACTGAATGAATTTAAGGTAAATATTTAAAAATATTGGTGATTACTATGTCACCATCGGTATACATACATCAGTTTTGCTGACTAAGGAAGTTAATCCAGCTTCTTTTATGTAAAATCAAGGGTTAATTTCATACTACGAAGTCTTGTATGCACGTAGAAGTACATGCAAAAGTGTAAGCTGATGGGATATTGATTTTTTATTTATTGTGCAACAATCAGCTGGAAATAGCTGTAGAATTCACACCCTTTAGCAGAGGATGAAATATTTTTTTCAGGTCCTCTGACTCCCTTTGTCTGGTGCCATGTTTTTCTATGCTATAGTCATTTATCTGAGCATTTTTTATAACTGTGTAGACATACTTCTTTCCATACTTGAGCTTTCTAAAACTGTATGCAACTGGGTTGGGGAAAAGGCAGAGAAACAACACAACAGATTATTCTATTTATTAAGTTCTGAGAGTAGTGTTCTTAGAAACAGGGATGGGAAGTAGGGATAACCTTCCAAAATGAGGAAAAATTGGTTTGGCCCAATGACGGTCAATATCACATATAAAAGGTTCTGAACTGATGGAAAGCTGGAAAGCACAGATTTCAGGAACCTCATGAATGCTGCTTTCCCATGAGCTTAATTATCTGTGGCCCCATGTCACTTAATAAACTTGTTAAACAGATCCTTTTTAGGACTGCTGCATCTCTCAGTGCTGAGGAACTGTAAGCTGCACTAAACACTTCCGTGAAAGAGATCGAACACTTCGGTAGCTGAAGCAGAGGTTTATTGTCAGCTGAAAATAACCAGCGAAACTCTCACAGTTCCAGCCCCTCAGCGGATCTGCTCTGTGGAAGAAGTTCAAATGTACTCAATAGGTGTTATAAATAATTCTGACAAATCTTGAAGAATTTTCTCCGTTAGTACCTTCCACTTGGCTCAAGGCAATGGAAGAAGGATATTTAGATTCAAACAGGAAATAAATACAGCCCGATAATTCAGTCCCGACAGCTGTTCCGTTCCTGCTAAACACAGCTCTTCATTCATGCTAAGTAAGAAGAAAATAAATCTAATATAATCTAGATGGAAAATACAAGATTTTTAAAAAGTATGTATTCCAAAGATAAATTTAAAAAATAGTAACTTCTTGTGGAGAATACTTTTAGGTTGTTCTGAGTAAAGTCAGAATATTTTATTCCAAGTAAGTCTTATTTTTCAGTGCTTTAACGTTTTAGAAGATACACTTGATTTCAGGAGGATTTTTTATCTGTGCAGTTTAAGTTC
This sequence comes from Pseudotriccus pelzelni, assembly GCA_035584735.1. NCBI lineage: Eukaryota > Metazoa > Chordata > Aves > Passeriformes > Tyrannidae > Pseudotriccus > Pseudotriccus pelzelni. The sequence continues at coordinate 24,677,879 of JAWMRA010000164.1, read as the reverse complement.
CATATGGGGCTTTCAGTTTGTTGCAGGCTGCATAATGCCCTTTTAAAAAAGCTTTAACCCCTTGGGAACTTTTGACTGTTGCAATAATGTATGAAGGAGTTCTGTTGTATATAGCTGGCAATTGCTTTGAGCATCTTTGATTCAGCAAGACAAAATAACAAATATAGGTTCATGAAATGAAAGGAAGTGTCATCATAACAATAGATGTTTGCATGAGAGATCTGGAAATAGTGCAGGTATTTCAACGATGTTATCATGGCAAACACAGTTCTTCTTGATAAAAAGTTCTTATTTAGAAAAAAAAAAGTACAGGCTGTGATATGTATAATGCTAACTAAAAAGGAGGTCAATAAATCCAAACTTTGCTGTTGTAATGAACACCTTGGACTACACTGAATTTCCAGTCTACTACTCCAATAATGCTCCAAATATTTACAGATTCGGGAGTTATATAGGGACAAACATCCTCAAACATCCAAGGAAATAGTTTAAATTGCAAGACAAAGAGCTTTGTCTCTTCACGTCACCAAATGTCTGTGTGAGCCTTCAAGTGCACCACAGAAATATTTGTGACAAGACCATGCACATGTGTATCTTTGTTGTGTGGAATCCAAGGAAGAAGAAAGGAGCAAACACTTGAGTGGGTACTGGTGCTCACAGAGCTCTGTGTTGTGGAGGTGTGAATGGAGCTTAGCAAAGGGCCAACAACTAAATGAAATTCTACTGTTTCCAGGAGCTGCTGAGGGGAGGAACAGTCAGTGTAGCCTGCTATTGGGCAGCTCTCAGTTTTGGTTACGTTTGAAAGCCGGAGGAGGCTGTTCCTCAGTATTTTTGAGTTTTTCAATACTGCAATAGGACCTGAGTCCATGGCAGAAACTCCATCTTAGGCTAGGAACTGATATCTCCAAAAATATTAAACTGGGATACTTATTTGATAACCCTGTGCTTTCTTTCATGCTCTTGTAGGCATCAATACATGTTTAGCAGCTTGTTCTTATTTTAAATGAGAGCAAAAGTCAGTAAAGGCTCCGCCTTCCATGTTTCTTTTAATTTTCATAGACTGTATTTTATTATCAGTGTTGCAGGGCTCTAAGCTAGCACTACGTAAGTTGCTCCTGAGCATCCCCAGCAGGAATCAGTTACTTGACTTTGCAGGGCCGTTTGCATTCTATTCTCACCTGCAGCATACCAGATGTAGTGGGTTTTTTTGTGTTTCGCTGACTGTAAGGCTCTTGTTATAGAAGAAATTGTGCCAATGCAGACGCTGTTATCTATTGAGATTAAGCAGCAGAGATTGTCACACCAGAAAATCTCTTAGATGGTGCAAGGATTGAGAAAGTTAAATTCTCTTACATCAAAGAGACATAGATATTTTTTAAAGCTTTTAAAAACCATATTTTTAGTCTTTCTACCTGAACAGTGGGGCATTCAGTTAATGATGCAATGTGTTTTGAAGGATCTAGAAAATATTTCTCCTCAAAATTATCATTTTTGGCAAATCTATGAATATTAAAAAAAATATTCTGCTTAATGATATGAAGATATAACAGGTGGAATGGGATGCCCTATTTGGAAGTTATTTGCTAGATATAAAATATGGTCTTTATTATTCGTCTCTGAGCTGACTTAGTTGAGGAGAGATTTGAAGTGGCAATTATTTAAGCATGAAGTTAAATTATAATCTTGAATACTCAGTCAAGTTTGCTGTGAGTGTGTATTGCTGTCCTCCACAGCTAGTCTGTGGTTTAATGTACTTTGCCTGAAGTTGTCAGTAACAAATGTACCATTTGAAGTAAATCATTCAGTTTATCTATTAGGGGAATCTACAATTGATACTTTTGTAAAAGCTCCTGTTGAGAAAAAGCTTATTGTGTTGAGATTAGTACAGTATATTCCACCCTTATAAAAGCTTAAAATAAACCTTTGAAATCTTTTCTATTGAGCTAAAAGTTTGGGGTTTTTTTCTGAGGAAAGCTTATAACACTGTTATATAAAAAATACACTTAAAATCACTGAAAATCTATTAAATTCTGTCTAAAACTCCTGAGTTAGGATATTTAATAAATGGCTGGCATCCCTTTCCCAAAATTATTGAATTTTTCTGTCTCATAGTTTTTGCTGTTATTTTTATTCTGAGTCATTCCCTGAGTTAGTTCCAGCCCCATAGAACTCCAAGAGTACTGCATTAAAGCAGCTGAATAATAAAAAAAACCACAAAAGAAAAGTAAAAGTAAATACATTGGCTCATAGCTGTACTCCTGAAAAATGATATTTTTTTTTTTAACCTGAGTATCCTGACCTAACTCTAAAGATTGTTGTTGACCTTTGGTATATACCTCTTTATTTCCAAATAGGCAGTACATGTCAACAGGTGAACATTTCCATTAGCAGTGGTCCTTCCTACATTACTTATCTTCTGTTGTAATACCTATATTTCATCCCGATGATTTTCCATTTATTGAATTCATTGGTAATTCTTCATATGAGGACAATTCTTCTAAGAATGTGCTAATTTTATGGGTACAACACGTTGGTAAATTCGTAATTTCCTTTAGAAAGACCTTCATGTACTAAAAATGCACCTCACTCATTTTTTGAATTTGCTTATCCTCAGTGGGAGTCAAGAGAGTCTCTTAGTGGATGTTAGTAGAAACTGTAATGGACTATAGAGGATGTAAATATTGATTAAATATATTGATTCATGCTCATTCAGGAAGATAGTGAGATAGCAGAACTAAACAACTTGTAAAAATGTGGACTGACTATTTAGACTATAAATTCTTCTGCATTGTACACCTAGAAGAGGACTTTCCTTTTACTCTTAAGGGCTTGATTAATTCACTAATCAGCAAAGAGCTAATACCTCCTTCTCAATCTCTCCTCTGAAAATCTTTCACCACCTCTGTTAGGCAGCATGACTGATCAGCACTGATGGATTTTTTTCCCCCATAGCCATTATCTAATTTTATTTTTTTTCATTTTCTTTTCTTTCTTTTTCTTGATACTACATCTGCTATATTCCTAAGGGAAAAGAAATATACTTCTGACTAGTCCATTACTATATTTAAAATTCTGATTAAATGAAAAGAGAGCAAGAAATTATCACTGCTTGAATTTTGAAAAATTATTCTTGGCAAAACCCACCGTACTGTGACAAGAAGATCAGGTTATTAGTTACTATGACTGCAATATTAATTGATTGCTAAGCTGAAATGCCATGGGCCATGTCTTACTTATTCCCACAACTGTCAATGGAAGTTCTACTCATGGAATGAATAGAATTAAATAACCCAAGCCTCCCCCTCTCCTTCCCACGCGTATCTCTTCCTCATATTGCATCTACTTAACAGGCTAATGATATATGAGCAAAATAAGTGTATGTAACCCTGAAATTCTGACTTCATGTTGAAAAAATGCACTTTCTGTGACACATTTTGTTACAGCTTCTTTTGTTTTGTTTCTTAGCATTTTGGGGTGTTCCTTAGCTGTATGGAAGAAAAATTAATGTGTGTGCCTTGGTATATATTAGTATATATATTTATTTAATTCAACTAGGATATTTGAGGTCATTCCTCCCAGTTAAATGGAATTTATCTCAATAGAGTTTTACTTGAAGACTGTTTTTTTGGAATAACTATGTAGTTTAAAATGCCCACAATCTCTGATGTTCAGGGTGGTTGATTTGGAGGATGAGGCTTGGGTCTTACAGTCACTCCATTCCAAATGTTTTCTAAGCTAGAGATTCTATCCTTGTGTTTGACAGCTATGGTCACTTGTCCCCTAATTTACAGAGTGACATTTTTGAACCTATGTAGGACTTGACATATTGCAGAATCTCACAAAATTATGTTGCAATTTATAAATTATATTTTGCAATTAAAATTATAAATTATATTGCAAAATCTTGTAAAAATCCCTGTAATATTTGATAGAAGTTCAGTTGTTTAACTGCGTGTCTTTGTTTTGATCTTGTCTTCTGCTTTTCTGATTTTATTTCCATCCTTAATTTTTTAAATAGCATCTACTTCCAACCTACCTCCCATTTGCAAGAGCAGCTTCCATCGGACCAGGTTGCTCAGAGCTCCATCCAGACTGACCTTGGACATGTCTAGGGTGGGGCATCCATACCTTCTCTGAGTAACCTGTTCCAGTGCCACACCACCCTTACAGTAAAGAATTTCTTCCTGACATCTAATCTAAATCTCTTCTCTTTTAGTTTAAAACGTTCCCCCTTGCTCTAGCACTATCTGACAGTAAAAAGATGCTCTCCCTCTTTTTTATAAGCTCCCTTTACGTACTGAAAGACTGCAATGATTTATCCCCCAGGTTATTTTAAAGAAATGTTTCCACAATCAGTGAATAAAAGGTAAACAATTACATGTATGTCACAGTACTTATATATCTAGACCCATGGAAATATAATGGGAAGACTGTTTTTTATAATCAATGTAAAAATAGATGAATAAAAGTTGGCAAAAGCTGGAAGCTGTGAAATTAGTTGAAATTGGATCCTAAGAATTTTTTATAATTAAGCATAGTTTGTATGAAGCAATAGATAGTCTAATTTATTTTCCTTCCGACATAAAATTTCCAGAAAATTGTGGAATTTGATGGAACCATCCATTTATTCAGATGTGTAAATCCATATAGGAGCCCTGTCCCTGTAATTACAGAAGAATGGCAGTTATTAGTGAAATTGTTCAAAGGCCATTTCTAGCAATGCGTATGCCATGAGTAATTTTCCCCAATATAATTCTTATTCTTCAAAAGGTCAGGAAAGTCTGGGAAACAGACAGTTGTGAGATGAATGACTAGCCCTTGCTTCCTCTCCTTGAATGTAGTACCAGTTCGGCTCCTCAAAGAAACTAATTCTTTTTGAGAAGTTTTTAAGCTTGTATGTTGAGAGAGCTGCAAGATTTTATACTTGCAACATAATTCTATGTTGCAGTTGCTTTCCTACTTATTTTAGTTTGAAGCAGAGACACTGAAACTCTCTCCCCCTTGGCATATTGTTCAGTCATTGCTTGTCAGAGAGCAGTGGTCTTATGAAAATTACTGATTAAATAAACACTTTTTACAAATACTGTTTTCTCAGATCTGTCTTCATGAAGTAACTTCTGTTACTGTCATTTACAGACAGAATAATCCTCCTACTTTACAGGTGAATGGTTAAAATGATTGGAGAAACTTCAGTGTGTCTTGCTGGCCCTAATTTGTACTCCAGTGGCTCATATTTGCAGAGCTCAGGACTTGGTCCCAAACTCAGATCTGCATCAGACTCTAGTGAAGTGATGTAGAGTTCTGCTTCATGCTGCACAGGTGACGTGGAATATCCCTGCTGCATGCCGTGAGGCAGCCCAATGCCCACGGTCCTTTTATTGCTGGTATGTTTTCATCTCATTTGAGTAACAGTCGGAATAGTTACAAAAATATGTTTTAGCTATTATAAGGTTTATTGTGAGGCTTATTGTAAGTTTATTGTACTAAAAATATATCAAATTTCAAATATTCCTCAGAAATATAAATGTACTGATTTCTTCATGAATATAGAATAACAGAATAACTAGTATGGATTTAAGTGGACTACAGCATGGTTTTTAATGTAGGGAATAAAGCCAATTTATATGCTTTGGCCCAGTCTGAGTCTTGGTTCAGTTTTGAAAGATAATTTGCCCAAATTCTTTTCTCTACACAAGTCCTGCTCCTCCAATTTAAATTACTGATTTTTGGCCTGTGTCCCACTTTCAGAAAATTTTGTAATTCTTGTCCTTTCTGCTCTTATTGCACTCCATGTTAAAGAACTTTGCTAGGCTGATAATTCTATGTCTCTGAAAAATAGGAATGTTTCTGCTGTTCTTTCAGTAAAAGGGGGGAGGATGAGGGGTGCATCTTATAGAATGTTTTTTTAAACCCAGTTTTAAAACCATACAAAATATGCTGCTGGCCAAATGAGCTGCTGAAACTGAGAACAGAGCAGAGGAACCTAACTACGCTACGCTCACTGTTCACCAATAATTTATATGACTCTTCTGACATCGTGCTTCCTACTAGGCATCTTCCTATAATTCCTCAGACAGCGTTAGATTCGTTGGGGATTCCTTTGAACTATACTGTATTCAGGCTTTGGTCAGGTTTTGAACACCTTTAAGAGAAATAGAGAAAGTGAAAGGTGTAAAAGAGATATCGAATAAATATGAGGAGAGGGTGCACAAATAGGGAAAGGAGTTAACAGTTTTGCTGAGGGTAGAAAAAAAACGACAGAGGTGTAAACATGAAAATGGATAGGAAAGTGATAACTTTCCTCTCCCAAATACCCATCTGCAAATATGATAGCTGAATTCCCACCAGATTTTTTTTTCCCAGTATTCCTGTTCACTCAGAAGAAGAGGCCCATGTTTTAACTCGGTAGCATATTGTTTGATAAGAAAATCACACTCAACAAGACTTTGTCCATCATTGGTTTAGGTCAAATTCACACAAAGGAGTTTCAGAATGGCACTGGAGAAATAGATCTGTGTAATCCAGTAATATCTGCAATTCAATTGGCACCACCTTCAATAAAACATTTTAAAGGAGTGGCATGCTTTGCAGGTGTTCAGGTCATCCTAACTCTGGGGTTTCTTGCATAACTGTGTGCAAGAAAACCTGGTATCTGACTAAATAAGGTTCTTGGAAAATCTTAGCAGTCTGGGTGGTATGGGCAAATAACAGCTAGAAAAAGGCTTATAGAAGTGTGGATTGCAGGTGTTGAGTCTGAAGAGAACATTTAGTTACATATTTCTTTTAAATAAACTGATGGCTTTCAAGTCAGTTTTGTTTAAGTGATGTTTCCTTTTAATACTTTTTTTTATTTTGCAAGAACTATACATAAGTTTTTCTAGCTTTTTGAACTCCTTAGAACTGTGAAAGCTGACTTGCAATCCAATCTTGTATAATCTCTTTATTGCTATGATTTTGTTACCATGCTTTTTATAGGCATACAGATCTCCACACAGAAGGAATTAATTCTCTTTATTAAAAGAATTAGTTATCTTTAATGCTTTTATTCCACTGGAATAACATGACAAGTGTGTATACAGGGTGTTCATTGACATTCATTCACCACAGCATTGCTATGTAATATCATTTACTTTGCATCTAAGTATCAGAACACTTTTTGCACCATTTTGGTTGGACTACTGGTGTTCTTGGTTATAGCAGCAATCCCTCTTTCTATAGACATTCCCGTCAGCCAATCTGTTAGATTTTATGGCTCATAGATTACACTTCAATCCACCACAGGTTTGACAACTTTGTAGAAAAATCTTCTTTTGCCTTAAGTTGCATGTCTTGGATTTTAATATCTTCTGCCTTCTGGAACATGAGCAGTGGGAGAGAGAAGAGCTCTGCTGTGCGCAGCTGCCCTTTGGCCTCACCAGAGAAGGCATTTAGTGATGTGCTGAGTCGATTTACAGACAGCCTCGGCTCCCCTGAAATTAAGTTTTGTTGGCGGTTCACCTCTCTATGCTCATCTTTGCTTCAGTCTGCCATCTTGTTGGTTACCTTGTGTTAATCTTTTTGTAGGAAACTTTTGGACACTGAGGATGAACTCTCTGACATCCAGTCGGATTCGGTCCCGCTGGAAGTGCGGGACTGGTTAGCTTCTACATTCACGAGAGAGATGGGAATAGCGAAGAGGAGACCTGAAGAAAAGCCCAAATTCCGAAGCATTGTGCATGCTGTACAGGCTGGGATTTTTGTAGAGAGGTGAGATCTTGGTTTTCTTATCACAGCAAGTGCGGCATTTAACTACAGTGTCTGCCGCTGAAGACCCTTTAAGTGGTGGGATGACCCTGAAGCAAATCTTTGAGCCAGGTATATGCTTCAGTTTCTGCAATCACTTTATTTTTCAATACAGAAATCCAGGTAAAACCTCTAAATTTGTAAAATCTCCTGAAAGGTGCAAAATTCTTGGGATGAACTCAAAGGCTTTACAACTTCTGTAGTAAATTTTGCTAAGGACTGCTCTAATATAAAAGAGGGGTTTTTCTCATAAGTTCATAAAAAGATTTATGTAATCTTTGGAATCAGACCCTTTAATAGCTTAGTGTTATTTCAAAAACTGTGAAAAATTAATTAAAAGAAGATAAATGGTTCCAGTACTTTTTATAGGAGTGCTGTTTCTTGATATTTTTTTTCCTTTAGGATGTACCGAAGAACTTCAAGCATGGTTGGTTTGGCTTACCCATCAGAAGTGATAGTCACATTTAAGGTGAAATAACTCTAATCACTGTGGAATTTAAATGTATTTGTACTTGCTTTTAGTGACTTTTAGGGGGAAATGAAGTTATTTTTCTACTAAACATACCCTAGCCATAGTTATTACTACAGAACTGAATACATAGAACAGAGAAAGTAGTAGTTGAAAATTCAAAAATAGCATATGATTCTGTTTAATTGTGATTTAATTTAGACATTATTAGAGCAATAGGATGAAATTTGTATAGAAATTTTTATAGAAATGTGAGACGTAGTTTTATCAGCTCCCAGTGGTATGGTAGTCAGTGTCTCAGACAGGAGTATTTGTTTCCTTTTTAGGAAAGAAAAAGGAGATAATATTCAGATAGAGCTAACAAAAGAATCCAAAGCTTATGGAACAAGTGCAGTATTTGCTATGAATTTAAGGTATTACTTTAGTTCACATAAAAGACAATCTTCTATGGAGAGCTGAGTTTCTGTGTCTGTGTAAGCAATTAAAAACTGGTATTTCTTGAGAATTAAGTACCTCAGCTTTTCCCCTAGAAGTCAAGCACTTCTTCTTGTTACATTATTCTCAAATTTCTTTATAGTTAATGACATCAGTGTTAATGACCTATTTAGAAGATGGTATTCACTTTGCTCCATAAGGTTCTTTAGTCAGTTTGTATACAGAAAGTTAAATTTGAAAGATTAAGACCTTTGACTCAAAGCATGCAAAGTTGCCTAGGTCATGGTACAAGTATTTTATTCATAGATGGCACAACTGTTTTCATCATTAATATTGAAATAGTCATTAATGTGTTAGCTACTGTAGGAGTTTGATAGAATTGGACAATCAAAAAACCACCAAATTCTCCCCCTTCCCTGAAAAAACCTCCAAAATATCTTTTCGAATGATCAACTGGAATCTACTTAAGCAGATGGAAATGTTATGGTTTTTGGTTTTTTGTTCTTTGTTTTTTTCTATTCCCCTCATCTGCAGGATGTTGATAAATGGTCTTTTGACGTATTTGCCCTAAATGAAGCAAGTGGAGAACACAGTCTGAAATTTATGATGTATGAGCTGTTTACCCGATATGACCTTTTGAGCCGTTTCAAGGTCAGGAACTAGTCACAAATAAAAATATGTATGCAAAAATATATATGTCAAATTTAAAATGCAAGAACAACAACATAAGTTTGAATGTTTTTTTTTATTGTACAGTGCAGTGCAAAGAATATGGGAAATCAAATGTTGTAATACTCCAATTGTTCTACCAAATGAAACTTCTGCAACCCAAAAACTGGAGAGCCATGTAGACCCATGTCATGTCATTTGTAAGCATTATATAAATAGATTATGCATACAGCCTATTTACTCAGCAGGACTGAATCAGTGACCCAGCTTCCTGGAACAGAGATTACTAATGAGGCAGAAAACTGTAGTTAGTCTTAAGTACTTTTTTCACGGTCTAAATCATAGTATGTTGCTCACCACTGTGGAGGGGCTTCAGGTGAACCTTCATCTCCTAACCAGCTTAGAGGGATATATAAAGAGAAAGCTGCTTTCCCATGGTGTTTGCAGGGTTTTGCAATGCAATGTGGAGTACTTATAGCCAATTTTGAAAGGCTGATGTAAAATATGGATCAAAATGCCAAATTTATCATTATTATGGTACCAAATGAAAGTTTTCTTATACTTTCAAAATCTCACCAGTGCAAAACTCCATGTTCCTTTTGAAGAGGCTGCCTCACCCTGAAGTCATTCTGAATATTTTAACTGTAACTAGTAACCCAGCTTTTCTCAACTAGCTTTGTGTGCTTGAAGTCAGAACCACACCAGGGCTACCATTAACAACACAGACATGAAGTACACAATGTTACTGGCAGAGTGGGTTTAAGCCCATTCTCAGTTCTATTGCTTACCTTGCAGGGCTTTTGAATAAAGAAAAAATTCTTAAGGAAAATGTAATTTCATTGTATGGGTGACATGTTTTAATCCTGGCCACCAGATAAGCACACTTCTTTCTCCAGCAGGATGTGATAAGGGAATTGGAGGCGTAAAAGTGAGAAAATTTGTGGGTTGTGATAAGTACAGTGTAATAATGATAATGTGAGAATTATGTTCTTAATAATAATATAGAAAATTAATGAAAATAACTGAGAGAGATCTAAAACCCAAGAAGAAATGATGCAAATGAAAACAATTGCTCACCACAACTGACCGATTCCCAGCCAGTCCCCAAGCTACAGCCCCCCGTGCGGTCTTCCCCCAGCTTTGTGCTGCTGACCCTGACACCGCACCCTCGGGTTATCCCTTGGGTCAGCTGGGACAGCTGTCCTGGATGTGTCCCTTCCCAGCTTCTTGTGCACACTCAGCCTACTC
>JAWMRA010000164.1:24461403-24667176 GCA_035584735.1 Pseudotriccus pelzelni | reverse complement strand
TACTCAGTGGTGGGGTGGGATGAGGAGCAGAGAAGGCCTTGACTCTGAATAACCTCTGCTCGGCTGTAACTAAAACACCCCTGTGTTATCAACACTGTTTTCCTGCACAAATCCAAAACATAGCCCCATAGTATTTACTATGAAGAAACTTAACTCTATCCCTGCCAAAACCAGTGCAATGGAAAAATAAGTGGGACTAGACAGTACCTGTACTTCACACATTGCCTGAGGGAAAGAAAGTCATACTATGAGATTAAAGGAAACCTTGTCTCAAGCAAGTAAAATTGGTGAAGAAAAGGAGATAATCGTATTGTCAGACTCCTATCTGTCATGCCTGTATTATATGAGCAGTCTGTCCTGATACAGACAGACAGACATGTCTTGAAAAACACTTGGTTTATAGCTTTGCAGTCTCTTGTGCACGGTGTACGTAGAGGGATACAACATCTACAAAAATTGGGTGAAGACTCACTGATGCATCTATGATGTTAGACCTTTACATTTTAATTTTTTCTTTTGCTGTTTGCTAACTACATTTACTACAGTATATTACTTGTGGTTTATTTATTGCATGATTGACTTTGCAGCTGTTGCAGGAAAAACCAGTTATTTTAATGTTTTATTCTCCCTAGATCCCTGTTCCCAACCTTATTTCATTTGCTGAAGCTCTTGAAGTTGGTTACAGCAAATACAAAAATCCATATCACAATTTGATCCATGCAGCTGATGTTACTCAAACTGTGCATTACATAATGATTCACACTGGTATCATGGTAAGAAATATTGCAAAGTTCAATTTACTTTTTTTCTCAGACTCTACTGTTTTGAATAAATGTGTTCATATGTCTTTTCTTAAGTAAAAAACTCCCTTGAAAATTGTGCAGAGATTCCAAACTACCATTCAGGCTGTGAACTTTGTCATTTTAACAGTTCTTCTGAGCTGAAGCTCTCCCTATGCAGAGCGAAAAGGAAGGAAAAAAAATCCTTCTTAATTCTTTTTACTTTTCATCGCCTGGACTTGGATATTATATATCATATTAGAATAGATAGATTTGCAGGAGTGGGCAGGCGAGAAATTTTAACTTTCACATCACAGCATGGGAGGTGTGATCAGGCAAGGAAGCTTTAGTATCTGCTGAGGTCCTGGCTGTTGAAAGATGTACTGAATCAGTGCAAACTCAGAATTATAGTGGCATAAAACGGTTTGGGTTGGAAGGGACCTTAGAGACAATCTAGTTCCAACTGCCCTGCCATGAGCAGGGACACCTTCCACTAGACCAAGCTGCTCAAAGGTCCATCCAGCCCAGTCTTGGACTTTGCAACCGCTTTTTCTTTTAGTTTATTACCTTTTTTAGGACTGCTCTTGTATACTGTACGTGTCTGTAGTAGACAGGATATTGCATTTGTCTTGCAATGTCACAGTATTTTTTATTGTTCATTTGGGAACTGAAATGAGTCTGTGCAAGAATTTTTATTTCTAAACACTGATATTTAATACCAGCAGTGATTGTCTCCTCCCTGTCAGCTTGCTAGGCAAAAGTAAATACTGGCTGAAAGAGAAGGGACATTGCTGTCAATGGCCTTTTGATGATTTGTCTTCACTGTGAATACACTTGTTTAAAAAAAAAAAAAAAGAAAAAGAAAAAGAAAACAAACCCAGACCAACAAACAAAAATGCTTGGAAGAGATAGTGTCTGATTTCTGTTTGCAGAGCTATGAAACAATTCTGTAAGACTTTGAAAAGGAAAAACTTAGGGCTGACTTTAGATGTTTGTGCTTATATATATATACAAAATAAATGTCAGTAAGTCGCTTAAAACTTTCTCGCTTAAAACTTTGCCTTTGGCTTCAGTGGGGGCAAGGAAAAGTCCCTAGGCATTGCAAGTTTTTATTCTACTGTTTGAAGGAAGTAATTTGCTTCTAAGTATCAAGTTTTTAAAGCTACATTTTAACTCCAATACTACTTCCTGAATGAAGCCCGGAGTATTCATCAGACAAGATTCCTTTTCACACTGAGATATTTTGTTGAAAAGTGATTTGCATATCAGACTGAAGCAGAGCCTAGACAGCTCTGGCCAAGAGGGGTCCAAACCAAAGTTGTTGTATATAATATTAACCTATCAAAATAATATTTTAATAAAAGAAAAGTATTGAAGAGATTAGATCACGGTTCCTAATCTACCCTTGTTTTCTATTGTAAGGTTAACTGCAAAAGTTAAGTTTTGTGAGACATGTCTTTGTTGCAGGTATACACCTGGATCAGCAATTAATAGGGAGGAAAATCCATGTGTTTTATTATACGTTATAAACATTCCTTTGGCCCGTTGTATCTCTGCCCTTCAAAAAGCATGATAGCATTCAGATTTTCTTTGTGATGCCAAGACAAGGTTCCAACTTCCAGAACTGTCCTAGCCAATTTGGGATGTTTTGCCATTCATTAAATAACTTTGAAACTCACTTCGTGTATCTCTGAATACTAAATGAAGGAATCTGTTTCATATTTGAATATCTGCTATTTCACTGAGTGCACACAAGTATGGGAAAGGCATCACCAACACTAATTTTACAATATTAGCATCTTAACCTTCTAACTGCACTTTGATGTGATTTGGACAATTATTTTCAAAAAAGTTTAGACTTTGCTGCTGCAAAACCTCATTAATGTTGCAAACCTGCTGCAAAATATTTCTGTTAAATTAGGCCAGCTTTAATTCACATTTTAATTGCCAAATTATGATACTGAATTACAGTATTTCCCTGCCCATGGCAGGGAGGATTGGAATTGTATGATCTTTAAGGTCCTTTCCAACCCTAACCATTCTATGACTCTATGATTCTATGATGGAACTAGGACAACACTTAGTCAAGAGTGTCTTCAAACAGATGTAGCTCGCCAGGCAGAAGGAACATTTATGGAAATTGGTGTTTGAAAGAGGGCCTAGTGATTCTGCAGCTTGCAAAGTATTTCTGTCCCAAATGTCAGTTGAAATTTGAGGATGCATCAGTATCATGAGAATGTTCTCTTTAACTTGTTGTTGGTGTTTTTTTTTCCTGTTGCCCAGTTAACTCTCCAGGACCCACTCATTAACAATTTGAAATTTGCTTCTCAAGCTGATAGTTTTCAGAGCATGTCCATTGTGTGTCTCCTTTAACTGCTGTATTTCTAGCAAATAACTGAATTGGAGTCAATTTGAAGCAATTCTAGATCAAATTTCAGTGGGTTTTTTTTTGTTTGCTTGTTTTGCTTTGTTTTTTTTGGTTTTTTTTTGGTTTTTTTTTTTTGCAAGTTGGTGTGCAATTTGAAGTTATTTGGCTTTTATTGTATCAGGAACTCATACTGACTCCAGAACTTTCAAAGATTTGCTATCTTCCTTGTTCATTTCTGAAAGACATACTGAAGTAAATGTTTAAAAAAGCTGGGTATTAGGAAATCAGTTTCACAATTCATGTTTTTGAGGTCACATGTTTTGTATCTTTTATAGGCAGCTGGAAAACAGCCGTATTTCAGCAATTGCCAAAAAATTTGACTGGTCAGAGTTTATGCTTCTCCACAAGCCCTTAGAAAGATTCCAGTGTAGAATAACATATATTCAGAGTCACAGTCAAAGAAATAAAATTATCATTATATTTTTCAAAAGTTGCTGTCTATCTTAAGAAGCAAGATCCAGCCACCTCAGATCAACATGTTAGAAAGTTAGATATCACAGATGGCACACAATTTATTAACCTTCCCAAGAGATGAAATCCCAGATGATATGACTGAAGTGTATAACTCAAGCTTGCATTTATAAAGTTTTCATCTTTATAAAGATTTAAGAATCCAAGTCCCAGGGAATACATTTCGTAAAGAACTTTTGAGTCATCGATCATCTTCCCACCATCCCTTTTCTCCTCCCACGTACCTGTATTGCTCAAAGTAAAGGAAAAAATGTCTTCACTGTCAATAAGTGAATTTTGAGACTCCATTTCTTACTCTTTTTAAGTCATTGTTGTAAAAAATTTAGTTTCAAACAGAGCTCATGGTAAGTTGAAATGTGTCTATTTACTTATAAGCAATTTATAACACTGGAAAACAGCTCTCAATAGAAGAGATATTTTACATTAGACATCACAGCTGCATGGCATAGTATCTTTCAGGAGGGAACAGGTTTCAGCTCTCCGCAGTCTTGCAGACCTCTAGATACCTGTTTTTCTGTGTCCATTTGAGAAAAAACACTTGTTAACTGTCTCTCTAAGAGTTTTTCCTACTTTCTTAGAAATCCTTTAGCTTAAGCACTCTGATTCTCTGATTTGAATACTGATTTCAATTTTTAGTGTACAGCTTGTGTCTCCAATGTACTTGCTCTCATATATTACTATATGAAGTCTCTATGTTGCCCATAGATATTGTTTGTAAGGAATGTTCTTCTACTTATAAATGCATTGTGTAGCAACTGTTTTGGTTACTAGAAAAGCTGACCTTTAAAAAGGCATCTCAAAGAAAAAGTTTAGTTACTAATAATTTCTGTGTTTCTATTCTATTTGGTATGTTGAAAATATTGTGAAAGCCAGGACTGGTCATGGCCTGGTTTCTTCTGACACACAATACTATGAAGGTCATCGTTTCCATTTTTAGAACTGCTTACAGTACATTCTCTTTACTGTGTTGTGACCTTTTAAAATCTGTACTGCTTCACCAACAGGCAGTACTTGTTCCTCAGCAGTCTTATTTTGTTGCTGAATAACCTATTTTATTATTCTCAAATTACTTGTGAATCTTGACTGTTCCCTTTCTTCTTCTTCTTCGAAAGTTCTACTACTGGCAACTTTTACTACATCTGGCAGCTTATACATCTCATATCCATTCATTCACATGCATGTGCATATTTGGGTGCATAAACTTGAGATCATTCTTTGATCCTTTAGAGGAGAAGCTTACTTTTATGCCAAAAACATCTGAAATACGTGTGGAAATGCTTGACTGGCATTTGACTTAATCAGTCCTGTGACTGTGGGGGTTAATAATCATATGATTTTTCTGCCCCCATCTTTAGATGGAGTAAACTTTCTCCTCAAGGATGATTTATCATTCAAGAAATAGAAATTGAAAGAAGATAATAGAGGTTATTTTACAAACTGAATGATACAGAACAGCCTCAGTTAGCAAGAGTTATAAGAGAGCACAAGGCTCCAGGGTCTGCATTACTTTGTATACATGACCTGTATTACCTTTTGTTCTGTGTAACTATATACTAGCCTTATGCACCCTTTCTTTTTTTTTTTTAATCAGTACAAACTGTGATAAAATTTAGAATGGAAAAGTCTCCCATGGGCCTAATTTTAGTGCTGTGTACACTGGAAAAATATAGTTAATGCTGATGTTGTATGTTGAATTTTTATGAACTGTATATAGAGTTTACTAAAAGATAAATTATAACCTTAAGTTCATATCAAGCTTTTAGATTAATATGACATAATTTGGCAAGTTTCATGTGTGGGATAACAGATTAGGTACTCATTGCAGTTGCAAAGTATACCATATAATTCTTTTGATAACTTCTTATATTTTCAGCTGCCAATATTTACTTTGCTAGTGACCAAATGGATGTTAACTTGTTCTCAGAGAAATCATAACAAGTACAAGGACTTATTTTACTGTATAATACTGAAGTGTTATGGATATATAGTTGCCTGGAATAAGACAAACAGAAAGTTTATTTAAGTTAAAGGTAGTGCAAAACATTTTCAGTACTGTACTGTTTAACCTGAGTTAGGCTATTATAGCAAATGTGACTAGGATTTGTTTTTCACTTACCAGCACTGGCTCACAGAACTGGAAATTTTAGCAATGATCTTTGCAGCTGCCGTCCATGATTATGAGCATACTGGGACCACAAACAATTTTCATATTCAGACAAGGTAAGCAAAGTGGTCTCCTAAGACTCATATCTGGAGTTCACTGTTCATTGGTCTGAACTGTTTCATATCTCTTACTTACAAAGCCAGGAAGTAGACAGGTCATGCCTGATTTTACAAATTGCTTCCTCGACCTCTGTAGAGTTAATGGGACCATTCACGTGGACAGACAGTGTGGAAAAGTAAGGAGAAAGCTCCATAATGTTTGAAATAATTCTATTTTGGAGCTGATATGTCAAGAGAAATTTCAAAAATATTCAGAACGTGGACTTGAAAAACCCTCGCCCCTCTATTTGTTCACTTAAATTCTGATACTTCTGAGTCAAATATTTCTTCTACTGTGTCCCCATAAAAATACTACCTTGCTTCCAGCGATGTGCCTGAACATACTTCAGGTGCTACATTCTCTTTCATTTTGTGTATTAAACTTACAAAGTCCTGGTGCAGAGGGAGAACCCTTCAATTACAGCTTTAGAAATACCTACCATGAGCCCTCTTTTAGCATGTTTTGACAGCATCTGCAGTAGGCATGAAAAAGAAATCTAGAGAGGAATCGAGTCTGAAAGTTAGACTAGATGTATTCTCATGTGGGTGCAGCATCTCTTTCTAGCTGCTGGTCCTGTACAACAACATATATCTCTTCCCCTTAAAATATTTTCAGCTTACTGAAGGAAAATCCCTGACCAACACATTACTAAGTGATAAATGGTACAGTTGATACTTAACCTAACTCAAAGCATCTTACTGTTCTCTTACACTAGGCTATACTTTGTTTTTAGTACCCTCAGTTGAAGAGTTTGCTTTAGCTGGTCTTAAAAAAAAACATAAATTCAGCATCACACTGGCATATTCTAACAAAACAGCTCAGTGCTAGAAATGTGAACACTTTGAATGGAAGCATCCTCACACTCACCTATGTGGATAAAGTGCCCAAAGGTAACATTTAAATTAAGTCCTAACATACTTGTGCTCCAAGATGTTCCCTTCAATAAAGAACAAATTCTAGATTTCCAGCTGAAATAAGAACACGATTCTTTTCTCCCTCCACACAGTCTGGCTAAAAATAAGCCAGTTTGTATTTCCAAGTTTATATTACTCTTCTATTTTTGTCCTTAATATTTTGCTCTGAAGTATTGTGAGAGTGGAAAATTAATTAAGCTGTTAGCCTTTGAATTTTACTTGCAAACAGGTATTTGTTTTGTAATGTAGCTCATTCTTCTCTCTTAGTGTAAGTTGATCCTGATGTGTCATCCCAAGGCCATGATTCCAAGCTCCTTTTGCCTGAGAAAAGCTGATGAAATTGCTGCCACAATCATAGCAAATCTTAGCACCACTTAAACCTATCCATAAGTAGCTATGTCTATCAAAGTGTGCTTCTTAAACGTATGTGATTGCCATAACACAGATTTTCCCACAATTTCAGTTGGATGATGGATGTAAACATATCAAGTTTTAGCAGGTTATGGTTCGTTCCCTCTAAATAAAGTTTCTAATCCTATTTTAGTTCTTCAGATACCTTGGTACCATACATGACAATATATAATATTGATCAACAGAACAAGAGGTTCAGTTTAGCTTATTTATGTCAGAGGGAGCTGCACTGCTAAATCATCACACCTTTCTTCTAGTACAGATTTTTCAGCTGACCAAGTTGAAATATTCAGTAATAGTTTTATCAAAATGGAAGTGTAGCAAAGAGGAGAGATCTGAGGTTGCTTAGCAGGTCAGGTAAGATCTTGGGGAAATAAATTCCCCAAGAATTAATGATGTTTGAAGCTAAGTGTGATAAATCCATACCTCATCAAAATTTGTGAAAATTTCAATGTAATTTTGGAATTGTACATTAATCTTTAATTAAGAGGGGAAGGTTACTGTCAAGTGCGCTAACATTATGGTATGAGTCTTTCTTTAGGAAGCACTTAAATGCAATCAGATTTCAGCTCAAGGTTTAGCTGTGTTTCTGACAAAAGGTGATGTCTGTTTAAAACATATGAAATTGAAGCTTTTTAATATTTTATTATTTTCAGCTCCTTCTGATAATGAGCATCAAGGGCCAAAAGCACATCTCTCCGCACAGGGGTAGTAACTTCTTAACACCCATGCAGTAGGTGAAGACATTGCATTTTAAATGGTTGTATTGCCCAAGTGTACTCTTGGGTAGCCTAGCTGGAGCATTTCTATTGTTCTGTGGTCCTACCTACAGTCTAGAAGCTCAAAGTTCTCACAAATTTTTTGTCACACTTAGATCATATAAATAAAACATCACACATGTTAAAAGTATGACTTTCCCACAAACAGTATATGCAATGGTGTAATCACAATCTTTTACGCATCTAAGATGGAAAATTTATCAGTATTTGATACGATAGGAACAAATACACGTAGTTTGATATGTATGTATATATTATGCCAATAGTTCTCATAGAGAATACATAGGCCTACCTTTCACAGTGCCATCATTAGGACACTATTACAAAATCTGCCTTTTTATTCAATACTAGGTCAGATGTTGCTATACTGTACAATGATCGTTCTGTTCTTGAGAATCATCATGTAAGTGCTGCTTACAGACTCATGCAAGAAGAAGAGATGAACATCCTGGGTAATTTAAACAAAGATGACTGGAGGTAAGACTTGCTGTGACTTTCAAACATAATTCCAGTATTTATAAATAATAAAAACCACCAGGCCTTCCCCCTGAAGCCTATTTTAAGAGTTCAAATTACAGGAAGTAACGTTGTCACTGAAAAGAGTAATGGATATTTAGAGCCTAGGGAAGGCTGCTGCAGTGCTAAGAAATATTATTTGGGAGACTCCAAACAAAATCAAATTTTCCAAGGGAGACTGTGCATTTATGAGGCACAGTGCTGGACTGTGTGGGCAGTGTCTCAGGTAGGACAGATCTTCAGGAAAACCACAAAGCTGCTCTTGAGCTGGGTAACCTTTGTCTAACAGTGGGTTAAAACCATGGCAGAGTCATGCTACTGCCAGCCTAAGCACTACTGCCCCTGGGATTTCACCATAGTCACATCTTAGTTAAGCATTACAAAATTAATTATGGGGGGAGTCTACAAATAATAAGATAAAGGCCCAGAAATGCTACAGAAAGCTCTTCCTTTTTTTCTTAATTTTAGTGTAATTCCTGAAGAAAATTTGGCCAGCTGAAAGAAGTAAGGATCATAATTGACGTATCACAAATATTAAGACTTGTAAGGCTAAAATGAACAGGTGTCAGACTAAGATTTTGCCATTATTAAAAAGGACATGTTATCTTTGTATATCTTTGATACATATAACGTTTAAAATATGAGTCTTCTGTGTGTTTCTGTAAACACAGATACTATTCAGGGATCCTAAAAAAACCCTTTCATTCAGGTGGACTGTCAAGCCAGGAAAGTCTTCCACTGTGAATGATGTTATCATGAATAACAAAGCTATACTCTGCTTAATTTATATTTTCATGAACTGTACATTTATGAGAGAATGTCAGATCAAATTTGGTGTGGTGTATATTTACAGATGAAGGACTATTTTACATGGCAGATTTACATGATTTTACTTATCTATATGATGAGAACACCTCTAAGTAAAGCATTTATTGAGTGTAAGTCTTCTGGCCCTTTTGGTTTTCAACTAGTTCTATTTCTGTACCTGTTTCTAAAATGCAATATTAAAAGTATTGATAGTTTTTTATTTAATACAAGGTGAGAGAGGAAGCACACAGTTTTTCATTCCTTTCAAAGAATTATTCTCAGAGGATATTAATTTGGATTTAGTTATCAGAAATTTTGTGCTGTAAATTTAGTTGTGGAGAAATATCTCTAGAAGTAAATGGTAAACTTCAGCAATAACTGTCTATACACCCAGATTTTCATTGCCAACATGAGCCAGCCTTGTTCTTCTTAGAACTATTTTGGGCCTGATAGGTCTCTGTGACCCTATTTTTGTTTGTCCTAACTATTGAGTATGGAGAGAGTGATTGTGCCAGTAGACAGCCATAAGAGGCTGGTATTCTGGTTTTTTAAACCATCCTTTTGGACAGAAAATTATTTTAAAATCTTCAGACTTGTTGTCTTGAGTATTTTTTTTTGAAGCGGTGTTGTTTCATATTGTGTTCTATGAGAGAATGTTTCATGTAGAAAGGAGCAGGTCTTCTTCAGTTGAATTTCAGTTCAGGATTGTGCCAAGGATGGCTTGGAAACACTTATGTGCATCCCCGGTCCTGACTGCTTTGTCACTGGAGACCAACTAAAATAGTTTGGGAATCCCTGAAGCGACATACAGTGACTCCAGCTAACAGAAATCTGGCTGCCAGCTAGTAGAGTTTATCCCAGTCATTCCCATTTGTCATGTCACTGAGAAAAAGAGTAATAGGTTGGAAACAAAATATTTGCCAATGGAAAGCGGAGCCTGGGGTTTCCAGGTGTGTGATGTTTATACATACTGCTCAGGTGGACTGCAAACAGAATAAAGGGGAAAATGTGATAGGCTCTCCTGACTTTCTGAAGCGCCCTCTTGTCTGCACAGACTGCTTGGTCTGGGTTTCCCATAGTTTGTTTCTCAGTTCAGTTATGGACCATTTTGTCTAACTTTTGTTGCATTTCATTTCTCTGTGGTTTTTGAACCTGTGATAAACTACCACATTCTTTTGGATGTTGCGTGATCCCACACTGGCTCTGTTTACACTTGCTTTTGTCCCACAGCCTTCTACCACTGTAACTCAGTTGTGTTTTTCTAGAGGATTTTATTTTATTTTTGCAAATTTTGTTTGTATAGAGTGGCTACACAGATCCTGATTATATACTATACAGCTACACAGATGCTGATTATATACAGCAAGTTTGAAATTGGTGAGATTTGGCAACCAGAGAAACTAAAATTTATCTTCTCTTTTTGGGCCTATTCAGTACAACTTAGAAGAGATCTATGAATTGACTAATAAGCTCAAGCAACTAAACCAGAACACTCAGTTCTGTGTTTTGTCACTTAGCTAAGCAATTACAGTCTGTACTTTCAAGCGAACATTAAATGCCAAAGTGCCAGTCTGTGCCAACCTGCACAACCTGTTCATGTCTGAGACTTCAATTTAGAGGGCCAGTCATGGAAATTATAGTTTCCTGGTATTCATTTCTAATATCCAGAAATTCCTGTAACCCTTTCATGAGGTACAGTTGTTCATTGGTGCAGTGATGGATCTGTTAGCCACTTAACAGAAGCTCTTCAATTTTGAAATTACTACTATAGTGAGCTTTTTTGATCTATACTTAAATTCATGCTGTTAAACTAACAGTTTTGAAGTTTGCACTGCATCAAATTACCAGTAAATTAAAATGATAATTTGTTCAACTTTTTAATGTACTTCCTGGCACTTATTAATTTCTTTTCTACTGTCATATCTATTTTCTTAGGTGCAGCGATTTAATTTTTAAAAAATGTAACACTGCTGACTATTTAAACTGAGGTTCTGTTAATTATTTCAGCAAGATGAAGCAAAATGACAGAGGATGACTTTATAGTATTACATTTCTCTTCTGCATGTTAACGTTAAGAAGATAAATGTACTAATAAACTGACAGCTTCAATTAAGTTTAAAACATAGGGTTTGGGTCTAAGCAGGGAAACACTGCCAGCATTCTGAGGATGATGTCCTTTGTGGATAATGCATGTGACATGCACAGCAATTTCTCAGTCTTTTCTCAACTCTGAAAATATGTTCCAGTCATCGATATTGTCTTGTTTCTCTCACTTTGTGCCCTTAACTAACTAAAGAGGGATACTTGTTTGTCCCCCTTTCTTCTTTGATTTACCAGACTTCTGGTGTCTGAACACCACATGTGTTACGTCAACAATTACAGGTGGTGAGGCAGTATTACTGTCTCAAACCATTCCAGTCAGAAGGCATACAATGACACAAAAAAGACTAATGAAACAACACAAATTATACGTAATGCACAAAGAATAGCATTTCTTTCACAAATTCCCTTGGAATTCTTCTGTGTGAGAATTCCTATAACTTGAAGATGAGCCTTATGTCTTCAGTTTCCAACTTGCTTTTGCTCATTTTAGTGTGTTTTCTGCAATTTTTTTATTAGTTTCCAACTGACTAAATGTCTTTATCATGGACATTTGTCCAGGTAAAGCTGGTTTCTCTTTAAAGTTAATTACTTTTCCAAGAAATTCATGTGTCATTCCTAGTTTCTTTATTACAGCACTGTTCATCTGATTTTTTCACATAGTCTTGTATCTATGTCTTTTTACAATATCCTATTACATATTTTTTTTACAATATCCTATCCATAGGACTTATGGCTATAGGAGGGTTAAGAAAGTGTGACAGCACAGGACATGACAGTTTGCTTAAGTAAAGTGGAGATGGTATACTCAAAATCAGTAATCTTTGGATTTGGGGCCCGAAAAACCGTTCTGTGCTATACATGAATACTGTTACCACTTCGCTTCGTAGTAAGACAACATCTGCATATCTTTTTACCAAGATAGTAGGAGCAACACTGACTGTATTACCTTGATGTTTGTAGTTCTGGACTGCCTGATGATCATGGGGAGAGATTTCTGTCCTGGAGTTACCTGTAAGACCAGCTGAGGTCTCCTGAAATATGGAAGTTGAGATAGTCTTTTTTTCCCTGGGAAGCAATTTGGTAATGGTATCAGTCCAAGAGTCATCTTCTGTGCAACGCTAGCAGACAAAGCATTTTTAGCTCAAGTAGAGCTTTATTTAACATTTCCCAGTCAGGTCTCAATTTTCTAGCTCTCTAATTATGATGGATGTGGGTGCAGGCAGGAAACAACTGCAGGTGGAGAGTCTCTCCTGTGCTGTTAAGCAGCTTTTTAGCGGCCTAAAATCTTCACAAGTGTGTGAGAGCGCAGTGCTACATTGTTTGATCCTTATTCAGGTGATGGAGGTAAGAATCAGGGATTTTCTGCTGCCATGACAACAGGAGTAAACTGAAAACTGTGTTTTAGTTCTCTGTGTGTCTTGTGTAGTAGGTGTTTCGTGAGTAGGGGCAAACTTACTTCTGATCACTCTTAAAAGTTCAGACATTTCAAGTTCCTAAGAAAATCTCCCATAGAAAGGGGAAGTGATAATTATTTCAGTCTTACAAGCAGCAGGGTTTAATAATGCAGAGCCTTCAGTTTTCACGTAGTGTTAGCTGGTTTTTGGTTGGTTGGTTTGGTGGGTTTTTTTGTGTTGGGTTTTTTTTTTCCTTTTGTTTTTATGGGTTTTTTTGGTTGTGTGTTTTGGTTGTTTTTTTAGTAGGTTTGACTGTGTTTGAAAGGTACAGTTTCAAAGCAATGTGAAGGAGGAGCAGTTGGGATGCAAAATAATAAGTATCTTATTATGAGATCAGATGAGGTAGGGCATTTTCTAAACAGAAGTTGCTATGGCTGCATATTGTTGAATAGGAGCAAGAGGATTGAGTCTTTATCCAGTTACATCAAAGCAAATCAGAGATAAGTATGTAATGAGGAATATCTGCTTAAATATGTAATTAATTTGGCTCAAAAGCAGTCTTGATAATCTTTATAACAAAGTATTCTAACAGCCCTAAAGAAAACTGCAAATTACCTCTTTTAAACATAGTCCTTTGAAAAAACTGCGTGTTAAGTGTATCAAAGATATGAATACAATATAAAAGGTCAGAGAAAATTACTAAAATGTTGTAATTGATACTAGGACATCCTTAAGCTTGGGGGTGTATTCTTGAAGATATATGCTCCATAATCAAGACTTTAATGTGGTGAATTATTCCCCACATATGTACAAACAACAGTTGCACGTAAGTCCTTCTAGGCCATTAAAAAGTATGCAAATAAAGACCCAGTGGAGTCCTACATGGTCTATATATAATCCTTCTACATCAAGGAAATGGAATTTTCAAAGTCAGTAACTATTATTGGCAAAATTAATTTAATTTAATACATAATCAGAATTAATGCACTTTCTTACATTATTCATGATTCATGTGTTACTGGTTTCATGGTCATTTAATAGAAAGCTGATGGACAAGCCAACTCTGACCATAATACCAAGATAGAGACAAATTATAAATCCTGAGCTTGTTCTGAACCATTAAATAGACAATACAGTATTTTTGAGAGGAAAGGTAAATTGTTATAATGATCTTACAGTGATATAATGTTGATAGTGTTTCAGATGTAATACCTCTTGCTCTTCTGAGTGATTCCACAGCCTTTTTCCTAGGTTTAGTGTTATGCACACTCTTCATTAATATGAGGGCAGTAATAAAATACACAAATGTATCCTCTTGTGTGGCAGTAAGCCCAGAGGCCAACTGCTTTTTTGCATACTCTACTGCTGGACAAAATAAGGAAAGACTCATAATGGGTGAGAGAACTGCATGTAATATTAGTTTATACACTAGAAAATAGGATTTACAAAGCAGTGTGACTCTGAAATAATGATTGCAGAGTGCATGTTCTGAGGTACATTGCTTTCACAGAATCCCTTTAGGATACAATGTTCAAGTTGTTAATAATTTATTTAAATGCTTTTAAAACGTAATAAACCCCATGATGTTGTTTTGAAAGTTATAAATTAACAAGTGCTGCTTAAACAAATGTACCATACATAGAATAAATGAATTTTAATCAGTCATTTTGCTTGTAATTATTCTTAGGGAGTTGCGTAGCTTGGTCATTGAGATGGTCTTGTCTACAGATATGTCGGGCCACTTTCAACAAATTAAAACGATGCGACATACTCTACAGCAGACACAGGGGTAGGTTATTTTCCATTCTCTTCATTATCTGTATTCTTTCAATGAGCTCATATACAAGAAAAGAATTTCAATAGTCGCTTTTGTTTTGAGATAATTGGAGCATGTCCTTGAATTGACAGGGTAGACAAAGCCAAAGCCATGTCTTTGATTCTACATGCAGCAGACATAAGCCATCCAGCAAAATCCTGGGAACTGCACTACCGGTGGACCATGGCCCTGATGGAAGAATTTTTTCGACAGGTGCCATTTTTAAAATCCTTTAATAAATCTAGTTCAAGAAACAATGGTTATGCAACTAAAGATTTCCATAAGTCTACCAGCAAGGTTGCTGTTGGTTGTGATTGACAAGCATAGTTGGTAGCATATATTCTTTACTTTTCATACATACCACTGGCATTAATTCAACTTTTGTGTGTGTGAATAAGATGAAATGCTTATAGCTTTATATCTATTTCAGCTGATACCAGAATTCTGAGTGTTGTAGTGGTTTTTTTTTTCTTTCAAGTATAATATAACTTGTCAAGCTGTTTTCATTCTGTAACAGAGATTTATATATGCTTTGTGTTTAAAAAAAAAGCATCGGCAGGGTAGGATAAGGGAAAATAGGAAGAATTCATGTTCAGAGAAGGCAAAAAGTTGTCTTCATTTCACATTTCTTTTCCTTGCTAATATCTTTTTTCTTGCTAATGTTTGATATCCATATGCCACGTACATGTGAAGGTGTTGCTTTCATAACAGCCTGGTCCAAAGCCAGAGGTTAAACAGTACCATCCTGTTAACACTGTGGCCACACACCCTAAACCAAAAATGGAGACACACCTTTATGAAAGGTTTTTCATTTCTGTGACCTACTGGATTCAGAGAGAAAACCCAGTATATGTTGGTGTCACTGCTGTCATTTTTAAACTCGCCTCAGTAGGTGAAAACAAACATATCTCCCTGTAATCAGTATTTGTGACCATGCACATTTTCAACATAACAGTTACTGAAATATTAGTGATAATCAAAATCCAGTTTATTACACAGTTTCTGTAGTTATACACAGGTTTTTAAAATGGTTAATACAGGTAAAGGAACAGTGTGTGTCTTGCTCAGCTTGATTGTCTTAATTGTGCTATATGGTGACATTTTCCAATCAGATGGGTTACACTAGAAAAAAGAATTAGATAATAAAAAAGACAGTGTGTTAAACCATGAGTTTATTAGGCCCATCTGCTCTATAAGTTTCTTGCTCAGTTCATGGAGATTCTTCACACAAGTTCTCAGTAGGGAGCATCAGGGCATCCTTGACTGTGGCCTTTGCACTGGGGAGGCAGAATGGAGAGCTGGTGCCTTAATCTAAATAATTGATGGACTGAGTTTTGTGGAAATAATGAGTAGAGTCATGAGTTTTTGTTTGCTTTTGCAAATGGAAATTATGAGGATTTTGAACTTGAGAGCAAAAACGAGGAATAGATTGCCCCAGAAGAAAAGGTCATAAAATGCCCAACTGTAAAAACATTTTAGACATGGAGAGGGAGACTAGACAGAGCCCATGGGACAGTGAGGCAACGTGTTCAGTCAAGTGGAGGTAGCACTGGTAGTAAACAGTACCACACTGGTCAGTGAATGCATAGGATCACCTAATATTTTAGTTAATCTTTTATCCATTCATTAAAAGTAACTGGATCCCAAATAAGCTGCTAGAAGACTTGAGAAGGCATTTAACAATAGAACAAGCAACCATGTATGTATGTCTGCAACTCAGCAGTAAAATATGCAAGTCTTCTAGGCTGCAGAGGAGCTGAATCACTCTTTATATGTACTGCTAAGAACAGTGTGTGAGGAGTAGTTTCAACACTTTTAAAGTGTCATGAAGCAACTATACGTATATAAATGCACTGAGCAGTGCAGAAGCAGTAGGTGCACATTCCTAGATGCGCTAGCTTGTTGTGTATCCCCTGGTCTGTTGATCTGAGCCTCTGTGATAGAAACCTCTGGAATTTCCAATGTGTGTCAGCCAAGGTGAAGTAGTCCAAATGCATATAAAACCCACCATCCCATCTCTTCTTTTCTTTAAAGCTAGTATTCAACTACTTCTACTGGCTTACAGGAAAAACAGCAGACTCAGAAACAGCTGATACAAATCCAATGCTTTCATAGGCAGCTTTCAAAGCAGTGATCATCAGTAAAAAATGAACATTCACCTTGGTAAAAACTTTGTTAAACACAGCTAATGGTTAAAATTTGTGCCAGTGTTAACTTCAGGAAAAAAAGCTGAACAACACTATAAGTTTAAGCAACAACTGCAGAAAGTGTGTTATAATGCCAAGGAAAATCTGAATTACTTGTTCAAAATAGAAATGCAGCCACCTATCTCAGACCCTTAAAAGTAAAGAAATATATAGTTCAAGTCAAAAAAATATCACAGCATTCTGCACCTACAGCTTTCTGCTCTCAGTCTGGCTAGATCCAAAAACACTAAGAGAGTTAAAAGTGTGTTCAGCACCTGGACAATGAATTTTTTTTACTGTTTTGATCTGTATCTTGATTTTAAATCTCATTAAATTTTAACAACCAATGTAAATATCAGTATTGTGTCCATTATTACAATTTACAATAGACTTGGACTTAAATGACCTTTAAGTATTAATTACTATTGTGATAATTGCAAAGTAAGTAGTAATTGGGGTAAAGAGTTACTTGAAAACAAAAAAATTCAATCTCATTCATTACTAGTGTGGAAATTTCTCTTTTTTAATAGCTACTGAAGGGAAAAAACCAAAATTAATATTACTTTAAAAATTTTGTATCCAACAATGGCTGAAATTGTTAGACCTACCCCAGTTTGTATCATATTACAATCTGGCCAGCCATGCCACTAGCACTTTTCCTAGTAGTAAGGGTTCATGTGTTCTTGCACACTCTGATACCAAATTATTAGCACTTGTGTGTAAAATTTAATAGCCATAGTAATAAAACTCTCCGCTTTCACATGAAATGCAATCTGCAAGCTACATCTGTTCCTGTGGCTGAACTGGTTTTATTGGTATTACGGTTCTAAACCTTCCTCCAATATAGTTCAGTGATACATCATAAAAAGATGAAGGAAGGTCAGTACTGCCCCCTTCATCCATCAGTTTTTGAGGAGACCTTTGGGAAAATGGCCTGTTCATATACTGCTCCCCACTGAATGATCGTGAAACAGCACTTTCCCTAACAAATGTAATGTGTACGTTCATTTTACTTGAAAGACCAAGTTTTCCTATATCTCTAACGGTAGTGTTTCCGCAGGCCAGATTTGTCCAGAAGTACAAATTACAACCTCCTTCAGAGGTTGTAATTAGTCTCTTCAGGGGTTTTTTGTGCCACTAGACTTTTTTTATGAGCTTTTGTAAAATAGTTGGTCTACTGTGCTGAAAATGGAGATATACCCTCCTGTCTGTTAAAACAAAAATACTCTTGCAACAAAATTTTGCAATAAAAACCACTCCTCTAGTGCATTAAATGTTGATATGTTTTCAGAACTAGGTTGTACAAATCATCTTTGTACCGAAACTGGCCTTATACTTCTTTTGTGGTTTCAGCAGCAGAGAAACATGCCTGGTAGTGAGAAGAAGTTCAAGTCAGTTCATACCTTTGACCTGAGTAAATCCACTGAAGGAATTTTACATGTTGGATGAACCAATGTAATAGATGGAAACATTTAGCATTTGGCATACTATTGCAAACATGTCAAAGTATCTCCAGGCTCATTACATCTGACATAGCAGAATTAAACTGTGAACATTGAACCACTTCATATATGTTAAATTTCGTTGGCAGATGCCTTGCTATTGAGGAGAACTTGATTGCAGTAAGTTCCTTTGTATGAAAATTGTCAAAAGTAAGTTAGAATTTAGACTATTACTTTTAATGAAAAGGTGAAGGTTTGTCTGTGATTTGTTTTTATTTGGGAATATAAGTTAACAAAGTATCTGAATAAATAATAAGAATATCCAGATTCCTTTGTCTCTCTGTCCCCCTATCAAATATATGCTTATAATATTAAATATTGCTGTTTACAGGGAGATAAGGAAGCTGCTTTAGGTCTTCAGTTTTCCCCACTCTGTGACCGCAAGTCCACTTTGGTTGCTCAGTCCCAAATAGGTAACGACAAGTTCTGTTTTTCTTTTTCTTGTGTGTGTAGGAGCATCTAAATTCACGTGAACATTTCATATAATCTTTTATTTCTTTTTGAATTTTAATTGTTCAAAATTCCATTATATAGAAGGTATTTTTTTGCACCTATCTTTTCACCAAAATCATATGCTCTTACAGCAGAAATCTCCTGATCTCAAAAGAACGTGATGTAATTTCATTACACGTGATGCCAAGGAGGGGTAAGAGAGGGATTAACCAAAGTACTGCACATGAGCCCAGCTTCTACTGTACACACTTCAGAGTTTGGTAGATCATGTGCTCAAACTGATTATCAGGAACTTGCAGGTCTGTCTCTACTATAATCTGAAAGCCTGGTACCAGTTTGTAGATGCATCTCAACTAACTAAAAAACTAATTCATATATCAGATCTCTGGACTGCAGTTGTGCCCGTCAGTGTGTCAGGGTCAAACTACACAGGGTCAAGCCTCCCTGGCTGATAAGGACCACTGCATTCTGTCACTCAAGATGTCCTTTTTTCCATTTCCCTGAGATTTTAAAGGTGATATGCTTGAGCATCATACCTACGGCAGGAGAGAAGCTGAATTCTAGGCTGAATCACTGTTGCTCACCTTTGTGCTGCGTTGCATGGTTAGAGTATGAAGACATCTGGAAATCTGTTGCTAGCTCATGTTTTAACGTATTTTTTTTCCTATTAAGTGCTCAAGAGAGAATAATGCTTCATTCTCTCAGTGTGTCATTCCATACCGTGATGAGCACTTTAAAATGTAAAAGACATTGTTCAGAGCTGACATCTCAGAACTGTGGGATAAATGCTGTCTCCTAAGGATATTACTTGTTCTCTTCACTGATTTGACAGAACCCTCCTACACACTGTGAAATAACACTTTACCTCCACAGAATAATAAACAGCAATTTGAAATATTAACTCCTTGCCAAGAAGCTCTGAATGATAAAAGAGACAGCGTGACTTCTAGTGCTCTGGCTCAACAGTAGCTTCCTTCTATTCAATAATTAATATTCATTTCAAATGGTAGGTGTGTTCTGCAGTGCATAAAATTTGTAAGTAAAAGAATGGAAAGCTGTAATTATTAATATCTAGTTATATCTATACAGCTTTAGGTGTTTTTTGTTTCAGTTGTGCTTTTTTGTTCAAGATTATACTAGTGGTATCTAGTATATTGAACTGGGACTACAGTTAGAAAATCAGCCCCATAGCAAGCATTTATTTTTAGATTTGAGACTTGTGGAAATGCAAAATCTGATTTTCTCTCTTTTTCTTCTTTAGGTTTCATTGATTTCATTGTAGAACCAACATTTTCTCTTCTTACGGACTCGATGGAGAAAATTGTTATGCCTCTTATAGAGGAAGCGTCAAAATCTGAAAGTCCTGCATTTGGGACCCCCAGGTATGAATACACTGCTTAGTTATTGAACTGACTAACATAAACTCACATAATAATGTAATTCTCAGAGTTATCTCAATTATTTTAACAGTGGGGAAGGTAACATAAATAGCTGTACCGTATTGCCACCCTGTGGTGTACATTGTATTTGCAATGTGCTATTATTCCATTGACTGAATGATTGTTTGCATAAAAAGGCAGAACCACAATAGCGATCAGAATAAACACATATGAAATAAGAAATCCATTTTGTACTTTTAAAATTTAATCTTTTCAATAGATTATTGAAATTCCTCAGTCTCTTATCTTAAACAATTTTCAGTATCATTTTAATTGACAGTACCAGAAGTCATTCTTGTGTTTGGGAGAGGCAATTGGAAGTGGAGGTGATGACGAAGGTGGTTTCAGATTTCTTCTGTTCTTTATTAAGAGGCAGGTCACTTTCCCACTTCACCTCTCCATGTTAGTATTATTTCATATATACATTTGAGACAGAATTGATGCCACTTATATTCCACTTGAAAGAACTAAATAAATGAGATGGGGAGGCGGGGGGTGTTGCACATCAAGTTCATGATTTTTCATCGTGGTAGAAGTTGTATATAAAGCAAATTAGCTATGACAGACAGCATGGTTGGATAATCAGATACTACCTTTACAAATATTTGCTCTGTCACCACTTTTTTTTCACTTTAAACTGTAATTTGAGATTTCGCTGAGGTTATTAATATGATGAATCTGCAGGGCAATTTTTCATTTACTGGGCATTAGTTAGCTTTTAGTAACAAAATAGTGAACCGACCTCTTTATTTTGACTACCAGAAGTAAGCAGAAACTACTAGAAGTAGGTGTCTATGACCATGTTCTTAGTTTTGGGAAGCAGTGTCAAACAGAGGTATTATTGATAACAAATTTGCTTACAGACTCACTTCTTCACAGATGAGGGATTAGCAGCTGCAAATGATTAGCAGCTCCTTGCTTCACTTTTGGTTGATGTACATGACTGAGTCATAGATGAACAAAGGCTTATCATCCAGCAAAACTTCCTCATGTGAAGTGGAGGATAAAGGGATTTTTTCTTAGTATGCAATCAAGAGCCACACTTCTGAAGGGAGTGGAGAGCCTATAGCACGACACAGAAAAGTTAGAGCCAGGAGAGTTGCACAAACACGGCTGAGTGGACGCCATGAGTGTGACATTCACAGTGGTGCCTGGGCAACGTTAGGATTATAATCTGTTCTTTCCATTCTATCCCATTCAACATCTCTGGAGCACATGGAAATTACTGTTAACTCTTCTTGTGAAGTTCTCACTGCAGCTATTTCCTGCTGAATGGAAAACTGTTTGTATGCTTATTAACATTTGTCTGTGGTACCAAGGAGATAAACTATGCAGCACAGTCGAGTAAACAAAACCTAATATGACGTGATCACCTGTAGAAGGGTGGAAATAGGTCTGATTTTTGTAATCCCAAGGAAGAAAAGAGCATTCATTACTTTTTTCCACCTTTGCATGTGTATGCATACACATATATGAATAATCTGTTTGACTTCTACCTTACCTTACATATAAAGTAGCTGCAGTTGCTATTTAGTGAATTTTAAAGCCACTGTACTAAGTCCTGCTTTGACTACACTTGAAGGCATGTAGTTTGAAGAGGATTTTCAAATTTTAAGCAAAACTTACCTGTCATATAGTTTCACCTCTTTATTTTTTTAACCGGGTCAAAAAAATAACAATCACATATCTTTCCTATGAGCCCCAAAGATACTATTCGCTATTCACACAGCTAAGAAGCTGCTCCAAAGTGGCTGCATAAACATTCTTTCAAGAACTGGCTTATAAGTAACATATTTTCAGCTGTCACTTTTTTTCCCAAGAATTTTCTGGAAAAGTGTTGGTAAGATATTGTATCTTAGGCACTCTCTGGTGAAAACTATTATTTCAAGTTAGTTCATAAGTGACTTGATTCAGATTATCTGTTTGTATATTATTAAAATTGCCTGACAGTGTTCATAATTTGAGTTTTTTTCCCTTGTGCAGCCAAAATAGTTTGGGAGCAGTAAGCAATGCTGAAGCACAAAGACGACCTGGTTTTAAAAGTACAGGTGATGGAGGGACTCATGCAGAAAATTCTCTAGCAACTGTAGACCTAAGGAGCTTTAAGGACAACTTGATGAAGATCATTCAAGCAAACAAAGAAAGATGGAAAGAATTAGCAGCAGAAGGTATGATATATTAAGGTGAAATGTTTTTATAGATTACTCCCGAAGATCTCACCTACTTTCATTTTTTAATGTCATTGAACCTGTAAAAAAGAAAAATTGTCTTGTATTCATATATTTTATGTCTCAATGTTTGTTTAGATGGTCTTGTTTTGCTCTCTCATGAGGTATAAAGAGATGTAGGTGGTAAGGGTATGACAGTAAATCCTATAGCCTGTATAATAAGTCTTTGTGCTGCTCAGCTTATCTTTAGAGATTTGGTTTAGAAATGTGCATTCTTGCACATTTAATTGTAACTGATACTGACATCTGCTTTAAATGCCAAAATCAACAATTCGAAGTACCAGAAAGTACCAAAGTCTTTAGAAATGTGAAAGTTGTATCTTGCTATTAAAAATGCTATTTGTTCCCCACTGTATGGAACAGAATTCAGTATTGCAGGCTTCTTTGGACTGTGCTGTAGCCAATTATTTAAATGACCCAGTGAATCTAAAGATTTGAGCAATCACTGCACCTATTAGGCCCAAACAAGGCAAAAAGGGATTCTTCATTTGCCAGTAGACAGTTAATAAAGCCAAACCTGCATCAAGCATCTTAGTTCATAAGCCATACCTGAAAATTGTCTGGAGTTACAGTTATCTGAGGGAAATGTTTTGTGGTAATTGTTGAACTGAATTTATAGCTTTGATCCAGGTTAAGTGAATGCCATTTGGGAATATGTTGTCCACAGTCTATGTTGTTTCTGAGTAAGTACCTGGAATATTTCAACATAGCATTTCACTGCTGAGACTGGTCTTGCTGTACATGACCTGATACTGACAGCTGGGAATGATATGCTGGAACCAGTGCCAGCCTTGTTTTTCATCCCATCATCCAAATCAACATCTTTTTTTCTCAAAAAGGTGCTGCCAGACAAAACAGAAGAACAGTGCTAAGCAGTGACAAAATCTGATTTAGTGCTAAATTGCAAATGAATATTCTCATTAGGAGGATATTAAGAACAAGCTTCCATATATGTGTTGTGACAAAGACTTGAGAGTTAGGCAGAAGAGGCAGCTGAGAAGAAGACCAATATTGCCCCTTCTTCATGAATAGCTTCATAAAATCAATTGTTTCCTTTGGTCTTGCCCAACTAATACTGACTGGTTAAAAGGAGAAAGCTGCTAATTTGCAGTGATCAGTAATAAGAACAGACCTTCAGAGTGTTCAAGGCCACTTAGCTATAGCACGTAGAAATCAATCATCCCTGAGCTAGTGACAAGCAACATCCTTCAACATGGAAGAATGGAGAACTTGTTATCTGGGAGTTTGCCATTTCCAGTTACCTGTAACTAGCTAGATTGATTCTGGTACATCAGCTTTTTGGTATATTGTTTTGGAGGTGTACAGTGCTATCAAAGAGCACTGCTGTTTCTCCTTCATGCCCAATGCTTTGTAGTGCTCTATAAATTACCAATATATTTAGGCCAGTTTTACTGGGCTTTTGAGAGCTGTTGAAAACACAAAGCTTGTCACAGGAAGGGTCTTAAGAATTCTTCTGGGTAAAATTGTTTCTCTATGCAGTCAACATAAATGTGAGGCCTAACAAAATCCTGAAACTCTGGGCATGCTTTCTACTGTGAAAAACAAGTTAATGTTTAAGACTCCATGGACTTTGTTGAGATTGGGGTTGTCCTAAACTTCTTTCCTTCCATCAAATTGACTAATGAAGTATGTCTAAGTTTCTCCTGAAAAGAATTATGGAATTACAGTAAAATGTACATTAGGAAAGCTAATGGGTAAATGAGAATAGCTGGTGTTGAGATCAAAGCCTGATGAACTGTATTGTCTCTGTGTGATTGTGGCTGATACTGGTCTTTTAAACCTCTGTGGTTAATAGATTTATAGAAATCTGCTCTCATAAAGAGAGCAGTTGACTGAAGAGACCTTCAGGGTGCCTAGTTAGACTCTAAGAGGAACCTTGCAAATAGTGTAAATGCTTTTGTGTACACATTTATATTTTGTTAGTAAACTTTTTTTTTTAATAAGTTGTGAGGGGTGATTATATAGTTTTTGTGAAACTTAGTATGTTTTCCATTCATTTGGAATGGAACATGTGGGTCCATAGTCCATATGTGGGCCCTAGGGACTGCTGGAAAGGAGTTTTCCTCTAAGTGAATGTAGCCATCTGTAGAGCACTATCTGAGGTAGCGCACAAGTTCCTTGTCACATAATGGGAGAGGGAATCGTCCCTATCTGCTCTGAAGCTACACCCTGCAAAGGCAGATTAAATCCTTAATCAGACTGTGCAAAATGCACATCTAGTAAAGACTAAAAAATATGGCGATACATCACCTTGCCACTTGAAATTCTTTTCAAATTACAGTCAAGTTGGACCAAGCCTGTAGGTGAATAACCTGAGACCTTGAACTTCAGATAATTAGACCCATCCTGTCTGGATCTCATGTTACCTTCTCTGACTCTATTGCTTGATGAAAAGCCTTTAGTTTGCTCTGGACATATGTATGGAGTTGTGTTTTATTCATAGGTTAGGAGGAGCACATACCGAGAGAGAAGAGATGCCAGGG
The DNA here is from genome assembly GCA_035584735.1 of Pseudotriccus pelzelni. NCBI lineage: Eukaryota > Metazoa > Chordata > Aves > Passeriformes > Tyrannidae > Pseudotriccus > Pseudotriccus pelzelni. Next base: position 24,642,183 of record JAWMRA010000164.1, on the reverse strand, counting down.
ATTAATCACTGCCAGCTGAAAGGATTATTGTTACTGCTATCGTTGTTTCTAGCTAGATAATCTATGACAAGTCACAAATTGCTGAGCACACTGAGGAGGTCACATGTATGAGAACAGCGTGTTGTGGTAGTAAGCAGGCTGGCTGTTAGTGTAGATCTTCAAACACACTTCCTGAACTGACTGTGACAAACAGAACTTCACTGTTAGAAGAACCATCTGCATTCTTGTCAATGGGCTCTGCAAACACTAGATATTGTTCCCAGATTAGCTCAGAGGCTCAGGAGAAGTTGGCTCTATAAAATGTAGTACTACAGATGCACAAGGAATATAGAAAGGAAACTAGCAACAATCCATATAATTTCCCAAGGATGACCTGAACTCATTCCAGCTTCTCACCATTTCAGGATAAGGCTACTCACGTAGCACTGGTTGGGAAGCAGTTCAGCTGGAGCAAGGGCTGCCTTAGCAAGGACCGGAGAAGGTGATCTGACTCCTATGCCCAGACAGTTCAGGGCAGAAGACAAATCCTCACTGACAGTGTTGTTGACAGGGCAGCTTTCCTGGAGATGCTGGTTCTTCCTTTCCCTGAAAAGCTGAGTCTTGATTCAGGGAGTAAACAGCTTGTGAAAGGAATAGCGTGCTTTGTTTTTGGGAAGTCCTGTGTTGGTAAGGAAGGCATTTATCTACCTAGGTAGCTGTTTAAAAACCTCCTTAACAGAAGGCTCAATGAATAGGATGGCTCCACTTTGCTAAAAAGTCTTATATAATTGATGCAGAAGAGCTCAGTGCTCTATAGCCTAAGGGTCTTCAACCTTTCACCACTGGAGAATTAGAGGAATGTTTCTCAGGCCTTTCAGGGAATGCTGTTAACAGGGAATTACCATAATGATCAAACATTTGGGATTCTAATTTGAAAGCCTTGATGTTTAATTAATATTCCAAGCCCCAATCACCAGATAATCTGTCTTTGTTCAACTCAGCATAGTGATAAAGATACTGTTCCATCCTGCGTTTTTTTCAGCACATACTGTTGATGGCTGCTGCTGTTTGCAATTATGGTAGTTGTAGCAAATAGACAGTAAATACTCTCAGATGAATCTGAGAGGCTCTTTCATTAGGGAAGATGTTTGCTAAGTAGACTGTAAGGTCTGAAAGTTATAGGCCTACTGAGAAGGGTATAAGAAACACAGAACTCATGGAGAAAGATTTAACTACCATGTAAGATCCTTTATGGTACAGTCATTAGAACATAGAGAGATTATAACACAATTATTTAATATTTTAAAAATACAATGTTTATTCCCTGTGCTTACAATTTTTATTTCTTCATGCTTATATTGTTCTATAAAACTGTTGCAAAAGTTTACTAATAAAGTTGGTCTGTGATTGGAAAGCTCTTAAGAGAGTGTAAGGGTATAGACTAGTAATCCTGCTTACCATCTCTTCAGTAGATATCATTGTAAATAAAGTTACAGGCATTAAACAATTATTTTCACTTTACAGTGAACAGAAGGAGGTGCAGGCATCTTAGGCACTCACCTGAGATTATATAATGACACAAGGGAATGCAGCACGCACACCAAGAGTTCAGCTGCCAGTCAAACGGGCCCATCATTGAAGTGTGCTAACATTCATCTTCAGGATAATACAACAGCAGTTACTTGTTCTCATTTTGTGCTTACATAACTCTTCTAAAGAATTAAGTATCACAGGACCTGACCAAAGGTTGCACTATTCATATGGAAAGTAATCAGTGACAAACATCCTCAACACCCTTTGGCAGTGCACTGGGCTGCACGGCTTGAAAATGTGTGCCTGGGATGACTGACCTCATCCAGGTGGGATGAAAAATATGAGGCTGAACGAGTCTCTCACACTGTCCTCTGCCTCATTTTGATAGTAAAAATATGAAAAAATGACAACTATTGCATCTTTGGAATAGAGATCAGCTTTTTTTTCCCCCCATGGGCAGCAATTTTGAATAACAAATGTCTCTTCTGAAAGCCCTCTGCACAGTACCTGCAGGCCCCCCTCGGGCACTTTCAGTCCTGCATACTTCCAGTCACAATATCCACGGGGTTCAGTTCCATTTTGTCTGAAAGATTTTCTCTGTAGACTCACTAATAAGAAGAGAGTAGCAGCTGCTGAAATGTGAAAATCTGAGAGTGATGGTTTGATAGCATGTTAATGTGATTTAGCAGTCGCTAGGAAGGGTGGGCAGTGGGAGGATGTGTGTGACAGTCACAGAATCTGACTGACAGTTTGGCACATGAAATCTACCCTAATGGACTGTTTTAATCTGTTGGAGAAAAATCAATCAGGAGGCTAAAGGAGTCCCATCTTCTATCAGTGACAGTGATTTTAATTGCAGTGCTAAAATGCTTAGGTCATAAGCAGTTTTTTGAGCTAATTCAGAAACGTGTTAAGATCAGTCAGAAAAGGAGCATTGTCTGACTATGTGCAATGAATGGGTTGAGCTAAAAGTAGGAAGAAACATTCAGCATTGGCAATATTTGGTAAATAGCAGATTAAAGAATGATAACTGACCTAATAATGGAACCTATTTTTTATCTCTCTGGAGGACACAGTGGAAAGCTGGCCCACCTCTGCACATGACAATCTATATGATTTAAAGCACTTTTTCCCTCTAGTATCCTCAGAGCAGAGCTGCATGTCTCATTCCTTGTACTGAAAGTTCCAGCATTCAAGCCTCTGTGCTTATAGCTAAACTGCAAAAGAGAAGTAAAAGGCAGAGGTAGCAACCTTAAGAAACCATAAACTCCCAAATTATTTTTAATCAAATCCTTTAGTGAAAAGTTTTGGTAGCTAGTTAAGTCTTTGCTACTTTTTCTATGTGACATAATGCATAATGTTGTAACACTAAGTGCCACTGGATTACATGGTTTGCAGTGGTCTTATATACTTTTATATCTGTGATGAAGTTTGGGGCGGGAGTTGAAAGAGGAAGGAATCGGTGTCTAAATAAAGCTGTAGGTTACTACAATATTTTATTTGGTTTGAAAATGGCAAATTGGTTGGGAAAAATCACAGTTGTTTGGGAACTTTTGGACATGTCTTTAACCTTACTTGGGAACTCCAGAGGCACCAGGATAAGTCCTCTCATCTTCTGAAAAATTTTTATGTTTTGTGCTGGTCTCTTCCCCTTCTCTTTAAAACAGCTGATGTGCAAACATGTCTTTTAGAATGTTGCAGTTCCTTCCCACATTGTCCTGGTTTTTGTCATTTTTCACTGCTTCCTGGAATCTGGGTTTGCAGTAAAAAAGAAGGCAGACAAAATTAGAAATCAAAGTTTGGGGTAATATACATAGAGAGTCCATAATATCCAGCAACATTCTTCTTTACAGAGTCCTCAAATAATTTAATTCTTAGTGAAGATGAACAGCTTTCCTCATTAATTCAGTAGTTTTCTAATTGTTAAAACTTTCATGTCATTATGTCTTTCTCTAAGGGGAAGTTATGGGAGCTTATTTTTAAACACAGCCAATGAAAATAGCAATGTAATTCAGCAGATACTTGTTTTACTGGAATTTAGTGCTGTGTCAGTCACTGCTGGTTTGAGATGTCCTGATTACGCATGGCTTTTGTTCTTCCTCTCCACTCTTATTGAGTCAGTACGTGCTCAAGTGATGCAGTTGCTGTAAACAGTAAGGTGATTTATAAGCCCTGTACTGTGCAGGTGATAGTAACTGAATGCTCTGTTTCCTCACAGAAAGGTGAGAAAAAGAAAGTTGATGGACAGAAAAGAAAATTCAAAAATGTAGAAAAACTTCTTCACCCTTTAGACCATGTCCTGAAATTGTTGCCACAGACAGAGGCAATAACATAACAGAGCTGGTGGCAGGTTGTGTTGTAGTTGATCTCTAGAGCTTCTGCAGCAGAGCACTCATACTTTGGAGACAGCTGAGCCCTACAGCACCATGCTAGAATACCAGCATTTTTCAGCTATTCTGAAATTGGCTGTTGCCTTAGGAGTCCTGCCAGTTTTCCAAACAAAGCAGTGCATAACAAGTATTTTGCCAACAGCCCAGCCTAAACACAAGGGAAGAACCACACCACTTCAATCTTGTTTATGTTCTTTCTCATAAAAGGACTGTGATTTAAGACTGGAGTTCAGAAATGGCACAGAAATATAGAAGAGAGGAATAAGATGGAATTACCCCTAACAGATCAGTTAGGAGAAGCCATTGGTTTTATAGATGAATTCACACAAATTTTTCAGAATTTGCTTGAATTCTTGTAAAGAAAACATTACCAAACAGTTGAATATATGTAAACAGGCCTGGCTTCTGGCACTGAAGAAAAGCAACAATAACACATACCCTGAGTTCACTGCACTGAACAATACACTTCTGCCTGCCTTTATCTGAATGGATATGATAATGCCTAAGTTGTTCAGTGCCTTACTGACCCAACTCCAATCCCCGCTACCCGCTCTGCAAAAAAGAGGAATTTTTCTGAGGAATGGATGGTTGTTTAATCTTATGTACCATATTCATCTATTTACTCTGACTGAATATTGGCAATGCTGTAAATGCCAGATTACCTTGTTCATGTAACATACCCCATTTCCATGTCTAGCTGGCCATGGCAAAAGGAGTAGTTTGCTCTTCCCAGCAGCCCAGTGCCTGGCGAAGGGGCAGCAGCATTGGCACTGCTCCTGGAGGGTCCTGGCTGTTAGTGGCTGGTTGGAAGTAAAGACTTCCCCAGTATTTATTGCAATTCTTACTGTGCAGCAGTGGGGACCAAACATCATGCCAGCTCCATTTCTCTTATACTAGTAGTATAACTTATCAGTACCTTGCTTAAATTTTAGTTATTTGATCACTGTCCAGTCTCAGCCTCATTTAAAGACTGCTGGCTAATTCTCTGTCATCAGACTGATAGGACAACAGAAATTAAAGAAAATGCCAATGATATACAATATAAAGGTCCTATACAATATACAATTACTAGCTGTTACAGAAAACAGAAATCTGTATTTTGCCAGCACATATAACATATTCCACAAGTGGCTGACATAGCACTAGAACCCAGTATTTTTCCTCTTTTTGGCAGTGGATTTAATAAGTTTTGAAGCCGAATGGAGCAAAGCAAGGCAGAACACAGAGTCAGATGTCCAGCAGGTGAGAGACTAAATATCAAGAAAAAGGTCTGGGGCTCTTAATGACAATTGTGATATCATCATAGAGGATTTTGTGCTTGAGGCTTCTCAGTCTCAATTACTCTTAGCAGCTACTCTTGGTAGTTGAGCTACTAGGATTGTTCTGAACAAACTCTTCCCAAGTGGATAAGTTACTTTTTTTCAAGTTTGTTTAACTGAGAATGACTTTGAAATTTAATCACCATGGAATCATAATCCCAGATATTACTAGCATCATATAAAAACTATTGTTTAGTAATAGTTTTAACTCCACAGATTTTAGAATTCCGAGATATTTTTCACACTTAGAAAAGATAATATTTTTCTCACCTATTCTTTGCAACTGACTTTTGGAATAGTCTCACAGCAGTTTAAATGCAATAGGCATGACATTTAACTCGTATGTTATCTAGTATGCAGAGAAACTCCATTTCAGAGCTCCATCCATCAGATATGCATAATCCTGAGTTAGAGTTTGGTTCTGTTTTAGATATCCTTAAACAGGCATGTTTGGGCTCATCTCAAGGATAGAAATTAGAGACCAAGCCATCAGTGTTGTTATGACTAAACTGTTAATCTTCATTTGCCAGCTTAAGTTTGGTAGGAAGTGAATGAGAACAATTTTAAGTTTAGATATTTAGCTTTATGAACCAAAAAAATAATACTGGGTTTTGCTTGAATGAATGTTCTGAGCCTTCTAATATGACAATGAAATGATCAGCTGTACAGTTACACCAGACAAACCTGAATTCTGTTTAGATTCATCCTAAAAAAAAATTCAGTGAGAAAACTACTATCTCTTCTCACTGGCTTTCTGGTTAAAGAAGCTCATCAGGGTGAGCTACATTAATATTACAGTTTAATGTGTGTTTATAATTCAGTTTTGCTTTCTTTAACTTACTGATGTATCTGAACAGCATTTAAAATATTTTATATTTTAATTTCCTTGTGTTTTTTTATGAAGTTAAGGAAAAATGCTTGTTGCTTTGCCATTTGGAGGCAAATATAGCATGTAAATCACTTACTTGGGAAAAAAATCCTTGGATAGGTAGATTATATAATGAGAGACAAATGCTTTAATTAACATATCTAGATTGAACAAAATTTGCATCAAATTTCATATACGTATTTCTTAGGGGTTTTAACCCAACCTCTAGTTTGTAAGAACTGTATTGAAGTCTGTAGAAAAAAGAGTACTTGTCCCAGTTTCAGAAGATTTGGAATCCAAACAAGAAAGTCTCCAAAGTTGAGGAAAAATGGCTTAACAATTTAGGAATTGTTCAAATTTTAAAGTTCTCGATTTAAAAAAAAAATATACTAGAAAGTATAACTAACAAAGGAAGGAAATTATTTAGCACTTCTGTGCTTCTGCACATCAGTTCCGGTTTGGAGGTGTTCCTTTCTGTCCTATTTCATGGAACTTTTCTCTGGATTCTGGGGGAACTTTTCTCTGGATTCAGAAAAGTGAGGTGGTGCCAAATGATGATGTGGTAAAAATATGCTTACAGTCTGCGCTATCTTTGAGTTGTCATGTGCAATCAGTTCTGGTCTGGATTTGGACTGGTCTGGACTGGACTCAAAATCAGAGTTTCTGGAAGCTGCCAGTTGAACTCAATAAATATCCCTGTGCTTGGTTTCCTTCCTTAATATAGTGTGCATATCTAAGTTAAAAATTTTATGCAATATCACTCAGCTGCTTTGTGCAAGAGTTGTTCAAACTGCAATTGCTTTCATTTTTTAAATTGATAGTGTTTGGTATAATCTATAGGAGTATACAGATTTTAAAATCTAAATTTACGAAATACAGATTATAATAGCAAGAGAAATAGGCCCTGTATGAAGATGGTACATTTTTTTTTGGTGGACTCTGCCATCACAAGTTTTCCATTCTCTGGGTTTTTTTTCATTTTCTAGTTACTCCTTGTACTATCTCTCTGTGCTGTTCTGTTCTGTTCTGTCTCCTTTCACTCCGGGCCATTTCATTTTTACTGTTCTCCAAATCTCTGCAATACAGCAAGTAGAGCCTTCCGCAAACATTATTTTTTTGGGTTGCTGCTGTCCCTTGAAATTGAAGTGCAATTTCCCCCATTCTGTATTTGCCGTTAGCCATAATGGTAGCAGTACTGGCTAGCACATGTGTAACCCCCTATAACTTGTTCCAGCTGAACCTCTGTATGAGCTGATGCTTTGGGCTTTTCCAGACTGACAGGCCAATTTCCTTCAGGGCTTCCCTTCAATTCTGATGCTTGCCTCATCCTGAACGAGGTGCCCCTCTCCATGCCCTCTCTCTTGCAGAACTGATGAGCTCTGCACCTCCTTGTCCTGTAGTGGTAAGCACTACTGCAGGGGGATATGCCTGCAGCATGGGGTCCTCCTGCTCCCATCCTTCAGGTTACCGTGTCTGATGATGCTCCTTGCTCTGTATCATGGCCAAAAAAAGAGGTACATCAAACTAGAAGGAGGATCACTATGGTTCAGTTGCAGTAGTGCAAGCGGAAGCAGAATCTGAGCCACATTAAACACAGCAGTGGGCACGCCCTCATGTTCACAGTGTTCCCATGTGCAGCTCTACCTGTCACTACTCTGAAATCAAAAAACTGTGACCTAACCTTCTTATCTAATTCACCTATTTTGTTCCCTCTTTGTAGAACTTGTGAAAAATGTTGGTGAACAGGAAAAAGACCAAAGCAGAAATTCCACAGATGCACAGTTACAGGAAGAGACAACAAAGACACAAAATGAGAGTAGTCAGGGAAGTGATGGTACAACCTGTCCTCCCAGATCCATCGTCCTACAAGTAGTCTCTTTCGACAGTCCTCTGAGTGATGAATCCAACTCAGAAAAATGCACTAACTCTGATCCGAACCAGAAAGATCTCACCGATGCCCAGCAAGAAACACAGAATACAGACCCACTGAATGGTAATGCTTCATCACACAACACCAGCCAGTCTAATGAAGCTGCCCAGGGCGAAGCTGCAGCAGTGTCTGGTATTTCCCTGTCAAACATCAACAGTAATGTAAAATATTGAAATAAGCAGTTGTACAAACCACCAGCATAAGACAGTTTCTTCGGCATGTGTAAAAGTACTAGCATTCTAAAACCATCAAGAAACTGTTTGATGTAAAAAAATATTCTTGATATCAGCTATTTGGTATCCACTAGAAAGGTTTTTACATACTTTAGTTGAACGAGAAGAATGATTTTGGAGGAATTTAAAGATGCATATTTGCAATTAAATAGCCCTTTGCTACTGGAGAATAAGGTAAACTTTCAAAATAGAGCTATCTAAACATTTTCTCTTTGAATAGGTAATTATGCTATTAAAATATATTCCCCTTAGTTTAGACACCTAATATGATATGTTGTGAACCCTTTGTACTAAACATAGTGTGAATCTGAGAGTTAAGGTAGATGGAATTTGCTGACTGTAGTAGTCATGGGACTGTGGCATTCTCTTAATCAGGAGGATCGGTCTCCTGACTGTAGGTGCAGGACACGCAGAGCATCCAAAAAATCCCTAAAATGTCAGAATATGTTTTTAGTGCGCAAGTATATTATCATAAGATGACTATATTTAGTATCTGGTGATTGCAACACAGCACCAAGAAAAAGATGCCCTAGCATTAGGAATAGATGCTATCAAAGGAAGAGAAAGACACTGTGCATTTTCATTTTATTTTCCGAGTTTGCTTATAGTTGGAATAAGCTTTGAGATATTAGGTTTGTAAGAATAATCAAGACATATAATGACACTTCTATTCCTGACTTTTCATTAAAATGCTAATCTCATTAATGCTTTTATGACAATAAGCCTTACAATATTGTGCCAGAAGTATGGCATTGTCTGAGCAGCAACACTGAAGTGCTTGTAAGGCTTAGCTTAGACATGAGTATATGACTTGGCATGTTTCTGCTAAACACTTTTTATGGGGAACACCCACTTATTCTAGTGTTCCGTATTCCATGCTTTTATTTTTGACAGGTTTTTTCCATCAGAAATAACAGATGGTTAATTTAGGGTCCTACATCAAAATATTTACACTAAAATTATTTTCACAGCATTTGAAGCTGTCTAATAACTGACATTTTTATCTTTTGACATGTAACACTAGTTTTTTGTATTAAAGCCCAAATTGAAATTAAAGTGCTTTAGGAAAGTTCTCCATCTCCTGGATGAGGAACACAGTGGGCAAAACTGCAGACTCTGCAGAAGGCAGTGGTGGTATAGCTGTCCTTGTGGGTCTTTAGATAGCTGGCCAACAAAAATGGTGTTTGAGAGATCAGATACAATTCAGCATGCAATCAGTTCACTCTGTTGCCTTGTCAGTCTTTACATTCCACCTCTCCAATGAGAACAGAGATTTCTTATCTTAAAACGTGCTAATCTCATTTGTTTTCTAAAGCAGGGAATTTTCTAATGTTCGTTCACTAGACATGGCAATATTCAAAAAGAATTCAGATTAAGAATGAAACAGAAATAGGAGTTGAATTTAACTATTTTGTGAAGATAAATATTATTGGTAAGGTTCTGAACTAAAAACCAGGGCATATACAAAGAGGACATTGCTCAGCAGTAAATGGGGACACATAGCAGGAGAGATAACTGCATCAAGTGATTAATCACATCATAAGAGAAGCATTCTTTATTATTCTTTAGGCAATTGCAGAGGCTGAGAAATGAGCCAGTGCTCCCTTACCGGGATCTCCCAACTTATATCTGCAAACCTCGTAGGTTTTGCAGCATGCATCTCAGTTGCTGCTGATTCCACAGAAAGTTTTGGTATAGAAATACAGGTTTCTTCACTGAAACTACTCATCTATGTCAACTCCTTTACAAGCTGTGCCTTTTCCTGCTGGTCAAAATGTGTAGGAAGTAGAGGCTACTGCTCATGCCATTGACTGAACACATGTCCAGCAGTTGTAAATCCTTTTCTGATCAGGTCTTCAAATTAGTTTGAAAATGTTCATCTGATATGATTTGTGAACAGATGTAATCATTAATTCTTGGTGTTATCATGAGAGATTATACTGGCAAAATGCTGTTGTCATGGTAAATTCAGAGAATTTATACATTCCAAATTATTTGGATCACGCATTCTAGAATAGAGACTTTCCCTCTATTTAGACCTGTGAATCCTTAAAATTTTTCTAGTAGAAATGCGCATCCCTAGTCAGACAGCTTAAGCTTACAGAAAGCAAGTTTTTATTTCTTTTAGTCTCATGAACCTTTCATGCATCCCCTTATAAGTAATTCATAGTCCCTCAAGTGAGAAAACCACTAGATGAAACTGGATTTCTGATTTACATTATCACTAATTTTTACTAGAGTGCTACTGTACATAGAATATGAGTATGGATTAGATGTTGTTTTTTAAAGGCACATGATATTTGAAGGCATTTTTAGTTGTCATTTTATGTTAAACATCTGGTCACTGTGGCATACTGAATTTGCGTCATCTCCTTCAATGATTGTGTTCCTTTTCCAGCACAGATAAATATCCAAGTAAAGGGAGATTTTGGTGAATGTTTTGCCTTGTTTCTGTAGCATGTTAGTATACTCTCTGACCTTTTTGATATTCCACGCATGAAGTATGTAATATTTAATATCAAATTTACCTGTTTGAAGATAGTAGATGCTACATGGGATTTCTGTTTTATCAGTGATGCAAAATATACCGAAGGAACACTGCAAACATAAGTTACACAGCAAAATAGAGCAGCTGTAATACATCACAATGCTGATGTGAGTCCCATTACTGACACTGGCCTGAAGCATCCAGACTTTCTACAAAGTCATGGTGAGACTCAGGTCCTGGCTCTTTGAGATAGTATTAAATTACTGGGTTTCAACAGCTGCAGAAACTGTGCCATCATGTAAGAGATAACAGAAATGAAAGGCTGTGTAGGCATTTAGGATTGGAATAGTTGGCAATATTCCATACCAAAGGGAAAAGTCAGGCTAAAATGTTTCAGTTTCTTTTTCACAGTGGTAAAATGCTTTACTATAATTCTAAGCTGCGGGAAGCCATTAAGCCATCACTGTGGTTGTCTAAATGTAGGCACTTAGTGTTACTGAAGAGTTTTTGTTGCTGTATTGTATGTAGAAGCCTCATAGCCTCAAACAGACTGCAGTCTGTTTTCTCACTCCCCCCCCCTTTTTCTCAGCATAAGCTATGTTTAAGATGCTCAAGGGTGAGTGTGTTGTGCATGATGCAGCAGCACTCAGCACAGAAGGGAGATATGGCATGGGCAGCATCCCCACTTTTCACTCTTGTTGGTGGCCAGTGGATCTAGACAGGACTGTTTTAACCAAGGTCAGACATTTTCAATGGAATGTCACTTCAAACAAGCAGAAGGCAGCATACATATGACCTTACATTTTGAATCTGTTTCACAAATTAGAGTTATTTGAGTGTTCTAAGAGACACTATGCATCTATCAGAACATTTTTGGCACTCTCCATGTTCAGTCTTCTGCTTGTGTACTTTCTGTACTGAGGATGGGGGTGTACAAGGCTGAAGTGATGTCCAGAGCGCTTGCTGACTCCCGGGGTGGAGAAGTGAGCACCTGTGGGTGCTGGGACTGGGAGAATGAGATAGGAAGGAAGAAGAAAAGAAACATTGTTATTCATGTTGGAATTTCATATTTTACCCGTCATCGCTCTGCCTTTGATAAAAAGCAGAAAAATTCAGTTAAGGTTTTTTTGAGTAAGTGATTCAATTATAACAGAGATGGAGAACACGGAAAATGGTATGTCTGCATTCTTGGGCACTGTCAACGAATGTTTGGATGTATATAATGAGGGCATTTCCTATTTAAAAAAATTAAAAAGGACTCTTTTCCTCTTCTTATATCACATCTCTTTTTAGATGTAGTCTTGTAGATTAGTAGTAATCAGTAACTGGAATAGCTCTGCCCTGGGTCCTGGTCAGTACAAAGGGAGAACCAGAGGGTCGCTGTAAGAAGCACTGCAGTTGTGACTGAATGTTGTTTTTCTCCACAATACCTTTGTCCTTTCCACCATTTCATTTTCATTTAATTGAATGGTACAAGATTAAGTTAAACTATTATAAGGTGGGTTTTTTTTAAAGTGATGATTTTCCTTTTCTCCTGAGTGATTTATTAATTAGAACATTAATTTTAAAAACTGCTTATGTTTAATTAAATGACTCCACATTTCAATGATTTAAAAATGCTAATTGGCACACTTTTAACGTCTCATTTGTAGTGATAGCCACACTAATCCTTAATATCAAAATGCAAGGGAGATAATAAATCTATGAGAAAACAGAGTACCAGTAATTTCACTCTACATGACAGCAGAGGACTGCCCAGTCACATCGGGTGTGCGAAACATTTGACGACATCAGCAGGCAGTAACTGAGAGCCTCTGGAGAGTAACCAGGTTAAATAACAGGGGAACGATCCACCCCAACAACACTCCAGTTTGATTTATGGGAATGCAGGTGGCATCATCCATGCTATGCAAATGCTTAGTGACCGTTCAGTGCCGTGGTGCCTCCGTGGTGCTCAGCCGAGTGTGGAGCCCTTTGCAGCTGCACAGAGCGGGCACAGACAGCTGTGCTGCCTTGATTCCTGAGCATTCTTTGGGCACAGTGCATGGCTCAACAGGGCAACAGGATCCTGGTACTAAGGGAAGGCATTCATGTTCATGCGTGGGATAAGGATGGAGGGAAGGTTAGATTAAAAAAGAAAATCTATTTGTAAAAAGGATGGGGTTTATAAAATAGCAGCCATCAGTAACCATTCAAAGGGTAGATTTTATCACATCAAAAACCTGATGCACGAATGGGAAGAAAGCTATAGATCTTAGAAGTTAATGCTTAGTTTTATGAAATTTAAATGCACAAAGATTTTGGTTTAAGGTGTCCCTAAACCACTTCTATCCTGCTCCTAAAACTACTCTATGTTAAGTATAAAATTTAAATATTTAGATCAATTGATAGTACTTTCATACTTCTTTCCCTCCCTCCCCTTTTTTTTTATGGATAATGCTAATAAGGTTTTAGTAAATCCCTCCAAAAACAGCCACAGGCTGAAAAATCTGGTTCTAACTCATGTTAGTCTAAAAACCCTTTGGAATATTGGCGGTCTGTATTCCACCTACACTAAATTTATATCAAATAAGGGGGATGGCGTAGGATGCTGTTTGGGGGGATATGGCCCATCTGCTGGTGGCTACATTACAGTGTGGACAGAACCAACTCTGCCGCCATTTAAGGCAATGAAACAAGGGTAAAATCAGTAGCAATTCTGACTTGTTTACAGTGAAGCCATGTAGATTCATAGGTATTAATTTTCTTCTTTTCTCATTCTTGTTCTCTTGAGTTCCATTTCTTCTCTTCTCATTCACTTTTCTAAACTGTCAGCCTCTTCTTCAACTTCAGCTCGCATCTTTCAATTTCCCATTCAGATAACACATCATCTGCTTTTCCCTTGGCTACTCATACCTTTGTTTTCTGGCTTTGAAAAATATCCCCCTCTCTATTTTTATTTTTATAGATTTTATGCTCTTCCCAGTTCATCTTTTCAGCATTTGAAAGAAAACTTCTATACTTTTCTTTTTTCACATTTTCAGTTCAACATTCCTATTCTCTTGTGGGATCACTTGGATAAACCGGATAAAACTGAGAAGTTACTATATATATAGTTAGTAAATAACACTGTAAGTTTGCTACACTGTCCCCATGCCTACCATCTCAATGTGTAATTTCCTCAGCTGTGTTCATTCGAAGTTACTGAAGGAATAGTTTAAGCAACAGCTTAATATTATGATTGTTGGTTTGAAATTCATGTTATATCATTTAGTTTGAAAGCTGCTTGTGTCACGCTGTGTCATTCCTCCAATTTGATTGAATTAATTGCATTCTTAGAACTTGACACTGGCATCTTTCATTCTCTTAGCTTACTCTGATTTGAAAGCCTACGTTAAAGAGGATTTAAACAGCACTTGTCTGTAGAGGGTGAATTTTGACTTTCAGTAAGGCAGAAGAAAAAAACAACCCAAAACTTTATTAACACTCATGTAAATGTCTTCATAGTTTTGTTTCATTCTGTGATCTATTGATTTCATTCTATCTTTTGCCTCATAGATAAACCATAACGATTAGTTAATTCAATCTGATGCTTAATCTGGTGAGAAAGCAATTAAAGAAAGCAGTGACTGAAACCTCATTTTAACCTTAAAAAAGTGTTAAAGAACAAGATTCTGTCTGTCTACGGCAGTGAAGGTTCTCTCAGTTAAGCAGGTTCCTAGTCACATTTTTTTATTTTCCAGGTGAGCCTAAACACTGTAAGAAGCCAGAAGATATGGTAAAAGCCACAGAGCAGAAAGAAGCACTGATACAAAACTAGATTTTCTATTTCCTAAAAGCTTCTGACGTTTCAGGCAGGACAGGTAATTTGGTCATTTCCTTTTTATAATGGGGAGAATTTTTTACCATAAAGGCTTGTTTAGTGCTATTGCTAACCTCTTTGTTCTATCCCAGTTGTGGATTTATTAGAAAATTTTGAAATGGGGACACAGTATACTCCACTTTCTATGAGGTATAAAAACCATTCAATATAAAGAAGGGGAAAACATTACTTTTACACCTCTCAGTCCTTGATGTCAGACTGAATGATCATGCAATAAACCATCCTATGAAATACTGAAAGTCGTAGTATCAAAAATTCATTGTTTATGAATTTTCATTTGACCTCTCTTGCAGGAGAAAAGAAGAACTCTAGCTGTTCCTACCTCATGCTCTCAGAGGCTGTTATCTGTCAATGTGTTCTTGGATCATCCTGTTTCTGTGGAAAGTGAATGGACAAAATGTTCAAAAGTGTAAAATGTAAAACTCTGAGCTGGTAACTCAAGGCACTTAACAACTTGCAAGATTTCAGTTGTTTTTGTTGTTGCTATTTCCTCTTCTATTCTGCTTTCTTAAATCAGCCAAAATAATATTTTCAGCCAAAGTTGGACCTTGTTTTGTTGCATCACTGACATCAAACATTTCCAGTTAACCACAAGATATGTGAAAACACAAGGTTTATCATCTGCCTGGGATTGCTGTTACATGTCACTGCTGCTGGCATCCAATGAAAATGGGAAGTCAAAATGAAATGTGTTTCTAAATACTTGTTCATGCAATCATACTGCATGCAGCATAAAAGTCCTACTTGTTAGTTTCCTTAAAATATCTGGAAATAAATGTATGTAGACTGTACAGAGAAGTTGTAGAGTTACACTGACCAGCCTGCATAGATGATGATTCTTCCCCACTGTGGTGGCTGCCATATGGATAAAGTGTTTTGTGTTGAACAAAGAACTATTTGAAATATCTGAGTATTTTGGAAGACATCAGCAGTGGTGTCAGGCCTACCATGAAGCTGGTGCTTATTGTTTTGTAGGGTGGAAGAGACAGCGACAGGAAGACATGAAAATTGCTTCACTTCAGCAATGTGTGGCCTCTCAGACAGAATTGGAAGGTGACACTGACGCCTTGTATTGTGGTTTATCTCAAATGCAAAGTGAACAACATGCATCCTGCAAAATCTTTGCTAGCATTTGTTTCTTTCCGAGGGGTGGCAAAACCAGAGCACATGGGCAGTTACCTTTGCAAGAAGCCTCAGAAGGAGCCCAGAAAGAAACTCCATTTTCATCTCCACTTCCCTGAAGCTGCACGTGACCCCTCCAGACTTGTCTGGGTGTCCTATGTGGCTGCAGCCAACCTCATTTCCCTCTGCTGGAACCTGCCAGGAAACTTCCAGGCTCCCCTTCAAGATGCAGGCTCTCGGGTGGCTCAGCTTGCTGCTCTCCCAGCTCTCTTTTTCGGACCCTGTGGTTATTACCTCACTCACCAAAAGGTCTTTATAATCAGCCATGGTGTGCTCTGAAGAGGACTCATGGGGCAGTGGCACTCCCCTCTGTGCAGAGGGTGATTGAGACCTACATGTCGTTCATCTGCTGTTTCAGGGATCTGAGTAGAGCTCAACAGGCATCAGGCTCAACCTCAAAAAGGGCACAGTTTGTCCGGATTGAAGAAGGAATCGTAAAACAATCACCCTGGACTGAGGGACATGTTCATACCCACTGACTGTCTCTTTTCTGACAGTGGAGCAATCAAAATTGAGCTGGGAACAGTGTAAGCTCTGAGCCGTGGGATAAGAGCATGCCAAAAGGTGGAATTCCTGTCATTGAATATGTAAGCCATATGCGTGCTATGCATAAGTAGTATGCATAGTTTTAACTTAAGAAATGTTTGTGCATATAGGATGTAAAAAATGCATCTAAATTGTTCTGTGTATCTGGTCCAGGGCTTGTATTTAGCATGGACAAATTTCTGTACAGTGAAGTTAATGAATGATATGGTAACAAATGAAATTGTATCATATATGTTATAATGCAATCAATATTTTTTGCTAAGAGTTAAGAATTTATATATTCTCTGCTAGTGTTTGAGCAAATTATTAGTAGCTTGGACCACTCCGTGCACCTTTGCATCCTTTTTGGGAATGTTGGACTCCTTTTTTTTGCTTTGTAATAAAATGTAAACCATCTTATAACTTCTTATTGTCCTTATGACAAGAGAAGGAACATAATGGTCATATCAGACTTTTTTTATTTGTAAGTTGCCATATGCTGTGGCAGTGGAAAATCTTTTTCATTAAGATTGGAGAACTTGGGACCTTATTTCAGATAAGTTGAGTATCTACGGTTGCCATCAAATTTGAAAAGAACAGGGGACGACTGCTATATTTAAAAACGAGGCCAGTTAGGTATTTGTTTGTTACTGACTGTTTTTCAACATTGTAATTTATGATTCACTGAGACTGAAAGTCTGGAACAATCAGAATTTGAACTTTATATTGTATTTTCAATTCCAGACTTTTACCATCGTTGAACTTTTTTTCCTGTGTCTCTATCCCATTGTGATTTATTACTCTGCAAAAATTTTCACCTGGAAATAGAAGCAGAAAATATAACAGATTCTGCAAAGAACTTGAAACATCCTACAGGGCTCTCAGTGGCCCCAAGATTTCCCACTGTAGAAGCTAGAAGGAGCTCCTGGTCTCACAGGAGGCGGAGACATTGCCTGCAGAATTCACTCCTTATTTGGAAGTGTGATTTTTGTATAAATAATCCTATTTGCTCATTTGTATTCAGTTTTAATCACTATGGTAGATGTTGTTGAAATACAAAAAGAGTGCTTAATTTTTTTTTAATGCCAGCTGATTCTCTTTTTTGCTTTCTTTCCTTCTTTCTTCCTTCCTTCCTTTTATCTTAGCAAGATTTTACATGGACATAACCCAAAGCTTGGTATGTTGTTTGGAAGAGGAGAAATTTTCTTTGGTAGAGAAGACTGATACAGCCAACATGTGTTAGTTAAGGCTTTGACATGGGGTGAAATTTGTGGTTGGATGGCAGAAAGGCCACTTGAGAGAGCCTCTCCCTGAGCAGCATTTTATCTCTGAAACCTGTAATGCTGCTCTACCAAAGCACTGCATGGGGTCGTAAGAAATGGTATTTGTATATGCATCTCTCCCACAGCATTATGGGCATGTACCCTGCATTGAGCACACTGAGGAGCTGTAGCTGTAGATGAGTCCTCAAGAGTTTTATTTTGTATTTTTATCTTGAGATATCTGACAGATATATTATGTAATATTGTTATAGGTTATGATCTAGCCAGTATTTTTTTAATTTAATTTTCAACACGGCAATCTACAACTGTGTGTTTTTATTCTGCTGTATATGTCCATATTTCCTATGATGATCTTCCCAAATAAATTTGATTTGAGGGCAAGGATTATGAAGCTCCTGAGTGTTAGTTACAAATTTGCTTTCCTGAAGCATGTTTGTCATTTGCAAATGGTTGTCTTTGAGAAGTGACAGAGCATATATGGTTGTTTCCAACCCTTTCATCCACCTGGGACTCCACACTTTTTCCATAACTGTATCAGTTTGCCATGCAAACTCACTCACATCCTCATAGCACACTTAAAAAGAGTTCCTTTAAGAGAGTCTTGAATTCTTAGCCTTTATGGCTAAGACAGCCCTCACTTGAAGAAAAACATCACCAATAGAACATTTTTTACACCAAAAACATCTTACTGTGGATTGAAATTGAAGGAACCACTGAGGCTGTTCTTGTTAGCAACAGTTCATCAGGAACAGTATGACTTTCAGTGGCACCTCCATGACATGGTGTAAATTTTATAATCCAAGTTCAGAGTTGTGAGTATAGAATACCCTTTTCTTCCAGAAGATTTTATTACAAGGAGACAGAGTTTTTGCTTAGGAAGGCTTTCTGCCTAAAAGGTAGTTCTGTCTCAAAGGCAGTTTCAATGCTTTATCCCTACCCTTCACACCAAGAGAAGTTCTCAGTCTCTCTCTCTCATATGTGAGAGGAGAGAGATAACATTTACAGAAATGCTACAGGGCTGCTGTACCGAGGGGGCCAGCAGTGATATATCCTGGGAGCGAACAGGAGGTTTGCCTTTTCCTCTGAGGCCTGGTGCTGTCTTGCAGTGCCAAGAAGTTTGTAAGTTTTAATGTCTTTGCCTCTGAAATAATCCCTTTGAATCCTTTCCACTGCCTTGGCATTTCTGGGGAAGATATCTGAGTATATTTTACCTTACAAGTGTAATTGGGATTAAACAGGGTCCCTTCCTACTCCAGTTGGAAATAAATGGAAAGAATCCCATTGACGCAAACATGTGTCAAATCCTGACTAGGTACATGATGGGAATAAATCAAGACAACTATTTTATACCTCATTCTTTTCAGTTTCTTTTTTTCCAGCACACGCACAAAGGACTTTCTTCTATTGTAGAGATGCCAGAATTCAAACAAGCCACTACTGTGACCCAAATAATTTCAAATTAACAAATCAAGATCACAAATGGTAAGTGCCTAAAATGTATATTTTTAATAGACTATACAGTTATTATGTGAGAAAGAGGAAAATGTAAGTATGATTAACATTCTTCAACAGCAGATTAAAGAGATTTGTGTGTACAGTAGTTTAGCAAACAAAGATTTGTCTGAGAGGGGAGTGCATGCCTGTTAAATCATGTTTCAAAAAATCACATCCTTGAAAAATGGTAGGGAAAAATTAGCGGAAACAGCATTTAATACTATGAGCAAAAGAGAATGTCCTCTGTCAAACACTATGCAAACATTTAGGCTACTTTCCTGGAATAATTTTCCTTTCCTGGTCATTTAAGTATTTAATGAGTCTCCAGAGACTCCTTTTCCATGTCCCAGGGCAAACATTCAGAAGTTTTATCAAACTGTGAATGTCTAAGTATTCCCTGAAGAACAAAGAAGCAAGTCATAACCGTGGAGTTATAAATAGGAAAAATCACTCATTAAAAAAAATGGGATTTTAACTGTTTTGGTCTTAACTTTGCTGCAAAATACTTCCTTTGTACTTAGGCAAGTCCTTTGCTTATAGCCTTTTTGGGGAGAATTGTTGGAGAACTTTACATTGGCTGAGCTTGGATAGATAATATCTTAATCAAATAAGATTTTCTGACACATTACATAGTATATGAACTTTAAAGCAGATGAGTTGTATATGTTTGCAACATCCTGTATAGGTCATTATTACAAACCTGAAGTTATACCTAAATAAGGTGGTCAGAATCAAAATGGTAGATACAATCTTGGCTTTAGGATGGACCACTTAAGCAGAATATATGTTTTTTCATTTTTATTTGGACTGTAGTTATAAAGCTGTCTCATCACCATATAGGACCTACAATCAACACTCCTGAATCTGCAAGAAGGATTTTGGAACTTGCATAATAACACCATTAACAAACAGCAAGTAACATGTAAGTATTTGCTAATTATTTGTACAAAGCCTGATGTGATTATCTCAATCCAAATTCAGTGAGTCAAAGGGTCAAATTCACCCGTGGTGCATTTCCATGAAATCCAGGAGAGATAGTGTCATTATACCAGAAATTATTTGATAGCTGGATAGTATTTGGTCTGTTGCTTTCCCTGCGTTCAGCTGTTTTACTGATTGTTTTCTGCAGTGGAGGATACTCTGAGGGTCTAACACGAAACACTACTCAACTTTAGGCCATCTTAAAGTCATTTATTGAAATTGTGCTTCTTGTTTTGTTGAAACTGCTCAGTTTCGAGAGAGAACTGTATTTTACTTACCAGTCAGAAATGAACGCTCACCTGTATCGCTTGGGGTACTTCAGTAGTTCACAACTGGAATTAGTGGCAGCATATTTGTGTCAAGCATTTAATATGATGCACAATGCATCTTTATTTTAGCATTCCCATCTGCGAAAGACCCTTATTTTGCTAAACACAAGGTGATTTGGGGTAGATAGAATTGTGGCTGCAGCCAGAATACTTCTGGAGGATATGTGTGTTTTCAGGTAAATAGTAGGTAGAGGAGCATGGCAATAGAGTTGATATTTCCAGTAAAATTAGAGAATAAAAATGTCATGAGCAATTTAAATATTATTTATAATTGACCTTCATGTCTGTTTTTAATATTCAATCTGCTGAGTGTTTAAAAAAGCAATTAAAAGTCCCATATAATGTTAAAACCCTTGATAAATGTAATAAACAAATGACATATTCAAAAGAGAGAATCTATGTCCCATTAGGAGAGAAAAAGAAAGATGAGAGCAACATATGGCAGTATAATTAGCATGATTAGGGAAGCACATCAACAGAATTTATGCTGCAGGGAAAATGTAATAAGAAACCAACACACTTTCCCCACTGCCTTGAAAACTGCAAATATCACTCTCTGAAAAGAAGAAGATGCAGAAAGGCTCCCTGGCATTTAAAGCTGTAACTTGTGTTCTTCTGTCATTATTAAAGATGCACACAGCCATCTGCAAACCATTTATTTTTTGCAGACTTCTCATTGTCCCATTGCTTTGATTAATAAGGAGCAATATTACACCTCAGCTGCTTTTCAGAAAGATGCTATTTTGGAAACCTAATTAATACTCATTCCACAGTTAGCTTGAGGTGTTCGTTAGTGCCAGATACTGAGTTCTTATTTGTTTCTCATTATGTTGAGAGTATTGCTTCTCAATGCCAACGTTTTTGTTTTGCATTTTGAAATAACCTTTCGACACTCCTGCTTCCCACAGCCCTCCCTTCAAAAGAGCTAATAACACCTGTCATCATTATTTTCACATGCCTGTTAATGTCTGATGAAGACATTGTGGGCTATTTACATAGATAGACTATCTTGATGCACAGCAAATATTCCTGCCATTTTCTGAACAGTTGGGCCAAAGAGAGAAGCAAAATTTAGGAACTTGGCAATGCAATTAAGATCTCAGCTTACCACTAAGGGTCAGTATATACTAGGCAAATGAATCATTACAAAATTAAAAGAGTATGTTTTTCTTAACGGTATTAAAAAATAATCTTTTTGCCCTACCCCCTGATTATTTAATAAATAAAACAAAACCAAAATCTGTAGCAGAATATAGGCTCTGAATTTGTATAAACTTGTATAAGCTCTGATGTAACTGGAGATTAGTAGTATCTTACCAAGTGGCCTGAGGTTTGGTAGAGGGCGCAAAATATCTCACTGGAGATTGGCTCAGAGTGCTGCTATGATCACTGGAGGAGAAAGGATAGAATACGGCAAAGTATAGGAAGTATTTAGCATCCACTTTGTTACCAAGTATAATGCTGTGCATGAAAAGGTTAGATGTAATTGCACATGTCAGGAATCAACAGAACAACTGAGGCTCTTTCTGGAGCTCACCATTGCACTGAGCTGAAGAGAAAAAAAGAAAAAAAGAAAGAACATCTGTGGGCCTGAGCAGCAACAGGGATGCAATAGGATCGGGAGAAAGAGGGTCTTGAGGGATAGCATGTTTTAAATATGTCCTGTCTCCCCAGGGTTACGTACTGCAGGAATAAGGTCCCTCATATAAAAAACATGCCTTGATAAAAAAGGTGAGGTGGGGAACCCTGCAGTGAGCTAGGGACATTTTTGTGCAGTGCCAGCTGCTAGGCTCATACAGAAGCCTGCTGATGTGCTAAGGTCCCTCCCCAGCTACTCACAGCACTGCAGCCTACCCAGGTCAGCTCTGGAGAGAGCTCTGACAGCCACCCAACACTTTGCTTTCTGGAATAAAATAAATGTGGGTGGTTTGTGGGGGTTTTTGTGTTTTTTTTTTTGTTTGTTTTCTGCTTGTTTGTTTTGGGGGTTTTTTGTTGGTTTTTGTTGGTTTTGTTTGGGGTTTTGGGGGGGTTTGTTGGTTTGGTTTTTTATTTTTTGGTTGTTATTGATGGTTTTGTTGGTCTGGTTTTCTTTTTTTTTTTTTTTTAAGAGCAAAAGCCACCACTGGCCTGGTCCCTGGTATCATATTCTGTTAGAGGAAGTGTAGATGAACTGGAAGTCCCTTCCTTACTGACTGCCTGGATTCTGAGCACTGTGGGAGTCACTGGCCCAAGCAAAGGAAACAGAACCTCTGCTTGCAACATTGTCTCAGAGCAAGAACAGTAGTGTTGGCTGTAGTAGTTTTGGTTAAATAATACCAGCAGTGCAAGAACTAATGGTGATTTTTCAGTTCACATTACTGGGGAGAAATAATGACATTATGAGAAGACAGTGGGTAAGTCCTTGAAGACTTCAACAGAATTTATAGTAATATAAAAAAAAAGAAAGAAGAAATTCAGTAATTGAATTGATAACAGTATAAAAGAAGCTCTCCTGTACACTACACATGGTGTTTCCCCAAAGGAAGGTATGTTGTTGGCCAAAACCTGGGGTCTTTTTCTCAAGCAAAATTCCTTTGAGTTCAGTGGAAATTATGTTTTAGAAAGGAGTTTTAAATCTTGAATCCTAATATCTATTTAAGTATTATCTGGTTTCACACATGGAGAACAAACAACATATACCATCCTGAAAGTCAAATCATGTAATTTTTTTGAATAACTGATTAGCACAATATCTCAGTAGATCTCTCTGGAGGGAAGAACCTGTCATGGAATAACAGAAGAAACAAGGCTCTAAAATGCAATAATGAAATGCCTCTAAACTACTGTGCATTAGTGACTCAAGGGATACCAGGAACAGACTGAGATCAGTCTGAGGTGACAGCTTCTTTTAATTCTGCAAGTAACATTTTCTCCAATACCTTGAAAGCCAGGACAACAGCAAACATACCACACCATGGAAAAGTGGCAGATCTAAGAATATGGATAGGGGAAAGGGAAAAAGATACAAATTAGAGTTGCTTTTAAAGAAAAAACTATGTTTATTGCTTGGGAAGACTTTTTCTGCTTTCTTTTTCCATCAGTCTGTTTGTGGGAAACAAACCAATACAGTAAAAATCAGTAAAAAATCTTGTTTTCATCAAACCTGTTGGACTCCCCAGAAGAAGCATGTATTGTGAGAGGAGACAGCTCAAACAGGGAACGTATCATCACAGTTTTTCTTTAAGATATTTTCATATTGTCATTTTCTTTGAGACACTCGGTGTTCACTAACTTTGTGTGTAGTTTCTCAAGCCCCTGTTCACTTGTTTACACTAAAACAAAAGACAGCATTAATGGATTTTTGTGTTTGTTTTAGTCTGTGCTTTTGGTGACATGAACACATTGGACAGTGATTGACCATGGACTCCCACAAAGAAATCTACTCAGGTCTAACAGTTATGCTGAAAGAGGATGTTCAGTGATGAATTCTCCAAGCTCTTATCAGGTATTTTGTGTGTTGCCTTTGAAATGCTGAGATTCCAAAGTGTTCAATACCTTTTCCTGGTATCAGCTGTTATAAATCACGTATAAGTTTTCATTTGCCCACAGGTCCTAGAGAGTTCTCATCTGGAGCCTGTGGGTACTAATAACCAGCAAAAAGCCATTAATATCCAAAGTGCTTTATTAGCTAGCAACACAGAGAGAGGGTGTGAGGTTAAACACCGATGACTGATTCACAGCTTGGGACTACTGTGGCAATGAGCAATTATGTGAAGAGCCTGGTGCTGGGCAAAAGCAAAGCCATGGCAAAGCCGGGACTGGAGCCCAGCTATTCTTACTGCCATTACAGTCCTAACTTGGGGCCATTCAAACGGTTTCTGAAGGGTCATTTCCATCTTTCTGTTGTTCGTGACATAAAAAGCTCCCAGTCCTCTAAGTCCCACAGCTGCTTCTGTATAACTGGAGTCCTTCTTTTAGTCCTTCTTGCATACCCTTGCTGAGCTGGAGTCATGGATGCTGCTTGTAATGTTGCTACTGAAAACGGAACCAAAGAGGACAGCTACAGAGATACAGATGGAGGGAAAAAGATGGCTCTCAAATATAAAGAAACACTTGTTGATAGATCCTGTTCTCAGCAGGTCTTTGTGGAAGACTTCGGATTGAGACTGAAATCACCATGCACGACATAGACAAAAGGCTCTGTGTTTTCATATGTCATCTCTTTTTTCTTCTATTTTTTTTTTTTTTTTTTTTTTTGCTAGCTCAACCCTTTAAAAGAGATTTAAAGCAGGGGAAAGTTAAACTGAGGGTAAAACTTTGTATCAAAGGCAAACAGTTAATACAAGATGACAGTGAAATCATTAAAAAATTTGCAATTGATAAATAATGGAAATAATCTGTTAAGCTTCACTTTGAAAAAACATGGTTTTCCTTCTCCACCTCATTTCATTTTATGCCATAGAGTTTGCACAGTCTAACAAATGAAAAGTTTGGTATGAACCATAGCAGACCAAAAACCTAGGGCTCAGACACAAGTTAAATTTCTGCAGCTTGATATGCTGTCACTTACTGACTGAAACTGTGACAAATGCAGGACAGAGAAGGCTGTAACTGTACTCGCTGCAGGTGGTGAAGGTGGATATCAGCATTTCCCATGGCTCAGCTGGTGCATGGAACCCTGCTCACAGGTCCCACGTGCCTGTGTTACCTCTGACTCAAACTGAAACCTTTTCTAATGCATCCAGATAACAATGATCTCTTGTAAAGAGAAATAATTTTTACTGCAGTGACTAGGCAGCCTCAGACCAAAAGCCAGACAAGTACTTTAAGCATCACATATCCAGGGAACACAGAGAAGAGTGTCTTTGCATCCTTCTACGGACAAAGAATCACCTCTGCTTACTTTGTTTCCTAGTTTCTATCCACATTACTGCACATAACTCTACCAACATCGGTAAAAACTGCCCTTAACTGAAAGCATAATTTTACATGAACATTTCTCTGTGTGCTAGACAAACCCTCTGTACAACAGACAGTCCTGTCGAAATGAAGGTATTATTTATTTTGTTCCTTTTAAATCAATTTCATTTACAACAAGCCTTAGAGTACAGCTCACACGCAGTAGTTAAGCTCTGGCAGTACTGACGTCAGGCAGCTAACAAACACATTTGCAGATTATGTTTCTAAGTCATAGAAAATGAAAGAAAAATTACTTTAAAATAACTGTTTTATCTTCAGGGTCACAGGACACATTTGCAGGTGTCTGTGAAGCCCATTAGAGGGCACTTTCCAGGGAGCCCTGGCAGCACATGGAGCGGGCGGTGGAGGGTCTGGCACACACACAGAGCCTCGCAGTTCAGTTACTCTCCACGACGGGGCTCGGGACAGCTCTGCCCTGGTTAATGGCCCCACTCCTCTTCCCTTTCACCAGCTCCCTCCTCTTCTTCGGGAAACACTGAATCACTCTGACTCTTCAGATGCTTAATCCCTGAAAATATAAAAGTCACAGTTAAAGTTGTAATAGTTTTTGGTTGGTTGGTTGTTTTTTTGGAATGTGTGTGTTATTGTTTGGTTTTTTTTTGGTTTGGTTTTTTTTGGTTGGGTTTTTTTCTGTGGTTTTTTTTTTGTCAAGGAAGAAATGAACAGAAAACCAAAATAATGACAAGTTTCATGCCCATACTGACTCCCCTTTTCACAAACTTCTTTGTTCAAATAATGCTATGGTGTATTTATAACAGAAATGTTCTCTTCCTTGAATATAGGTTCAAAACAGTATTTGCTTCTCTTTTTTCTTTTGTAGCCTTTGATCAGATTAGTGTTGCCCATCTCAAGCAAGTGAAAAGTTTTCAAGGCTCGGACTGTATGAATGGAAATTATTCTACCAGATTTCATCTGGAGCCTCTTTCTGAGACTGCCCTGATGAAGGTCATTGCTCACATATGATCCCATGCATGATCCCAACTTCCCGTGTGCACCAGAGGTGTTCTCCAGTGTGCATCCCCACAGCCTGCCCACCACCTGCAGAGCTGTCCTGATGCAAAGAGAGCGCTGCACCTAACAGAGGGGACACTGCTGGCACCAAAGCCGTGACAAGATTTGATCATTTCTTACATGGAGAATGTGTTCTTTTGACCTCCAAATATCACATGGGGCTGGGTGAAAAGGGTCAATACCTTTCATGGGATATTTGGAAGTTCAGGTTTGAGGAAAGTTATGAATTACCTACTGCTGGCTGGTTTCAGACAATAAGTGAAGTAGACTCTATGAAAATTAATCAAACTACAAAGTTATTTTCTGTGTCCCATGTTCAGTACAAGCAAGCAGGTCTTAATGAATAGGACAAATCCCATCTTCTCAGCTCTGCCTTGTTGTGATAGAAGAATTCGAGCAGGAAAAGGAGGCAACATCAAGCTAAAACCATGACAGACATGACAGACTGGAGATGAAAGGTTGTTATTTTCAAAAGATGTAAAGAGCAAATGCACAAAATTAACTTCTGGGCCCCTAGTTTTTGAAAAACAAAGTAGGAACATAATCATGCTAATCAAATGCATGATTTCAACAGAACATAAGCCTTTTTAGGTTTTTTGGTGTCACAAAAAAATGTTTGGTTTCATTAAAGATCACACAATGTCACCATTTCTAATTGTTGGAAAAAAGGCTTCCCTTTTGTATCACATCCTCTCTGTGATGAGGAGAATTACATCACAGCTGCTTTAGACAGCTACTGATAGTGAATCAAACACCCCACTGTGCACTGTACGAGTCATAGCACTTGTAGGGCACAGTTTTCAAAAAGGTGCGCACCCTTATGGAATACAGGGCAAGATCCAGAATTCCCCTAATTATGGGTAAGAGGAACGGATGATGTCCTGATGCTGCTTTGTTTCCCTTACTGGGTGCCCTGCCCGTGGGTGGGGCTCACAGGGTCCCAGCCATCTCAAGGGGCTGTTCCCAACTTCCTCTACACCTGGCCCAGCCACTGCTCCACAATGTCACAGCCCAGCTGGGGCTCTGTTCTTCACCTTGACAGCACAAAACCCCCTCCAGACCAAACGCTGCCCCTTCTAACCACCACCTGGCAACCATTTCATACACTCAGAGTGTTCAAACTCACCTTTATGCTGCTTTAAAACAAAACCTGTCTGAACACTGCTAAAGCCAGCCAGACAAGAATTGTTTTTCCTCAAAAGGCTTATATTTCAGGGCAGGTAATTTAATCCAATTAATGCTGATAAGTAAACCCATAATTCCAAGTCATATTCAGCAACCATGCACTAATATGATTTGAACTGGTAATTCTTTTTAGATGAAGTCACTGCCTCAAATCATATTTCTATATTTCTAGGTACTTATAAATTATGAGTGCAAATAGATCAACTTTCTGGCATTTTTGTAGTCACGTAATAACATCCATGCTGTTTCATCATCAGCTGTCTTTTGCTTCTCTCCATCTGACCAAACCACCAGATTAGAAGCCTAAGCAGTGTCACAAGATATGAAATAACAAAGTGTTCCCAAATTAAGTAAAAAAAAAAAA
This sequence comes from Pseudotriccus pelzelni, assembly GCA_035584735.1. Classification (NCBI taxonomy): domain Eukaryota; kingdom Metazoa; phylum Chordata; class Aves; order Passeriformes; family Tyrannidae; genus Pseudotriccus; species Pseudotriccus pelzelni. The sequence continues at coordinate 24,614,268 of JAWMRA010000164.1, read as the reverse complement.
AATCAAAAAATATACAAGTAATTAAGGCAGCTCCCCATCCTATTTAACACTTCTTCCTTCACCCCGCTTCACTGCCCAAGGAAGAGTGTTGACATTTACTAAACTCAGGATTGAAGTCTGGTTGGCAGCTTCAATTCCCTGAAGCTTGAAGGGTATTTAGTTTTATGATTTGGAGCTGATCCTCTCTCTATCAAAAACACATTTCCAGGTTTTCAGGAAGCAGTGAAAGGCAAAGCTGAGCCACAGACAAAACAGGCTGATTTTCAGCATTTCAGAACTCGAATCACTTTGAAATTATCATGCGAACAAACCTGGCCAAAGAGGATAAAAGCCAAATAAAAAAAGTCTATTTTATGCCAATACTAAATGAATTATGTTCATGTTCCATCAGCAAAAATGAGAATATCAAAAGAAACATCATATATTCACACAACTAAACAGGAAAAAAACCTATTCTTTTTAGTTGTGCATTTTGTTTTGCATTTATCAGTCAAATATATTTTGACTTCTATGTCTCCTAATTTTTTCTCAACAGAAAAGAATTCTTGCTTTTAAAAAAACAACAAAACAAGCAAAGAAACCCCTCAAAATCCTCACAAAAAAACAAACCCAAACCAAAAAACAAAAAACCCCACCACACACAAAAACCCAACACCAAAAAACCCCAAAAACCCGTGAAATTAGAACAAACTAACAAACAAAACAAAACCCAAAAGAAACAAACAAACAAACCCAGAAAAACAAACCAAAAGTAATGTAATAAAAATCAGCATCCACCACAGGTCTTTGGCTGAGTGCAGAGGAAGACAGAGCCCAAAAGAGCTGATAGGTCTCCCAGGGCAGCCTCTTCTAGGCATAGGGACGACCCATACTGATACAGGATAATAAACAGCTGTTTTAGATCATGGGCAACATTGGGGCACCTGCCAGCAGCCTGTCTGTACCAAGGAAAGTTACCTAGAAAAGGGACATGTCTGTTCATGAATTGGAAGAAAGTATATTCTGACTGGATAAAAGGAGGAAATTATTTCAGTGAGTGCACTTAAACACTGATGTGGTTTTCCAGTGAAAATGTGAGGTTTGTTTCCAAAGAGCTTTTCAGTACTGAACTAGACAAAGCCTTGAACAACTTGGTTAAATTTGGTGCTGATTCTACTTTATGCTGCAGGTTGAACTGTGGGCTTTCCCAAGGTCTCTTGCAACCTAAATAACTATATGGTTTTATGAAATCAAAACTCTGTAAATCCATCTTACAGTTTACAATAGTGCCTTAACATTAACTGTGTGATTGAAGGCTACATTTTGACCCAGCTGGGAGTGTCAAATGACTCCTTTCTCTGGAAAAGGGGTGAAAGTGCACCAGTCAGAATGATTTCAGGAACAAGGTTTCTTTTCACTCCTTAAAACTATGGGACCAGACTAAATCAGTATTTCTGTACTGATTTTGGAAAACATACAAACTCATAATTAGGTTATGTAGTCCATTGTGATCTCTACATACATATATATGAGCAACATATTGTTCCCAAACACAAGGGATGAAAATAATGGCATTAAGGGGTTGCATCAGATTAAGCGCTATTGTATTTCCAAAATCAGTGAACACAGAGCACCTCTTGCATGTGACAGATACACCTGTGAGACAAAGTCTTACATGGAAATCACACCCCAGTCATGACCCAGTGCATAGAAACAGAACAGAAAACATATAAGTTCCCGAGATGGAGATATAGGAGCTGACTGTCCTGTGGAGTGAGTGCTGGCACACTACTGCCTGCTGCTGAAATGGCTCATCTTCCCTCTGGGGTTTCAGGGGCAGATCATTGTCTCAGTCACTCGCTACCTGTGTGTGGTGCCTGAGGATGCTCACTACCACTGTAGTTAAAAGATTATGCTCACTGCCTGCATATGTAACAGATTAAAGAAATATACTGTAGCAATTAAAACCAAAACCTGTGCACTCTGTCTCTAAAGAACCCCCCTTCTTGCTCAGCTAGCCATCTGCACGATGGAAGTAACACAGACTCTCAATACTTCACAAGATGTTTTGCTGGATGTTTCCAGAAGCATCCAGTGTTAAATGTGAGGGAATGTGCTCCCTTCTGCTGATCATTGCCAGCAGGACAGCCCCAAGCCTGTCGCTGAAATGGGTGCTGCAGTCCAGCTCAGACAGGCACAGCTCAGCCTCAGATCTGGGAGCACCACACTGTGAAAAGCATGAAATGCTTCCTGCTCTTGCCACCTCTGGCAGAGCTGAGGACCATCAGAACCCACAGGAGCAGCTGCCTGGCAGAAACCTCCTTTGACAGAAGATAGGTAACTATTAAACACTTTTTGTCTCAGTGACTTTCTTCAATTCAACAGAATACAGCTTAATCAGTCTCCATTCTCAGCATTTCCTGTTTCCTAAAAGTTTTTAAAAAGCAGGTTTAGTAATCTTCAAATGTTCATTGTCAGATACATGCCAACTACACTGCCAAATTTACTTAAATGTAAGAAATACATGTCTTGTCTTCCCTCTGCCCCATTTGGAGCAGGTATTGGAAACATAGCTGTCATCACTGGTCATGGAAAAAGTCAAAACTTATCCCCTGCACACATACATCCTAGGCATTTTGACTTTCTTGATTAAAAAAAAATCAGTTTTTGGCTGGAAAATAATTAAATCCTACTATATAATTTTTTTTTCTGTTTTTTTAAACAGCTGAAATACAGAAGGACATATATTCCATGTCAGAGCAGGACAGGAAACAAGTAAGAAAAATGCTACAGTTTCCCAAAAACCTATTTCGAGCTTTGTCTTGTTTCCTCTCTGCATAAATAACCTGTTATCTATCTCCTTCATCTGTACAATAAGTTCCTGAAACCTTTAATCCATTTTTACTTAATTAAGTGGTTTAGATAAGCTCTCCTTGCATACAAGTCATAATTCAGGGCTTAAGCTTTTGTTAGTAATGCTTCAAAACCATTAATCCTATCCCTTGCCTTTAGAGCCAGTCTGAAAGTACAAATTTGATGCAAGTTTGTGGAAGTCTAAGACATTATCTCAAAGTGGTCAAAATCAAGCTCTCAGTTTTCAGTCCTGTCCAAAATGTTCATTTACTATCAACAACACCATCATTTTCCCCTGAGATTTAGGCTTACAGATTCCTGATTTCCAATCATCTCTAGGTCCCCATATCCAATTGTCATCTAAGTTTTGCACATTTTTCTTTCTTAGCGTGTCCGACATGGTCTTTACCTTTTATCCAGCCATTGAAACTTTCCTTATCTCGGGGTCTTCATTACTACCACATCTCCTTCTCTAAGCTTTATAAACATACCTTTGCTCCCGACACTACTTTCCCCCTGGAGTTCCCTCCATTGATTCATTCCAAGATATTTCAGACTAACAGTGGCTATTTATGCTTTCAAGGAAAATTAAGTTTCTTCACATATTATGAGCATCATCTGCACTCAAGTTAGGAAATTACACAGTTTGGTACTCAAATTGCTAGACTTTTAAATTAGCGTTTTCTTTCTTTCTCCTGCAGTTCTGAAGAGGTGCAACTATCAGCCTCCATGACCATTTCCAAATTCTCCTTAAATTCCTCAGTTGTGGAATTTCAGAAACAACCTAAGAACATTTTTGTTGCCAGACTGCTGCATTCCTCCCCACCACTCTCTATTCATTCCTGGGTTTGATTGCTACACCCTGGCTGGGACTTCTCTGGTGCAAAAATCAGCTCCTGTTAAATGTTTGAATAAGGCTTATGTGGCATAGACCTAATCCCTGATGTGGGTTCCTGGATGCTTCATTAACATCAATATGATATGAAAAGAATTGTGGCATACAGTGATCGGTGGAGGATTACTGAGTATGAACTAAGAGCTGGACGATGGCTGATATTTGTTGGCAAACAGAAGATGCATTTTACATACCTTTCCTTGTGTTTCTTCATTCCCACCTAGAAGAATGGCTTCAGTCTGACAACCTGGCAGCTATTATTTCATCTGCTGATGCTCATGTCCAAAAATCACACCAGATGACCTGTGGCAGGAGGCTTGTCCTGCTTCCAAGCAGACCTGGCAGCAAGAGCAGCAGCTCAGCCTTTCTGAAGGGTGCAGCCCTGGTGTGTCTCAAGGCATCCATCTCCTGGGTGGTCTCTGAGCCAGCCACAGTTCAAAGAACCAAAAAGTTTTCTGTAACATGACAGATTCAGACCTTGACAATTTCTGTATGTGTGACTAGTAAACAGAAAAAACACGAGGGAGGGAAGACCAAATAAAAGTAAATGGTTGTGGAAAATTTGCTTTACAGACATTGGCAACTGTGAAAAGTCTGCTTGACACAGCCTTTGGAAGTTTTCTAAAATTTGGAAGGGCTCTAAATGGTACTCATGTCTATCGGCTTTTGTTAACCAAAGTATCAGGGAGGAATAAAACTAATCACTTGAAGCTTGATAACCAACATGCAAGGGTCACCCTTACTCCTGTGGGCAACAGGTCTGAACATAATCAGGCCATTTTTTACTACGCAGGGCTTGGTCCCACTCCTCTAGAAGTTAATGAAATTTTCTCTTACTGTTTTTAAAGGAAGAGGAGTCAGCTTTTACAGTTGATTATAAGTTCCAGTTATAAAGAAAAAAAGGCAGCTACGATTTATTTACAATGAATTTATGTAAAATACTATAAATTACTATTATATGTGATTTAAAGTTTGAGATATGAGATAAACAAAGTGGCACAGACAATAGGTGTACTAGATATTCTCAAACTCCTGCTTAGATTATCCAAGAAAAAGCGAAGTCAGGCTGTCACTCTGTCATTTACAGCTAATGGAGTCTTCAAAGGCCAGCAGACATGGTGGACCTCCAGTGTTTAGAACAAAAAGAATGTGGAGCACCAATGTGGCAGTTTAAGCTCTGCTGACATTTTAGCAATCTATAAATCAGAAAAAAAACCCCGTGTATGTTACATTATTTTATACCTAAGCTAAGGCTGAGAAGGAGAAAAAAATTCTCGTGTGTGTTATGATTATGAGACCAAGACATGATTCAGCTTTACAATTTCATCTACTTTTTTTTTCTCTCTCTAATGTGCATGACTAAAATAAAACAAATGATCTGAAGCACTGGCAAATATGATAAGTTTATGTAGGTTTCATATCTGGTCCGAGCAGACCAGATCATCAGCATATTCAGCAGGTCACCATGGCCCCATAGATGTTTGCGAATGTTCATTTGGAAACCCAGCAACAAGGACTGACTAATTTTCTAAATGTCTGCTGGTTGTTACTAACTCCTCTCTTAGCTCCAGTCATACAATACTCAGTTGTCATGGTGAGCCTTTTAAATGACAAATGTTGAGGCTCATGCTACTTTCTCTCGGTCAAAAGACTCACTGTTAAACTATCACAATGAAGACTGTATGAGAGCAGCAAAAATCGTGTTGCAAATGCCTGGCTACTTTCCATTTTGTTCTCTCAGACAGCACTTTCCACTCCATTTTCCCCTGTCGGAAGTGGCTTGAAGCAGCACTGGCTCCACGAGAGTAGCGTGAAGGATCTTCTTGAGCACAGAAGGGCTTTTGTTGGTCCTCCACAGGCTGGCCAGACCATGCACCAGAGAGGGGTCAGCTTTGCTGTGGCTGAAGGGACTGCATCTCCCACTTACAGTAGCCAAAAGAGTAAACAGAGAGGCTTTTGTTGCCCCAGGCAACTTCTGCTAATAAGTAAACATCTTGTTCTGCTGGTTCCTTCCTTCCTTCCCATGCTAGCCCTCAGACTGCAGAAGTCAGCCAGTCTTCAGAGTTCAAATGAAGAGCAGAACCTCCTGCAGCAGGCAGCCAAGTGAATGTTTCAGCCTGTATCAATCTCAGCCCAACACTAATTACCCTTTGGAAAGCCAGAAAATATTTCTTAGCTGATTCTGAGGAGGATGGCTCTTGGTCAAATACCTCAACAACTTGATCAGAAAAACATGCAGAGATGATTTCCACATAAGTAACGAATACGGACAGGACTGCAAGGCTCTCCTCCTGCATGGCTCTGGTCTGACTGGCAGCTGGAGGCTGAATCAGGAGAGGATTACAGTTTTTCAGCTGACACATTTTCATCCCAATTTTTCATAGCTCAGAGATAGGCTTAGAGCCGTTGATAAGTGTGCTTGAACTCAACCAGCACAGGCAGACCTTCAAAGGTGCTGTGCTTTGACAGGTCCTGGGAAACTTATTAGATGGTCAGAATCTCCTTTGAGAAGGCAGCTGTCTGGAAGGCAAATTTTACTGGGCAATGTGTTTCTTTGCTAGAATTGCTAAGCTTTAACACTTTTAACACCAGCACCACTTTCAGTCAGGCAGCTGTCTGCCTAAGAGTAGGTCAAAATCACAAGACTGGCAGAATTGTTCCCTTATGTCAAAGGATTACACTAATTCCATCAAATAAAAGGTCACATTTTTAAACCTGAATCATGATAACAGAAGCCAGAATCTCTGCTACTGTCACGAAGTATGTGTTAGAACCCACTGGCCTTAAAAGTTTATGAGTAGCATTTTCTAAGTGTGGCTTCTTTAAGTTAAATCATCTTTCATTTTCCTAGGCAACTTCTGTCATGATTTGCCACATGCTTCTACAGGATAGTTTATGTATCCAGCTGGAGACACTCTGTAGGCTGACTATCTTAAAATAAGCCAGAAGGCTAAAAGTGGGAAAAGGTTTTACAGCTAAAAAATGACATCAGTGAAGACTTGGGAAAGCTGATGCCAAAGACGATATGAAATTATGCTCCATATTTCAGCTATAGCAGGTAAGTCTGTTTAGAGTTAGGGAAAAGACAAATTTTAGTTATATAGACTGCTATGTACTAAATAAAACAATTTTATTTTCCTACCTCCTGTAAGTAATGTGGGAAAAGTTAAGAATAATTATAAAAATCTCAAGTGGAATGCTTTGTTCACAGCTTTTGCAGAGGATAAAAGAAAAAGAAATGAAAAACGAAAATGCTGCTTACCTGCAAAATTCTGAGCAGTAGGAACAAAACATAACGTTTCTACTTGTGCTTTACTTAGAGTGATTTGCTCCCAAATCAAAAGAAATATATGATATAAGCTCCAATTAATACGTCAGGGAATGAAACCTTATACAGCAAAATAACATGTCAATGTATGGCAGAATCACTGATAACAATAATAACTTTCCTTTTACTCTCCAGCCTACCCTCTCCACAACCGTTTTTTTTAAAGAAAATAATTTTGTACGTTCCATTAAAAAAAAAACCATGACAAAAACAAATACACATAATTAAACGAGAATAGGTCCATTCCCTTTGTGAAAAATGTGAAACACCCTAACTTTGTGTTTGGTTGGGTCTCCGGATGGCAAGAAATGTTTTTTTTAATGCCAGGGATACTTATAGGTGTGGACTTCAGTTGTGTGAATTGGACTCTGTACTGTCTGCACAGCTCAGCAAGCCTTTGCACTGTGACACCACTGCAGGTCGCATCCCTTCGGGCAGGTAAGGCTTGCTGAGAAAGTTTCTCTGCAAAATTTAGCTAACATGTGTAGGAATTAATTGTTTTATGTCCTAAATATATATGGAATTCTGTTACCTATAAAAGGTAAGCTTAAAAGGAGTGTATAAAGAATAGGGGGACATAGGTACCTTGGCAATATTAAATACCACAGCAGTCTTGGGAGATATGAGACAGTTAAGACCCTGTCCAGGTTGGAGAGCTGTCAATGGATTATCATACAAGGACCAACAGTTACATTTAGATCCAGTGACAGGCCAGATGTAGACAGAGTCTGGGATAAGATTTCACCAAGACTTTAGTTATGGCCCTTTAGAATATGTTATTGGAACTGCTCATCCTTACTTACATGGGGTTAGTGCCACCACAATTTCACCAGTTTTGGCCATGCTGCCTGGAAAAGGTTTTTGCTCAATAAAGAATTATTTTATAAACATTGGCCAAGTTGCTTTTTGGTTTTAAGTACAAATATATGATTCTCCTCCTTGTCGTAATAATGACAAATACTGTAAAACTATAACAAAGTCAAAGCCATCCTTGCTTTACCTCTGCTTCCTAGGTTTTTTTTTCTCTTGTTTTCTGCTCAGTGCTGTGACAACATAAGAACTGTCCCCATGGGATGTCCAAGGGCAGCCTGGGCTTGTAGCTAAGTATAGATGTCTACCCACCTTGAAGTGTTTTAATGTCAAATGCAGTTGTCTGTCATTCCTTATCTGGTCAGCAGAGAGACTTCCAGGGCCTGATTTTTCACTAGGCAATCTATAACAAACCCAGAGTAACTCCATGCCTGACTTGGTTTAAGCAGGATTCATCCCAGAGCACTTATAAAAATGGCAGTGGCAGATTTTGATAGCTGAATATTTGCGCTTCCTTGGAGCTGTACAATTTTTGTTTGTTTACAATTAGAAAAAAAACCCTGAAATTTCACAATTCCCTTTATGAAAGAAAAGTAAAAGAAAATACCCTCACCAAAACAATTAATATTAGCAATATCAAAACATGTAGTTTTGCCTAGATTGTTAAACATAAATATCTAGACATGCTGTAGGAAAATGAATTTGATTTTTTATACACATTCAAAGCACAATGGAAATTAAGCTTTTTTCGTTCAAAACCTTACTGAAAAAAATGCTTTACGAAATCTTTTCATCTCCCCATGAGCCATTTCCTTGGTTTTAACCTTTTAACCTTGTCCAATTACAGCTCTTCAGACTGCATAACTGATACACCCTGCGTGATCTCTCATCATTTTGACCTACTTACCTTGTCGATCAAGTCTAAGACAATGCAAATATTTTCTTCTGCTGGAATCTTCTCAGATACACCAGGCTGCTCTGAAGGAGCAGGATCAGCACATCTCCCAGTAGGTTTGTGCAGCTGCTTGTGGGGGCTGAGATTTGATATTAAAGCTGGAGAATAAAAACCATGAGGTCCTGCAGCACACAGCAACTTTCAGAGACTTCGGTGGGGTCCTCACCAACCTGAAACTGAAGTCAGAGACCAGCCTGGACAGCCAGATTGCTTTGTCTACCACTCAGGCAGGGCACTGGTGGCACCAGGGGCATGGGGAGCTTGGCCCATGGAGCTGGGCTGCTTCATCAGCAAACCAGCAGCAAGGCAGGAGCAAATGGGCAGGTGCTGTTTACCTGCTGGAGAGCCCACCCAAATGCAAGCTGATGCTTTTAACCCTTAAGAGAGGGCTGGTGATCTGTTAAGTCCCAATGCAGCGGTCAGCAGGAAGGGGAGGAAGCAGATACCCTGGTTAGTCCTAACTGGGGCATGAACTGTGATCAAACACACTCTGGTCAGCGGGCAAGTGGGAAGGGGAAGCAGTGACTCTTTTCCACACAACATTGAATCGGAAACACCTGGTTGGTGGAGAACAGTTCTTCAAACTGCCCAACCACAGAGACTTCAGTGGGAGATAGAGAACAACATCACTTTGATGCAAGGAACAATTTCCACAGAGGAAGGGTACAAATCCCTTGAGTCAAGGGACACAAACTACAGTGCAGCAATTTATGGTGTTTTGCACAATAATATAGATAGATTTTCACACCCTTAAAACAAATTTGAAACAATGCTTATGCACAACCAGAGTGCTTCTCTGGTACACAAATTCATTAAAATCAAAGTCCTAGCTTAGACACCAGAAGGTTTCTGACACAGTGTCTCTGATCTTTTGGAGGAGAAGAAAAGAGAACAGTGAAAGATTTACTTTGGCATCTTTAGTAATATTTTAAATATTTTCATTTTAAATTGTTCAGCTAATGGACAACTGAAACCCCACCAAATTCTTATATTTAACTATTGCTGGCAAATTAAAAACCAATGTTAAGAAACTCATAATTCAACATAAAATGCAGTCACCACAAACTATTTGCATTGCAATAGATATAGCTGGTCTCACTTTGTAGTTGCTATGGGCAGCAAAACATCGTGGCAAAATCTTTTGTGGTTCTTTATTGCGTGAGTGGCTTGAGCTTGTAAGAAACCTACCTCTTCTGGTTTGCCTAAGGCATCAAAATACCCCAGAGCCAGTATCCGGTACAACCAGAATGTAATTACACCATAGAAACACACTATCTGGCACTCAGAACTGTCAGAGCCTGAAAACAAATATTGCTCTCAGTTTTTTTCTGGAAAGCACAGCCAGAATATGAGTTTACTCAATTTCATTGTGGAAAATATAGACAAAGTATAGAAAAGGTAGACTCTTCTCTAAAGGTTTAGACACATTCAGATCACAGTCACCCACTCTTGAAAAATGAGTTTTAATACTTCCTATCTCGCTAAAAGTTAGTTGGAAGAAAAGTCTCTAAAAGGCTCTAACCACTTATGGGATTTGGGAGACACCGGTGGTATATTTTGCGTTGAAATTAATCAGATTTAATATAATGCCACTTCTTATAACTGTTGCCATCCAAGAGTGGAGCTACACCGGGAAGTCACCAGGGGGAGCCTGCATGCCAAAAATGCCGCGGACTTATTTTTACCATCCCTGTTCTCTTACGGATTGCGAGGACATTGAAAGCTGAATTTACATAATTTCTGCTCGTTGTTGAAAGAAAAAGAAGAGCCTGCCTTTGCCTTTGGAGGAGGTGGCCGGCCCGTGGGTACTCGTATGCTGGGATGGATGCACGCAGCCGCTTGCCCCGCCGCCCACCGCCACAGTCCGTCGGCAGCGCGTTCCGCTCCTGCCAGCTCTCCCTGCTCTCGCTTGAACTGGCCTCTTCTTCCTAGAGACTACCGTCTCGAACTGGACACAGTCCCAGCTGGGCTGGGGAGATGCCTATGGGTTTCCTATGCATTACCAACTGTTCTGCAGGGACAGGAGCAACCCTGGTGTGTCCTGTGTCCCTGTCACCTGGAGAGGTGCTGTGGCAGGGAGTAGCCCTGCACCGTTTCCAGGGTTTACCAGACGCGTGTACATGCACTTCTTGCTGTGTGCCAACATTCACAGTAATGGTGCACCTTGAGCTGGCAGAATCACAGAAAGCATTTTAGGTGTGTGTTTTCCTTCTGGGCAGCCACTAGATCCCACAATTTCTTTAATTGTATTGCTAAAAATACTTTGTAGATTTCTAAGAGCCTGCTCATCATCTGTTCTTGTTATAAAAGACCCATGAAATAACACTGGCTCACAGGTTGGGGGACCACTGAAAAACCTGAAGTATCCTCCCTCTGTTTCAAGAAAAATTCAGCAGCTACACCAGATGAGAACTTTTAAACGACATCCTCCTGGCCTGTGCAGCTCACAGGAAAATGAATCCCTTTTCAGATCCATATGCTAGCTGCAGTATTTCCTGTGTTTTTCTGGTCACAGTCACACACATAATTCATGAGAGTGTTTAGTCCTAGCTGTGAGTCTGAAAGGATGTGGTTGAAATCTTCAGGCTGCTCATGTTCTTGTCTCCATGCCAAAGCTCTGGTGGATGGTTTAGGGAACTCTGTGTTCTTGCTAAACTGGGCAATGTCGCATCCCAAGAGGTGAAGAAAGGGAGAAATTATGGACGGGAGTAGAACCACATGGCTTTCTGTAGAAAATTTTTGTTTTTCAATAAATTCAGACAAATAGGCCTCCACTTCAAAAGGGAAAAAAAAAATCAAATACTATAAAAACCAGACAACATTCCCACCACAAGAAACCCAACACAGACAGTCCCTAAGAACCAGGAGCATGGTTTCTCTTAGCCTAACCCCAGAAATAAGAACCATGTTGTTCAGAGACAGAGATATCACAAAGCTAACCTACTACTTGGACATTGACTTGGGTCAGAGCGATACCTGGTGGTAGGAAGCAAAATAGCTGACAGTGAGCTAGTACCCCTGGAAGAGCAGCTTGTGGCCAGGAGCCACTCTCATGGAAATCATTGCATTTTTCAACCCTCTCAGCCCCGATCCCAGGAGGAGCGAGTGCAAGCAGTGGAAGCTCTACTGGCAGGTTGTGAGCCTGTGCCTACTTACACATGCTCATAAGGACCAGCACAGCTGATGGAATCTTAGCTGGAAGGTCGTGGGATGATTTTGCTGTGTCAGGCTAATGCCACTGCTCAATGTATGGTGGTGCCATTCATGTTACACAAATTCACTATTAACCTTGAGCTTGCCTGTAGCTTGTCATTCTGTCTTTTGACAGCTTTGCCTTTAGGGTGTGCGGGATTTTTACAAGTGAAATCTGATTACATGGAGAGGAGACATTAATAGACAAAGAGGAACTGTAGAAATATGGAGTTAGATACAAATGTAAGGAAGGACTTTCTTTTAAGGGTAAATTAAATGAGACAGCAGCCCACATACTATGGAGACTTTTTAGTAATATAATATTTGGATAGGTACCTCTGTATTTATACACTGCATCTATCTTTATCTCCAGAAGACCCCAGTATAAATTGAGCAAGCTCCCCCCGTTTCCCCATCCGCAGACCCCCTGGCAATGCCGTAGGAGGAGTGTGCTCTCCCCAGAGGGCCTGATTTGTGGCACAGGGCCAAGGAGGAGAGAGGACCTGACAAACGCACTTGCCCCCACTGAATGCATGATCCTGCACTTCCTGTCCAGGAGCCCAGGATATGTCAAACACTGAACAGGAGCAGCAACATGTAATCTAGGTCTTCATTTTTCCATCATACTTGGGATCAAATTCCAGATTTATAATGCTTTATACAACAAAGGAGCAATTATTATTTACTACAATAGGACTCACTGGAGTCAGTGGCTGCCACGTGGCTTGGTTGTTAATGTCCAGTGTAGAACATACAGTTAAAGCCAGGAAATAAAATTTAATGCCCTGTCAAATGACTAGCTTCATAAGAACCTTGCATCTTCTCCTACAAAAATATTATCTTTTCTTCAAAAGCTGTTTCAATTCGGAACTGCCAAAATCTTTTAAATTTCACTATAAATACATCTTATGGTATAAAGTAACCAGAACAACACATGCTGCCCTTTTTGGGCTTTCTACTTTACATTTTAAAATATGTACTATGTCTCCCACATTCTCTTTCTATAATATTCTATGCTGTTATCTCTTAAAAGGTTGTCTTTTTAATGTTGCCTGTTATGTTACTGCTTAGAAACAGTATGATGTTTACACTGCTCTATATTTAATACAACAATGTTTAATAACACTATTTTCAAGTCATAAATGCTGTTGCACAGATATTTCTAAGATAGCTTCTATCATAAAAATAAAGCTGTACCCTACGGAAGGGGCCAATTTAGCATTCATTGCAAAAGATTAGAAGAAACTATCAGATATGCAGACCTCACGCTGAGCTGAATGAAATCAGTGGAAATATTCCCCCAGACTTCTGTCCATGTCGGACCACACATGGTAATTCAAGGACTGACATTAGTGCTCGGCACAGCCTTTTCTTTTTCACTCCAGGTAATAGTGGCAGATGACAAGTGATAACACAAACATCCCTGCTTTGCTGTAGAACAGATGTCAAGCTTAGTCTCCACTGAACACCTCGGTCTCTCTATTGGTACTGCAGTATTTATTGCAGCCAAGGCCAGAGCCGTTTTGAAGCAGGAGCTGCCAGCTGTGTGAAGAGAAATTTATTGAGAGGTGCCAACAGTAAGAAATTAAATACAGAGCATGGCAGTGTCTGCCAGCGTTTTGGGCAGTAGCATAATGGTGCTAGCCAACTGAACTTGAGATGGCAGCAATCTAATGCATCCCCATCACCAAGACACTGATTCACTAATTAATTTAGGGCTTTTTTTTTTAAAATTGTATCTGCTGTACTGTACAAGTCTGAGGAAGTAGAGAGGAGGGTAGAGTGAATAGGAAAGAGACCAGGCATTGGAAGGTAGCATCTTTGTAGAGATAGCCAGAAAATTTGTTCAAGGCCATCCTGCATCAAGTGGTGTGGTTGCATCAAGGTGCATCTGACTAGGATAGAGGTAAGAACAGTATATAAATGAAGAGAACAACTAGTTTTGGAACCAAAGCTGCACTTTTTTTTTTTTTTTTGGACTTGATTAGAGAAAAAGGAAAAGACACAATGATACAGGACTGCAGCATAAGTCTTCTATTCCCAGTGCTACAGAAGGTCCAGGCAGTCATGGGTCTTCCACCCAGGAAACCAAATGCATTGATGGCACTTTGTCACATCACAACACATGAACAAACAAGAATAGCACACGCAAATAATGTGGCAGAGTTTAGCCTTCTGTCACCCAAGAAATAACATATTGAGATAGATCTTCCACCTAAAAGAAATGTATTGAAGAATGGGTACCACCAGGCTAAAGAACAGGTGCTCCAGGAACATGGCAGCTCTGCTAAGGGGTTAGAGGAAGACTTTGCCCCAGCCCTGGGGATTGCTTCAGCTACCAGACAGTGCCTGCTTTTGTAGAGTAAGCCTCAGCCAGCTGCCCAGTTATGACAGCCCTTTAGCCTACTGGAACAGGAAGGAGGTTTAAACTACACATTCAGGATTGAGAGGATGGTTGAAAAACCATCTCTTTCTGTTCTGGTCTCATGGCTCGTGTAGCACAGAGGTCTTTGAAAAAGGATCGTCATTGGAGAGACTGGGAAAATATAATAGTCTGAGCCAAAGTGACTGACCCACACAAGAAAAGTGTGACTGAGCACCAGCTTGGCCTTGATGTTCAGAAAACTGTGTAAGACATCTTACATTGAAGCTAACATTAATTTCCTAAAAATTAAATTTGAGCCCACGTATGAAGCAGAAACAATAACAAAAAAAGATATGGTATTTTCCTTTCTAGCATAAGATCATGCTTCATGTTCTTACACTGATGTGTTTAGTTAACACCAGAAGCTCTTCACAGAGTTTGCCATGCAAGAAGGCAGCCCACACAATGATACAAGTTTCTGTAGTCACCGCTAAAGACTTAAAAACTTCATTCTTCTGCCACTTGAAGTAAATCTAGCCTGAGATTTTTGTTCCACAGTGATTCTCGTGGGCTCCAAACTCAGTGCTTACCATACTAACAATAATCCTTCATGTCTCCAGACTCTACCCATGTTTGTTGTTAATCTTCAGTCACAAAGTAATGAGATGCATCAGACATCATCAAGCTGGCCTAAGGGGTTACAAATTTGGATGAGGGCCACATACTGTACTAATTGCTTCTAATAAATTACATATTTCAGAAGGGACATCATGATTTTAATCATTTATTCTGCATGTTGTTTCCTTTGGAGAGAAGAACAAGAAGGCACTAAACAAGCTGAGCATCTGAAATTCATGGCAGAAGCTAGAAAGAGCTCATTTAATACCAACCATCATTGTAAGTACTAGAATTATGCATGTATCAAATCCCTGGGTCTGAACACTTTGGGAACAGCCAGTGGGTTCTGGCTCTTTTAATGACTCAAACCAAAATGATGTCTTTGAATGTTCCTTAGATTTATAACAAATCAGATTTAATCCCATTTCAAATCTTGTAACTGGGGCCTAACTCAAGAAAAAGTCTTTGTTTCTATGCAAAGAAAAATACATTAAAAGGGGAATTTAAAACATGTATTTCCCAAAAGGCTGAGAGGGAAAACAGTTAAACATACATTTCACTTCTGTGGGGAAAGACTTTAATTATGATTTCATGGCTGCTCATCACAAAGGTGCCCCAGTGAACACAGACAGCAACAAGAACTTTCTTTAAATCCTGCTGAAATTGGTAGGATCTTAATCTGATCTAAACAGCCTCTTACAGGGTGAACTAAGATGAGTGAAGGTTTCCTATTTCCCTGACCTCTAGCACATTCACACCAGTAGACTTGCTGTTAATGAAATCCTCAAACCTCTGGGGAACGTGCACTTCCTTCACAGGGGGAGACCTTGGTAGCACTTAAATAGCCACCGGTATTAATAGCAATAGCTGGTAGATAAAGGAGAGGGAACTCTAGGGAGTAATGCAGGCTCGGGAACAGCTCAGGCTGTCTTCCACTTGTCTTTGTAAAGCTTTCTTCCTGTCACTGCTGTTTGCATTTCCTTCCAAGGATGAGCTGAAATACCAAACAAAACATGACTACCTAGGCAAAAGGAAACCTGCCTCGGCACAAAGTATGTCTTGGGCTGGAAAGCTGCAGTTGAGCTCCGAGACTCAAATGTGCTCTTAATTTTCAAGTGGTAATGAGGCATCAAGGAAGCACCATTACCTGGGATAAGTGCAATCTTAGACTGCCTTGGCAGTCTAAGGTGCCTTCACTTGGTTCCTTTCTATCTGTGAGGTTTATCATCCCACTATAGACTTCTCTGGCAAGTGTGAGGGGAAAAGGGTGAGGTTCCAGCAAGACTTCCAGGGGCTACTCTAACCCACCACGTAGAATAATGAAGATATCTCTAAAGATGCTGTTTGTGCATGGATGGATGGATGGGTCTTTGTGCTAAAACACCTGGACATCTACTTTGGTACAGAGGAAAAGGACAAAAGGATTCTTGGTTTTGTTATACAGAACAAGAAGCAGATTAGTAAAGAGGAGAAAAAGGCCTTACACAATGAGAACTGACTAGGAAAGATTGCCCCAGATAAAACTGGTGACTATTCAAATTGAGAAACATTTCTCTGATTGCTTTTATGGTATTTTTCACAGGGAGGTTCAAGCCAACCTCTGTACATGAGGATTGAGAGCTTAAAGCATGAGAGAACTGGAAGCTCAGGCATAAAGCCTGAATAACAGAAGTAAAAAGTCACACAAACAAGGGAGAGAGAAATGATGAATCCTCAGTTAAGAGTGCTGCTATACCTAGAAAAAACTGTGAGGATGTAAATCACAACATACAGAAAATATGATGGATTAGTTTGGTACAGTCTTCAGATACTGACTTGCACCAACATCGCCTGCTATATAAGAGCATGGAATTAACAAACACTAGCGTGGCAGGTTAGAAGAAGGAATATCTATGAAAGCAAAATGGAAAACCTCTTTGACATCCATTAGGTTTGGTAACATAATACTAAGAAGCACACCCTACTGAGCTGTTATCTGGTTGGCTGGCTCAGTCTCCAGATTACCACTTAAATCAATAGCTCTCACATTGATTTTTCCAGCACACTGTATTCCAGTAAAAAGAACAATGCTCTGAGATGAGTCAGCTATTTATTCTGTCTGTAGGAACTCTGGTGCATTTTCATTTAGGAACATAAAAGCAGGAGCCAAAGCACACAAAGATATCTAGTAATAAGAACCTGCCTGTTGCACCATAACATGACACGGGCTCTGCAGACACGCAGGTTTGCTACAGTTTGCTGCAGCAGCCACAGCCCAGCCTTCAGCTAGAGCAAGCTGCTGTAATGATGGGACTGAAATATTTGGGGTTTATCTTAAACAGACCATAACACTGAATTTTAGTTTAGTAACTGCTATAGCAGAGGAGAAAAATATGCCAATATGTATATTATATAATAGAATCACAGCATCATAGAATGGTTTGGGTTGTAAGGGACATCAAAGATCATCTCGTTCCAACCTCCCTGCCACGGACACGATGCCACCCACTAGACCAGGTTGCTTAAAGCCTCATCTAACCTGGCCTTTGACAATTCCAGGAATGGGGCATTCACAGCTTCTCTGGGCAATGTGAACCCCTTCTCTGGTAAGTTTAACGAAGAAGCCAATCTTCATTTTTTACCATAACAAGTAGAACCTCAGCAGTACTGTATTTCCATTTATTGCATATATTTTCATGTATTTGCATATTCCATGTAACATGTACTACAGTTCTGGTATTGTAACTAGTTACCACTATTGTCTGATGTTGTTTCTGCTCTTTTCAACCATGTTTACAATTTCCCATTTTATATAGGTTCCTAGAACCATAACATGCAGGTTCATTTACTTCCTCTCTTCAGCTTAGCTGTCAATTCAGAAAGCAGCAACCTTTCTCTCACCCAGTGTTTTAACTGTTTAAAGAAACTTACAAAAATTGCAGCAAAAATATTTTCAGTTCAAAGAAGAAATTAGAGTTTCAAGAGCTACTTGGAGATTTGGAGCAGGCTGAAGCACAACTCTGCCCATGGTTTCTCTTGACCCCTCTCTGCTGCAGGCATAGAGAAGATCCTGCCATGGCCCCTCATCTCCCACAGCTCTCCACACACAGCTGCTGTCTCAGCTTCCAAGCTCAATAACTGCCTGTGAGCTTGGCCTATTTCTGGGAACTCGAGTTAACAGTAGCTAAAAACTACTAAAATGTCAAAGAAGTTAACAAATGAAAACATTTGTCCCTCTTGTTCACTACCTTTATTATCTCAAGCTTTGACTGTAAGGTACTGGATTACAGTCTGTCCCACCTTCCATTAATAACAGCCTCAGAGGCATTCTGTGCTCTGCTTTGCACAGTTGACAAGATATTTCAGTTAGCTATGATCTATTTTGAATCACATGCTCTCCTAGTTTTGTACTGTTCCTTGAGAATTAAGTTGATATCGAAATAAACTATACCAGGCACTTCCCTGGGTCTCAGCAGAGTGTTCCAGGTAACTCTGCACTGCCTGCACTCCTTGAGTGAAGATACAAGGACCTATTTTAAACAGCTCTTCATTTGCACAGTATTTAGTTTAGGCTTGTAAAGAAAAATAATACAGCAGTGAGATCAATAGGTATTATTTTTATCCCTGTAGAGCATTTTCCTTCCACAAAAATTATTGTCATTCACTCTAATAAGATTGTTTCTAATATTCAGTACACAAACTTTAGCCCATTTTGACAAACAGATAGTAAGTCTTTCATGACAGCTGAGTGATGTTTTAACAGTGGGCAAGACAAGTACTAGAGAACTGAAGCTACAAAATGAGATACACAGAACTGTATGATAGGCTGATATGGTAAATCACCTAATAACAGCGGCAGCATTTCACACAACAAATCAGATATCCCACCTTTTGTGCCAGGTAATAAATTGTGTTAAGCAGACAAAGGCAAATTTACGTATTCATTATCTATCAAGAGACACTTGGCAGAATAGCCTTTGGTCTGCACTCTGAAAATCCTTCTTGACAAGCGTCAGTCAGAAGAGCTAGTGAATCACTATAGATCCTGCTTCACTGCAAGCACCATCAAGTCAAACTGTTCAGAGTTACTTGAGAAGCAAGGCCTAAATGTAGTTGCTCTGATCCCAGCTGACATTCCTGCTGCTTTTGTATCTCTAAAAGCATGCTAGCCCTTGAAGATTTCTCATTTTATCTTATCCTCCCGAGAAAGGCTTCACACTTCCTATGATACCGAGGCATGGCACAAGGGACCAAGCCACGGCACAAGCCATGGCAGGACCTGCACAGTACCTTTGAGGGCAGGAGGGGTGAAGACGCTCTGCTTCCTCTGCTTGGGAGAGGCGCTCTGGGACTGGGGAGGGACAGAAAACAGAGAGAGGCGGTAAGAGACGGGCAGAGGGAGAGCTTTCTGTTCATGGCAGCTCTGGGTCTTGCCCCACAGCTGCATTCAGAGGGTGCACACACCCATCTGAGGAGTTTCTAAGAAAAATATATTGTGCGCATCTGATGCCAGCTTTCATATATACAGAGAAAACTAAGATTAGATAGAAAAATACGTATTTAATGGACAACCTCTATGACTCCCAGGCAAGACAGACCCAATACTACTGAAAATTACCCTTCACCCTAAAAAAATACTGTTAAACGTAGCATTTAGATAGTCTGTGCTTTTAACAGTCCATGTGACTGATTCTCCTAAGGCAAATAAATGTTTACATACACTAAAATAGTCAGAAGATTTACATTAACCAATATTCCAATTAAATACAGTATAATCAGTGATTATATGTAGAGGTAAATTATTAATAAGTACATTTTAACACAAATAAGTGGAAAATCTCTGTTCACTTCTTCAGTCTGTTCTATTACACTCAAGATAATAATTTCAGCAGCGTTCTTTAACTGAGACTGATTTGAATGTTATATTTAGATACAGTTAAACTTTTTGTGGCCCTGAAATTGTATCTATGCATGAAAGATAAAGTATTCAAAAATAATGGTAGCAAAATTACACATAGAGTAATAGTATAATTATACTAATGTTTAGTTAGCAAAAACTAATGAATACATTCAGCGTTAAAGCAGAGAAGCTTTTGCAAAATGAAAGGAGCTAAACTGGTGTACAAATTATACCAATATGAAATATGTTGATATACAAAGGACAATAAAGCTACATAAGGTCACACCCATAGCTAGCTTTGGAAGACACAAGCACCATTCCACACTAATGAAAAGCTTAAGGAAAAGCTGTGTGTAGGCAGCTCTTTTTTTTCTCATCTAATCAATTTCTATTTATATTTGATCATAACAATGTTGCCTTTTCCCAAACATTTTCTAAAAACGCCTATTATATAGACTGAATTTTAATCAGATCTATTTCTTCATGGAACATTTGAGACAGCTCTTAACAGAACCACTTTCACACAAGTGTGGCCAATCCTATTACCTTACCTTATCACAATGGATGGAATGATAACATTTATAAATAAAATATTGTCATCTTTGGAAAGAGAAAGTTATTTATACGCACTATGGGATAGGCTGTTGATCCTCATTCCAGTCTTTACAAGTCTGTATTTGAGTCCAAATTTGAACCAATCAATACCTCCTACTGCTATTTAAAATGCTGCCTGTTGCTCTGGGCAATGGGTGAAGGAGAAGGAGATCAGGATTTGCAGGAACTATGCAAGGGGAGATTAGAAAATAATATTGGAGGAGCCCACTTCTAACTCTTGTGCAAACAACGTCTCTGCACTGCCTGCTGTAGGCTTGGCAAATGATGGAGAGAGTAGGGAGGAGGCTGCAATGCTTTCGTAGACCAGCAGCGACCTGCAGATCCAAAGCAATGCTTGGATGGGTTTAGCTGGCAGGGGCACCTTGGGCCAGGGTTGTTATGCTTTGCCAGGGCATGGCAGCAAGGCAGAGGGGAGGCTTGCCTCTCCCAGTTCCAAGCCACAGGGAGAAAGAGAGCCAGCAGAACTGACACACAAGAAAAACAAGGCCGTGTTACTGAGGATGGCATGGCAATGGAAACAAAAATATTAACCAGGATGAATCAGGATGAGCTTCATAAAGGTTTTAACAATAGACCTATTTTAACAATAAATATGTTTTAAAAAAAAAATGCACTTACCTCTGCCTGTGAGACGCTTGTTCTCTTCTCATCTTTTTCTACAGAAAAAGATATGGAAAAAGAAAAGTTAGTGCAGAAGTGTTTCTCGGTGCTAACACTTGCAACCCTACAGCACTGTTGTAAATAAGAAATTAACCTTCCGATTTACAGCTTTTCTTTCTCTTTTGTATGTCTCAGAAAACCAGAGGCCCTGATTAGCATTTAGACATAAGAACTTCATCTGAAGCACTTAACTCCCATTTTTTGTCTGTGAATAACAGCAAGCAATGGAGTGCCTTCAGCAGCAGGTCTTTTGTCCAGGCTGGCAGCAGAGCTCTGCGCTTGCAAGTGGGGCTGTCAGGATACAGGATTGCTTTGCCCAGGGACTGCACTTTCTTCTATAGTCAGAAAGGGCTTGGTTGCCAAATGTTGTGCAGCAAACTCACAAAGGGCTCTACGCACTCAAATCATAATAACCTCACTTAGGTTATTAGTATAACAATACTGGTACTGAAGAGCACCTTGAAGTAATATGCAAAATTAACAAAACAAAGCTTAACAAAGAGTAATCTTTCACCTTAGAAATTTCATGACACTACTGGACTGAAATTTTTCCTGGAATTTCTTACTTTTGTTGCCTTAATTTGCTTTGGACTACATGCATAGCAGAATTGGCAAAACTAGAGATTTCTAATAAAATAAGCATCTCTGAGAATCTGTATGAACAACTAAGTAAAATTGTATAAAGCAGAGGAGGCTCAAGGATCCTCCTAACCACAGTATATAACCAGTCTTTGCATGAGCTACATTCTTTTGCTACTACTGTCCTGATACAGCTGATGGCCTGACAGTTTCTTCTGCCAATGATTTCAAATACTTGATGAATAACATAGGATCTTTGATGCACCCGAGTTTGGAGCTCTAAAATAAAATGCCATTAGAAACAGCGACATCAATCTCTCACTGTACCAACGCCCCTTCTAAAATTTTCCACTTGCAGATATCAGTGTGTAATTTTCACTGAGGTGTGGCAAATCTGTAAATGTAGGTACGAGGGAAGAATAAGGTCTAGGCTATATCACTTTATGTGACTTATTCTCTAGATATTGGCTGCTTGTGGTGTGCTGTGTATGAGGGTACAAGCCAGTCCAGGCAGCTGGATTACATTTTCTATTGCATTCTTTACCATTGTATCTGTGCATCTTGCAAACATTAATTGACTTACTGGGCTTTTCAACGCATGTATTTCCCATTACCTCTATCTGAAAGGCATTCGGGTCACTCATACTCAAGGTTAAAAAGTGCAGTTGAAAACAGTGCTGATTACTAAAGCATGATCCTACAGATACAGAATTAGACAGGACAATCAGGAGGCCAGTTTCCTGCCATTGACATTTGTGTGAACTTTGGTAAGGTCACTAAACTCTTTGACTTCCCTACCTGTAAATAAGTATAGCAGTGCCTATTTCAGTATAGCAGTGTCTATTCAACTCTATAAAACACTTTGAGGTATGAAGTCAGGCTGGCCAAATGGGTAATTATTTATGTGCTTGTAATGTTTCTTATTGGTTGTACACCAAACAGACACAGACTTCAATGAGTCAACTGTGGACATTTGTTTTTTTTAGCTCAGGATCCTGGATTTACTTTGGAGGCTGAAATTTGAATAAATCCGGAACTTTCAGAAGAGAACAATGAAAAGTAAATTACATCCCATTCCTTCCCAAAACTCTAAATTTGTTCAGATTAAAAATATATTTTGTAAACCCAAGCCGAGGCTTGCATAAGGAACAAAAACTGTGATCATCAGCTTTGTCAGGTTTCAGGTCTTGATCCTGAGAGTGTGCACACTGTAACCCTCTGGGCTTGCACATTTAGTGTTCTAAGTGATGTGACATTAAAACTACCAGAACTGGAAAGTTTCCAGCCTTTCTTTTCACCCATCAGCCCTTACATGACAGGCAACTTAGGGAAAAAGAATTGGTCCTATATGGAGTTGGAGAAATCATGCAGATCCACGGGGCAAAGAGTACCAATGAAAAGCACCAGACAACATGGACATTCAAGAGTGACTTACAAAATCACATAACCCTCCCCCATTTTTCACATCAATAAAGAGAGATCAGAAATGAACCTAAAGGCAGCAGCCTTGAAGTGTTTCAAGTGAGATGAAGAGAAATGTAGAGCTGGCTGGAGATGCAGTTTGGTCAGTGGTACATTGTGACATGCATTTATTTTTGAGGACAGAAAGAGCACCACATGCTTATTTTCGACGTGCATTACAATGGTCAAGAGCCAAAGGAGAGTACAGATTTTTAAGGAGAGGTGGTAAGAAGTGGGAACAAGGGAAGCCTAGATCTCTGAATGACGTAGACTGAGGCAGAGAGAAGAAAATAAATAAAACCTCTTTGTGTAGAGGAGGAGGAGAAGACGAAAGGCAAAGGGGATATGGAAGGAAGATATAATAGCTGTGTTTAGCTGAGGTAGCAATGAGAGACAGGGGTTGTAGCAGCAGGAAAAGGGGGAATTTAGTGGTGACAGAGAGCAGAGCTGGAGCGCAGTGGGGGCTGGAGCTCAGTCAGGAGTTCTCTGCCTGGGGAAATACTTAGAGCCATCTTGGTCTAACTGAAGAATTACATCAATAATTATGTGAACATTCTTCCTTGCATAAATAGTGGGTTTCCAGTGTAACTTATAATGCTTTGAAGGCAGTCTAAATAAACTGATAAAAGCACGTTTCACTAAGAAAGTATCCTTGTGAGAGTCAATGGAAGCAGGAATTAATGCTCTCACTGGCATCAAGAGATCTTGTAGAAAACCTCTGTGACAACAGATTTTATGATGAGAATTGAATGTACAAGGTAAGAAAGAACATCATCAGTTACCTACTGCAAATCAGACATTTCTACCCACAGAAACCAAACAAGCCATGCATCTCCCACCCTCAAAATCATCAACATTTATAAGCTGAATTTCTTTACTGAACTCTTAGAGCATAAATTCCTCTTGAGAAGAGTCAGGAAATAATCAGAAAATAAATCACAAATAGCAGACTATGATACCATTTGATTCCTAGGACAGGATGAAATCCCTCGTTTGTCATCCTCTAGTTCCCATTGACTACTATGCAGGCAGGATTCTGTTCACAAAAATCATAGTTATACAGAATGAGAAATTCACTTATCATGTTTATAACTAGGCAATTATATCACAGAGAATGTGAATTCAAATGATCACCTGTTTCTCTTTTATATTAAACAAAACCCTACTTCTCAGTAGATAACTTCTCCCTACAGGTTTGCTCTCTTTTGGGATCTGGAAGGGAAGAAGTCTTTTTAATGATGCTCCATTTTTTTCCCTCACAGAATGTAACATTGTTCACAGAACACAATAGAGCTGTGTTGTATTCCAAATCTCAACATATGGTTTTTTCCAGTTAAACTTACTCTCATCTGCTCTAATTACCTAACAGGGATCTAATTACTCAAGTAATTTCTAGGCAATTTTTGTGGTTTTGTTTCAAAGAGGTGTACTAGAAACCATAGGAAGAGCTGATAATGGATTTGTACATACTCAAGTACTGGAAAGTGGAGGTATGCAAAAACAAGATTAGAGCTTTGTTTAGAGGGGTTTTTTACACCTGTGCTGAGACAAAAGCAGCAGAGGACTTTCTCTTATGCTGGGTGAAAAACATCTGAGCCTGGTGTGATCCTTACCTCTTGCAGACTGGAGTAAAACCTGGCAAAATAAACAGGGCTTTAGTCAGTGTCCTCAGGAAAAAAAAAAGTCAATGAAAGGTTCAGTCTTAAGGATATTTCCTTCAGTCCAGATATATACACAGACTTTCTGAAACAAAGTCTTGCTTTTTTTAAGGAGAGACACTTCTGAAAGCCCATCTACCTGCACAGACCTCCTTTCAGCATTGGACCTATAAGCTTTAGCCTTTACCCAAGGCAAAAATCTCACCCACTTGCAGGGCAACCTGCAAGATTTGGCCTAACTATATTGCTGAAATAGGTGAAAGAAACACCAGGGAATTTGTCTCCCAAAAACTCTTGTTAGCAGAGCTCTTTTGAATTTTTATTAGCCATGCTGATATAATAAGCTGAGCTCCCCAAAGGTGTCGTTATACGAAGTCAGAAAAGAACCAAGTGGAAGGAGGTGGTTATAGCTGTGGTCACAACTGCTGGGCAGTGCTGATCACTCTCCCCATGAATCCCCACTGTAGAGCAAACAGAAAGTCCATGCTGGGGAAAGCTTTGTGGTCATTTTAGAATAAGATCAAAATTCATGTGCCTTTCTTCTCCCACTGGATAATGTTAATGCAGTTGGAGCATGCTATACAGGGCAAGAGGTGACCTGTTTTAAAAGACTTGGCCTCTGATATCACCCATGGGCTCTGCAGTGGTCTCATCTAGCAAAGGCTTATCTCATTCAACTAAGTACCCTGCTTGCTTTCCCCTTTTCTATAGGGTTTCTGTCAGGCACTGGAGAAATAGAACAGATCAGAGAGGCCAGCTTTTACACAAAAGCAACTCAGTAAGAGGCTGGTATAATTGTTGAAGAAAGCTTCTTGTAGAGAGTTTGGAATTTTCCTTGGGAAAATGCAACTGAGCAGTTTCAGATCAAAATCACAGGAGGCTGATAGGTTTGGCTAATTTTTATCATAATGCCTAAATTTTCCTTAAAACTAATAAATATAATAGTTTTTAATTTCTCAGATAGTGGGAATATGAGCTGTGTGCTTATAACAGGTGTTAGTTAAAGAATGATTTAATAGAGAATGGTTTGAAATCTGGAAGAAATGAGCCTGGTGACAGACTTCAGGTACCCAATGTTTAGTCTGGAGTCACTTTATAATCCTGCCCTCACCCCTGTATATACAGTGTCACTGGAGGGAGCAAAGTAGATGAATAGAAGCATGGATCCAGCCTTTCACATGCAAACTACTGCAGGGCACCCCAGGCTAGTGACAAATCAGATACTGCTGCTGCTAGGAAATAGTTCAGCAGTTTCATTTGATTGCATTAGTTTTGATGAAATATCTCCCTGGCCAACCAGTACTCTGTCAATGAGCAGTATTTGCTGTCAGAAACTGTGAAAGAAATGAACCAATTGCTGACTTCTGGTCAATGTGTTCAATGATGACATAGAGTTGGAAAAAAAAAATAAATTCCACTTATCCATGTCCTGTAATGAAGAGGAAGGTGGATCTCTCTTTCTGCCGTGGGGTTGGGGATGTTTTTGTGCTTGGGCAGTTGGGGCAGAATTCTGCTCCCAACCTTGCTCGGTGTTAATTATGCAACAAGACAGACCACTTGTTTTGAAAACTTAAATTAAAGTGGCACAGATACATGAAATTTTAGGAATTAAGAAAAGAAATGTCTAATTTTCAGAACAATCCTTCATTGCTCTGCCATTTAGTGGCAGGAAAACCTGAAATTTTCTGAAAATTTCGTTTCAGTCATTTCACGTTCCAATTTCTCCATCAGTAACATAAGGATATTTTCTTACCTAACAGCTTGCCTCACTGGTGTTTGACCACCACCACTTGTATAAGCCATTGGGATTTGTAAAACAAGTTAACTGAAATCTGATTTAGAAATTGACTGACATAATGTTTTGTTTTCTACCATCACAACTACTTTTTCTTTCTTCTACAGGACATAGCAAGATTAAAAAATTTTTAATGCTTTGCTTTTGCCAGAGTTCTAACTACACCTTGCCACATCAGGTAGCATGCCATTGCTTTTAAATAAACCACTGAGGTAAGCAAAGGAAAAAAATTAAAACCAGAGAAACATAAAAAATGCTTATGCACTTAATTTTTTGATTTTTGCTTGCTGTTTTTTATTTGCCAGTATCTATCAATGAAAACCTGTCTACGGATTTAGATGTCATTATATTTAATTACAATAAAACATCCCGGTAAGTATTTCTGGAGTGAGTATATGTTTCTGAAACCATTCACATTGCAAAAGCACCTCATTAAACTCCCGTATCCCAGCTGTCGTGGCAAGCATAGCTGGAAGGTCTGCTCCCCTCCTTAGTCAAGTGCTGACAAGAGAGAGCGTACATTGTGGTTCGGCTGCATCTCACACACTAATCAGCATCTAAATCACTGCCTGGCCCTTTAGGGAGCGCTAATAACAAGATTTGTACAGGAAATAGTAATAAAAACATACGGGAGAGAGGAATTTGCTGTATACACAGGCATTTGCACAGGTGTTTGCTGTTCAGGTGTGTAGCGTGGGAAAGGTCCTACACTGTGCTGACAGCACCGTCACCCAAGGACCTGTTGTCACTCTGTCCCACAGATGATAGTGCAGCTTTTCCTATCTAGGTCCTGACTGCAACCAGCCCTTCGTATTTCACTAAATTGCTACAGGCTAGATGAATCTGACACTTAGAATTTTCTTTCCACGGAAATCAGTTATTTACATAATTCTGTATTTCCCACCTTCAGTATTCGAGTAGCCATTACTAGGACTAAGAAGAGTAGGGGCTGCAATCTCCTTTGTTAAACTAAAACCTTCCTAATGGTGCTCAAAGTCAGCCACCAAATGAAAAGAACAATCATCCTTTTACTCCCAAAACACAGAACAGCATCTCATCCAAACAGTGTCTATATCTCTGATCATACAGACAGTATCCAAGGACCCACTTCAAAGTGCATAGCCATAAGAATATGAAATAAAACCACCTTTCATAAATTACACCGATCAAAATTTCTTTAAGACATGCATCCTGGTACCATAATCTATTCTGGAAGAAACTGGAGACATTATGAACCTCAAATGTGAATCTAAATGTAGTTGTTTACATCACATGAATCTCAGAAGGGCATTATAGTGCCTGATCAAACCACCTTATTATTCCAGCTTCATGCCAGACTCATGAAAATCAGTCTCATTTTACTAGCATTAAACTAGAATATAAAAGTGATGCAACAGGGCTCAGGCCTTACCACAGAACAGTCATGAATTATTTCAAACAGCACAAAAATCATCCTTCTATTAAGCATTTTGTTTCCAATTTTTCATTCTCCCCTCCTAAAACACATACTAAACATAAATAAAATAAATTCTAAACAAGTTCCATAAACCAACTATATTCTCAAAATATACTCTGGAAGAGAATTAAATTTTAATTATTTTCTCCCTTCTTACTAATAAGGACTGAGTTGTCCTGCTTGTCGTCTTGGAGTAGCGCTTCTACCTGACTTTGTGGTGTTCCAGCTGCTGCCAGCTCTGTAAGGCTTTTTCTGATATTGTCCTGGTTTTGAATGACAGGACAGAAAACAGGCTTTGTGGAAAAACCTCATGAAAAAAATACTTCCATGCAGAAGTTTCTCTTGCTGATAGCACAAGAGGCCCTGTTCTGCAATCCTGCTTCTTGAGAGAGAAGGTCAGGTGAGCGAGGCATGGGGAACAGACCTTCCTGATGTGAAGTCATGGGGACAATTACAGACCTGGCAGGTCTTCCCAGAGAAAGTGATCAACCCAAGGAGAAATATGCTTGAAATAAATATTCTGTTGGATAACTAATGTATAGGTTGACTCTAATTCACAATATAAACAATGCTAACCTTGAAGATGCTTTCTTCTGGTTGTTTTCTAAGCAGCACAAAAGCCTCTGAAGGAAATGGAGACAGCTTCCAAAGAACAACTGTCTAAATAAGAGGAACCAGGAGGATGTAAGTAAAAATATGTTGTGTTGTTTTTTTTAATTTTGCTCTCTCAAATGAGACAATTTTATGGACCAAACAAAAATCTTTTACTAAATTACCCGGAATGACTCTGAGCTAAACTTTTCACATAATTTGCAGTTGACCAGTGTGGATTACTGGCATCAGAGCAGTGAGGAACATCCGGCAGGACCACAGGGTGTCACTGTGGGCAGAAGCTCTAGATCAGTTAGTCTCCACCTTGCTTCGAAGCTCCCTGAAATTTACTCATTCCCAGTTAAGAGCAAAATACTTTTTTCTGTTTCTAGCACAACAAAGATAAGCTCAATCAGAAATCTGGGGTGCCTGCTATGGTCTGACCCTTGGCAAAGAGGAGTTTGTCAGTGCCTGGCTTGGCTGGGTGATAAGGGGAGCAGAGCGGTGTTCCAGGCAAAATGAGTCCCAAGGGAGTTGAAAAAAAGAGAAAAAAAGCAAACTACTTTCTCATTTGATAAACTAGTTCTAGACTTAGTGCAACTGGGTAAGAACTTCAGCCATACATAAAGTGGCTGTTAGTCAAAACTCTTGCTCATTATCTAAAGTAAGTAATGACAGTCATATCAAGACCCATTACGTAATTGAAAGTCCAGGTTAATTAATTCAATTAAGTAAAAATAGATGAGACAAACTGAAGAAAACTCCTGTGATTAGTGATTTCAAATTTAAAATCCTTGGTCTATTGGGAATGTTGCTGGTTAACTCAGGTCTCAAAATGAAGAAAGTAAGACTTGAAAGATACATGATGATCTATATATGACTTTTATGCATAGCTATTTAGGAGGATTAAAATGTCCCATTTAGATTGAAATACACATAAGAAAAAAATCCCTTATTTTTGCAGCAAATAAATGTAAACCAGGGTGATACTGATTTTCTGGCATGAGCCAGAAGGGAATCTGACAGCCATCATTTCTGGGTGCCCCAGGTAGTGCTGGAGGGTCAAACTGAACTACCAGAAAACTTAAGAAAATTAGACTTTCACAGAGATATGGAACTAGGATAAGGACAAGGACTGCAAAGTAGATGTAAATCACTAAGCGATGTCTCAAAGTTTGTCCTGCTGTGTAGAACAAGAACTCACCTAATTGTCAGGTTACAGTGACATAGGGTCTGCTGTGACACAACAGCTGACGTCAATAAAGATTGCATCTTTGCTGTATGGACTAATGGCAGTTTCCACACTCAGAGCATAATCTCACCAGGCCTGAAAACTGACAGTGAAAGAAAAGATTCACACAAGGAAATAGGAGAGCAGTGCAGATAAAGAAGGGTTTTGAGAGGTTAGAGGAAGGCCAGAGATGTCACGTGACTGCCAGCAAATACTCAGAGAAATAGGTTCAGAGCAGAAACATGAATCTGAAATTAATGTGCCCAAGGAAAACATACTGCTAGACTGCTAAATGTTTGCTCGTAATTGCTACTGTTTTACCAAATGTTCCCAAAGCTCATACACAAATAACTTCCCAAACAGCTTGGAATTACTTTGTTCATTGACTAAGTCGTAACTATGTACTGGTTTGTGAAAAGACTTAATATGTTCATTAAGTATTTTCAAATACAGAAGAAAGCCAAGTACCTTGAGAAGGCAGCTACCCAAGGTTATGAATTCATCAGCAGTACTGGGCAGTATTAGTAATGTGCTACTTTACAGCTGCTTGCTTGCTTTAGGTGCAGTCTGTGTTCAAATGACATAGTGAAGAGGTTCAAGATCTAAATACAACTGAGGCAAAGATAATGAAGTAAAATACATGCTTACCAAGAACATAGTACTAGCCAATCCCCTGATATATATTTAAATAATTTCCTAATAACTTCATGTGCAGGAATCAATTTTGATGGAAAATTCTTTGTATCGGTGTTACAGCTGCAATAGCTATCACTGTGAGCAGTTCCTTTCTCGGCTGCGATCTGTAGGAGTATTCTAAGCTCTAAAATAAAAACCAGCAGCAGCAGCCAAAACCAAAAAAAAACCACAAAACCCAACCCAAACCAGCCAAACATTTCTTAGCAGGCTATAGCTCATAAAGCTGTTAAAATAATACTGTATCTGAACAGTTATGTTTGTACATTCTGGAAAGTGACATTTGCCAGGGGAGAAGAAAACATACAAAACAATAAAATTCTTCCTTAGCCAGTGATTATTAGTGCTGCCTTAGCAGTTTCCTTCCTTTTGGAATAATACCTCAAGGATTTCAGTAAGAATGTGTTGTAAAGCTAATCCTGGCCAACTGCTCGAGGCTTGCTTGTGGTTAGAATGCACATGCAGAAAGCTCCTCACATACATGTATCACCTTACACATGAGTCAAGTAAGTTACTAATAATAGTTTTTGGGGTTTAGAACCCTTTTTACAAACAGAAGATCCAAATACTAGTTTTGTAAATTCATTGTTTGGTTTTCCAAGCTTTCCAGAAGTCTGCAAAACTAGGTTTCATAATCTCATTCTCACCTTCAGCACAACTAAGTGGGCTGGAACAGACCAGGGCAATCATTGTTAGCTCAGAATAAATCAGCTGTAATTTCCAATGGCATATTTCAGAATTTCTGCTCACCTCACTACACACCAGAGACAGAAGGGACCCTGGGTTTTGTTTTATACATCTCCATCTGCACTTCCAAATCAGAAACACCTTGCTGGGGTTCCTGTGGAATAAGCTATTCCACACCCTCCCATGGGATATGCTGTACACATTAAAGCTGAAGTCACACACCAGCATCAGCATTTTAAGAGGCTTGAAAGCACACATCTAAACAATTACAGCCCTGCTGCTCACTTACTGTATTTCAAAAGCAGACAGTAAAAACCTAAGGTTAGTTAGGATCCAAAATATTCTGGTTCTTAATTCTTTAAAGGGAAAGTCTATTTTCTCCCTTATACCCCCAATCACATTTTGGTTCATCACTACAATTCCACTTCAAAGAGAAAAGGTTATGAAATAACTCTTACTAATACAAACATATTACTTTCAAACCAGCTGGTTTTTAGGTTAAATTGCTCCCTGATTCTATAGCTGTCATGCAGATCCTAATATAACAGGAAAAAGATGGGGCAAGTGCTTCAGTTGATCCCAGAGATGCTACCATTTGCTGGTGGTCAAAGAAAGAGCACGACAGGTTCATCCAAATCTTTCTACCACTGTCTGAGAGCAGCTATGGCAGGGAACTTCAGAAAGACTTGAAAGGAATACTGTCACCACACACCACTGAGTGATGGAGGCTCAGTGCAGAAGTGTTTAGGCTATAGAATGTCTGGGTACCAGGATAAGCTGTATTGTAGCTGTATTGTAAATCTCACCGCTTTACTGAACTTCCTATTTGTCTTTCTCAAGCTCATTTTCTGCCTGGTGTGACTTTCTCTGCTTATCTCATCAGAACGAAGGACAAGGCCTCAAGAGAAAAACACAACCCTTACAATGCACCTTCATCTATTTAACACTGCTAACTCTGTTAGTGCAGTTTGGTTCCACAAGATGAATAATGCGAAGACATCAATTCTCTGGGGTAAATCTTCATGCCAGGTATCCCAGGGAAAACATGAACATGTCACTGCGCTTCATTCTGCTATTACTCCAGTAAACCCACCGGAAAAAAATATTAGAAATTATTTTAGATACAGAGAGAGGAATAGCATTTTGAAGGGGAGAAAGAGCAAACAGAACTCCTTTCAATAGACATACAGCTTAATTCTACCCTAGAACTGCTTTGGTTACTGAAAAAAGAGATTTGACTGGTCCAACTGATCTTGTTTCCACCGGCTGATGACACAGGCAGCTCAGGCTCACAGGAAAGCAAAGCTAAGCTCTACTCCTCCCTGCACTCTCGCTGAGTTCCTGCACCCTTCTGTAGTTGGCAAAACCTTTCATGATTGATATGTTCCGTTTGTTTACAGTCTCTGCTAGCTTTATGTCCAGATTCATTAAATTCCCACTTTTGATGTATTTTGAAGTGAAGCTTTAACTTCAGTTATGCCACATAAAGAGTTAACTTTTGTCTCTAAAAGCTCAATAAATGGGCTACCTTGATTGATGCTTTAAGTGCAACCCCTTCCCAATATTCTGAACATAATGAGGTTAGTGCTAAAAGCTGGGTTCGCTCTCATCTGTCTGCATTATCTATTTATTTCACACACGTCACCATGGTAAATGAGTGCTGCATTAAGTACTAAATAGCAGAGGTCGGAAAACCCTTGTGTTGTATTTTTTTCCCCTTTCAGCAAGGCTGAAATGTCTATTAATGCATTTTAGTTTATTACCTGGTGTAAAATAAAAAAATATAACCCCCCTAGTATTAGCACATTATTGAAGTATGATTTAAACATAATCTCAAAACAAACTAACTTGACATTCTTGTTCAAAACATTTTGTCTAATGTCTAAATGGACTTAATTTGAAATAGTTGCTGAAATTTTTTACCATTTTAAAAAATTTTAAACCTTCAAAATACAAACAGAATGTTTGCACACAGGCTAAACTGAACATATTTTCTCCAAAATTTTTTTCTAAATGCCATCAACCTCCTAAATTGTATGCTCATATAATATATAATATATGAAATATAGCTCAAGTATTTTGACTATAAGAAGTAGTTCTCACACCCAGGTATTTCATTTTTTAAATAGAAAACTCACCATCTATTCAGAATTCTCACTAAAACTATATGAGGTGAATAAGCATTTGTCACAGTGCAAATCTGTTAAGAGCTCCTCCAGCAAAATATTAAGCCTTATGAATGCAACAAAGTTAGAATCTGTCCCACTAACTTCCTCAGCAGGTTAGGCAGCCATGCATGTTGCTATTCCCTATCCACGGCACAGCTCTGTCATGCTGTATGCACAGAGGTGATAAGAAATGTAAACATTCCAAAACCTTATCAGTCCTCACACTGAATGATCAAGCAGCTGGAGATCTGTAACATGAAGCCATATATATTAAAAATTATCTGCAAATAATCTCCTGGGGTGGAAGAAGGCTGTTTCTATGGTACCTTTGTATAAGGAACAAGGAAAACAGATGAAGAGTACAAAGTTCAGCTCTAAAAATACCTCATTCACTTTCAGATAGTTCCATGGACATTGACCCTTCCAACACAAAACTAACAGAAAGCAGGGAGCTGGAGGAACAAGTAAAGTATGTGGTACTTAGAACAAAATAAAGGGTACACATTAGGAGCTTAGCTGCACTGTTAATTAAAATGTATGTCAATTTTCATCTGCTGGGTATTTAAGGCTGGAGCAGGAAAAATTGATTAAATGCAATTCCACCCATACTAGGATTGAGTAAACCTTTTCAGTTTTGGCTTCATGTCTTCTCAGCTGCATCACTTCTCTGATCTAGGCAGAAATCTGAGTCCTGGTTGTAAATATCCAGCCTCTATTTCCATCCACCAGAGCTTACTCAGGTGGTGTGTGCAACCTGCGCTGCCCTGTCTCACGCAGGGACACTGGAAGCAACCAAGCTCGTACCATGTAAAATGTACCTGTGTGGTCATCAATAAACACTGAAAATTAAGGAAGCATGGATAAAAATAAACATGAAATTAAGCAAAAAAAGGTGAATTTTGACCAGAACACGTAAAACACCTTTTTGTTTTGACTTTCTCTGAGTAGCTGTCAGACTCTTCTCCTCGTTAAAGCACTGCTTATTGACTAGTGAGACAGTCCAGACTTTGGCACTGTATGAAATGGCACAAGTTTCCTATGTTTCACACTATGTGGTTAACACAAGGACTAAAATAATCCCAGGGAATGTTTCTATTTATGAATTAATGTGCTTATGCCCTGAAAAATGGTGAAAGTACAGCTGCCTGCTTTGATGATCATCTTTAGTTTAGGCCAAGTAGTGTCCAACCAACTCAAGCCTTGTCCTCCAGCCTGCTCTTCTTACCGTACTGCAGGGATCATGACAGCTCTTTTGACAGGTGGTGACAGTAATGTATAAAATCCTCCCTCTGTAATGAAAATGGAGCATATTCATGAAATGGAGCATTTTCATGAATGATACTAAGGAAAACTTTTTTTAAAATTCACTGTTTCTTTTTGGAACCTGTGAGCCATTCCTTCTGAGCTGCATTAAGAACAGCTCAAGCATAGGTTCCTGACTGTTTTCTTTCTCTCTCTCTTTTTTTTTTTTTTTTAAGTATTTGAATCTCTCTTTTGGTTTTCATGGAGTCTGTACTCCCACTGATACATGCGAGGAATTTTCGCTGTGGTTTGTCTCAGGCACTTCTGTGAGCCTGAACTGCAGAGTAAACTCAGAGTAACCCAGATGAAAGAGCATCTGAGCACAGTGTATAAAGGTAAGAAAAAGCGATGCAGTTTGCCACTGAACATTTGCAGTCACAAATCAGCCTGCAAACAGCAGGATATTTTCAAGCAAAGACATTTCCATATCTGTTCTGGAATCCCTATCACCTGTCACCAACTATTATGCAACGTTTGTTTTATATATTTCATTGTTGCATTGTATCAGATAGCCCTTTTCAGCACAAGCTGAAAAAACACAAAGGTCCTCACTGCCCTGACAAGTAGTGTCTGATCTCTGAACATCCTGGTGCCATTGTTAAGATACACTGAGCTATACAAATCTTCTGGTGTGAGGGTGTTTTTTATTGTTTATTGCCATACCTTCACAAACTCCTAGACTGATATAAAAAGAGACAGCATACTTAAATGGTATACTTATTTAGCATATAGAAAGACCAACTATTTAGACCAAAAAAAAAATACAGTTAATGGCAGTTTTTATTAATGTACTGCTTTTCTGAATGCTTTATTACCACATTACAAGCCTAGATTTGCAATTGAAAACAGCTGCTATTTGGCTTACTCACTTTCTAGTTCTTGAACCAAAGTAAGCAGTATGTCCTACCAGAATCTCAAGCTTTGGAAAAACATATCGGTTTTCATGAACTCTGAGACCAAGAGTTCTCTGCTGATTCAAGTTTCAGTGAGATTTTTCCCTGAGAAAATATAGCAGAACTGCTTTACAATGCCCAGAAACAGCTGCCTCTTACTTAGTTGGTCTTTTTTGGCCACAGTTTATTTTTTCTTGGGAGAAAAAATTATGCGACCATTAGATGTAAACCAAACATATTTATTCCCCTAGAAGCATTATCTAACTATATTAGTCACAAACATCAATGTTGTGCAAAGCATATCAGATTTATCCCCTCAAGGATGTGCTTCTGGTATGGTTTGCATCACCCAGAAAGCACATCTGTATGTGCTAATGAGATTTATTGTGCAGGGAAAGTCCAGGAGTGCTTAAACCCAATTTAGCGTAAAAACCTTAACTCCTTTGGGTTGTCATGGAATTGACACAGGTGTAAGGACAGTTTTTCTTTCTACCACCCACCTGGCTATGTTGTTTGCTACTGCACTAAATACTCAGGCTGCTCATGAGGCATCTCAGCAGAGCTCTGGGGAAATGGTAAGCTGAAAGGCATGAAACTCTTTCTGGGTAACAAAAAATCAGCTAAGAACAAGAAAGCAAACCTGCTAATGCTGAAAGATAAGCTGCAAGCATGACAGGTGCAGCTTGCTTTTCTTCAAGTTATGATTTCCACTGTTCAGTAAGTTCAGATGTACCGAGTTGTTTTAAATTGCTTTTGCATTGATAGTATACCATTTCTGTGTTGAAATGAGATTTGGAAAATGCAAAAAGGCATCTCTGGAGAAGAGTTATCAAAACATGTTACTATGTTTTTCTTACTTCCAAAAACGGAGTAACATTAATGTTACAGGCAAGGAAGCCAAAACAGGCAACAAAGTAGAAATAGGAGACGGAAACAGCATATATGTAGAAAAGTTAGAAATATAGAAGTTTATCCTAATGTTTACCCACATTCTAATGCTTTAGTCAAGAAGGCTGAACACTTTGACACAAGTTGAGCAGTTTTTGCCAGCCAGACTGTTTGATATTATGCTGGCTCTGTGACAAAGCCAGTCTGTACAGGAACATTGGCATTGTTTTCTGATCAAAGCAAGCCCTAATGGTATTAAACCTGAGTTGTGGTCTGACATGCTTTCCTCCCTCAGATATCACTTCTCCACTTTGCCACCAGCTTTTTCTTGACCGTTGCAGTATGCTATTCTGCTAGCTTAAAGCATGGTCAGACTTTTATTTCAGATAATAAGAATTGATTTTCATATATATCCTGTTATGTTTGGTAAGGAGACAGGAGGTTGTGCACGTACAGAAAAGGTTGCTTTTAGGGTATGGTGATATTCAGTTTCTGTTGACTTCACTGATATTGCAAGAGAAATAGGAAGTAGGAGAGCTTTAACAACTTTTGAATTAAACTCTCATGCAGCATAATACTTAAATATGTCTTTAAATCTAAACGTGTTTATGTTCCTTTTATAAAGGACAGACACAAAGAAAGTGTGACTATAGCAGAATATGAGTGGGTTACCCCAGTAACTCATGCAGCATTCCACATAGGATGAGATGCTGCTCATTTTTGTATCACCTTATACTTCTCTTTGCTTTCACAGATAGTAAAATGGCCTTATAATTTCAAATAAAACTGATTAGATATTATAAAAGCAAACATCAGATGCTCAGAAAGCATAGCTCCATTGGCAGCACCTGAAGCACAATAGATTTAAGCAACTTCATAATTTAAATCTCAGTTTGCTATTGCTAGCTTCTCTGCTCCGATGTGACACAACCCATCAAAGAGCACTTTACAGAGCACTTACCAAAGGAGTTAAGAGTTTATTTACTGCTATCACAGAATCACAGGATATGCTGAGTTAGAAGGGACCTACAAGGATCATCAAGTCCAACTCTTAGCCCTGCACAGGACCGTCCCTAAAGAGTCTGTTGCTTCACAAGCTCATATTGTCTGCTGCAATCACTGTTACTGCTGCAATTCAAATTTCTTTTTTGTTGACTCCAATTGCAATTATATTTAACACCAACCAGAGTGAACATCAGAAAATGCAACAGTAAACAATGCTAGAGGCTGGATATTAACTCCTGTAGTCACATATATCACCTGCCTTTAAATCATTCAGGGTGGTCTAACACTGCCTCCTTGGAAGCAAGGAAATCAAGCAGACTCTTCTTATAGTTTTTGAGTACATGTCATTAGTTTAAAAGGACTTAGCCTTAGCAGATATTCCATCTTCACTTTATAGCACAATTGACCTGACCTAAGTCAGTGAAGGCATATTCCTGTCAAAGCTGCAGCAGATATCGGGGATGGATGGGAAGACTTGGTAGAAAACAACTTTCAGATCTTTGTACTGAAGAACTCAAACTGAATTTATTATGAAATTCTGAAATTTCCAAACACATTTTACTGCCTTCTGGTTTCCAGATGGGTCCACATCCAGATCAGAATACCACAAAAATCCTGCTTTTTTTCCTGCAGCAATCAGAAGCAGCTGTAACAGAAGGCTATAGAAAAGTCTGATTCTTAGAAAATGCTTGTCTCTGTTTTTCAAAAATAGAGAAGTTTAGATAATTAGATTAAACTTTGCAGGGGCATCCAAACATTTAGAATTACATTAGAACACACATTTCAAACTCTTGGAAGCATATTCTTCACTAGCTGTTTGCTCCTAATGAAGCAAGTAGAGTACTCCAGTGGGTAAAATCCAAGAGACAGGATTCTGGTTTAGCCTAGCTATGATTAAAAAAGGTGAGTTTGACAGTATCACTGGAATTCTCTGCTGCTCAGTTTCCCATGGATCTAGGGAGTCATGCTTCTAAAGCAATTTTTTGGAGTGTCAAGTTAGCAGCCCTACTATTATTATTCTTTTATTACCTGCAACCACGTGCAGTGATGAATGTACTATTTTTGGAGACAGACTGTATTTAGCATGTCACTGAATTCTGTTCAAAATCCAATAACTGATCAGCATTTTGGGGTTAAATCAGCAAGGTGCCCAGAATCCCTAGCACTAGCTGACTCAGAAATTTGAAGGTATACAATAATATGCGTGTAGGTGTTCATGCATGAACTACGTGGTAAAGGACAGGAAAATGGAGCTGCTGTTAAAGTTTTATTTTTATCTGACTTTACATGAAATTTTAAAAATAGACAAGATTATAATTAAATCAAAGAATAACTTCATTAAGATTAGTTTCCAGTGTCCAGAAATAGTGGATAATATCTAAATTAATAAATATAAGTAACTGAAGATGAATACTAAGTTAGGCTTGTATGGAAGTTGACTGAAACTTACAGCAATCCTGGCTCATAATAAAAATGATTTATTTAAAGATTTATTATGAACATTGCAGGAAAGGTGATAACAGACATGCACCACTTTGTTTACAGTAAAATTTCCTGTAAATTAAAGAGTTCTTATTATCTGTTTGGTTTTGATTTTGTATTGTACCAAGTATCTGTTTATAAAAGGAAATGTGATGGTACAAAGTGTACAAAGTGAATTGCAAAAGAGATTAACAGTCAAGGTGAATTTGTTTTAAATTAAGTCCTAGCAACACAGACACTGTAGATCCCATTAGGGTAAGGTAAGTCAGTCTAAGGCAGATTTTTCACGTGCCATTACTGAGGGAGCTGAACTGCTTGAAATTCAGGCCAGAAAGCCACTCTCCAAACTGGGATTGGGGTTAAACGGGTCACTCTGAGGGTCAGAAGAAGATAACCTTAACAATAGGACACGCTTGAACTTCCCTGATCTGTGTGCTGAGCTGCAATGACCTCAACTGCAAGAGCCAGGCTCTCAAAATGTTTCTATCTGTACGTTTCTGAGGAATTTCAGCCACTGGTGATGTTGATCAGACCTGGGGACCAGCAGCACAATGAAGCAAGTGGAGATCCTGAAAGACCTAAGACAGTTTTGTTTCACTGAGGTGCCAGTGCACACAGTAATGGCCTTAGAGACACATCAGCGAGAAAAAGCCTGAACTGGTTTTAAAAAGAGAATCAGCTGATTAAGAGATAAGACAGGAAAAAATGTTACAGAGCACAACAAAGGAAAAATTTGATATAAAGTAGGCACTGTGTTTCAAAGGGATTATGCGTTTGGGATTTTTCAATTTTTGCAGAGCTTTTTTGCTTATAATACTGCCTAAATAGCTTATTAAAGAATTTTTCTGAAGTCACATGTATGTGACAAAGTATGTTGCAATCTCAAGTCATCCCATCCCACAGAAAATTTTCTGCAGGGAGTCTTGGATGAAGATAATATATTCACAGTTGAACAGGAATAATGAAAACACATATTTTATGTTTCATCAGAAAACTAGAAAAGAACCTGTTTTGTAGAACAATTCCCTTGGTTGAATAAGTCCTGGAGCCACCCTGGTATCTCTAGAGATTGGACTTTGTAGGTCTCCAAATCCTCCACCCAAGGAAAGAAAATGTTTGTGGATGGAAGTGCTGGATCTGGGTCACATTAATTCTCCTTGTACATATAACAAAAGATTTACATGGAGTATAAAATTGTGAAAATATTGACGTTATCTGAAGGCTGAGAATTACACATATTCATGGGTTTTACTCCAAACAGTCCTAAGATCTTTATCTGATATTTAGTACTATGACATTAATGCTGGATTTTTAAAATCACGTAGTTAATAAAACCAGTTTGCAGACAATCCTGTGTATACAAGTTCAGTGGTCTAGAAGGTACGTTGGCACCTACCTGGGGGCACATGTTCATTCATGATGACGAGTGATGCTGGTGTAGGCCTTCTTTTCCTGATCTGTAATAGATATAAGCCAAGGAGAGTCATTAGGGTCCGTCAGCTGCCCCACATACAAAGCAAAGCAAAAAATCCATCTAGTGTCCTCCTGAGTATAGACCAGGCAAAGTTACAAGAGAAACTATTTAAAGAACAGCAGCACTTTACTGTCTTTCTGACTGTTTGTGTGGTCTGACAGTGATCAGGGTCATGCTCTTACTTGTACAAGCAGAGCAAAGGCATGGGGAGAGCTTTCCAAAATACCTTTAGGATTTTGTAATCATCTTGAGTTAATTTTTTGGACATGCATTGCTGATAAATATCAGTCATATCTTAAAATATTGACATTTAGCTTTGTGTCAGAAAGATGATTGCAGTAGTTTGTGAGCTTGTATGTGCAAATCCCTAGTGCTGTCATAGTTCTCACAGGTAATAATTAGTCATATTTTGCATGTGCACTTCTGGGTTGATATTACAGGCATGCCTTACAATGAATTTATATTTCTAAACTGTGGCCAGAGGTGTTACTACTGTTCTTTAACTTAAAAAAACTCCAGTATTTAAGATTTTCAAAACAGTCTTTCCAAAAAGCACTATACAGCAGATCTTTACATACTAATATATAATCGTGAATTGTATGCAGTTTTTCATATTGAGTTTATCTGGGTAACTACTTTTGTTCCATTAACAGTGGCTGAACTGCACGGTATTGGACTACCCTCCTGTAATGCACACATTTGCACTGAAAGCTTTTTGTTGTTTCACTAAAGCCTCCAGGCTTGATATTCTATTGAATTTAAGAGAGGCACCGAGAATATTTAAGCTAGAAACCATTCTGACACAAAACCTCAATGTCAATGCATTTGTTCTTTTTTATTTGC
Organism: Pseudotriccus pelzelni; assembly: GCA_035584735.1. Lineage (NCBI taxonomy): Eukaryota > Metazoa > Chordata > Aves > Passeriformes > Tyrannidae > Pseudotriccus > Pseudotriccus pelzelni. Next base: position 24,572,913 of record JAWMRA010000164.1, on the reverse strand, counting down.
TGATCCAACTCTGTATCAGTTGGATTCAGATTTTGCTTTCAGAGGTGTGAGTGGAAAATTACATCAATCAGGGTTAATGGGTTTATTCCAGATTAGCATAACTGTAGCTGACAGTAGAATTTACTATTTTAATTTCATCATACAGCCACAGTGAAACTGTATCGCACTTGGAATCAAACTCACAACACACACTAAAAAAAAGGACTGCTCATAAATACCAGGCAGAATTTGGGCCACCACATTTCAAAACCCATGGGAATTCCAGGAAATCCTAATTCTATGGTTCTCACAGATTTCAGAAAAATACCAGAACACATTTTGCTTGAATTTACTGCAGAACTATTCAATACAGCATGGACATCTTGCATCTCAGAAGTACCTACGGGCAAAATGAAGACCCGGAGCAATTCTCTTCTGCACCCTTCTAATATTTTGCTTTCAGTGATCACTCATAACTCGTTTTCTGGCAAAGGTGTCTTCCTTTTTAGAGACATGACATCAGAATATTCAGGAAACCAGATACCTCTCCTAAAGGTGTAAAAGGATTTCATAGCTAATGCTATGGAACAGTCAAGGTTATAATATTCCCCTGGTATCATCTAAAACTAGACTTACCCAAATAGAAGCAAATGCTGAGAAGGACTTGTACTGAGAGAAATATACTGGGTCACCTAATTAGGATTTATCCAGTTTTTCTCACAAGACTCCCTGTGACTCTTTTTATGCACATCTACGTGTATCTGTACACAATAATAGATATCTTTTTCTCCTTAGATATCTGTGTTGCTACAAATATATATAATGTGTATGTTTTGGGAGTGAGTCAAAACCTAAAATAGCACATGCATAATTCCAGTGGACATAAGTCAGGCATATTTCTATACATGTATATTTTTCAAACATGTAAAGCACTGTAAGAATGACATAAAGAAGACTGTATAAAAATCATGAGAAATACAGGAAGTAACTGAAGTGATGGCTATAGTGCAAAACATAACTAGTATTTTCTCATGTAAAATAAATGGGAAATAAGAGTTCTTCTGCCCAATATATCTGTTAGGTACCTATTAGCAGCTTCATGTTTTGCTTTATGTACAAATAATATACTCGAGTTGATTTGTTGAGATGTGTATTCATGTGAAGTGTACTTATTAGGGTACAAGTGCAGTTACAGAAAAGCACAATAAATATATACTGAATAAACCTACCCAAGTTAAAGAAGCCTTATTCTGGCTAGAGGACATATCCTTCTCCCTCTTTAGGTATATCCAGACATTGCTATAACCTCCAGATCATTTAATCTACAGTTTAACTAATATAAGTTAGAAAAGCATTTAGGCCACAAGTATTACCTGTTCTCACCCCACATATTGCCCCCATTCCTACCCCATTCCCTCAAAACAGCAAAAGAAACTCGTCTTCCTTACCTGCTCAGCTGCCTCGGGATCTATTTGACTCTGAAACAGGGGCACAGCAAACTGTATTTTTTTGGGGCTGTTGGGCTCCATTGTGATGCTGAGGTGAGTCAGACGAGAGAAGAGCCTGGAGCTTGAGACTGGGTCTGCGCCTCTCCCCAGGCGCCGTCCCCACAGCCAGGCTGAGTGCTCTGCAGTAACAGCTGGAACTCCCGACTTAGCACGGGAGTCTGCGTGAGTCGAGCAACTCCCTTATTCCACATCCACAGAGATGCCACTAGCTTGGCTATTTTCTTTTTTTTTTTTTTTTCCCCTCGCCCCTCTCTTCAGCAGTCCTTCAGATCCTCTCAGCAGAAAGCTGAAAGGAACAATAAGCTAATTGTGTACCAGCTCACTTCTACATATGCCAAGCATTCACTCAGAAGCTAATTGAAAATGCAATACTAGCATTGCATGGCCTGGAGCCCTGGGATTTGAAAAAGAGGATCTCTCCACCATATATTACTAACTGGCTGCTCAGAAGTGCAATGCAAGCTCCCTCTGAGTATTGCTGATGGGCTCTTAATTATTGATGAACACAAATCAGGAAGTTTTCAGATTTTGGGGGTGGAGGTAGCAGGAGGGGTGGATGTAATAATTCGATCTCTGTTACAGTATGCCAGAACTGCTCTCCTCTTCTCACGTATCAAACAATTGCCTTCTTCTTCTAAATCTTACAGGAAGATTTTTTTGATGATGATGCTATGCAGATGCCAACACCTGCATGAAGCTTCTCTGGTGTGCTAAGTAGGTTTGCACATTTAGACCGTGATTTCTTTTGGTGGGCTCCATTTCGCATGACTCCAGATACTGAGAACATCCACATTTAAGCCAGCTGTCTGGGCTCCCTCATGCTAAACATATCAGTGGGCATTTAATTATATCCTAGTTAAGCAGAATATAGTGTTTACTCGAGATTACACTTTCTCTCTACTAACTTTAGAAAAAGGAAAGATGATTCTAGTTATCTGTCTTTTAGATGGCTAAAATTCAGAGGCTAAATACTACTTCAGGGTACAAAATCTGTGCCTTCTTCCAAGACCAGGAAAGTAATTTGGTCAATCGTATCAACAGCACTCTCTTGTGAATATAATTGTTTTCACTCGTCATTTCGTCTTAGTTCAAAAGTGTGTGAAACGATACATGGCAACCACTGGCTTAACCTATCCTTTTGTAAAACTCAGAGGAATTTGAAAACATGTTCTTTACTCAAGCCACTGAGAGCACTAAGGATTTTCACAGCTCACCACAAGCTTATTCAGTCACTGAGTATTTTCCCACCTGTGCCAGTGGAGGAGGCAGGGAAGGAGCAAGGATCATGGAGAAGAATAATGCTCTGGCTGTACACAGCAGAAAAAAACCAGCAAGTCAGGGATGAAATACTTGTTTGGCCTTGATTTTTACAAATGAAAACTGTGACACATCATCAGAACACCAGGGCGTTTCTGAACAGAGGAAAGCACACTAGCCAGCTGCTTTATGAAGGACCCGATAAAGCCCAGGAGGTGAAGATACACTAAAAATTAAGGATCCAGTTGGCTCACGGATCAAAAATAATTCTCAGCGAGGGCTAAAATTCCCCATCCTCATCCAAATCAAAACTGCTGTGTGCCATAGTGGTTTCCAGCTGACAGCTAGTAGCTGGCAACTTTCCTGTTTGATTTCTTGTGATAGCTTTAGGTGGCATTAACTTAGAACTGTAGAACCACAGAAGAATCTTCTTGATGGGAGCCTTCTGGGGATACTTGGTCCCTCCTGGTGCTTGAAGCAGGGCCCAAGATCAGGTTATTCTGGGCCTTCTCAGTCTGAGTCCTGATTATTTTTGGTGCCAAGGTGAAATGCTCAGTTTCATTTACCAAAACGACAGAAAGAGATGCACAGAATACTGATGTTCAGTGTTTTATATGATAATTTTTAAGCCTTCACTCCTCCCTAATTTGCTTTGTAGACCTCCACAGACAATTAGAACCAGAGTGCAATTGCAGCAGTTCTGCTGGCACAACTAAGTCTAAGATACTAATGTAAGAGAGAGGCTGATTTCACTAAGGACAGTTAGAGAGTTGTTTTTAGGACCATCTAATTTTCCAGTTTCACAAGTCCTTCATGCACAGACATGCTTCAATGACAGCTTCAGACATACCAGGGATATAAACATACATACATACCAAGGATATATACACACACACAGGGTTATACCAGGGGGGAGGACATAAACAGGGATCTGAAGTTGTGGCTTTCCTCTTGAATTTTCATACTTAAAAGAAAATAATTTTTGTTTTCTCAGTCCCAGATAACTTGAGAAAAATGTTTTCCAGCTGCTTTGCTACTATATATATTAATAAATGACATATATAAAACATCAGGTTTCTCTCTAAAAAAACCTGTTTGCCATACAATGTCAATTCTAGCTACCTCTGAAATTTCATGTATTAAATTGTGACATTTAATATACATATACATATGTAACATACACAGTTATAGTATATGTTACTGATTACAGGAGCTATAATTATTACAAAGGCTTAAAGTTTCTTACATTAATGATGATAAAGTAGTTTCAAAAAAAAACATTCAGAGAGTGAAAATCTATTAAAATATGAAATGCTCAAAGGATTATGGTGGTGCATTTCAGCTCTAGATTGCTGGACACTGATGTCTAAAGGAATTATGTCTCAAATGCATTGCCATCAATGGTACATGAGGAAAAAGCTAAACAATCTTATGAAGAAACAAACCAACAAAACCACTTCCTGGCAGGTTCCAAAGGGAGTCAGACAACAGGACAGACCAAGACACAAGGACAAACCCTTAATGGGACTGCTACATCTGGGAGAGAGGCCCATCAGTAATGTGACGTGGAGGCATTTGCTTCCTGCAGCTCTCCTCTCTGTGCCTATTTGGAGCTGGCTGCCCAACAATCTTCACATGCACTGTAACAAGGAAAGTATTTTTAAAATAGTATAAAAGGCACATTTGAGAGAGCACTCAGATATAGCATTTCAGGATTACTACCTCAGCTCACTCTTACACCTAATTTGCAACACTAGAAGTCTCCAGGCAAAGTGTGTTTGCATTTTCTATAGACTGCATCATAGTCTGGGGAAGAACTGAAACACATTTAAGCACTGTCAAGTCCTTTTAGCTCATTTTCTGTTTTTAGTGCACTCCCCACAATGTTTCAAATGCCTTCATGATTCAGCTAAAGCTATAATGGAATTAAAAATAATAATAACTGTGCAAGATCTTTCCTTCCTATGTCATTCACTAAGTTCTAGTATGAAGTACTGACCCTAAAATTTTCTGTTCAAACCAGCTAAATACAGGCATTACAAACAGGATGACTCCTACTGAGCTGCTGGAAACACAGTCTGCTATTTATATACAGAAAATGCAAAGAATTTAAAATCTGTGAGGGTGGGAGAACATAGAGCAGATCACATCTGTTGCATGAGTACTAAGTGGTGCCACAGGCAGGACAAGAAGAATAACAGAAAGTCTTGTCAAGCAGGGACAGAGTCAGTGGGACATTCTGTGAGAGCTGATGGCCTGGTAATAGCCTAATCCAAATTTCCATCACCAGTTCTCAGCCACAGAACATCAGGCTTGGACTTGCTAATGTACTAACTATGTATGTGGATACGTAAAGGTAAATAAAAAAATACAACTATTTCTATTTATACAATCTCTTTAGCTAAGATAATAATTTCTTAGCAGTATAGTTTTAATCAGAATCAGTTTAAAGTTACTTTATCGGAGCACATAAGAACTGATACTGTCTATTCCTGTCTTCCTCTGAAACTCGCAGCTCTCCAGACTTTCAAGTAACGTACAAACATTTACTGTTAGGTCCTATCCACTACGATCAGTAGAATACACACATCCAAAACATAGGAAATTAGTTGGATTAATGGAACATAACCTGATTAGATGGTCAAAAGATCCAAGTGTAATATGGACTATAGTTCAATAGTGCAGAAACCAAAACTCTGGTACTGGTTTTAGGAAGGTATTTCAGCAGGAAGACATACTAGAATTTGCTTCCTTACCAAGAAGAGGGTAATTCTAATGCATTTTTCAATAAACAGAGGCATAGGCAGTGTATATAGGTTTTAGAATTAAATTATATTGTGTTATTTAGATATTAAATCTTTAATGCAAAAACTGACTACACAACTGAATAAAAAATTATATAAAATTGAGTTACTGTCATTTCTTTTTAAACAGAAGTTAAAACATAGAACACAGAGATGATGACAAAGGAATGAACTTGCATAGTTTCAGAGTCTGAGTTATAAAACTCCTATGTGAACACACACCAGCAGTCTGAAAATGAAAAGTCATCAACTGGCTGTAAAAGCTCAATATATGAAATTCAGAACATGTTTTTAAAATTCTCATTTTTTATTTTGAGACTCCTCAGATATGCCTTATTTCTTGCCTTCTCCTCCCCCTCTGAGGACATGCTAAACCTAAAGAAGTCACAGCAATCTTCAAGATCCTGCCTGCAGCATCTGCAAGGGAGGGACTGAGCCAGCTGGAAGTGTATTTCTGGCAAACCTGGAGAAAAGTATCTGAGTTTTGGTGACCTGGAGAAGGTGGCTGAGGCACAATTTTTCCATTTCCTATACAAGTGTTGCATGCATCAGGAACGGGGCTGCTCTACGAGCAGGGACAAGCCAGGAGCCAAGGGCTACCCCAATTCACAGATTTCATAGCAAGCAGAACAGCTACTCACTCACTGAGGCAATTCTGGCTTTTCATCGTGCTGCTTTCTCATTGCTACGTTTTCATTACTGAACTGTTATCCAGGCTTTCTCCTTTTATCCTGGCAATAAAAGAAAAAAATGTTTCTGTGTATATTCACCCATCACTCAGCAAACATCTACACAGAATCACCTAATATACAAGCTATATCAAATTATCAAGTGATTTTCATTTTTTTAAATTGTCTTCTATTTTTAGAACTTTTATAACAATATTGTGTGTTTTTATTTTACATCTTGAATATGAAGATCACACCATCACATCTAAGATCACATATGAAAAATCAAAGTAAATTTGCTTTATGTCAAATTACTGAGTTTCCTGTTTTCCCTGAAAATCAAATCATGTATCATTTTTATATTATCATTTTAATTTAGAAGAAAGTGTGGCATTGGACTGAAATCATCTAACCAGTTATTATTCTATTTTATGATGGCACCCAAGTTTCAGAATTCTAGGTTTGTTTCCTACTGAAAAAATCCTCCAAATCAACATTTTTCCAGTAGTTTATGCATGGTTTTGATTTATACTGCTAGTCATGACTTGAACTACTTCAGTTTCTAAACTGGGCTCTTGTTCCTTCTCCCTAATCAGTACCTTCCTGTGGCCAGTTTCACTGAAACAGGTTTACCTGCAGTATAGCAGAATGAAGATATTCTGACCTATGCTGTATTTCCAGTGTAAGCCATTTGCTCAGCAGCACACAAAATCAAAGGCAGTACAAATGCTGTCCCTCAAGGCTAAGCAGAGCAGTACTTGTGAACACCGGTGACTGGACTGCATCAGCAAGACTCTAAGTTATCACCTTAAAACAGACAGCAATCAGAGCAAATTGGTGCTGAGGAAATGCTTAGCTTGGAGCATCTCGGTCATCACTTGCTTTCTAAAAGCAGGCTGCCAAGGGCTTGCATACCACAGTTCTAGAGAAAGCAGAAGATACAGGGCAGCTGTCCCTTTAGGAAGGTCATGGTCAGTAAAAGCGCCTGAAAGAGCATCAAGATCATATCAATTCTTTTGGCAGGGGCAGGGTTGAGTCCTCTCCAAATAGTGTTGCAGAAACTACCAGCAGCAGGAGCCTCTCCTGCTTCATACTCACCCCTGGCCACGCAGCTGGCTCTGTGGGCATCCTCAGTCCTTTCCTTTCCAGGTCTCAGACACACGGTGCTGTGGGCAAATGGCAGCAGTACCTCACAGGCATCGCAGCACTAACCCAAATGGTGCGGGGGTTGCTCCTGCCTTTCCAGCTGCTGAATGCTGAGATGCCTCCCCATTTCAGCAGAGGTGATTTTTGTAGCTTTTCACTATAACAATGAGGGCTAGAAACGTGCTTACTCACCTTAAAAACAACAGAAACAAACAAATAAAAAACCCTCGAAGAAGTAGGCTCACAAACCTCTGCTTGATTTGAGCTGTGCCACAGGCATGTACTATTCTGCAGCAGGCTAAAGACCATTCTGTCTTGCTACTAACAGGGATGTTGCTGTAATGTGCCCACAGGGAACCTAGCTCTCAGGATTTAAAAAATATGGCCCTTGGCTTTATACTGGAACCATGAATAATAGAATCAGCTGACTGGATGCAGCACCATTCACCACCACTCTCTGGTCCCAGCCACCCAGCCAGTTTTCAACCCAGTAAAGAGTGCCCCTGTCCAAGTTATGGGATGCCAGCTTCTCCAGGAGAATGCTGTGGGAGACAGTATCAAAGGCTGACCGCATCCACACTCTTTCCCTCATCCATTAGGCAGGTCACTTGGTCCTAAAAAAACATCATGTTGGTTAAGCAGAACCTACCTTTCCTAAATCCATGCTGGTTGTCCCATACGTGCCATGTGACTGCACTCAAGGTGATCTGTTCCATTATCTTCCCCACCACTGAGGTCAGACCGACAGGCCCACAGTTCCCAGGATTCTCCTTCAGATCCCTCAAGTCTCCAGCTGTCTGGGACTTTTCTGCTTAACCAGAACTGATGACAAATGATGGAGAGTGGAGAGAGGCTTGGTAAGTTCTTTTGCCAGCTTCCTCAGTACCCTCAGGTGAATCCCATCCAATCCCATAGACTTGAGTGCCTAACTGGCTTGACAGATCACTAAGTACTTTCTCCTGGATTGCAGTGGGTCTATTTTGCTCCCCATCCTTGTCTACCAACTCAGAGGGCTGGTTCTCTGAGGACTACTGGTCTTTCTGTTACAGACTGAGGGAAAGAAGCCATTAAGTACCTTAGTCTTTTCCTCATCCTTGGTGATAGTTTCCCACCAATAAAGGATGGAGATTTTCCATGCCCCTCCTTTCATTGTTAATGCATTAATAAAAACTTTTTACTATCTTTCACAGCAGTGGCCAGATTGAGTTCTAGCTGAGCTTTTGCCTTCTAATTTTCTCTCCACACGACCTAATGACATCCTTGTACTTTTCCTGAGTTGTCTGCTTCTTCTTCCAAAGGTTCTCTTTATTCCTGAGTTCTAGCAAAAGTTCTCTGTTCAGCCAGGTCTGTTTTCTTCCCTGCTGGCTTGTCTTTCAGCACATGAGGATGGCGTGCACCTTTTAAGATTTCCTTTTTAAAGTATGTCCAGCCTTCCTGGACCCCTTTGTTATTAAGGACTGTTTCCCAAGGGACTGTCTGAACCTGTGTCCTGGACAAGCCAGAGTCCATCCCCTGGAAGTCCAAGAAAGAGGTTTTGTTAACCCCCCTCGCCCCTGTTTACTTCACCAAGAATCAAAAACTCTATCAGTGGTTGCTGTGCCCAAGACAGCCTTCAACCAGCACATCTCCCACCATCTCTTCTCTGTTTGTAAACAGCAGGTCTAGTGGGGCACCATCCCTGGTAGACTCACTTACCAGCTGTATCAGGAAGTTGTCTTCCACATACTCCAGGAACCTCCTAGACTGCCTCCTCTCCACTCTGCTGAGTTTCCAGCAGACATCCAGCAAGTTCAAGTCTCCCACAAGAACAAAGGCCAATAATCACGAAACATCAGCCGACTGCTATAGAATAATTCATATGCCTCCTCATCCTGCTTGGGTGCTCTGTAACAGACTCCCACCAGGATGTCTGCCTTGTTAGCCTTCTCTGATTCTTACCTGTAGGCACTCAACCTTATCATCACTAAGCTTGAGCTCTCTACAGTCTAAACACGCCCAAACATACAGAGCCACTCTGCTGCTTCTCCTTCCTTGCCTGTCCCTTCTGAAGAGCTTGTAACTGTCCACTTCAGCACTCCAGTCATGTCACCATGTCCTGGTGCACAATGGTACCAGGGTAAGTCCTGCTGCACAGTGGCTTCCAGCTCCTGCTGTCTGTTACCAACACTGTGTGTGTTAGTCTAGAGGCACTTCTGGGTTATCGATTTGCCCCCCAACACTGGCATGCCAGCCCTAGGCTCACCTCTAGGGAGTCTGCTTTATCCCCCTCCCCTTTCAAATCCAGTTTAAAGCCTTCTCAAATCAGCCCTGCCAACTCATGGGCTAGAACCCTTTCCCTCCTTACAGGTGAACTCCATCTGTCTCCAGCAGGCCTGGTACCATATAAGTCACATCACAATTAAAAAAGCCATAATTCCACCAATGCCACCCATCTTTAAGGCACATGTTGATTAGGTGGGTTCTTCTATTATTCCTACAGCCAACTAGCAAGGACGAAGATCACTATCACAGTGAGCTTTAGAAAAGCATCCAAAGTATCTCTGGAATTACTGTTGGCTTTATTCACAGCAAATTTGATTGACCAATATTTATCAGCCACTAATAAAGGTGTTTTAATCTGCATAGAATTCACATCGAATTCCAGGCTGGCAGAAAAAAAGGACAAGCATAATTTGCAAGGAAGGTAGCAGTTTGAATCATTAAACAAAAGAAAAACTCTCCATGCTCAGAAAAACGTTACAACTGGATTGGCATTACAAAAGGATAAGCCACCCAGGTTAGGTGTGTGTCCAACAGTAATCATGGCCATTCCTAAGGAACAAGCTGAATTGTCAATAGAGGCTGATAGCAGCACAGCTTAACCTATACAACAGAAATGCACCAAAATTATTTTTTTTAAAAAGGACTTTATAGGTATTCCTATATCTACATAAATGTCACTCAAAAAATATTAGCCAGAAGTGTATTTAGGAATGGAAAAAATCTGTTACCCAGATTACGGAAAAATAGATGCTTTTATATTCATTAGTTTTAGTACAGTTTTTAGAAATGTAATTTTGAAGTGCCTTTATGTTACATTATGCCCAAACCTCAGAAATCTGCCTGGATGAAAATATGGCAATACTTCTAATTTTTCTGTGTTATGTTAAACACTAGGCTTTGCACAGCTGAGATCAAATGCTCTTACTCGCTATGAGCTGAAGTGCCCCACATACTCCGGGATGTTACCTGTAAGTGATATTTTTCTTGGCAGAGCAGCAGGAAGTCAGGCTGCCACCGCCGTGGAGGATGCTGCAGGCTGCTCAACTGCCACCAGGTCCTGAAATGCTTTCCTTCATCACTCCATGAGTGCCACAGTTGCCACCTTCCTTGGAAAGCCGCTCTGAGTAGCACACGGGCACAGGACCTACCTTAGTGGTCAAGTGTGCTAATTATCTGGCTGGGGGACAAGGGGAGCATCTGCTGATGCAAGCTTTTGAGCAGGTTTTGGGTTTGTGCATTTGCAAAAGAAGGTTGCAGGCACTTAGGGCTGTCTGGCTGATCTCCGGTGGCATCCTGGAAGGAACTGTTCAAGCTGCCAAGCAAAGCTGGTATCTACTGCAGCTTACCACTTCATATACAGATTGCTATGCTGTCAGGGTTTATATTTCAATTTTTAAGCATGCAGAATAAGGTATTCCAGAGAGCTCTGGCTATACTCACAGGGACAAACTCTGAGGAGAGGTCAAGACTAACCAAATGCTTGGAGGCACAACAGAGGCCAATGATTCTAAGAGTGTGGTTTTAAGTGCTAACATTGCTCTCAAATTTATATCTCACATTTCCTATGCATGGAGGGTCCCTTGAATATCTGAAAGCTTTTGGAAACTCAGGTCCTGAGCTTTCCTGCTGTTCTCCATTCTGTGTACTGTTTGATCAAATCTGTTATTTATTTTGCTTAAGGGTAAAACCTGCACAAGGAAAAACACTGACACAGATTATAGGCAAAATAAATATTTTATTGGTTTAATATACACCTTTTTTAAGAAATCAGCCCTTGTGTGTCTTCCTAACACAATTTAAAATTTTATAAACTTTTTCATATAATATTGTAATATTTGAAACTATTTTTGATTTAAGACCTTGACATAGTGTAAAGAGTTTTAGTGGATAGAAATGGCAAAGGAGTGATTTCAAGCACAGCCAAAAGGGATATTACATATCCACTAAATGTCTATTTGACCACATAAAAACTGCAATGACTTCCAGTTTGCTCCATTGGAACAAACGCATATTCACCAGGCTAACTGAAAATATACTCAGTGAGGGATGGAGAAGGAAGAGATTTTTTCCATTTTCTCCATAATACAAGCAAGGTCGTTCATCCATTCCAAGTTGCAAATCCTAATTGCTTTCAGAAGATCAGTATTTTTATTGCATTTTGGTTAATATGAAGCAGAAGAGAACTTCTCTTGGTATGACTACAAGTAGCCAACACCAAAAAAACAACCCAGAGCTTAAATAAGGCACTTGACTATAGAGGGATGAGCAAACAGTAAGGAAGTAAATAAAATTAGTTAAAAGTTGTCTTCTACACAGAGATAAGGCTTTCAGTGTCAGAACTTTAAGTAGTTTAAGTAACCTCATGTCATTCTACCACTCTGCTAATAGTAACCGCCCCAAGAATTAACAACAATTTTTACAACAGGATTGTTTCCTTCCTCTGAAGTGGCACTAAGTAACAGCAGTGGAAACCATTATTGGTTATTTCAAGCTCTTAAAGTGGATCAGTTATTGCACAATAAATACCTCATAGAGGTCAGTGTTTGGGGAGGAGGGTTTGTTGTGGGGGGTTTTTTCTATTTTTTTTTTTTTTAAAAAGCTAGGCTGAATGCGTACGTGTTATTTATAAATTGATTATGTCTGGAAATCTTCAAGTTTCATGATGCATCATTAGACAAAGAAATTAGCTTTTTCACCTGTTTACAACAGGGACATACAAATAAATACAAAACCTTTCAGAGCGCCACAATTTCGTTGATGCTTTAAGGAAAGTAATGAACTAGTTAAAGTGTCTAAGTCTTTACCGATGAACTCAAGGAAAGGTACACACCACAGAACCAAACGTCGAACACAGTAGCTATCTCAGCAGCTTTAACACCTCCTGAAGCAAAAACAACTTGACACTTTCACCAGTGTGTGTGCTGCCCAAAGCAGAATCCCACAGCACTTCCGACTATATCCAACCTTACAGAAAAAAAAAAAAGGCAAGATGAAGATCTAAATTAGATTTTTGGAAGTCTGTTTACGTTGAAGTATGTATTTTTATAATATTAATATCTAAGGCAGGCAAACTACAGAAATCCTCTTGCATGATGCATTCACATTCAAAGTCATCACAGAGCATACTGAAACTAAAAATCAAGGACCACTGTATAAAAGCTGACAGTAGAATGGGCCAACTGTACACCAGCTGATTTGCCAAAGCTAGCCAGGATTATCAGTATTCTCTTTATTTAATGAACTTCAATTTTGACCACTTGTGTTTCAAGGGCAAAATGCAAACAAAGGAAGGTTTAAGTTAACAATGATATTTCATACGATTGAAAAAAAAAAAAAAAAGTGGTTCTCACAGATGCCCAAAGATTACCTGTAGTACCAGTTTCATGGCTGTGCATCTTGTTTTGCAGTTGCAGATCTGCCTTGAGGTGATACAGCTGCTAACAATCCACTTACTATTTCTCGTCTTATTTCACCAACAATAGATTCCTTGATCTGAAAGGGATTAGCCAAAGTTTTAAGGTCAGTAAGTTATATAACCAATGGATAAAACTAAATGATATTGCAGATGTGTTTGACACTATCAACATATGAAAGCACACATCACCAAAAAGCCAACTTTCAAAATAATGCAAATGGAAAAACACTAGAAGAATGGAAAAATAACTGCAAGTAATTTTGAAGTTCTTGCCAATCATATACATAAAAACCAAACTAGTTCTATTTTTCCATGCGGTAAATATATTTATGTTTTACACTTAGGATAACTGGTTTTATGTTAAGAAAAAATACATTTCAACTATGCAAAATTCTGAAAATAGCATTTCAGGATATATACATCAAAAGCACTACAAATGCAATGCTTCTTGACAAGTTGTTATTCTCTTGGAAAGGAAGGCAGGACTGATTTACCTCACAAATGGAATATAAAAGGCCCAAGTACATGAACATCAGCTGTTGTTTTCATGTAATTCAAAAGGATAGGAATCCTAATCACATACTTCAAGCAGGAAAGACAAATGGAGAACTTCAACAGTTGCTCACATCATCAGTTGACCACTGGAGTGTGATCTATGCAAGCAAAGGCTATTTTTCACAGGATTGTGACAAAGCATTTTTCTGTTTTTATATAAAACACACCTAGGAGTTTCTAGTAGCAGACATCTGACTGCGGCTGAGGCTAGAACAAAGGAAGAGCAGAGTGCTAATGGCTACAGTAAAGGAAACAAAGGAGAAAAGGAGGCAAAACACAGTTCTACAAGAGCATATTATGCTGGAAAAGAGCAGGGCATGACAAAGAAAAATACTGTGGGCTTCTTGTAAGTACAAGAAATCTGTAGCACCAACTAATTTTTTTGGATGGTCTTCAGGAGGAACAAATCAAATGCCTTTCCAAGGACTGGGGAGAACAATGACTGTGAGAAGGTGGAGCGGGGTAAGAGCCAGAGCCTGGCCCAGGGTCACACACAGAAGCACTCATCAGCCCACTTAAGCAACATGCTTTTCTTTTACTTGCAAGTTTTCCCTTTTCCTGGTGCGTCAAAAGGATTAAGCAACAACGTCAGAAGGGTGGCAGCAGCATTAGCAACAGGTTATTTATCCCTTGTTCTCTTTTGCAGGCAATTCAATCCCTAAAACATTAATGGCAAAGTTTCTCATTTCATTACTACTTTGCATCAAGCAGAAATTCAGAGACTGTAATATTATTGGGAAACAGGTTTGCAGTTGGGTTGTTTGCTGATGAACAGACAAAAGAGAAGCCAGTGTGTAATAGCACCTATTTTACTGTCAGCTGGAAGTCCAGAGGATGTCTACACTGATACACACACACTGGCGTACAAAGCTTTAGAACCCACTGTCAGCGTAGTAAGGGCTTTAGGATTTAGAAATGCAGGCACAAGAAAATCTGCACAAGGCACCCCAACTGTCCAGCAGGCCACAATCGTAAGCGAGCCCCTCAGTGTTCTCTCCGTTTGTCTTCTTCAGTGTCACCTGGGGTGGGGCTGCGAGTATGCTACAAAACAGTCATTCTGTGCCCTTCTCTCAACAGACAGACAAAAATAAACCTCATTTTCCAAAGAAAATTGATAAAAGCTTCCCAAATTAGCAAGTAAATGGTCTAATATGACAGTCTTGTGACAAGAGACTGGAAGCAAAGCAGCTCCTGTTCTATTCTCAGCTCTTCCAACAACTTCTGGCTTGACCTTGGTGGATTATTTGAGCCCTCTGCTTCTCACCTTCCTGTCTGGATGATAACAAGGCTACCTCTACTGCTTCTTTTCACTGCCACTGCTTCCTCCCCCCTCTCCAGGCTCAGCAAGGTCATTCCTGTGTGATGAGCACAGCACTGAGTCCTGCAGTGACTCAGTACCACGCGTGTGTCATGACCAATGGCCAATATTTGTCTTTTTCCTTAAAAATCATTTAGGGCAAGGTGCACATTCTATTTGCTCTGCAGAGGACACAGCCCGCTGCCAAGGCTTCCTCTGTATAAAAGACAGAAAAGCAGTCAATGAATGCTCCATCAGTTATTTTTAGCAGCTGAATGAAAAATTGATCACTTGAAGGAGAACTACTCATTTATATACTACGTTGGTACAACACTAATATTCAGTATTGCACTGATGACATAGTACCACATTCATAGACAGTTTTACAACAGTAAACCAGTGATCTTTCTCCCAAGTAAAGAGTAACCATCACTGTAATATGTTGCTGCTAAATAAAGAACTGATTGAGAGTGAAATGTGCCACTGTGTCAATTCTGGAGGTTGGTGTTCTTCATCTACTAATGATAAAAGGGAACAAGGCTTTTCACAGTCCTTCTGCTTCTGACCTTGAGGTACATTTCCTATAATTGAAAGTATTATTTTCTATTCTATTTTCCTCCTGTGCCACTGTTTCATGGCAGCAGTTGGTGAGTTTTTATGCCCAGGATAGTAAGATGAGGAACCCAACACTTGCACATGGGAAGTATGAAGATATATTTTTGATCAATGTTGAGCTAACACAGAATTGAATGGAAAATGGAAAGGAAGATTCTCTATTAGACCATCTCTCTCCCATAAAGACTCATTACAGCCTCTTAAAACAGATGTTGACAGGAAAATCATACATTCCTTTATAATGTAACTTCATTAAATGTCACTTATAATGGAGAAGCATTGGTAAAATCAAAACTTCCATTGCTTTTAAGCAGAAAGCTTTTTAAACTTCCACATTTTTTAAACTGGAGAATAGGAAAATGAGAGGGCCTGGTGGCACTCCTAGTGACACCATGACCTACTGGTAAAGCAATAAGTACTTCATGTGATACTCCAGTGGAGGTTAGGCTGTATTTTCATCAAAACAAGAGAGCTACTATTTGGTATTTTAAAATTTCATGTTGTTGAATATTTTCCTGTGGGAGTTAGGCCATTAATGCTAGAAGTTAACATCATGGGTTTTTTTATTGCCAGCAAATAGTTACAGGTCAAAGCTCACATGCATTACAGCCCACCCAGGCATATCACACCCACTGTCTGAATTTTCTTTCCCCAAGGTCACGCAGCTACAGAGAATGGGAGGAACAAGCAAGGGTTTAATATTTGTGAGTGCATACCAGGAATGCATCCTACCAGATTTCTTTCTTTTGACAATGAAACTGGAATTCCTTTGCTGATGACAGGGCTACTTAAGCAAGGCATATTTCAATTTATGCACTGTTTTAGCTCTTATGAAATACAAAAGGTTTTCCTGACCAGTATTTAAAAGCATGTTCTGGGTCTGCAAAATCTGCCAGGTGCTTTGAGCCAGTGCATCTCCACTCTGATCTGCAAAACTTATCCTGAGAATCTTGAGTTGATACGAAACCCACTGCCAGTGAAGTGAAACTGAGGGACAATCTCTCTGTGTGCTCAAACATTCACGAAGTGAGTCAAGCTCAGTTATTTGCTGACTACTCATCTTTGAATAGTAGCCTCTCAGTTCAGTGTGGATTCCTTCAGCATTACAATGTCCTCAACGCCACACAACCCAAATAACAATCTCTGTGCAAAGAGTACGCAACTTTATTTGCTATCAATTAATGAAGCTAAAGAGGAACTTTACACAGGCTAACCTCAGAGAAAATATTGACTGAAACAACTCCATCCTTTGGCTCCAGCTCTCTTTATTGCCTCTGCTGCTTTTGCAGGACATTTGAATTACAGTTCTTCTTCCTACCTCAGTTTCTCCTTTAGCAGCCCTCCACCATGACACCCTCCCCTGATACACAGCCTGTATACATATACATACAAATGCCCCATTCTGGCTTCACCGCAGAATCAGCAGTAAAGTGCAAGGTGTGATAAATATCTCATGTGAAAGTCCCTGAGCATTAGGCAAGGAATCTCTTCTAAAAGACATGAAAAAAAGAATGGACCAGAAAGAGAGAGAATTTGAGATGTCTGGGACTATTTTGTGGCATTTCCAAAACAAGGCCTTTCTCAAGACTCCTTCCAACCCTAGCTACTTTAGGATAGGGGGAGGATGATGGAGATCAAGACATTGAATGTTTGCCACTGTCTCATTCTTCCCTTGACTTTCAAAGTAGAAGTGTAAAGCTGTAGCATCACAAAGTCCACTGTAAAGATCACTGATGGCCAGGGGTTCAGCTCCTAATACTAAGTACAGGTCTGGTGGTATCTCACTGTGAGCTGACTGCAGTACCCTTCCTTCCACAGGATAATGCCACTTTCCATAACTCATCCCACTGACTCTAGTGGGGCTACTGATGGGATGAAGCACTCACTACTCAGCATCATGAGGCTACTTACTGAAAGCTGGTCTCCATTTCACCTCACTGCCAGTCTTCACCCTCTTAACCCCAGCAATTCACTGATGGTTAATGCTTGTGGCTATGCATTATTCTTTGCACTCCCAGCTCTGGTTATTTATGGAGTTACTCAAAGGCAAACAAAGTAAATAACTTTGCATGCTTTGAGCTATCTAGAACACTCCTTAATAATGCTTTACTGCTTCACAATCTCACTGTAAAGTGCCTACACATAGAAAAGCCCACAATGAGTCAGGCAAGAAAACATCTCTACTTTGCACAGACAGACCCAGCAAAGTCTTGTCATCAGATGATGAGTAAAAGGCAACCTTATGGTCTAGGACACTGCCTCTTTCTGCACTAAGAGAAGAGGGGTGAAGATGTGGAAAAAGATTCCTCTGTGACTACGGCTCCTGTTTTATCATGAGATGAGTGGCCTGCATCTCATCTGTTTTAAAGACAAAACTAAGGCAAAGCCGGTTCCAATTACTCACAGCCTCAACACAGGCAGATCTGGATCTGTAACACCACAGTGTTACAGCCTGGCCTGTTCTACATTTCTAGGCATGACACCTGCCTGTATTTTAAGTGGTTTATGGCAGAGCCACACAAAAGCTTTAAGGGACAAGCTAAAGGCTAAGGGTCCCCCTCCAGTAAAGGAATAAAACCCACAGGTTCTGAACTCCCATTTCTGTATTCACAGCAGAGAGTTCACTTTTTCACAGGCACTTCTTTTCAAAACAAGTAGTTTCTTTGGCTTCCCTTTCCCATTTATATTACTTGCCAGAAAAGTAGATCATGCCACGAACAAAATACACAGATTTAGTTCTGTTTTTTAACCTGGCCTACAGGAAAAATAACCAAGCACTCTCCACTTTCATTGACTGCCAATAAAACAAGTTCAATAAGGTTGGTCCAATATCAGTCTTAAAGTCTGAAATAACTTCCCATCTGCCTTCAGCTTGCTTCACTTATATTCTACAGTCCTTAGAGGTTGAGGCAGAGGGACTGGGAAAGTATGTTTACCATTACTACAGCGTTGTTTCAGAAACATTATTTCACCACTCAAATTAACTCCAACTTGGCATTTTAGCAAGCAAACACGACAGAATTTTTTTCTTGGGAATCTGAAATACTACTGCTTGCTTATTTAACCAAGTGGTAGAGATGACAAGTTCTCTGCCACCCAGACTTATAGTAGCAACTAGCTATTAATTTATGCGCTAACTGGTATCACTGAAAAAATATCTGCTGCTCTGCACATGAATACAACTGTGGCTCGAACACCTAGTAACATACTCTGAGCCTTCAGACACAGCACAGTAACAGTGGAGAGACGTGGCTTGAGAGGCAAGAGAATATGCCAGTGGACAGGAGTCACAGCCAGCCTGTCTTTAGGTTTCAGTAAACACTGCTCACACATCCCATATCTCAGCCCCTCCTTCCTCACCTCCCGTATGACTTGTTGCAGCTCCTCCTGCTCCACAGTTTTGTGGATTTCATCAACTGAAGGCATGAGAGGGACCTTTTCAAGTTGGTGCTCCATCTCTGGCTTGGGGTCTGCAAGCTCCTCAGAGCTTTCCACCTGCTGTCCAGAGCCTGCTCTCACTGGGGGAGTTGGTGTTAGGGCAACAGAGGCTCGGTACAACTTCTTGCTTTGACTCTTAGACTTTCCTGTTAGTTCAGAAGATCCAACACCAGCTTTTCTACCTGCATGGCCAGAGCACACAGAAGAGGAATCCGAGTTTCCATGGGAGAATACGGACTCTGCACCCTCTGCGGGGAGAGTTTCCAGTCCAAGATCTCCCAGTCCTAAACCCAGTTCAGACTTCAGAAATGACTGCTCTCGAATCAGTTCAGAGACCTAGGGATTCAGAAAAGAAACAGTCCTGAATAAGCATACAAAAAAGACACATACAGACACAACTATGTTTTCTTGCTGTTTATTTAATCACTTACTCATTCCCTCCATGTAACAAATACAGCTATAAAATAAATATATGCTTTGCTTTTATGACTGCAACAAAGAGGATAATAAAAAGGAATGTGCTTTTTTGAAAGCCAACATAAATAAAAGTTGTGGCAGTTCCCCAAGCCACTGACTTTTGCAATACTGATACATCTTGCCAGAGCCATTGACAGAGACACACGTAAGGGCTCGATTTTTGTTTGTTCTTTTCTTTCTGCAATTTTTGAACTACTTGTTTTCAGTAGCATAAAATGCACAGAAATATAGAAGATAATTTTCCCTAGAAAATTCACCCTGTAGCCATTGTATCAACTAAATGCAAACATCTCACTTCTACATATTCCTCTTAAAGGCAAATGAGACTTTACAGCTACTTACACTTATAGTTAAATTTGCTTAAGGAAAACTGCAGTTGTCCTCAACAAAGCTATTGAAGGGAGTAAAGTATTTCTCAAATTATGTGTCAAATTAATCTCCCGCAACCTTTTTAAAAGTAAACCCTTTGTAGTTCTTTTTCTCAGTAAAACATACAGTACACAACAATTACTTACTGGTTCAATGACATTCAACGGAGACGGACATGACAGATTATCAGCACTTCTGCTTCCATACATACCCTGAAAAATTAGGTCAGGTTAATGCACTGAGGATTTGTTTAGAGCTGTCAGAAGCTAATATATAAACATGCTGCATCTCAGACAAGTTTCTGTAAAACCAGAAACTTGGAAACAGGAAGCGAAGCTGGTTGGAGAAAGTTTATTTCAGTAATTTTTAAAGCTGGCCCCCCTTCTATAAAAGGATTTGCAAATAAAAAGATATTTATACGGTTCAAAGAATGCAAGTTTGGCTTAAGATCACAGTAACACCATATTTTCCTGTTCTTGGGTTTCAATTTTTTTCCCATGACAAAATACTGAAGAGGAAGATGTGGCCTGTGCCTGTGCTGTTTCTACAGAAGATGATTGGCTAAGAAAGAGGAATGAAACCCAGGAAGAGCATATGATACTTTTTGTCTGTGCTTCTTTTGTTTGGCTGATGACAGAATTGCAGAAAAAAGAGAAACAGTCTTCCGCTGAGTGAAAAATAGGACAAAATACATTGCCATGCCACCAATAAACATACACTAGTGTCTCTTTTATTCCCCCTTCTGCTTCTGGGGAGTGTTTGTAGGAGCAGAGCTCCCACTGCTTTATAGGGAGCCATATGTTCATCTGAAAGAGCTACAAAAGGTAATAGAGCAAAAAACTGAAAATGATAGCTGGATTTTCCTGGGGTTTTTTTGTGCCATGGATTGACAGAGGTAGAGAGAAAGGATACTCCATTTATTCATAGAGAAATGTTGTGAATTTCTCATCTCTCTGCTCTTATTTCACAAGAAAATCAGTGCAGAGAAATTCCAGAAAGACTATCACCATCCCCCAGTTATTGCATATGTGAGCACTACCTACCAAAACTAAGAATTTATGGTCATGACAAAGAAAAAGAAGAAAGCACTAATGGGAGAGGTCTGCCTCTCCCATCTAAAACCTCAGAAAGTATTGTTGATACTTATTATCACCAAGAAAGTCACACTCCTTTTTCCCAAGATGAAATGCTGACTGAAAATAAGGAAATATGTCCCCTGAAAATACACACAGCCTCACTAGATTCCCCAGATATCATCCCACTGTCAGAGTTTTACCAATTATGAGTTATTATTTGTCCCTGCTCATTGCAGCAGGGTTGGGCTAGATGACCTTTAAAGGTCCTTTCCAACCCAAACTATTCCATGACTCTATGATGAACATTACACTGAGAGAACACATAACGTTGCTGTAAAAATAATACTTACTATGTGTGTCTGAGGTCTGTAAGGTGAAGACATGTGCAGACTTCTCAGCTGGTCTTCCAAAGCAAGCAGACGTTCTTCTAACTGCATCTCTAACTCCTGTAGCTCCATGCGGACACACTTCCTCAGGCCCTGTAGCTGATCGGCTTCATATCTACACCGAGACCATCACAAAAACAACAAAGTATTCACTGCCCTCAGCTGCACACCACGAAGGGACGACTGAGAAGGACAGTCCCATGAGTGAAGGACTTCATACAAGGGAATTCGAAGTGGAACACAGAAAACTCATGGAAAATTTTCGCAGCAAAATCAGCTGAATGCCTATAGAGAACTGATGTCTTTCTCCATCTACAGAAAATATATATGACTTCATGGAGAAAACAAAACACAGTGTATCACAGAATATTCTCCAAAAATTTTAACTTTAAATGCTTAAATATGTGCAAGCCAAAGAAATCAGCGTTTATACATAGATCTAATCAAATACAATTTAAAACTATTAAGAACAACAACAGAGCAATGCAGCAATCACATCTTACTTCTCCTGTGTGGTTATAGATTCCCCAGCAGTTGCAGCTACGTTTTGGTCAGGAAGCCACTGTTTAAGGACAATCTAACTGATTTCAAACATGTTTACTTTTAAAGAGATAGGTCAAGAGCTGATTCAATTAAACTAAATATATAAAAACAGTTTTAAAAATTATTCCAACTCATACTGCAACGTATGGTGAGCACAAACACACGGAGTCAGAATATGAATGTCATCTGTAGCCTGACGAGTAGCCACTGAAAGTTGGAAAAGTATCTGACTGCTACAGTGTTCATTCTTATTTACACCTACAAATATGGGCGGGGGGGGATCTAAAATGAAAATCTTTAAGACTTTTTTCCCTGCAATGTCCTTTGTTCAAATACCCTGTCATAAAAGTCCTTAAAATCTGCAGCTGTAGAATCACTTTGGAAAAAGGATGAAGAAAAAAAAAAATCATCAATTAATAGAAATAGGGGTTAGAAGAAACAAAGAGTAAAAAGCTCTAGAATGAAGAAATGGCAAAAAAAATGGGTTTTGGCAAAAACTCAGTTCTAATAGCGTTCAAATTGAAACTAATAGATGTCTTGCCAGTGACATATTTCCTGATATGCCAGCATATTTTCTCTTTTTTTTTAAAGATCATTTTACCTTTCCTCTTCTGTCATGTGCTGATAAACTGTGGTCTGTTGACGCAACATAGTCAATTCCAAATCCATCATTTGGGTTCTGAATAAGTTTAGATTTCTCCTCACCACTTGTAGCTCCTGGAAAGTATTCTGGGAGGGGGAGAGGGGAGGAAATACAAAAATCAACTACATGGAAAAAATTAAAATAAGTTTGGATCCTGTAACCACATTTTTCCAGATAAGCCCTTTGAGTTAATAGATCCTCAGCAACTTCAGCATATGATGGAAGCTGCCTGTTGTGCATTCACAATTTCTCAAGAAAACAACATTTTCAGCTGTATCATACAAGCAAACACGTGAAGGGGTTTTTATGTATTCAAATTAATTCCCTTTTAACATTACTCGCATGATAAAGCCTTCTGTTATCTCTTGAGAGCAAAGACAAGGAACTGCCCCAAGTTAGCACAATCTGTGACACATTTAGGATGTTTCTTTGTATTTTGTTTTTACTCAGTACCACTACATGGGCTCACTTACTTCATAGAGAGGTAGAATGGATGATCTCTGGGTAGTGTAACCAGTGGCAGCTGAAAGATCCTGACCCCTCATCACTGGGTACTAGGGACGAAACAAACAATTAGAAATGGGAAAGTCAGACATCTCTTTCACGAACTCATCCTCTCAAACGTGCAGACACTTCAAAAGCAGCCACTGTTAAAACACACCCTTTCTGGCATTGAGATCTCTGCTATGCAAATACTGTGTCAGGAATAGGAAACCTCAAAAAATGGCAGCACAACCTCTTAAGTAATGCATGTGCACCAAAGCTCTGCAATCCAAGTGTGCTGGAGGTGAAAAACCAGATTAATCCTGTCTCACACAGTGAGTAGAAATAAAAACTAAGTTTTTCTGCACAAAGTATTTTATGCCTGAAAACTCAGTAGCCTCAGCTGTCTTAGCTAATGATAAAAAGAACAACTGCAAAACCAGAACTGAGCAAATTAAACTGTGCCCTATTTTGAAATCATGATTACAGTCACATTTGTTGTGGGATTTTCCTCAGTTCTTAGTTCGGGGGGTTTTTGTTCATTTTGGTTGTTAGTCTCACTCCATTGCCTACATCCAAAGAGCCCTGCTTGCTAATGATCTCCCACTAAAACAAGATTGTTGAAGAATTTCTATCTGCATGTTGCAACAACATATGGAGCAAACAAATAAATTCAGGGGTTATACATGTAGAGACATGGCACAACAAAGAACAGTGGAAACAGCAAAAACATTTACCTTTTCAAACATGAAAAAGACAGCTTGTCCAATATAATTTTGAAAGAATTCAAAGGACTATTGATATGCCATGGAAAATCTGAAGCATGTTCATTCATCTAGAGAAGTTTTGCTCAAACATGATCACATCAAGGGGATGGGTTTGTTTTTCCTCTGCCAGCTTTCTCTTGTTCCCTGTTCTATCAGGTATTTATCTACTCCTCTTCATTCCTTCCTAAAATCATAATCATATGTTTGAAACACCTCAACATCTCAACTTTTTATTTAGCCACCAAGTATGCTGTGTGCCAAACTTGATTGCTGCTGTAGGAAAAAACAGGGAATACATTTTCATACAAACCGCTGCAATGAGAAGGGCCGAGTCCCCAAAAAGGGAACTAGTCTAGACAAAATATGCTGGAGGAAGAAGAACAAGTGGTCTAGGAGATGTTACTGTCCCCTCTAATACTTTTTTTTTTTCTATTTTTAAACTGAACTAGCTTGAGCATGAATTCTGGTTTAACACAAAGGTTTCTTCTTCAGTAGGTTCAGTTATCATGGTATATGTTGTAAAAATGCTGTATCACACTGTAACCTTATACATATCAAGGCTGCAATTGGTACACATGAGGGAATTCTACAAAAAAGGCTAAATTCTGGAAACGCTTCCTCCCAGGCACACCATCCACCATCTTGAGCAATGGCTGACTTAAAACATAGTTGGTCACAGCTTCCTGCTGTGGAGCTGGTCACAGTACCAAATTTGCTCTGAGAAACAGGGACAGATGGTATAACCAAAGGAAGAATGGACTCACCTCTAACTTTTGACAAATGGCAAAATTAACAAAATGACAGGTCCAAAAAAGCCCACTACAGCCTACCATCTGCAATATGGTGCAGCCAGGCATGTGTTTTTTCTTGGGCTAAACCCACAGAAATTGTAGAAGGTCTACAGCTGAATAGTCTTCACGTATTCATAAAGAGAGTCTGAACTGCTCTGCCCACAGCGCCTCCTGCAGGAGCTTGCAGGCTCCTAAACTGGATCAGTACCTAAGAAAACAGCGGTACCAGAAAGGCAGAGGAGCAACAGTTGGCAATCAGGATGGCAGAGGAGCAGAAGGTGTGGCAGAAACTGGTAAAATACCTGTGTTACATTCTTCAGCATTTGTTTTCTGAGTGATGAGATAGACAAAATTTCACATGCTCTGACAAAATCGATTTTTAATAAATGACTGATAATATCAGGAACATGCTGACTAGCTCCAGAGTTGAAAGTGCAAAAATTTGGCAAGAAACAGCATAGAAACACATACGGATCAATCAGTGATATGATTAGTGAAGCTATGCAACTTGCCAGGAAAAAATACATTTTTATTAGTTGGATAGGAAGTATGTCAAAGAGCAGAAGAAAAGTCAAAGGACTGACCAAACCACTCTATCATTCTATGAGTCTGTATTTTTAAATCTAAAGCTAATGATTCCTATCTTAAAATAATGTCTGATGAAGAGTACACTGGTCCTCCCTCCCAACCAAGGATATCTATAAAAGCTAAAAAACCAAAAATTTTTAAAAATCCCAAATCAGTCTGGGTCAACTGCAATAACAAAGCATTAAATGCAAAAATAATGGCGCGCCAGAGAGATGATCACAGAATTATAGAATCATAGAATACCCTGGCTTGAAAAGGAGTCACAAGGGTCATTAAAGTCCAACTGCTGGCCCTGCACAGGACAACCTCAAGAGTCACACCATGTGCTTAAGAGCATTGTCCAAATGCTTCTTGAGCTCTGCCCTTGGTGCTGTGACCACTTCCCTGAGGAGCCTGTTCCAACAACTGGTGAATAACCTTTTCCTAATATCTAACCTAAAAAATCCTCTCCACTTTAAACACTTTAAATTTGCTACTTTAAACAGAATCTCCTAAAACAGCAGCAAAAAATAAGATGCCCCTTTCTCCAGGGGCAAAATTTGGCTTCCTCTTACCTGTGAGAGGTTCTGCAGAGAGTTTCTGATGTCATGTAGGACCCTGCGTAGCTGCATCTCCACAGTGGAGGGTGGGTTGACGGCAAGAGGTCGATGAGGAACTCCAGTGTGCCTTGGAAAGAATGGACAGTTGAAGGGGGAAAGCATGGCACTGAAGGAAGAGCCAGAGATGCTCGGGACACTGTGGGTGCTGAGTGTTCTCATGTGCTCGCACAGTGGTCTGTCCTGCCACTCGGTGGGCAGGGAGTGGAGGGAGCACGTTGACTGGGACATGTGTGCCGGTGTGTGCAGCGGGCAGCTGTGTACCCTGGTGGGACTGAGCTCCTCAGACAGCCTGCTGGGCCCAGTCTGGGGCGCTTCTTTCTTGGAGGATGACGGTGCAATAAACAGTGTGGATTTGCACACTGGCTGGCTGGCGGCTGCCTCATCCTCACTTTTGTCATTCTCAGATGCTGCTTTCTCATCATTCTCCACATGTGTGTACTTGTAGGTGAAAGAAGGAGGACTGCACAGTGTCTCTTTTCCTGGAGTTAACTGAACATTTACAGAGGACACCACTTTCACTGGATTCAGCAGTGCAGTTGGGAGAGACTGAGACCGCCTCAGAGGATAGCCTGATTCAGCAAACAAAAGTCTCTGCTTCCTCAGAAGATCTTTTGACCTAAGCAGAGTGCATCTGCCCCTGGAATCAGAGGAGCTGATGATCCTCATCTCGGCTCTTTGCAAGGCAACTTGAACTCTGTCTACAGGTGATGTGGTGGAGCCACCACCTTCCAGTGACTCCATTGACTTGAGGATATGGTGTGTGTGGTACTGAGGAAATTCAAACACACTGCCTTCCTCCAGCAAGTCCAATTCTTTTTGCTCGCTGGAAATGTCTTCCTCTTTAGAGTCGATCTCCCCTTGGACTGTCGCTGATATATGAGATGACTTGCTTTCTTGTCCTTGATTTTTTTCAGTTTTATAGTCAATAGTTTTTCTATCTTCATTCCTGTTACCAGAAGGTGCCCCTACCTTTCGTCTCTCTACTTGAGAGATAATATCCTCTTCATCTTCATCATCCTCATCCTCTTCATCATCATCTTCTTCCTCCTCCTCAAACTTATTGAAACAGGGCAGTTCCTTGGCTATCAGTGTCTTCTGTTCCTCACTATGTGACGTCACAGTTGTCTCACTGTCACAGCTGTCAGCACTGCTTCCCATGCCCTGCAAAGACTCCTGAACCTAGGAAACATAAGAGACAGCAAAAGGGTGAACATACTGGAGACCTAACTACTGCCTTCTCAGGAGTCAGTCTAAGAGTTCAATTCCATATTCACTGGGCATTGGAGTGGGGTGCAGAAAGAGCAATGCAGTCAGTGTGCAAGAGACATAGTGAAGGAGACCAAAGAAACCATGGTATCAGATACATTAGAAGCACAATGAAGCATGGCACAAAAAGATTTTTTTCTCTTTTAAAGAGAAAACACTTCATGCATTCCTCTGATTTGACAGTAAATTCTATATTGCCAGAAAAATAGAAGTGACAGCAGAAAAAAAGAGTAAAAAAATGCTAGCATTTTAGGGAGTGATGACA
Organism: Pseudotriccus pelzelni; assembly: GCA_035584735.1. Classification (NCBI taxonomy): domain Eukaryota; kingdom Metazoa; phylum Chordata; class Aves; order Passeriformes; family Tyrannidae; genus Pseudotriccus; species Pseudotriccus pelzelni. The sequence continues at coordinate 24,545,716 of JAWMRA010000164.1, read as the reverse complement.
AACAAATAGCTGGGTGGTGGTACATAGCATCTCCCATATATAAAGGTTCACAACGAAGGGTGGTATTAGGAAATGGATGCAGAGAAGTGAGGAGAACTGCACACTGTAGTGAAACTACTGTTACAGGACAACACTAAGGACTGGAAAACCAGTCTGCCCTGTTTTAAGTTACAGAATTAATTACATTCACATTAGGATGCTAATCTCACATTAGGATGCTAACCTCAATAGAAGACTGCGTTCAATGCTATTAGCTTATCCTTCCTTCCTTTCTCCTGATACTTCTTCCCCTTTTCATTCTAAATCACCATTTAAACAAGAGCAGTGTAAGGCAGCTGCTAATTTAATAGGTAACAAATGGCAGGAAAAGCATCTATGAGAAAGAAAAAGAAGAGGTCTATGCATACTCTTTAGGCTGGCCTGATTGACAAGTGTCAAGTGGACAAGACATTTTCCTAAGAGAACATGGTCTAAAGTACAGTCTTGAAAGTTTACCATAGTTGGCACACAAACTAAAAATTCTCCCATCTCTGATTTTTACAGCTCTTGTTGCCATGAGGATATTAATTATTAGTTCCTTACAAAGACACTACTTACGGTGTATGCCAGGCTATATATAGTTCCTTCTCCAACCACCTAGAAGATTTCAGCCATGAAGGTCATCTTCGTAAGTACATACTTACATTGCGCTCAATAGCATAGCCACAAAACATTATGACTGCGCAGGTTCAGATACTTTTCAAGTTAAAGGTATTATAAGAATAAAAGATTATAATGTCCAGGTGAAATCATGTGGGCTCTGTGTGTGTATATCTGGGTCTCTAATCTTCCATCGCATTGTTCAATTATGAGTAAGGCAAGTAAAACTTCACAAACTTGGATGGAGAATTCTTCTAGCTTCTTTGGTAACATGAAACTCCCTTGCAGAATATCCCATCTCAATATCAAAATCTCCCTCAGAAATCCTTATTTTTGAAGCCAGAGATGAAAGGCAATGTGGTTCAAATTTTGAGTTTTCTTCTGAGTTTCAGAGAAAAGCTATGGCTTCTAGAGTCAATTATTTAACAGTAGATGGCACTAACTTACCATACATTTAAGAAGCAATATAGAGTCCTCTGTATCCCCTTCATCTTTTCACAGGTTCCCTTCACTAGCTGCCAAGTTCTCATTATCCTTAGCCTCATCATTCACCCCTGTTTTCTGAATTCAGCTCAGCACTTTGTCTGAATAAAGCAGTGAAGGTGGCAGAAGAGAGCCTAGCAACTCCATGGCACAAACCTCATGCAGTCTCAATACACCTTTTCAAAACTGCATAAGAGAAAGCAGAAAAATCTCTTCCCTTCACAGCCAACACAGATAAACCCCACCAGTATTACGGTGAAGGGGCAACTTAGCTGCAATATGGTTTTAATGGACTCTTAATCAGGTTGCAACCAATATAAAGATCAGGAGTGACCAACTCTAATCTGAGTCACCTTTTAACATGCCTGTCAACTTCAGTGCAGCCATGGTTTAACAGAGAGCCGAACAACTCAGACTGTTACACCCTTTGCAGAAACTCACACTTAGGTTTTCCTTTATTCACTTTCTTCTCTTGGAAACCATAAGCTGATGTTTAAGGGACACACAAAGACTAGCATTGTCTTAGCTTTTATTTTGGTACACAACTGAAATACTACTAAATTGGAAAGCACAGAATACCAGTACCAAAAGGGAAAATCAACACTGACGGATGAGGAGGGTGAAAAATCTCTTCCTAGTAACTGCCAAACAGCTTTTTAAATGCTTGGTGTGCCACATGGAAAAAAACATATGGCAGTATAAAAAAAAGTTCAGCAGATGCAAGCCACAGAAATTAAACTACTGAAGGTACCTAGAATCCCATCTCTCTACTCCTTCGGGCTGTGGTTTAGGTCCCAGACAGCTCAGTGATGGCCTTGGGGCCAGGGTGTGACTCAAGGCTTTTCTCTGTGGCAGACCAATTACAACATGGCTAATACTGTGTGAATGTTTTAGAAGAAGCAAAAGAACATCTCTCCAAAATATCAAGTACAGTGCTGTGCAAACATGTGCACTGAGCAGACAGCTAAACACCATGCTGGAACAAAAGCTTTCCCTAAGATATGCAGTCTCTGGTTAGTATCACGGCACGGTCTGGGACAGAGATCAAAGGAACTGGAACAAGAAAAACTGTGGAAGCTTAGATTGGCTAAAATTAGTCTACCTTCACAGTAAAGTTAGTACGAACTTGTTTTTACTTTCTGGCAGTTGCTAACTTTAAAAAAACAATCAAAAACACAAACAAAAAACCCAAAAAACCACAAAACAAACAAACAAAAAAAAACAAACCAACAAAACAAAACAAAAACAGGGGGTGGAGGGAAGTGTAGGAAGGCAAAAATGATGCAAAAATTGAAATGATCAGCATAATAGTAATCATAACCTTAATCTCTACCCACTACAGTCATGAGAGAAATGGACTACAATCCTGGAGCCTCAGACAATGAGAAAAGATACTCCAGAAACAGCAAAGAGGACATACTGAATTTAGAGCTTATTCCAGACCCAAGTATACCCAGATTAGCCTATCAGAAAGGCTTTCAAATTTGAACACAGTTCTGTATGCAACTTGGCAGGTCTGGCTATGAAAATTATAATTTTATAGGATCTAGACTGATGGTCACAATGGCAGTCAAACATCAACATCTCTCCTGTCCTCTCAGGTCCCTACCGTCCCACAATAATCATTCATATTTCAAGCATATTATGAGAACCTTACCTGAAGCTGATTAAATGGAGAGCAATCTGTGGAGGAGTCTTCAGCAAAGCCACTGCTGTCAGAGTGCTGACTCGCTGTCCGTAACAGCTGGTCTGTTTAAAACAAGCAAAACACAACTGTAATTACTTTACAAATCACAGCCTTTCAAGCCAAATCACATTCAGTATGTGCTTTCCTTTTACATCAAAGTAACATTAAGTGGATAACACAATTCCTTTTCAAGTTCCACTTTGAACAATACAGAGAAACAACTTGTTTGCTTCAAGCAAAACCTCTCTCACGCAAAGTCCTACTTCTGAAACTTCAAGCAGCAGTGGGAGAGAAGCCACCTTTTACATTTTTCTTTCCTGTGCTGTGGAAAAAAACCACTCTGCAGATATTGCCACTGCTGGAGTTCCCCTTCCACAAAATTGCATCACTGGTTAATTCACATGCAGGCAGCAGAAGAGTTGCTTTTGCGTTGACAAGTACAGATTTGACACCCCTCTCGATCACAGAGATAAAGGAGATCCCTCTTCTCCTACCAGCCTACACCACCCCACACAACCAAAGAAACAGCATCACATGAGCAGGGAGGGCGATGCAGGGGCCTCTGCCAACTGCTGGAGATGGTCCTCTGCTGGTTTATCAGACAACTACAAAACATCCCTTTACACATCAATGGGCAATCTGCCAAAGCACATTCCCAGCGCTCATTTCATACATGCAAGATAAGATCCTCCTGCTTGTTCCTTTCTACTTACATTAGGCGAGTGTTAAAATAGCCTAAAAAGGATCTAAAATCCTCAGTGTTTCCCAGGAGTTATTTTCTCTGGTGCAAACACTGGACTCATAAAGCTGTTTTACAAGGAGACCTCAGCAAGCTCTGCAGTACACTATTGCATATATATTGTTCCCCATAGGAGACAGGAAGCACCCGCCAAGTGTGGGTTTACTTTTACAGCACCATAAGCATTTTGCTCAGCCTGAGGGCAGCATGGGCAACAACCTTATCTCACCTCTAGGTCTTAGGAAAAGTGTACAAGCTTGGAGATAGGAAGCCATCACAGTGGACTCTAGCCCTTAGACCCCTGCATCTACTCCTCTTCACCCTTGGGCAAGAGTTTGCTGCTGTCTTCTCAGAAGCTTAATGCAGAATTTTGCCCCACATTCCTTCAACAACTTAAATGCCATCATATAATTAATCCCAGTTCACAGCTTAATGCATTGGAATGCATTATGAAAACTGTTTTGAAACTGTTGGATATTCAAAACTCATTTTATTTAGTATTAGTTTTGATGAACATTGCACTTATGCAGAAATAAGAGCCTGCATAGTTTGTGAACACCAGGAGAGGCAAACTGCCTGCTAAGCTTCTGTATCAGTGATTTCACACAGCTTTTAGGGAGTGCCTTTCAAATGGTGCTGCTGTTCTGTTATCATGGTAGCCACAATGTCCTGCAATGATAAACAACTTTTCTACCTCAAGACAGACATCCCCACCCAACTCCCAGTAAAGACAATGGAAATTACTTCCCTGAGAACTGGACTAGATCTTATTAACTGCCCAACACAATTAATACGGCTGAAAGAGCATGACATGAACAGGTTGTCACTACAGCTGGGGCTGGTGGGAAGCTGTTACCTCCTTCAAGGTGAACAGTTACCTACTTTGGGCTCTTCTCTGTCTCTTTTCTATGTGATGAATTTTAATTTAAGAGAAAAAAGCACTACTACGGTGAAAGCCTTTAGCCTCTCTTAGGGAAGAGATTCCAACTAGGCCAGATAAAGTAACTCACCAGTGACTGTACTGGCATCTGTTTTAATGTGCATGAAGTTTATTGCTGCTCAAGAGAAATACTGACCTGATGTTCTGTTTCCTCCTGAGTCAGTATTTCCTTTTCAGCTACAAAAATGAAAATTATATCTATATGTTTCCTCAAATCAGTTCTTGGTCTGTGTCTCAGAGACAGAGTAAAAAAGTTAAAATCGGTTTTTTGGGTAATTTTCTATAGCATTTGTTATTTACGCACATGCTTTGACAGCCTTAACACAGCACACACTGCCAGTCAATGGGCAGCCTAAAGCTGAGGCATTCACACCTGCCTCATTGCCCTTATGCAAGGCAAGAGACTGGCACAATATGAACAGATTCAAACTACCCTAGGTGCACCTAAGGAGACATCCCCTTAATACAGTCATCCCTTGCTTTCTGTGTTACAGAGCTGCTAGGATTATTTTGAACATTTTAAAGCAAATCAGAGAAGACATGTTTTCTAAGTAACAAGCCGTCATCTTCTACCACACCTTACCCTTGCCTTTTGCAAGTTCTGAGTTCTCCATTATACCACTACAATGTAAATGCAGTCAAAACCTATAAAGAGCTGGAATCTCTACTACTTCAGTAGCAAAATGACAAGTTTGGTTCTGTAAAGACTGGAAATACCAACTACTATGCTGGCATATACTGATACAAAACAGTCTCCACCCTCCTTTGTCGACTACTGAACCAGCTATACAACCTGCTCTATAAAGCTACGGAGTTACATTCAGATCTTGATTAAAATGCTTCCTGGCAATGAAGCATCTTAAGAAAAAGAGTTTTTTATGAGCTATGGCTCCCCCCTCTTCACCTCAAATGCAGAAAACTCAGCACCAAAGGCTGGGTAGTAGGGGCCAACCTGGGATCATCCCTTGCCCTCATAACCTCAAGGCAATTGTACCTTCTGCAAAAAGGTCACTGCACAATGCTAACTCTGCCACCCAAAACTACTACACAGAGGAAAGCTTCTGAACTAGTGGGAGAAGGCCTGGAGCAGCATTATAAAGAAGTGTGGGAGAAGGAACCAGCTAAGATAAACAAAACCACAAGGAACAATCAAACTCCCATCCCAGTTAAACAGAGCACAAATGAAAATGCCCCTTGGACTGCTGTTTTGAGCTGTACAAAAAAAAATAAAATCAAAGTATATTTAGGCACTTCAGTGAAGAAGAAACGTGGGTATTCATAAATATATTAAATAAGCTGAAAAAGTTCTAAACAAAGAACAGATGATGAAGCCTGTGGTTTATAAAACATGAGAAAACAGATTCATCAGAGAATCCCTATCAAAGAATTGAATAATTCATCTATTGTAACATAATTATCAGCTACCAATGGACTGTCAGTCTCGCCTCTTCTGTGTCGCTCAACTGCTCACACAGAAGTGGAGAAAAAAAATATGTGGAAACTGTCCACTAAGCTTTAACATTTACATTTCTTGTACCTGCACTATTTGAAATGCTCTAGCAAACTTTGTATGTTATGAGATAATTAATACATTAAAATAACATTCCCAACTTTGCTATAAAGTGTTCCATTATGGGACTAAATATCACCTGTTCCTTTTTCACACGTTGATCACACCCTGCACTCCAGCACTAACAAAACCAGCCCAGTAGGGAGCCCTGCTGCAAAAACTCTCAGAGACCCTGGGTATTTCCTAGCATCTGGACAGATAAGCACAGACTCCCACAAATACTAAATCTGTTCCAGATGTTTTCTTCTTACTCCCCCATCTCCAATCTCCTGTGGAGCTGCATCCACAGAGAGCTATAAATACAACATTATATTAAGGACAGGAAGTGCTGATGATGTGCTTTCTTCCCTTTCAAGAGCTACATTTTCAAAATTAATCATTATCAATGTCAGATGCCTTAAAAAAAACCCAAAAAACAACAGGTTTTTGGCTACTCAAAATTTTGCAGAGCCATTGATGTCAACAACCAGAGACTTACAAATTACAATGCCTCAAGAATACTTTGTCCTCTAGGCATTGTACCTATATTTGTCTTGTTCGTTGGGCATTTTTTGGAATGGAGAGTGCTGCTGCATAACTCTGTCAGGAAGAATTTTGTTTTCAAACTCACAAACCTTTCTACCAGACAACTTTGCAATAAGCTTTTTTTTATAGTGGACACTTAGCAGTGCTGTATGTTTATAGTGCAAAGTACATGAAGCTTTTTATTCTTCTCTACTGTGTCCCTGAAAAAAACCCACATGTACAAAAATACATCTGCATTTGAGGTCTGCAACAACAAAAACCAGAATGCCAGGTTTGGGCATAATGCATAAACTAGTATAGTCCAATACAGTCTGGAAGACATAACCTGAAAACTACATAACACTAGTTACTACAATACAGAATTTCTTGTATACTTTATAAAAGGCTTTGACATAAAAGACAGTATGATAGCAAAGTAGTTATTTGCAAGTCACTTTGAAAAATCTAAGTTTATCACTTATAAATAAATCTAATCTGAAAATAAGAAACATCCTTTAATGAGTGAGTCAATCCAGCAACAGACTGTGTTGTTTAAGTATATCTTAAGTCTCCAGACTATTTCAGTAGGAAAGAGAATATTTGGGAGTTTTTTGTGGTTTTTTTTTTTTTTAATTTGAATACTTTACAACCTACTAAAGGCCTTTTTAAAATGCCTTACAAACTGTTGTAAATGTCAGAGAAAGCATCCACAGCCCTCTGTTTAAATGTAAAATGATACAGCAAGGTTTGTAACAGTCTGTACCAAACCTCATGAGAAAAAAAAAAAATGTACTGAATATTCCTTCAGGGGAAGCATTCACCTGGAACAAATTTTTTGTTTATGAGTGCTTATGCACAGCAGAGCCAACGCCACTGAAAGAGGCGAGTTTGTATGAGGACAATAACCTGAAATCAACATTGCACCAGAAGACCTGTGCTTGAATTTCATGCTGATCCCACCTCATGAAATTGCTAATGACAGTGGCATTTCACATTCAGACACAATGGCCAGCATTTTTAATAAGAGGCCATTAACTCTGGATGCCTTTAAACTTGGTGAACATCCACTCTCTGAGAAAACAGGCCTCTATGTTGTCTCATGTTGGACAACTTGAAAAAAAAAAACGGACACTTTTTTTTAGATGTTTTGGTCTTCCTCTTGGCAATTTTACTGAAACCTACACAGAACAAGGTCCCAAGATTTCCACATCTTCCAGATGAAATAAAATGCTGGTCTTAAACTAACTTTCAGCAAATGTGCAGGCATCCCTATTCTTAAGTCCGAGAAAACTCCAGGCAACGCTTGCATCCTAATAAAATGTCACCACCAATGTATGCCAAGTGTATTCATGGGTAGGAACTACTGCCTGGGAAACCTGAGCCAGCATACTCTGCTTCTGTCTTACTGAAGTCCCATTGCTGGAACTGCTGGTACCTTTCAGCAGATACACACAGGACTGTCTGACTTTTCTGCCTTGCATGATGGAAGAAGAGGGCAAAATAACTACTGGGAACAGAACACAAATCTAGCATTTCAGAAGATGAAAAAATTTATTTTTCTTCTCCCTGACGGCAGCTCCTGGACCCTTAAGCTGCTCTTCCCTGAAAAGCTCTTTCCAAAACCGACAAGCCCAGGCAAACAAGAGACCTGCCCTGTAAAAAGTATATCTCTCTTTTCATGTAATCAGTTAAAGCATGTAGTAATAAACTCCAAAGTACAGCTAAGGGAGAAACACTGGGAACAGTCAGAGATGTAGCTTCTGGCAGTCCTTCTTAGGAGTTTATGTCTGTACTAGAGGAAGCATAGTGAATACAGTGCCAGCTTGTGCAAAGCAACACCGATAACCAGGCATTAACCTTCAGCACTCAGTCCAGAGCATTCTCAACCACGTTAATGCATTTCAGCTGACAGCTCACAAGAGTGTCAGTTCATTTGTGAAAATACAAATAAAATCATCTCTCTTTCTTAAGACAGGTTTTTCTGCCTCTCCTTAGTATCTAGAGATGCCGCACTGCAGCTAAGCATCTACTAACACAACAAGCTCTATTTCTTCTCTAATTACATGTATTAGCTAGAGAACAGACTTCACTTGCTAACATGGGGCAAAGTAACAATCACAAAATGAACTTAAAGATCAACTTTTTCCCCCTCCCAAGCCATAAAACATATAAATGAGACTTTGAGGTGAAAGCACATAAATTAGAATTTGAGATGAAAGCACGACTAAGTGAGCCACAAGAGCCAGTGCACAGCATTTCCCCTGTGAATGACTAAAATTTCCACGTGGGTGTAGAGACACTACTCTTCTGTGCAACCAGCCTGCAGACAGAGCAGTAGTGCACAGGAAAAACCTACACCGTATCATGCAATTTAGGTTTAAAACAACGTAATTTTAGTTTAAATGGGTATCTTAAATTACAGGATCTACTAGGGGAAAAAAAATCCCACACAATCTGAATTAACATTTCAGGTCATCTGAGCTATCATCAGTTGTACAACAGTGAGAACAGCCAGTGAGGTTATAGGGCTGTTGTCTTGCCTGTAATTTGGCTGCCACTTTGTAGTAACATTCTGTGATTTACAAAAAAAACCCCAACAAAACCCCAAAACAAACAAAAAAACACAACCAAAAACCCCCAAACAAAAAGTATCTTTTTTATTTCCAAAGAGAAATTAAACTTTAGAAGTTTAAAATATCTCAATCAGCCTTTCAGAGATGGAAGGACACTCAGCAATCGGCTGTCTCCCAGGAGTTGAAGTCTACTCACCCTTCCTTGATTTGGTCACTGCTAGCTGGTGCGTAGCTAAAACATGTGGTAAATCCCCCTCTGTACTCTGAATCTGTTGGGAAGAGGAGAGGAATATTTTGTCAGCCAGCTGGAATATGTTTTGTCGCTTAAAACGTCCAAGCTATATATACTACACATGAAGGACGTGATTTAATAGCTTGGTTTTTGACTCCGGTCTAACAGCTTATACTGGCTGAAGGAGTGAATCATTACCTCCCTGAACCAACTTTCAGCACGTATTCAGCAATGCTTCTGCAGGAGAACAGTGATCCTTGGGTAGCACCTCCCACCCACAATGCAGGACTCCCCTCTAGTTCCACTGAGCATGCAAAAAGACCTGGAAATCACATCCTGTGACAACATAGTCTTCAGTTCCTCTTTGGCAAAACACTAAAATTACTGTGTGAAAACACCTTTGACCATCTTTACTAGCTTTTTCCATTCAGAACTCTTGGCCCCTCATTTGAATATACAGAACAAGGAAAATAACATTTAGAAAAATGTATCAAGAGATCAGCATACAAGGACTGTCATCTGTTGACCTACCATTTCCCACAAGCCACCAACCCTCCAGCAAAAGGACCCAGACCCTGCCAGAACCTACTCCAGATTTCACCATGCCACTACTCATGCAAGTACTTGTGTTTTCCAGCAGAAAAAAGGAAGGTAATGTATTCAGAGCCATGCAGATTTCAACTGGGAAACTGAAAACTACACAAAAATTAATCCTATTACTTAATAACTTTGTGAAACACAGCCTTATTAAGAAAGCAATTCTCAGGCAACCATTCAAACAAGAAAAAAAAGAATGCCTAAAATCTCAACAGGGAGGCCTTTGTTTTGTTCAAAATATAAAATGTTTTCCCTTTTGTGTGATCCAGAAAAAATCACAATGGATCACATGCAAGTCTCCATGCACGATCCACTAATGCAACTATCCTCAACCCTTCCCTCTAATGGGCTGCCTGCCCAATTTCAAAATTACCAAGCAATGAATTTATCTCCATTTTTTATCAATTAAAAAATGTAAACTCAGGATACCAATGTTTATAGGCCAAAATTAGTACTTGGCTAAAGAAAAACTCATATTTACATTGATATCATGTGTAGAGCAGCCACAAGGCTGCATTTTCTCAGTTACAAGGTTTTTGAGGGGTACTTGGCCTGAACTTTTCACCATTAATAAGTGAACAGCATTAATCTTGCACAATAAACCTAGAGGTTTCTGTTCCTTTAGGAAATGAAGACTGTACCAAAGGGGGAAATCCTTATTTTGTCCACGTGCAGTGGAGCATAGAAGGGGCTCACCATTTAAGTTTAGGAAAAATTTGATTTTTTTTTGAAACATGGAACAGCAAGTTTTACAGACACTGTGTTCAAACTGGCCTTCCAGGAAGGGTGTCTTGATTCTGATGGCTAAATTTGTAGCCTTCCAACAGCTAAGCCTCTACTCATTTAAATACTGTCCACCTCCTGTCCTTGGCTGAGAGACAGCATTCCAGCTGCATCCGCAGCACAGTGCAGCTCCTCAAGCACACAGGAGCTCCTTCCCTGTCCCTTCAGCCAATATTCATGCTGGTAAACGACCTTCAGGACTGTAATTGGTCACCTCAGGAGTGGGTGTTTGGGGGAAATCCTGCCCTGACTCACTCCCACACTAGTTATCTTCGCTGCCACAGACTTCCGAAGGGCACTCAAACCTCCAAGGCATTCGTAAGCATGAAAAGAGCTTCCTTGATATATCTGTCATCTTTCTTATGCATATGAATGCACTCCAAACCAAGCTGGGAAAACAGGGGGAGGAGTTATTGTTACTGTTTCTAATACAGTTTATTGTTCATTATACCCTGCTTAAAGACGCATAAAAATAAAATAACGCTGCCAGGAATTGTTCTAAATACTCTTCAACAAAACTGAATTCCTCCCTCCCAGGGATCTGTAGGCAGTTGATATGTATATGCTGTATTGCATAAACAAAAAATTCACCACAATCCCATCCCACATCACATGTCATCTTGCCGAAACAGCTGTGTTTATGCCCTGGCATCACTACACAAAGCGTGTCAACCAAAACTTCACAAATACATCACAATACTTGTGTAGAATTCAAGCAAGTCTTTGCAGTCCAAATTACACTGAAGCAAAATTCCACTCCTCTTTTTAATATACACATACACATATATATAAAATCTACTCATTGTTTAAACCTTGCCCTAGGGTACCAAAAAATGGACGTCTCCTCTGGGATATGCAGCAAAATGCATTGCTACTCAGTCCCCTCTGATTGTGCCAACGCAAACATCTGTGTAACTACATAACAAACCGGATCAAGAAAATTATCTGGCTGAGGCCAGGAAAAATAAATAAATCAAAATACACTGGGTTCTTTTTCCCCTCTCAAACTGGACCAGTCCTTTGTTCTGGTTCAATAGATGGCCACACAACATGTGGGTGAGGACACAGCGGTATAAACAAGTAGCAGGAACCACAAGAGCTGGATTATCTTCTCTGCTTAATGAGTGCCTTCAGCTACAGCATTAGTTGATCTAGAAGAGCTTGAAATGACAACAACACTGCAGGACCTCCTAAATCATTGTGTCATCATTTGCTGTAAAACTCTGGGGATTTTCTATTCACTTGCTTTCTTCCCTCATTTCACCAATGACATCACAATCCTTCATTCTAAATATCTATTTCACATAGACAGAAATGCTAACTGCTGAACTTTTAACAAGAGTCACATTGAAATGTGTCCACCAAAACATCTAATGTAAGAAGTGTAACACAATTCTTACAATTCAACCTGCAAGCCTATAAAAAATTTGCATTCTTAAATTTGTAGATCACATGTTTACTAGGCTAATAAGCAAAGCACTTACAGGAACCTGGAAATGAAACTCCCTTTTGGACAATTATCAATTAAAAAATGGATATATGCATTTATGAAGATATTAAAAGGCAGCTAACACAGAATTTGTAACTAAGCCAACCCCAAAGTCACATCAGTGACTTTCAATGTGTTAATTTCCAGGGAACAAATCAACTTATAGTAGATTGTTATCAAAACCAAAAGTTGCACAAGATGAGCACCTCACCCTGCATGATAGCCCCTCTTCTGTTTCATGCAGCAACACTCTTGCTTTATTCCCAAATTTATCCTTAATCAATATCAATTAATAAACTGAATTCACTTTTAGGCAACAAAAGTAATGATTTCTAGCTAGAAATTTAAGTAAAGTAAAAATTTAAACCTGAAGGTTTTAATATATACACAGCCTAACCTAAATCTATTTACACATGAAAACTTCCTAAGAGTTATGTCAGTGATTGCAATTACCTGTGCTTGATTAAAAAACAAAAAAAAAAGACAAGTGTCTTGCTGACTCTCAGAAACAAAAACAGCAGCAGCCGCAAATCACCTCGTGAAGAGGATCAATTAGAGCAGCCTGCAACTGCTGAGAAAGTGCAACAACTCAAAAGAATTTAAAGTATTCCTGGAGAAAACACTGTCAACTACATGGGAGGGAACATTCTCTGCTGGCAGATAGCACGGTATGTAAACTGTATGCACAAACAAAGTCGTGTATCTTCACTCACCTCTTCCATCTCAAAGGAGTCCTTCTGCTGCAGCATTAGATTCATTATGGATGGGTTTGCCAGTGGAGCACAGGGCTCTCTACCCGGCGGTGCCACAGACAGCCTTTGTGTCAGGACGCTGCTGTCAGATGTACTAGAACTGCTGCTGAGGCCTGGAGAGTCCAAAAGACCAGATTCTTCGCATGGTCTGTCCTGGGCTTTTGCCAACATGCTACTTTGCACATCCTCTGGAGGCACAGTCCCCTCTCGCGTATCATCAGTCAGAGAGGGAAGGTGTGTAGGCTTATGTGTGTTCCCAGCCTTTGTCTGACTATTGGCTATCTCCTCCTTTACAGTAGCCAAAAAAGAGGGAGAGTCTTTCTTTTTAGAATATTTTGGTAATTTAGATTCATTTTTAACATCATCTTCTTCGCTCCCTACTTCAGCTGGACTCTTCCCTTTTTCAACAGGCAAAGGACTTGAGCAGCTGCTACCGTCGGCTTGCTGTGTGCCACACAGATTGAGTTTTGACAAAGTCTTCATTAACCGACTCGCTGTATTGCTGCGATTTAAAGGAGGAGGGCTGGATGCCTCTTTGCTGGAAGACACTGAATTCAAACTACCAATTTTCTGCAAAGGAGTCCCAGAGACTTGAGAATACAAAGAGGAAAAAGCATTGGCCACAGTAGTAAGCACTTCAATCTGACGAAAACGACCTGCACAAGAGTGAAACATAAGGCAGAGATTACAAGGATATTTCTTGTCAACACATCCAAGACCTGTTGATCTATCTCTACATGATACTTAATAATTCTCAAAGACAGCTCTTTCTTCACAACTGAAGAGGGAATTTTGATCACAACCTCTGACCACCCCCAAAAACCTCCTTGTAATTATATCAAAGGCCCCAAAGCCTGACTTAACACTGTAACACGAAAGTGATACCATACTATGAAAAAAAAAGAAAAACCATTTCAAGAATTTTTACTAAATGCAAAAGAACAGCAAGGGAAGCTGTCACAAAGTAAAAAAATGGCACAAGTATGTGAGTGCAAGTCACTTTACAAAAGGCTAGGGTGAAAGTGTTACTTGCATTGCTCTCTTCATCGACAACTACAAGAGCACTTTTCAGCTATGCCCTCATTTCAGTAACACTCATTACTGACCTAACAAAGCTCCTGTCCAAGTCAATAGAAATACTGTCCCAGATTTCAACAATGACAGAAATAGGTCACTGCCACCCAGAAACTGAAGAACACAAGAAACAGAGGGATATTGCTATTTGTTTCAGTGCTCTAAAGCTACAACAGAAGACAAGCTTAGGAGTAAGAGATGGAAATGATACAAACCAGAGGCAGCAAACTTTACAGGGTGCCTTTCATTTCCCTCCCCACTATAAACCCCCTCCACTCACGTCAAAGAGTACAACCCTCATAGTCACCTCTTGCCATATTTAAGACCAAGCAAGAGCTTTATTATGAAATCTAAATGGAATTTGCCCTTTAGGCTGAAAAGGGGTTTTGCCAGAATTTTAGACACACACCTTCTTTTGGGGTTGTTTACATAGTTAATGAACTCATAAATAAGCTGTGCTTCAAAAACATACTTACTTGTTAAAGCAAAACTTGGATTTTCCACTTCCATCCGCTGTATTTGGGCATTCAAAAACACTTTGATATCTATCCCTCTGGCAAATGATGATGAATTAAAAAATCTCGCTGGAATTTTTGAAGCAATATCTGGTTCATCTCTTCCAAACCCAAGGTTATAGAGCACTTCTTCAGGATCTTCCTCATAAAGCTCCAGTAATTCAGAAACACTAGACAAATGAAAGATGTTGACCCTTTACCTCTCTCCTTTCAAGATCCAGTCCCTTCTGCCCAACTGCTAATTCACCCCAGTAGCCAGATTGGTTTATTGAACTTTCAACTCCTGCAGCTTGGACTACTTTTGGAAATAATTGTGGAGATCTCTGCATCTGAAGTTTTGGCTCCTATCACCAGAGCCACAGGCAGACACATGGCAGACCAAATCCTGTAATTTATATCTGCAGAGCTCAGATTTCAAAACGCCATTGAAATTTCAGGCATTTCTAATGTTTAAGTCCATTTGTCGGCATTTACTGCTAACCACAACTGAAAACAAACAGAAGTTTTTCAAGCAACCAAATGCAAATTCCCTTCTCCCTACTAAATGCAACAATGCACATAAAACAAGCCAAAGGAACAGACCTTCAAAACACAATACTCTTTTACCTTGAAACAGTTGCACTGCTTTTTCCAGACCCGGTAGAGTTCATACTTCTCCCCTTCTGGTGGAACTGCAGCCTCCTGTCCTTTGCCAGTACACCATTGCTGTCAACACAAACACAGAAGACCCCTGTGATAAACCTCTTTTGTTCAGGAACTCGATTCTCTGTCTCACTGGAGAGCTAATCCTCCAGCACCGCTGAATTTCTCTTTTCCTCTTCAGTGTTATCTGGTTTATATTAGCCATGTCATTTATTGAAATACAGTAACAAAAGCAAACCCTGGGACGCCTCAGTAAAATGTACATAGACGGTAAGAACTTGAAGGCAAATGCAAGCTGAGAAAACAAATCCCTGATCTGCCCTTGCTGCCCCACCCTCCCTGATCCCACCCTCCTCCAGTAAGGAAGCCCAGCCTTGGGTGAGCAGTGCTTGCCATGCCTGTCCCTGATTTCCATGTGCCGCTGCCTTCTCCACGACGAGCTCTCCATGGCAAGGCGACCCTCTCCCTGCCTTGGGTACCCAGCTCTCCCTCACCCTCGCTGCCACCCACCAGCAGCTCAAGACTGCAAACTGCCCTGGACCTGGCTGGGAAAACTGACAAGGCTCCAGACTGGAGGAAACAAAGCAAGATGAGTGCCAACCCAGACTGCTGGCCAGTTTCTTTCCCATTCCCAAACTATTTCTTTCCAGCATCTGAACATGAAGCATCTTGAAGAAGCTGCCTGAGTATTAGGTGGTACCCTGTGCTCAAACATATTGCCAATCTCTCTGGGGGACAAACTTTTCCAGGGTGAATTTTACCATATAAATCCTAACATGCACACACTCCCACCAGAACAGCTACCAAGAAACCAAACAAGGCAGAGGATTCACCTAAAAGTATATTTACAGAGCCCAGCTCCAGAGGAGTAAAGAGGGTGCTGCCCACAGCGGCTGTGCAGTATTTGCAGAAGTGTCAGTGAGGTTCTCGTTTCAGCACACTTTATTTAGATGCTCTAACTGTAGAGCCAGAGTCTCACCTCTCTGAAAGTCCTTTTTTTCCCCACTCCCAAAGGATATCTGCTGTGACAAGCAAAACTAATCTTCCCTTGAAATGGTGACTGATCAGTAAGGCAAAGAAGGTTAATCATAACTAAGATTTGTCATTTCTCTGTTTTCCTCCTGCAACTGCAAAATCTATGTCAGCTCTCCTGAAACAATAAAAATCTGCATTTTTTTCTGCATCTCTTAATGACTGGTTCTGTTTTATCTGGATCTTCTCCTTGCTTCTCATGTAAACAGACATGAGCTTTAGTTCTGTGGTAGCCCCCATGAGTTCCATTACCCATCCTCCCTCCTGCCCTCCAGTATAAATATTCCTCTGAAGTAAACAAACACACAAAAAGATGTTTACCATGTTTCCATTTGAGTATCACTCCGTAGATGATTAGCTGTAGAGAAAGAAGAAGAAGTTATGTCCAGACCTCTTCATAATTACACTTCCACAACCAGTACAAAGAAGCAGACAGTGAGCACATTTACCAATACTCCCGCATAAACCAGATTTTTCTTTTTCCATATAAATGTGATTGTAAAGGGCTGATATGAAGATGATCTGGTTTATTCAAGCTCTGTTTAAAATAAAATCTCTCATGGACACACGCTTACATACTGTCATTAATCATATAAACCTGAAATTTAAATTGCGATAAGCTCGTAGTTGTTATATAAACCATTTATTGCTTTGCAGCTGAAGACGCGATTACCAGCTGCAGGGCTGTTCCTGGGTGGGAAGGGGACAGGCACGCAAAGATTGCTCCAGTAGAGAAAGGAAAGAACACAAGAAAGGCAGCTGGCCCCGTGGCCAGGTGCTGAGACTGTATTTGTTCACCTTGCCATCAGCAAAGTGGGGCAGGGCCATGGCTGCCTGAGCTGTGCAATACATGGACAAGAGATCAGTGAAGCCTGTGGTGCTGAGGGGGCCAGAGGACATGCTTGGACCTGAGAGGGCTCTGGAGGGAGGTTGGCTGTCAGGTACCAAGCCACCTGGCCACCAGCCTCTGACAGGGAAGTCAGCACTTTCTGCAGCCAGATCGGCCGAACACCTCTTGGGAACATCCCAGGCAGCATTATTCTTTCAGAACTGAACCCCACTCTTGAATTACGGGTTCCCCAAAGAGGCAACTCAGCATTAACAAACTTGCCCCTGGAGACAGGCAAGAAGCACGTGTACATTATAGCAGCCCTCAGAATCAGCTGTGGAAAGAGCAAGTTGATGTCACATGCGCTGCCAGGAAAACCCTACATCTCAATTTGCTGTACCAGCAGGGTAAAGTCAGCAACCGAGAGTAAAACACACAAACCTCCCAAGCTCTCTCTTGGTTTCAGAGGCATCACAAAGAAACTGAAATGTATACAAAACACAGATCCCACATCTGGTTGGTTTTTTTTAGTATTCTTGCCTATATATGAAGGTAAGCCTATCTATAAGGATTATCCAGTGCCTAATTTGAACCATAGGTTCAAATAGCTCAGCAGTGGGCTGGGGTCCCTGCCCAATGCCCTCTGTACCATTCACACAGGGCTCTGGCTTGTATCTGGATTAAAGCAGTCACAGCTGCACAAGGGCAGGCCATTCATACCAGCCTCAAAGGGGCTGTCTGTCTGGCAGGGCACGCAGCACTGCTCCAAGCAGCTCTGTTGTCCCCTTGTTTTTGGATGAGAAGCAAAGCCCAGCAGAAACACCCGCATCCTTATCCAGAAAAATCAACCATCAATTCTAATACTGGGACCTTTTCTTCTGAAAAAGGGAGAAATCACCTTCTGCTCAGTCACGCTAATGACCCATAAAAAACAGAAGTCCTTAGAAATTTTAAGAGTAAAAATTAAAAAGAAAAAAGTTTCATGGTGTTCTAAAATGTATTGAGTCTTGTATTCTTGGTCTTATGCTCAGACCTTGGATTCTCATTACAGAGAAACTTTTCCTATGAAATCTTTGTACTACAGGCAATCTAACAAGTGGAAAAGACTGTCAGTAAGAAAATTTAATCCTATTCAGACTATTGCAGCATTTACTGCTTTTCCACTATTATCAGATCAAGGTCATTACCAGCTAAACCTTTTTCCTTAGAAGCCTTAAATCTTTAAAAATTAAAGATATTTCCTTCCTCCAGGCTTTGTCCCACTACTTTGACACCATTGGCAAGACTAATGTGGGAAAAAAGGGCTTTCTACCATACAAGTTCTGACACTTTGCAAAAGCTGTAAATCAAAAAAAGATTAAAAGCTAAAGCGGGAGAGTAGTTTTGTCTTTTTTTTAACACTGAAAACAGATAATGTCTGATATCCCCTGTCCTGCAGTTAACCACAGGACCCGATTTGTAATCCAGCTACTTGATATTTTACTTCAAGATGCTGCTATTAAAACAGAATCCACAGTGGTTTTGTTAGTTTGCTTATGGACACCTCTAACCTATGATCAAGAGGAAGGCCAGAAGTCTTTTTTACAGAGACCTAAACCAGGAACAGCCACATCTCCTTCCCCTTAAAAAAAGGGAAGAGAAAAGAAAAGGCGAGCAGCTAGCAAAGGCAATTTTATAGTGGCTGATACAAAATACTTACTCAGCTTTGGTGCTTTTCATTTTTAAAAGCACTTAGCCCTTAATGGGTTTGCCTCTTGGCTGACAGAATTTCATTCCTCCTTTCAAAAGCCCGCACATGCCACTCCCGAGGGATTCAGTGGAAGTGGGGCATGCACGGCTGCCAAGAGTTACCCACGGACAAGAAGAGCAAGTAGGAGAAATCATTTTCTCACAGCCCTGGTGAGTGCTTCAGGCTATGCTGTCACTGTGGGTATTGAAATGAGCAGGCAGAAGCAAATTCAGGGCTGCCTCTGACCTTTGTGTCAGAGACCCAGAATGTTTAACACTAGCAATAGTCTAAAAAACTTCAAGGAGCAAATCTTCCTGCATTTGTCTGTGTGCTTCATCCTGATTTTCTAGCCAATGCTGTCATTTAAAATAAAAATCAGATGACTGAACGTAATTTTTTTTGCTAGAAAAAGAGTCATAATCCTGCCACACCCACCTTCAGCTCCCAGGGATAAGTCATCTTCAAAACTTCCTCCATTTCTCACCAGCATGCCTGAAAAAATACAGTTAGCAGTTCAACAACTAGAATGCTCCAGTGTTTTCCTTCCAGCAGCTTATCTAAAGATATTATCAAGATACTTCATTCGATACAAGATATAACCAGACTATATTTACAATCCCTGCACTACTCATGCAGTAAAAATGCATTAAGAAGTGAGAAGTTACATTTCAGGACCCAGAAAAATTATTTTGAAAGAGAACAACTATAAGACTGTTCTAGTTTTGTGCTCAGAAACATCCCTGAGTCAACGTGCAAGCAAATTAACGGCAAGCAGGAATCTGGAGGTACCACTCAACACATCTGTGCCTTCTGCTGCTTGGTTATCTGTCCTCCAGACATCTTACCAGGGAGATCCAGAGTCTGAGTCCAGCTTGGGCATTTCCCTCTCACCTCCCTGTACCGGATTAAGTGTTGAAGTGAAGACTCCAGGCACAGCAAGTAATTCCTCTGCACCCTGTCACCACCTTCACATTCCCACTGTACTTTGAACTTTAGTATTCAGACCTGCTCAGTAAAACTTTCAGGCGTGGCAACCAGAGTTATTAGAGGCAGAGACTGCCTAATGGTTGCAAACTTGGAGACAAATTACCTCCCTGCACATTTTGGGGCTTTTTTTTAGAGTTTATTTAGATCTCCAGAAAGTCTTATTCAGGTTCTTTTCCTCCTTCTCCAATTTCTTGGGCACAACTGTGAGAATAATTCTGCAACACTGACCACAGTGGTTTGTACTCCTACTAAACAGCCAAGGTCTCAGATGAATGTCCATAAAAGCAAAGTTTCCAGCAAAAGAGGTTTTAGCAGATAAAGCCCTTCCTTACCCTTCAACAGAGGATTGCTCTGCTCATCCAGGGAGGCTCCCAGAGGCGTTCTGAAACCACAGAAGAGATTAATACTACTTAAAAAACTTGCTGCTTCATGTCCTTCCTTATAGCAAGTAACAAGCTTGTGATAGCAGCAATTGTCCCTCCCTCCGCTCCCAGAAAGCACAGACATCTGAGGACCGCCAATAACTTCCAAAACGATCCTCAGCCATCTATACAAATACACCTTGTAGAGAAACACAATGAAACTTAATAACCGCAAAGCTCAAACACCTTCCCGGGCAGCAGCCCCCTGTTGAGGAAAATCATGGGCTTCTCAGCAAAACACCCAGAAAAAATGAGCATGGATTTTTGAATGGACTAATTCAATCTCATTTATGCAGCAAAAAATGCTGCCATTTTTCTACACATTTAAAACTTCTTGGAGAGAGAGGTGGAAAGCTGTATTTAGGTGATCAGGAAGAATCGAGATAAAAATCTTGACAGCTATGTTAGCTGTCACTTGCAGTTCTGATACTTCACACTGACTCTTATTTGGATGATGCCTCCTATTGCTAGTTCCCTGAAGGGTAAGAGATTTGCAGAACCTCATGGTGCTCAAAAGGAGCAGCAGAAACCACAAAAATGACAGGTCCAATTCCTCTCTGGATTCACGCTACGCTTGTTGACATTAGCTAGATGTTTCCACATTTTGTCTCTGAGATATATTTAACCAAAGACTTGTCACTACTAAGTACAGCAGCTTTAACTTTCAAGGCTCAAAACAAATTCAGAAATATATTACTCATAAAGAAGGGGAAAGCAGATGATTTATGTGCCTATATTATGCATGTTTCATTTGGATTTTTAATTAGGCAAACACATAAACTTGTCCAAAGACCTAAAAGTAAACAGTGCTCTGATACAGTATTTATTTTGGTGCCATGGCCAAATTAAGCAAGGAAAATTTGCATCTGCTTTCTAACAGACCTTACACTTCACAACCTTATTTTTCTTTCCCCTGTGAAAAGAGCTCACTCTTTCCACATGTGGCCTGCTGATATGGAGCAAGCTCACTTCGATGAGCCTTTTGCAAAGCAAAGCCAAGCCCCACCACAGTGGGATACCAAGGCAACCAGCCAGAGCGTCCAGGTGCAAAACTGTGTTTCAGGTGACAGGACAGTCTCTGCCAAGGCTCAAGATCTCCAGTGTTTCTACGTGTCTGTCCAGTCAGAGCCTAGAAAACATAGGGTATATTGTCTAAACCTGTCATGCTACAATGAGCCTTATGTTCTGAGGTAATAACTATGCAGGTTGTTTACTCCCTGGCTTTGATGGGTGCGCTTCCAACCTTCTTCCTCTCCTTCCCTAGTGGCTATTCCTATGCCTCTTTTCGATGTAGAAACTTGCTGGTATTGACTTTGACAGCCCAGGTCAATGCTACATGTACTGGTAGGCAGAAAAACATAAAAGCAACCACCAAAACTGGCATTTTCCTTTAGGAATTAAGTCCATCCCCTCTAAAGCATGTTAGCAGGTACCAGAAAAACACCCCAGTCCAACATCCCTTGCTGTCCTGACCGCATTGTTGCACACTGTTGCTGTATACCCCCTGCCTTTGAAAAACCTGCATTTAAGAACTAGACACAACATCACTTTAAACAAGGAACAAGTACCACACAAAAATCCTTTTGGACAACAGCACGGACAGTTTTGCCTTTCTAGTCCAGGCAGGTTTTCACCAGCAAGGCCCGTGGCTCTGCCTCAGAGTAGCCCTGTGCGCTTGGGAACATTAGGGCTGGGAGACCCTTCCACTTACTGTGCCCTCAGGACGGGGTCTCCCTGCTGAAGGCACATCCCGGCAGCCTTGACACAGTGGCCACCCAGGAAGGGAGGAGGGAGGCCAACAGCAACAAGCAGGCAGTAAGTGGTATGCGCCTGAATCAAAGGATCCTAAGGTTTCTATTTGCTTTCACTCATTTATTATTGTATTTTAACACATACAGCAATAACTTCTCTCAGTATTGGCCTACAGAAGAACTGAATGAACTCTTGATGCCCACACTGCCATGGGACATAGGTACTGAGCAAGTAAGATGATGATACACAGCCTCGGGGCTTCCTCTCAGCCCATAGGTTTGTTTGCTCAGCTACCAGCTGTGGTCGGGTGGTCTTCCAGAACAGGACAAGGATTTTTCACTGTGCTGTGAAAGTGTTTAAACCTCAGCTTTTAAAGCCTTAATTGGACAGGATCCTTGTTTATTTTAAACTTGAAGCAAAAAAATCTCTTCTTTGTGAAGCATTTCAAGAACTCACTTCCTGCATATCTACAGGAGATGGCTCCTAAATACCTCCCACATCCCCTGTATTACTGGCAGAGTTTAAATATACTCAATCAAAATAATATACGTCATCATAAGAGTTGACAAAAATTTCTTCTTTTCTATCTGTATAATACAAACACTTGTGTTTCAGCTTTTATAAGGTTTCTTATTACTCGCAACAGCCTTTTCGAAGTACCAGGGAGAGAGCAAAGGAGGCCTTTCTCAAAGGTGTAGGATTCCCAAAATATGAATGAACCAGAGACTTTGGGTAATGCCTGGCACTTCTTAAGCCTCCATAATTCTTATCACAGTATGATAAATACTTGCTTTTTCTTTTGAGTTTTGCTTTTAGTTGTTTATTTAACAACCAAAAGAAAACACCAACCCAACAAAACCCCAAACAAACAAACCCTAAAACAAACAAACAAAACCCCAACAAACAAAACCAAAACAACAAAAGGTGTGTTTACTACCAAGGTAAATAACGTGATATTAGGAACCCTCCTCTCCTCCAAAGCAGATGTGAAACAGAGATGCCAAGTAATAAGAGCTCCAAACCACTGACATGAATATCAAGTCAGTAATTATTCTGATCCATATTAGAACAGTATTGAAGCTTTTAGAAACAAACGAATAAATTTTATAAGGAGATCTGTTTATGCAGTGGGTTGATATTAAGTATTTTGGTACTGCTGCAAACTCAAAACAGAAAATGAGATTTTAAAAGTGCCAATTTTCTTCTGATTTCATAAACACAGAAACTCAGACAAAACAGGAAGGACTGCTTTTAGAAAACATATAAGAGAAAAAATACTTTATTTTAGTGATTGAATCTTCATTTGTAGTAATGGCTATATGGTAGCTTGTTAGAGAGCTAACTTGTAAGAATGAGGTTGTGTGATGAACCAGAAATAGAAGCTCTGTCTGTATATGACTACACTTCGTAAAAATTAGAGCTCCAAGCAAAACCAGTGTTAACAAATAAACAAATAAAAATGTTGGAGTTAAACAAATAAGAACTTTCAGGAATGAAAACAATTGTAAATTTCACTGTTTTTTAAAAATAAAACACTAGAGTATCTGCAGGGCTATTCTGTCATCTCATAATGCTGTCCTCTTTGCCTGTGTACACTGCTATCAAGAGACAATCAGTTCAAGGTTTCTATATATACAGTCACTTATAACACTGCAGACTGAATTATCACTTAATTACACATGTTAGCTACTACTTGCATGTACATTAGACACAAAAAAATTAAACTATTCTGCAGTTTCAAAATACAAGGGACTGTGCACCACTTCAAGCAGTTGGCACTGCACCTACCAGACATGAATCGTACATGCAGGCACCCTGCGTGTTAGAATCAGAGGCTAACTCCTCATTGAATAGCTTGATTTAAGAAATATTTTTTAAAAACGAAAATTTTATCTTTGTAGGGTGAACACAAGATTCTTCTGAAAGGGTTTGCAACAGTAAATAGCTATACTTTAAAAGACTCCTGTGGAAGGGCCACAACAGGTTTCACAAACATGTGTCACCTAAATTTGCATTTCTGTATTAGCAAAGGACTAAACTTCTACTTAATTTCCTTTTGTGTAAAATATGAAAATGGAGTGTAAAATAAGATACCCATATTTTAGGAATCGACTGCCAGAGATGCAAACACATTCCACAGAAGTGCCTGGTGCCAGTTTTAACAGCAGACAGTTACTAAAGTACAGGAATAAAACTGCAAACTTTGTATTACTACTCAAGATTTTGACCATCTATTAATGTTTATGTTGTCAGTTTGCAGTTTTGGGATATTTTTTTTAAATTCTGTATGAAAACAGTAAGGACCACAGGACCAGGGAAGGTTCTAGACAGAAATCCTGCAGATGCAGACAGAAGTAGCAGTGCAGTATTATGAAGAATTTCTCTCACAGGGGCCTCTTCTCCCTCCAATCCTCTATTTTTTGCCCTCCTCACTCAAAAAAATACTTCTAATAAAGCACCAAAATCATAATACATATTTTTAAGGATATAATTTAGAAAACCAACAGAACACCAGATTTGAGGTAAAGTTGGAAAAATCTTCTCCCATGCTAGCATTTTGGAAGAACGGTCTATCAGGTCTCAACACTATATTTTAAGGATATAGCATGATATCAAGCCTGTAGCTCCCAATATCCCCTCCAAGGCATAGCCTGTAAAGATCTGAAGAAAACCCCACCGAGGACACTGTAGCTATAAAGTAACCCACACTTCAGTTACAGAGTAAGCTCAGTCAGCTGCTTATTGGATCAAAAGATCACAAAGGCACAGCTAATCTCAGTGGTAAATTTTCATCTTAACATAGCTGCTCTCAAAAGGAGAAGGAAACCAGAAATAACTAGTAGGAGAGGTCTTGAAATGTAATTGTAAGCTCCTGGAAAGCTAATTGCTAGCTTCTCTCCATCAATTCCGGCTCCAAGGGCTGTTAAGATTGAATGGAGAAAAAGACAGGACAAAAGCAGCTACTACATTTATGCTTTTAAGTGACTGAGGATGAAAAAAAAGTAATGTCGTCAGTCTGTTCCAAACACCAAAGATTATTTTATAACAGAAACACGGACAACATATACCGTACCTCAAGTTAATGACAGAGGACACTAAGAGACTTGGATAAATCAAGTTAGCCTAAACTGTGCCATCACTCCTGAAGGCCCAGACGCACAGAGATCACTGCCATGGAAGCAACTGTTTCTTTGAATCTGCACCAAAAATCAGCCAAGGGAACACCGGAAGCTTTACACTGGAGCCCCTCGGAGAGAAACAGTGCAGCTTCCAAAATAATGCTGCCTTCCTTACCCTCGCTGAGTTCCTCCCTTGGTGGCTGAAAGCCTTCAGGCTCGTTAATGAGACACCAAGGGAAGAGCAGCTGCTGAAAGCCAGCTCCTCTCCGGCCATACGGCCACACGCCACTGCTCTGCTCGCAGCCCCGGCTGGAGTCACGGCAGGGCGCTCGCAGCGCAGCGCCTTTCGTGCCGCGCTCGGCTCCCCGGCGCTGCCCACGCGAACCCGCGGGGACCCGCCGGCGGGAGCACCCACCTGCAGTCCTTCAGCCATATCGCGATCTTCTCGTTGGGAACGCTGTGACAGCCTTAGGGACAGAGCAGAAGAGAGAAGCCGACAGTCAGTACCAGCGAGGCCGCCCCGCGGGGGTACCCGTGGCCCGCGGGCTGCCGCCCCCCAGCACCGACCTGCTCCTGCGGCCAGCGGCAGCTGTCCGCCGGCGAGATCCTCCTCCTCCTCCTCTTCCTCCTCTTCTTCCTCCTCTTCCTCCTCCTCGCCGCGGGCCAGCGCCGCTGCCGAGAAATCCTCCGCTTCCGACGCCTGCCAGGAGTCGCGGCTCTTAGCCCAGGCCTTCCTCTTCTGGGTCGCCCCTTGCCACTCCTCCGCCGCCGGGGGCTGCTCCATCGGGGCGGCGGCGCCGGTCTCACGCCGGGAGGCGAGTGCCAGGGAGAGCCAGCCTGCTGGGCGAGGGAAGATGCGCCTTCCGTTTATCCGTCTGTCCGTCCGTGCGGGGGCCGCCGGGGGGCGCGGGGCACCAGTCCGAGCAGCCCCCGGCAGCGCCCCCGCCCCGCCCCGAGCCCGCACCCCGGCCCGCCCCCAGACCCGCTCTCTGCCGCCCGCCGGCTGCCCCCGGACGGGCGCTCCTGGCCCCGCCGGCGCCCGGGAGGCAGCGGGCGAGCAGGGGCTCGGCCGGCCCGGCTGCCCGCGGGTACTCACTCACATGGCGCGCCGCGGGGAGACGGCGGCGGAGGCTGCGCCCGCCCGGGCTGCGGGCGGCGGCGGCGACGGCTCTGACTTCCTCATACCGCTGCGGGGACAAAACTCGGCAGCCACGTGACGGCAGCGGGGCCGGCGGCAGCGTGGGGCCTCCCGCCGGGGCCGGGCCGCCGCGGGGCAGCGATGCGGGGCAGGGATGCGGGGGTCGGGCCGGCTGGCGCTGAGACAACGGGGCCCGGCGGGCCCGGCCGGGCTCGGAGATGCCGACCATGGCCCGGGACCGCAAAGGCTGTTTCCAAACTAAAGGAGACACAGAACAGCGAAGAGAGACTTTGCGGGGTTTTATCCAAGGGGAACGGGAGTGCCGAGAAAGAGAAGGCACAAGGAAAGGAACAACTTGGCTGGGCACACACAGCCTTCTGTCTCGGTTGCAGGGGTGTGAAATCAGATCAGCCTCTTCGCGGGCAGAGGCAGGGGCACCATGAGCATCAAACAGCATCAGCATTAAACATCCTGCTAAAATCTTAGGTGCATTTGAAACTTTTATGATCTCCTTCAGGATGTACTCAAGCCACCAAAATCAACTGAAAACACAGTAAAAGGTGATGAGTCCCCATGTCTGGGAAGGAGGTACCTGATAAGAGGCTGCTTTCACTGTCAGGGATGTAGAGCCGTTTCTCAACCTGTCTCCTGACTGAGGTGCCAGCCACAGTCCCTGCTGCAAGAGCCCCGTGCCAGGTGCCCTGCCCACCTTGGCCGCATCTGGCCTGACAGCAGCATGGCTGAGTCAGTCACTGCGGGCATAACGGGTCAGCTGGTGCCACCCTGGACAGCAGGACCCCACTGCCTTCCTGCGTGGGGTCAGACTGTCACATCCCAGCCACTGCTGAATGGACCCTGCACACCCAGTGAGCTCACCTGCAGCCGTGGGCCTGGGAAAAATAAGCTTTTGTAAAGCGTCTCTTACAGCATCTTCAGGAAAAGATGCTGAATTAGTAAACACAGGCAGCAAAAAGGACCTGAATCCTCTGGAGGTTTTAAACCAGCATTGACAGGCATGAGATACACATGTTTAAAGGCAAATCTGCCTTTGGAAAAACCTGTTTAGCATTGCCCATTAAATATCCTTTCTATTCTAGCTTTATAATTAAAACCTTTAAAGGAATTTCTGTGAAATTTCCCCCTACAAAATGAAAAATTGACTTGATAAGAAAAAAACACTTCTTTTTCCTAATCCCTCCAAGCCACTCCCTACTTTACATATATACAGCCTTACTAACCCAAATTTCCCCTCATGACAAGTCATTTTCCTAAACACACTCTTAATTTTCTGAATGCTTTGTATTGAAATTAGACTAGAAGAACAGTAGCACAAAGCAAATGCATTTGTGTTTAATTTGTCCCTGAAAATTTTCATTGCTGTACATGTTTTGGGATGGTATTTTTAAATGCCAGTATTTCTTTTAAGAAGTGCAAACTACATTTGAATCTCTCTTGTGGATCCACAAAATAATCAACATTTTCTCAGCAGGACATGTTTCACACACTACATATTTTGCATATGCTAATATAGAGAATGTCCTGAGCCATCAGTGTCCCAAGGGGCGAGTCAGAGGATCAGCACAGGTTCTGTGCCCTCCACCACAGCACGCTGGGCCTTGGACTTCAGCTGAAGTTCCTCACGGCCGTATTTATAGTACTGGAATCTTAAAATTTTTTTGGCTTTGTTGCAAGAGGCTAGCACACCATTACTTTGAAAGAATGGACAATATTTTCATTTTAGGAGTACGCATAAATAGATATATCTATTTAAGATGGCTCTTTGAGGCTGAGGTGCCTGGATGAGAGCTGTGAGGGAGGCAGGGAGGGTCCAGAGAAGTGTAAACCCTGCCATGGTTTTGCTGTCTCGAGGGAGCAAAGTTGCTTCTGGGAAGTTATAGTTTCACTGGCACAGCTAAGTTGCAAGCTAAAAGGAGCTACTATCTGGGTGTGCCAATACATCCTTAAGGAGTTCTTAATCCACAAATTACTGACATTATTGTCTATAATTGCTTGTCTGTTGTGACAGCACTTACTCAGAGAATGTCTGAAATGTAAACAGCAGCCAACAGCTTTTTGCAGTGAAGTCCTGCCAGCACAGCACTGGGCTCTTACTTATTAGGATAATATCTGGCTAATTATTTCTTCTAATACTTGTGAGCAAAAAGTGAGTTTGTTCCATAATGAAAGTTTCTCTTGCTTCACAATGTAATTTGTTAGTTGTATTTCAAAGAAATAGCTGATTGGGAAAAAAGTCATGTCAAGTCTTCTGTCACTTAAATCAGGCCAACTTCTTTTTTCCCAAATTATTTTGAAAACATTCAAATAAAACATTGTATTGTGCTTTACATCATAAATTCCTACAAGAAGTCTTCTAGCCACAGCACCATTAGCAGTACTACCAAGCATCACAGAAAAAAAACACACAGACATTTTAAGAATAATAACAATAACAACTCTCACATTTGTCATCTGGGTGTTGGCCCTGAACATATGAATGTGTGTATAAATACACACAGAGAAATACAATTTAGCCCAGCAAATACCACTAAGTCACTGTCTTTTGTTCTTAAAAGAGCAAAAACCTTTGAAGAGGACTTAATTTTTGCCTGCAGAGGATTCTTTCAGATGCAGGATTGTCTAAAAAAATACATTCCTACATAACTCAAAGATATAAATGAGGTGCTCCTACGAGTTCTCATGGGAACTTATTCCCATATCTGAGTCCATTGTAAGTAGCTTTTTCCTGCTACAGTAGGGCTGGTCTTCCCCATGCATTTGAGCACACCATTTCCCTGATAGATCTGTACATCAAGAGATCCTTCGGTGTTCAGGAAGGATTACAAAATTTATCTATATTCCTCCACACAGTACAGGAGGATAAGGATAAGCCTCTGGAAACCAAGGAAATATTTACAGGCTGCATAGCTGGGCTCTTGGTAGCATGGTCAGAGCCTGCTCTTCATCCTCTTTTGTCTCCCCAGGAACTACAGACAACCAGTGCTCCCAGGATGGGAGCAAATGGGATCAAGAGGTGCTGTTAAGGTCTGGAATGGCCAGATTTGGAAGCTGTTTCCAGCTCAGCAGATGGTTAAGGCAACCCCATCAGGATGACCATCTGGAGGTGGACAATCAGCCATCATTGGGCAGATCTCGCCATAGAGGAGAGACCTTGAAAGTGGGTAACACACAGAAGCTGCTAGACAGAGTAACTAGGAATAGGTTTATAGTTCAAAATAAAAATACAATAAAAACTCCACTACCAACAACAAAAAAACACAAGCCAAACTCCCTCCGTGCCTAGTGTCTTCCTTTGACAGAAGAAATGGGAGTAATTTCACAGGTTGTAACATTTAGAGAAGTAATGCAATAAGACAAAAACCTTCTATTAGACTTTCACATGGCAGTAGAACTGGTTCTTGACAAGGGGAGAAACTCCATGCTGCTGCCTAATGTAAGTTTGATCTTGGGACTTGCATCTCTAAGTCAGCAATGTTTCATGACCACAATTGGATTTCCATGTTACTGGCAGACAGAAGGGAGGAAGAGCTAACAAATAGTTCACCTTTGCAAGCACTGTAACAAAAAAATATTCCTACATAGTAACAAAACTATGATAAATACTGTGCGGCTATTTGCTTTGGCAGGGTCTCTGTTTAAGAGCTGGAGAATGCATGAAGAAACACACAACCCAGTGTCATGCACATCTTTAAAGTTTCCACAGCTCCGTCTTAGTAAAAGTGCTTTGTTAAATTAAGCAATTTCTTTCTAAGCCAAGATTATTTAAAAAGAAAAAAGAAAAATCTACTGAGGCCTCTGTTATGCTATGAAGAGAAAGACAACCTGGCCAGACGTGGGTAGTATCCATTCCATGTCAAGAGAAAGAGCCCACCACTGCCTTTGTGATATTCTATTCAGATGGCTCACTACAGGCATGGGCAATTTGGTCTCCTGGCATTTCCGTCACACATCCAGCATCTAAAAATGAGAGCAAAAGGCTGGAAGTTATTCTTTGCAGGGCTCCTTCAAAGTGCTGGTAGTTGGGAAGGTGCTGCTGCCTTTCCTGAGGTTGCTTTAGCAGCTTCCCAGCTTTTCCGTGTGTGTATCTCATCTCCCTGCTCCTTCCATTCTAGTGATGGTAGGATACTGACCACCCCTTCTTTCTCCTATACAACATCTGTAGTCTGCTACAGAAAATACCTCATTTTTTCTTATCCTTTTTTGTTTGCCTCATAAGCCATTATCTTTTGTTTTAGGTCTTTTGAGAACCTTGTGCTGATATCAATCCTGCCCATAACATCTGCCATTTCAGACCTTTAGGATTTTCTTAACACACTTAAAAATGGAAACTCCACTTATTTTGTATCATCATGTCTTGCCAGAACCAAATCGAGTATCTGTAATACTGTGTTGCTAAGGCAGAACAGAGTGTCTCTGGTATCCTATATATATGGCATAAGGTGATAAATAATGAAGTATCATTTTTTCATGGCATAATTGATGTATTCCATATTTTTCATAGATTTTCTTATTTAAAATTACATACTTAAAGTAAAATGCTGCAAGTTAAAGATAATATCTAGAGTCTCATTCAAGTACCTTTTCTGTAAAGGAAAAAAAAATTCATATACTTGACTTGGAACCATCACTGTTACCAGACAGATGTTCTTTCTCAAATATGTGAAGTAGAAAGGATGCACAGAATCCTGGCAGTTTTACTCTAATAAATTAAAGTGTTAGGACAGTGTCTACGGCTTTGCCTGTCATTTTGGTTAAACATGAGTGATATACGTGGTGTTTCTATAAGGTAAGAAAAAAAAAGCATTGAAATTAATGCAAAACTGCATCTCTCCAGGTTTTTTTCAAACCAAATGTTGTCTGGTTTATTAAGTGCTTCTGGTACCTCTTGCAGCAGTAGGAAGGAGGAAAACAAGCCACTTCCGTCAGGGCGTTTACAAGAGGTATAGCATAGCAAGAGGAAGTTTCTAAAGGAAGAGCTGGATATCTGTACTGAAGTGGATTACAGCTGCACCACCAAATCAGATGGAGAGAACTGAGGCCAAATATACATGAATGTATGAAAACAAACAGCGTGGAGAAGAGGGAAGAGTAGAAGTGGCTTTAAATCTTTCAAGTTGTAAATTCACTTCATGTCAGTGAATTATGTCAGTGGGTAGTTGTAATTTTTGATGTTCATATTTTTACCAAGAGAACAGGCTAAGGAAATAAATCCACAGATGCAGAAAAATAAGGCTGTGGTTCATCTTAATTTTTAAGCCACTCCTGTGCATTTTCTCATTCAATGCTGTTTTTCTTAAAATTTAGAGAATGTGATCATTCCCTTTCTGAGCACTGCCCTTACAAGACTACGGCATTGTAGCCATGCCTGTTTATACATCTGCGTCCTACACTGTAGGCTTCTGTTTTCTACTTTTACAGTTGAATAACTTTAGGATGGTATTTCATTTACAAAGACTGTTCCTGCTCATATGTTTTAAATCTTGTGTGTTCAAAATGGCTGATAGAAGAACAATACATGAAAAAGAAAGGAGAGAGATATTTACCTGCACTTAAAAGATCTTTATCATATCTTTTACATTCAAAAGCACTCGGCTAAAATTTTGCCCTTTTGCCATGTTTAGCTGCTGTTTCTGCTGTTTAGCTCCTCTTTCTGCTCTCATTGGGATCCCTGATAAAACTCTGTATTTAGAATAATTAAGTTTTCTAACATGCATTGAGATAGGAAGTAGCCATTACCATTGTCCACACTCACAGTGATCTGCAGGAAGACAAAACAAGGAGACTCAGCACATCCAGGTCTGACCAACGTACCACACGTTTCCTTCAAAACCTGTTTAGAAAATTAACTGACAGATTTTTTTTTCCAATGAATCAGTGAAATAAAGTTTCATCAGCTCCAGAATGAAGACAGTCAGTTTCCTATGGATTTAGGTTGGGTGTTTTTGCTTCCCGTAAGTCTTCAATCATTAGAGCATTTGTAATGTGTCTCTCTTCTGCATCTTGTCTTTTGTCTGATAATGAGCAACTTCATGGTGCAGCCTTTGCAACTCAGATCTCCAACTATCTATTTCATGAAACATAATGAATACTTAACATCACTGAATCCTCTTCCCCCTCTAGATTTGGGCTGAAATCGGTCAGTGAGACCAGAAATTATGACCAGAGGAGGAAAAGAAAATATTCTATGTAACAACTGGTTTTGTAGAAAATAAGATTTAAAGAAGCCCAAACACACAAAGTTGATGCAAAGGCTGTGCATAAGTGAGCCCAGAGGACATGTTCCTTGCTTGTCATCTGAAACTGAACAGCTCAGGGCACCTGAGTAGTTACTTATAAAAATATGCTTTCAGATATTTACCCAATGTGCTAATTCATTTCAGAGTTGACTCAGCTTTGAAATTAATGCATTTCCTTTCCCTGGGAAGTACAAGAAGTTCCAAAGTGATAAGAGTATTGACTCTGAGGTATTGACCAAGTTATCCTATAGCTGTGACAAGTGGTAGGACAAAAGCATCAGGAGAAAATTCTAAACAGAAACCAATAAGAGTTCCCAAGCAAAGCCACAGTGAAGGTGGCTTAGACAGTCTTGAGGGGTTCGCATTATTTGCTGTAAATCTCATTCACTCAGTGCTGAGACATTAGTTCAAACAATTCAGCTCTGAAAGGCATTTCTATCCACTTAATCCTTGGCAGTGGGAACATGGGAGAAAGGTAGGTTGGTGGAAGGGAGGGGAAATATTGCAGCTCTTTTGAGCTAAGACTTGACCAACAATAGACTGTCAATTAAAAGCTATTGTAGAAGGAAACAGAAGGAAACTGTATTTTAAAAGCCAGTTTATAATCCCATTAAAATGAAGCTGTAATAAAAGGAAGAAAATAGTCATTTTCTCTTGCAGTATGCATGATGTAACTACCCTGAATTTAAGGGTAGTGAAAGAATTTGTGTTAAGGCCAGATTTCCTGTGTGAAGCTTCTTAAAGACAAAGAGGCATATTTGACTTCACGAGCTCATCCACACCAATCAATAAATTCTAAAGAAAGATTCGTTTACACAATTCAATAACTCCTTGATGAGTCACTATGTTATTTCAGCTCTTTTCCGTAGACATGGTCAGATGGTATCATGCTAAAGATGATTTTCCAGTCTAACAACTCCATCTTCTTGTATGTATTTTTAAATGCTTTTAAATGGATACTCCACTGTTTGAAGTACAGGATATTTCTCTAGCTGGCTGGTCAGAAGCTGGTCTGATCCAGTAGCAACCTGGCCTGCAGTTCTTTGGTGACTTACATGAATTCATTTGATGTGCTCAACAGAAGTAACTCCAACTGGGCAGAAGGCCAAGTGGCAAAAGCGTCACATTTCTTACTAATCAGGTACGTCATTGCTGTCTGCAGTTATGGCTGGCCAACCCTTTGTGCACAAAAATCCCATTAACTTTAAAATTAGCTCCTTAGAGAGCATAGAAAGTGCAGGTACTGGTAAACGTGACACCAAAAATAAACGGGAGCAGAATTTGTCCCGCCCGGAGAAATCATTCTGTTACAAGGAAGTTCAAGCCTTCTGGTATTAAATTATCAGAGGGCTTTATCTGTTCAGCCCCCTTCAGATGCAAAAGTAATACTGCCTTTGAGAGCATTAATTAATTCAAACTCACAAAGTTCCAACCCCTGAACTCTGCCATCAATGGCCACATCCCTCTACTAGATTAAAATATTAACTGGAATTCCAAGTACAGTGTCCAAAAATATAAATTCATCTCTTTAAAATTAGCTGTCAGCCAGAGGAAAACTTTCCTTCCTTGCTGTGCACTTGGAAGAGCCAATGACTGCATGTTCCCTACAGAGCTGATTAAACCCACAGAGCTCTCACCGCACTGTTTCTCACTTCCCTGCCATTACGTAGCACTCTGGTACCTCTACCTCTCTCCAAGTACAGTGATTTAATATGGGAATGGTTCAATTATTACAGGTAGAGAGTTAGGGGCAGTAGAAATCGAAGAGTGAGAAAAAAAGTCCCACTGAAGAAAAGGACTCTGCCTTTTGTGTAAATAAATTAGGAGTTAGTTTGATTAGGGGAGGTACTACAGAACACAGCTAAAGGACAAGAACATGACCTTTTTTACCAAGACTCCTATCCCTACTGCTAGAACAGGATGCACTGGACTGTGATGGTATATTTGACACATGTCCTTTTCAACAGACTTCTCACCTCACTCTAGGAAGGAACTGATCAGTGCATCTTGAATTGGGGCTTCCTGGCAGCAACAAGAATTTGATTTTAAAACACATCTCGTATATCAGTTAGGCTCCACTAGCACTGGAAAATATTAAATATATGAAAAAATGCGTTACTAATGTTTAAGACTATTTTGACCCTTCCATGAATGGAGGCAGCTGTTTTGTGCTTAGAAACATGCCATTTGTGGTCCTCCCTTCCTCTGTACCATACTCCTACATCCATACATGTGAATATAGGGATCAGAGGTGTTGTACATTACTCTCTAAAATGTATTGAGTGTCACTGCTGTCATGCAGTGATTTCATCTGTACCTGTCCTAGCACACACATACCTTTTCAGAGCTTTTGACTCATGCAAAGCTGAAGGAGGTCCTCCTGTCTTCCTACAGAAAATGTGCTCTTCACTCCTCAAGACATACTAGGACTCAGCAAAGTGCCACATGTGCAACAAGTGCGGGTCTGGGTGTCCCTGGAAGGGAGCACAGGAGCCTACAATAGGGTTTTCCTCCCCGGAAGTGAGAGGAAGTGACTCCGCAGCTTCCATGAAAGGCTAAAGTTGTCAAAGGATAGGAGCTGCTCCCAAAGTGGTCAGAGGAAGGTAAAAAGGCTGATGAGGGAGAACACCTTCCTCTACCTTCCATCCTCTGAAGGAAGTTTCCCAACACCATCCAGGTGGTTTGGCAATGCCACGGTGCTAAGTAACATTGTGATAACTTTTTTCATGGCAATATTGAGAAACATCATTTTGGCACTGCCAAAATATACCTAAAGTGATCAGAGATGAAGAGAAATGTCAGAGCAGCCTGACATTTGAAGTCATATCAGTACC
The DNA here is from genome assembly GCA_035584735.1 of Pseudotriccus pelzelni. NCBI lineage: Eukaryota > Metazoa > Chordata > Aves > Passeriformes > Tyrannidae > Pseudotriccus > Pseudotriccus pelzelni. Next base: position 24,510,401 of record JAWMRA010000164.1, on the reverse strand, counting down.
CTCTCAGGGGATAATGTGCTAAGATCAGGACATTGTCCCCCTCAGTTGTTCAAGAAGCATGTTAACAGTGCATTGCCACAGCTGAACATACGTGTTAAAGCTGACATTTCCAAAACAGTACTTTGGGACCTCATGGGTACAGAAACTTTAGTTTCTCAAGGTGGATTCAATCAGAGTGACAGGCTTACCATGCAGGATAACTCATCATTATAATCACCATTACTGGGCATCTCAATCTACGCTTTACAGAAAGCAATGGCATCTCTAACAAAAATGCTCCAGCACCTCAGTCTTACCACCAGCTTTATCACCCTTCCATTCTGATGCCTTTTTTTTTGGTGGCTGTGTGCCCTCATACACACAGGAGAAGATCACATTCACATAGAAGGACTTATCTGTGAAATGCAGAGGTCATTAATCGCATGAAGCCAGCAGAGCCCCACAGGAAACATGCCTCCTTGCTGAAATGTGGTCTTGCTTTTGTGCAGACAAACTAAAAAAAAAAACACAAAAAACAAAAAAAGACTGTCCCAGCATTTTCTGATATGGAGTTCTTTGTTTTAAAGATTACATGTGAAGGAATAAGTATCCTGGCACTGGTAAGCACGCCATAGGCTAGGAGCTTTTTATTTGCTAGTTATTGTTTGTATTTTAAATGCTAAAGTGAAATGACGCAAGTGCCCTTTTTCTTGTCATATTGTTTGCTTTAGCTTTCGTTGGATACAGTCCAATGGTACCTTTACGTAGGCTCCTGTATAATTAAGATAATGTGCACATTCTCTGAAAGGAAATAATTAAGAGCCTCTCATGGAGAATGCACTGATTTTCATGTCCTTGCTTTTTAAGTGGGTATAGCTCACACTCCATTGATTAACTTCTTGATAGTCCAGGCATACTTCAAAAATTAATCCCATGTTAAGCTTCCAAAGCAGCTTTCAGCTGAAAAAGTTCAAGCTACTTTGTAGGTTATAATTCACTCATTACAAACATGAATGTCTTGTTATTCCTGATTATAAAATGTTCCTTTCTCATTAAAAAAAAAAAAAAATCAATCTTTTTTTCCTCAGAAACATCTCAGAGTTTGGGGATTTTTCAGGTTTTTGTTTGTTTTAAAATAAAACCAAAAAAGCAGCTCTATAAGCTGTCAGAGTAATTGTCAGGTGCCTTGGTTACAGATGTTAAATCAAGAAATCCAGAAAAAGAGGGATGATTCTTGGGAAAGAAACTAAGAGTTAGACAACTGAACAAAGGAATATACAGTTTTGCTGTATATTTGCAGTTGCAAACAAAAAGTATAAACTTTTCCATTGCCTATAAATAACAACCTTCCCTTGCTACAAACTCTCTACAGCCTCTGCAAGTGTTGCCAACAGGTGAGGTGTGTGCTGATAGCGGACTATCACTGCCGTGACCCTTCCAGGTTGCTGTGCAGTTTAACACCCACTCCTCCCTAACCCAGCAAGCTCCCCTGCAAGTGCCCGTTGGGTGCCTCTGCAATCAAACAGCCCTGTCTCCAATACACCTCTCCGTGGAGGACATTCCTCCTCTAGATCTAATGGGGGAATCCAAAAAACACTGTAAAACTAAACCGCATCCATGATACTAGAGGGGGAAAATCTGTTACTGCTGTGCTTGCCTCCCTTTATTGTGAATTCAAGATGAGGATTGATTTTTTTTCATCTTTAAAACCTATCCAAAAATTTAGTAGACTTCGAGGGAGGTTTGACATCTAGAACTGGTTACTTAAGTAAAAACAAATAAAAATACAGTATGCAGTTAGTACAGGCATATTTGTAGATAATCAGTGCGCAACAGTAAAAAATGGTTATTGAATAGGTATTTGGTAAATTCTGAAATCTGCAACTAAAGACTCAAGAGTAAGTGTATTAAACTAGGAACTGCTTGACTCAACATGCTAAAATTGTACCAAAGCAATTACAAAACCTGATTAAACAAGGCTTCATTCCCACATGCAACTCCACCTTACTGCCTTGGCAAAGTCTTAAGCTGGTAACACCCTTTTACTGGTTTTCACAAAGCACATTAGCAATTAATAAAAGCAGAGCAGAGGAGTTCACGTTTATTCCCAACAAAGTGGTGGTGTACAGGGAATCAGTGCTCTCTGACAAAGAGTGATATGATGGTTCAAAAAACCTACTTTGCATCAGTCTGTGTTTTCTGTCTGACTTCAAAGGCAGCAGAGTGAGTTCAGCACTGAGGATCTGTGCCAGCCACTGCTCTAGAGTCCAAACCACTCTCCTCACCCTGTTCTGCCAGATGAGAGTTTATTTGCTTAAAAAAAAAAAAATCCTAGTGCTCTCAGTAGTAAAGACTGATAAAGCATTCTCACTTCAGAAGTCAATCAGAAGAGGAAATCAATTTCTCTAAATACAGATTACTATTTTTCACAACATGCAAAATGCATCCACTTGCAACTCTTTTGTGCATTAATGTGGATCTGAATATATCAGTTCTTGAAAGCCAATGGTGTGATAGAACTTATGCTGTGAATACATCCATCAGCTGAGCTTACTGCTTGCTGGAAAATTAGATACTGAAATTTCAACAGGGCTTTCAGCTAAGCTCCTATTCACCTAAATAAACTGCATAAGGTTTCAAAAACTGTGACTAAGACAATTGAAATAAAGTAGTTAAAAACTCCATCCAAACAAGCTTCATCTGTACCATCAAGGACATCCAGACAATCTAATTTCAATTGTATTTTAACCTCTCACCCAGATTTGGAGAACAGAGAACATTTCTTCCACCCCCATCCTTAGCAAACTTTCCACGCTTCTTCTACTTAAATGAAAAAAAAAGAAGAATGTACAACATTTTTTCAGACCAGTCACAATATTCCAGCCTCAGGAATTTGTTGTCATATAAGGTTACCTCATCTGTAGTGCAGTACCCGAGTATTTTTTACCCTTTGCTAGCACATAGGAAATGGATTAGAGAAGGAAGTGGAAGGCAGCATGTCCCTCTGCTAAACAACATAAAAATCAGATACTGCCAAATAATCCTTGCAAAAAATATATTAAACAGCTAGATTGACTCTTCTACTCTTCTTTGACTGCACCAGTTTGCTGCATGAGTGGGATTTTAAGTAATTTAGCCTTTCCTAACAGTTTGCTCTGGAGAGAGCGTTCTTCGCCCACCTACACATTCTGAGGGCTGCATGGACTCTCCTTAGCAGTTTCCAAGGGACATTATGCATGCTACTGCTCCAGGAGAATTTGGGGAAGGAATTCTTGTCCCTGAGCACAGAAAAACTTTGCTCTTTAAACTAGTGGGGACAAAAAGACACCGCAGAGTTTTGGGCACACTCCTCACTGAAGGAGCAGCTTCAGAGAAAAGCCACTTAAATTGTTCAGATTAGCCCATTACCTAAAGCTTACAAAAAACTCCACTGGGGAGTTGGGGTGTGTTTAAGAAATGGATTTATATGTACTATCTCCCAACAACAGATAGAAAGCTTTATTACAAGTCCAAACATCATAAAAACAGTGAACTGCTACAGAAGCAGCAGTGCTGCTCCTGACCAGAAGTGACAAGCTGCTGTTCCTGAGCAGCCCCCTGTTGGGGGTAGTTTTAGCTGATGTAAAATGTGCCAGGTAACTTGATTTCTGGTATTGCTTTTCTCTAATATGAAAACTAAGGCGATTAAAAATCAAATTAAATCCTTTCTTCGAGATCTGCTGAATAAATGTAATGGGTAGAATTCCTGCAGATAGGTTTACTCCCCAGAGAGAACAGCACGTGTACTTGCTTCTTCTGAATGTTAAGCTATTTAATGGGCACTACCAAACCTGTTAGTTATACAGATTCACAGTATGTTTTCCCATAAAGCATAATCCAAGACAAAGGAGGAAATGCAGCAAGATCCCTGTAAGAGTGGTACAGCAATCACCCACACAAACAGACACTGGATATGGTCAGAAATCTGGCAAGTCTCCCAGGCTTTACATAAATCTCACAAACCAGTGCCTCTCATCTAGATTTGCACACATTACACTGTGGCTCAGGCAGATGTGCAGGCACTGGCAGTAGCTCTGGTCCCAGATATCAGCACATCTGGTCTTCTGACTACAAAAACTCAAGGCTTTGAAGAGAGAAAGCAACTCTTTTTATATACCTGAAAAAATATGCCAGAATGAGGATGTTATTCAAAATTCACTAATTTGTTTCCTTTTATCACAAGCCAAACTACTGCCATCAACCAGCATTATTTGAGAAAAACCATTAACTTTGTTTTGTCTGATTAGCTATTTCTATTATAAAATTGTCATCTTCAGTAATAAGCTGCTGAAGCTCTGAATCCAGATGGACACTCATTAGCAAAGGTGTTTAATTTCATTCCTTATACTCTCATGTTAGTAAAAAGAGTGAAAATACAGAAATAAAACCTTTAATTCAAAATATTGCCCATTTAAGGCATTATGAGATAATATGGTAAACTGTGTGACTAGAACTGAGTAGAAATTAACTGATTAGCAACTCCCTAGTAACTTCAGAGAATTAAGATATATAATCTTCTGACATAAGTTTTCTTCCCAGGTGGAAGATGCTTTGTGATTCACGGACTGTCAGCGCAGCTGCTTTTTGTCCTGTTCTGTGACCTGTCTGGGATAAAAAGTAGCTGTTCGAGCAACAGGAACAGCTGCACTACATCTGAATGCTCCCACCATGAACTCCAGAGCTATCTGACAGTTACGTAGTAGAAAAAACACAGAACATGAAAATGTTTGGCACAGGGCAAGTCAATCAGCCGGAGAGCAGGTCGGACGCCATTCCTGACAACTGGGAAAGCATCTGTAAGCAGATATTGCAGCATCTCCAAATCCTCCTGCAACAACTCTGGAATTTTCAAACTGAACTTGTTTTAGTTTGACATTTGGAGGCCAAAGGCAAACAGTTGATACTGTGGGGTCTTTGTGAAGATTAGCTGATGGTCAAATCCAGGAGTCACTAAACTGCAGTTCTGTCATGAGCAAACCTCTATGCATCTACCTGCCCCTATGAGGACAAGCTGAAGAGATGCCCTGTCAAATGGGAGAACTGCACTCATTCTTTCATATTTTATGTGCTGCAGTCCAAACCTTTTCCTTTGCTTTGGTGATAGGACACCGAAGACCTATTCCCATATACTGAGGAAGAACACTGGAATATTCTCTATTTTATGCATGACTTCTTTGCCAGCAGAACATCTTATGGGAGGAAAAAAACCCAACAAACAAACCTGAAGTACATTAATTTTTAAGGCTCAGATTTCTGAGTATTTACAGCTAATTGCTTGGTTTGTAATGGTGATGGTTCCTTCATGAGCCCAGTGTAGGGGTTGCACCACCCAGCAGTTGTGAGATCAGAGCATCCTGCCAGGTAGGCAGACAAAAACCTCATGTTTTATAACTGAAGAAGTGGTGAAGTGACCCAAGAGCATGAAACCATATTTTTGGGCTTAATCTCCCTTTCGTGGCTACTCTTACACCTTCAACCTCTAAAAGTCCCTCCAATGAGGAGAAATCCCAAAATATCACCTGCTGAGTGCAGCAGCTGCTGGGCACAAGGACAGCACGCTCTGTGGCTGCCCAAACCAAGATAAAATCATAATCAAAATGTGCACTGCTACTCTGGAAATGGGGTCTTAAGGCTGCCAGTGCTAGTAGTGCTCCATCAATCACTGATATCACTGTGGGCTTGTTTTATAAAAATACATCTTAAAGAACAAACCCACCCTTCTCCCCTTTGATTGTTTATGCAGATGAAATATTACTCACTAAAATATGAAGTATGCTGTGGTAATGAGGACAGGATCGCATATTAAAAGAAAACTGTAGGCCTTTCTTGCATCCTGAAGGAAAGAGGGATAGAGGAGGATTTTAATTATTAACTCGGATTAGCTATCACACTACCTGAGAAACTGCCATACAGAACATATTCCAGTATAGTTCATACTCTTAATGGCCTCGAGCCTTCCAAGAAAAAAATCCTGTGTTACATAAACTGATATCAAACTGGCCTTGCTTTTCCTTTCCCTAGAGCTACAAATATATGAGCTATGCAAGAGCCATTAATGTGCAGTTAATGTGTCCAGTAAAATTTGTAGTGAAACATACAGTGGTTACTTGCAATAAGCATTTGGATGGAATAAAATTGTAGTAGTGGGAGACTTGAAGGAATTCCAGCTATGTTACCCTCCCACTTTAATTTCTTCTCAACAAAGTTCCTCGCTATGATTATGGCTGTGCTTCAGACCAGAGTGTGAAGGATGTAAGTCACGAAGAACTATGTGCTATTCAGCCCTTTAGTTATCCAACTCAACCATCCCTAAAAAAATCAAATAGTGATATCCATGAAAAGATAACCATAGACACCTCCTTTATATTTTGCACAGAGAGAAGAAATAAGAATCAGAACCAATGAAAGCAACATGAACACCGGTGGCATTATTTTACAGTCTCTTTGAGCCTGTATCAAGCTTCCATCGCTATTTTTCAGATTTATATTTTGTACTGGAGACACTACTTTTGGTGCTTGTAGACATACTTTCCTTCTGCAGAGATGTTACATGTAATGGTACATATTTATACGAAAGCACAAGGATTAAAATATTTCCTGTCTTGGCTAAAAGCAGTGTGTATGGGCAAACCAAGGGAGGGTTTCCAGAAATGCATGTGAAAACTTAAAGATCAGTGTCCTCTAGTTATGAGACATAAGTTTGAGGAGAAGAGAGAGAAATGAGAGCACAAGTGAAATGATTTTACAGGCTGTGGCCCAGCTTTAAGAGATCTGCTTTCAAATGTTCTTCCATATTACTTCAGTAAAACAAGCAAGGACCTATCACAGGCACAGAAAGAGCAGGTATACAGTCACCCGTGCAATTTTGGTTGGTAGAAGTACATGGTGGATAGAATAGTAATAGTCCTCAAAGGTTCACACACAAACATATGTGCGCAGGAAGACACAACTGCAAATAAATCCCAAATGGAATAGCCCCAGCCTGCCTTTATCTTTTTCCAAGAGCTCTTGCCTCCTCATAAAACCAGGTGCTTCTCAGGGCTCTCCACCCCATTTCCCTAAGAAAGCATCTGAATCAGTTCCACCTAGACTGGAGGGAGTGAAAATAAAGGAAAAAAATCAGATGTCATTTTGGAGTTTAAATAAATATAAACATAATTTCTGCTGTTTCATTTCTGTCAGATTTGGCTTTTCTGTTACTTGGGTGCTTTAAACAGCTGTTTATTTGAACACAGTTGTGCAAGTTTTTTTACAGCTTGTTAATTTAGACTTCAGACTACAGCATGTGGTTCCCTTCAGACATAACTAACTTAAAATAAAGCCCAAGAATTCCTTCTTAAGAAGCTCAAGGCCATTTGTTTGAAGTCTGAAAAGGATCAGGATCCTGTAATTCCAGCCATTGTTATGAAACGTGAAAAGTTTCCTTTCTATTACCTGGCTGGGTGCACTCTGCAGCTGTATCCCACTGCAGAACCACCACAAAAATCAGCTTGTTGTGCGTGTGTGCTGGTTGCAGAGAAGACTCTTGCTGCAAACATATTACAGCTACATGTAGCTGTACACCTCAGAGGAGGGGTGACTGACAGAAAAGTAGTAGCTGAAACATGATAGCTTTAAAAAGACAAACCAATCACCAAACAAGCAAGCAGCAGGATGTCTTTCACAGTTTTATAGCCTGGTGCTCTCGCAGTTTATGGATGTGTCAAAATTGGGAAAAAAAAAAAGAAATTTTGCTCATCTTTAGCACAGTAAAGAGAGAAATGCCACAGACGTGACACCGATGAAACTTTTCCGAGAAGGTCAAAATGTAGCCCCCCCAAGGGTTTTGCTGTAGCTGAAGTCTGAGAGCAACTGTATAGATGATGCATAGCAGTCAGCAATGAACTAGAAGAGCCAAATGCCAAGAGACAGAGGAAGAAAACAACAGAGACAGAAGAGATACATTCAGGAATAGGAGATGCAAGTTTTTTGTTGTAACAAAGGGCAACTTCATACTATGTAGTTGGTAGAACAATATTGGTCTTTGAGATGCTTTGATTTAGTAAGCAGTTCTTTGCTAGGCAAGCTACATTTTTGGGTACTGAAGGCAAGTGTGGGCAGGCGCTAACAGGGACAAGGGTGCATTAAGTACCGCTCCCTTGCCTGGGAGAATAACCTCAGTTTGAAGATAGCAAGTGTCAGAGTGAAGAACAAATACTTTGGAGAAGTCTCATAAGCAAAGCATCAAAAGGCATTTGCTTCAACTTACTGTTTCCCTTTAATGGCTGTAGGCTGAATGTATGATGATTCCCATTCAGTCTCTCATGCTATTTTTACCCCCATGTATGGACATGACATCTCTCCTCTTCAATCCAGGCCTTTGGAGTTTTCCCAGCACTGTGAAAGAACAGAGAATATTACACTTTTTATATTTAGCTACTGTAGTTTCAAGTCAAATATGTCTGATTTTCAATAATGGATACTTTGAGCCGACAGCAGGCTGCTTAAAAATTGCTTTGGTTAAATGGAAAGCTAGCAAACACTATTACTAATACAAAGGACATATTTGTCTCCACCTGTTATGACTAACAGATTGTCAGAGGAACAGAAAACACGAGAATTTAATGCTGTAGTTTACCCAGAATATTAAAAACATTTGCTTTTCTGAAGAGTGAACCTGTGGTTTGATAATGCAAAAAAGGGAATTTCAGTTGATTCGTCCAGCAGCTTCTAGTTGAAAGAAGAAATACGGCTTATATACAGCTCCAATTACAATGAAGTACTGATAAAGAGGAGATGTAATATTATTTGCAGGCACAAACTCATCACTCAGGAATGCCAAGTTGCAATGTTTATCTCTACAAAAGGCCAAGAATGTTTTTCCATTGTATAGCCAGTAACTACATTATCTCACAAATCACATCTCCAGGGCCTACTGTGTTACAGTCTTAACCTATCTCAATTTATTTGAGCATTATGTTAAAACCCCTGTTATATTCTTCTGAGGCTTGTAGGATGGCTGCTCCATTTGATGGTACAGGAGGTGTTCAGGCACAGGAATGGAATTTGCAAGCCTGAACTGAATGCTTACATCCTCTGTGCAGTGAAAGGTTTCAATGCCTGTGGTTACCATGCACAACACCCACATGTAAAATGCCTGAAAAGCTTATCTAGATTTTAACACCATCCAAAACACCAAGTTAATTGCCAAACTTGCTTTGGAGTGAAATGTCTACATCATTCTTCAGGGAAGAATAAGTTTACCCCTGATACTGCAATAACACAGAGCACAAGACAGGGGCTCTGAGTCTGCTTTGTGTAGGCACTGGGATGTACTTCTGCTTTTCCACATCCAGACAAAATGTAGAAGCATCTTCCTGAGCAACCAGAAATAAAACCTTTATGTCCCCCCAGAAGAAATGTCTTTTATGATAAGACCACAGTCCCAGGCTCTCCTGGCACCATGCATATCTTATTGGTACACCACAGCTTCATGGTCTTCACAGAGAAGGGTGAAGGGGTCCCTTTAGCAGAACAGCTGCAGAGCTTCAAGGTGTCCTGTCTAGAGAAAACATGACCTGCAGTTCCTTTTGTCCGCAAATGGTGCTGAGCTCATTTCTCATATCCCACTTTATCTCCAGGCTGTTCAATAATGATGTTCCTCTCTGCAACCTACTGTACTATTCAATGACAGTGGGTATGCAAGTTCTGTGCTTTTTGCTGACCTCCTTTTAATCACCAAATCTTACTCATGCTCACATGACATTTCACAAATCAGCCTCACAGGCAGGCTCCGCGAGAGGGATCCCAGTTGACAGGGAGGCTTATTTATAAATGCAGTGGCTCTGACTAGGCTGAGTGTAACCCTCAGAGCTTGCATAGCTTCTCTGGCAAAAACATGGATAGCCATGGATGTCCAGGTGTTTAAGTGTCAGAGCTCTTGGCAGTCTAATCTTGGGTGCAGGTAAATAGGTTTTCCTTTAATTTGCACTTTAGGTCTCTAGATCCCTGTTAGAATCTAGTGTGACATTTTGTAACACAAACTGTTATACTAATTTTGAAGATCATTCAGGGCAAAGTTTGCTGAAAATCAAGTGTTCTTGTTCTAAGAGTAATGCTACAGATGACTGTAAATCACAAAGAGACAGGTACTGTTCAGTCAGGAATTCTAGCCTCTCCAAAAGGCATGAAGGTTCATGGAGAGGTAGAGGTCAGCATGTTTTCCACTAGGCCAAGCAAAAAAGATTGCTAAAACAGATTGTAAACCTTTTCAAACCAAATGCTTCCAATGATAACTTCTCTTGCCATCACTGCTGAAAAATCCAGGCAGCTGCAGAACCCAGAGAAGTGCCACAAGCCAGCAGGCAAAGTGAACCTCTCCTGCTCTCCAGACATGCAGCCCCTATGCACAAGCACCCCTAGGGGATGGTGGCTCCCTCTGAAGCTGTGGCTGTAGGATCTGTGCCCCTGTACTGAGTGAGGGCAGCCCAGTGGCAGCCCCCAGCCCAGGGCATAGGGCATCTCGATGGGGATGAGGCAGGTCTGAGCTGAGTAAGAGGAGAGGGAAAAAGATTTCTTGCCCAGCACACAAAAGCAGAGCTCTCATTCCTTAGCACCAGGTGACATCAAGACTTGGGGGAGCAGAAGGTCCACATTAAGCTGAGAAATGAGCACCTTAAGGAGATATGTTCCCCTGTTCATCCCTTGAGGCCGTGGTAAAGACTCAGAGTAGAAGTACCTTAAGCAGCAAGCTGGTAGACTGGAAGTGGGAAGGTGAGAAGATTGAGATGGAAACAAGCAGCTGGGAATACAAAGGAGGCATGAATGACTGACAAATGTGATGACTGCAATTTAAGAAACACAAATACCTCAGTTACAAAGTAGAAAATAAAAAGCACACCACGTCAGAAAACGTTATCAAACATCCATCATTCGTTCAGTTAAACATTCTTAACTCAAAATTAATCATAATTCTTAGCTTGTTAGTCTTATGAGTTAAAGATTCCAGATTGTCCAGCCCACATTCTTGTGTCAGAAATAGGTCAACAACAATACAGCAGGATCACTGACATCAGGGAGCAAACTCACAAAGTGTAACCACAGCACTCAGACAACACGAGCAGATAATTATTCAGAGTACCTGGCAGCCAGCTTGGAATGGGTTTATTATTAGTCTATTAAGCCTTTCTTCTTTAACAGCAATCTTCACTTAAATATATATCTTTCCTTCTTGTCATCGTGAAAACCTAATTCCCTTTCCTGAAGGTATAGAGTCATTGGCAGAACAAAAGTATTCTTTTAATGTTCAACATGTTTGAACATCAGCTGTTGCCTAGTGGTATTCTCCATCCATTTGTGGAACTGAACTTTTTCCAGTGCTGTCAGGGGTAACTTAGTTACTAGAACATCGACTTCCTAAACCCTTCAGGAGAACAGGGGGATGCTGAGGCTGTAAGCACAACACTGCATTCTCAAAGAAAACTGTCTGTTTCTTGGCAACTGGATAAACAGTCTCAATTAACATAGTCTAGTCCACATCTGCTGTTAAAACATTAGAGGAAATATTTGAGCCCTTTCAAACTGTTAATGAAATTACACAGACAAGAGATTAGATTGTTCGTTTGGAAACTGGTTTAATTAATAGCCTGCACATTTTATTTGTACCCTTTCTAAAATCTATGATTCATGTTTCATTTCCTCTCCCTTCTGTAGCATCTCTTGCTGCAGAGTTACAAAAAAAAAAAGAAAAAATACTTTTTTTTTTTCCCCAGTTAATTCAAGGCAGAGTATTAGGACCTCTGTTGAAATATACCTACTTGCTTATGTGTTCAATAAGTCACATGCAGCAAAAGAATTAGGAGGGCCACTTGACAGTCTTGTGTTCAAGGCTCATTCTGGCCAGAGCATCGTGTTTCATCTTGGGTGCTTATAGTTTTATATACATGTATTTTTTGGTGTTTTTTTTCCTACAGACAGGGAGTATTACTCTGTTCCTTGTGCTTTTTCCCCCCTTGTGAAATGTTAACCTTTGCTGTCAGATTCCTTAGAGCTCACAGGCAGTTCTCTCCATTTTATGGTTTAAATCCCAAAGGTGGTGGGAGTTTTGCCTTTCAGGCAAAGTTCAAAAGTTGGTAAATGTCCCTAATGAACTTGTAAACACATTTCTCCAACTAAAAGGAACTGTCAGATTTCTAGAAACAAGAGGGATGCACTGTCCTCAGTCTACTTGATGGCTCTTTTCTACTCTAAAGCTTCTTTTTCTGCTGCAATTTTCACACACTAATTCCATTTTTAAATTCTTACCACACAGAGCAGTCACTTTGTTTGAGACAAAGTGAATATAATTCACAATAAAGTCATTGCTTACCTAGAAAACAGTTTCAAGTAAATAGCATTAAAAAAATCCTACCTTGGGCACCGGAGCTCCAAATTTCCACTAGGAAAGAAACCTTCACCATGAGTCTATTCTGGGCTCCTCATAGAGCACCACAGACACTATTATTGACCTGGCCTATCCATGAACCTCCTGATATTTTTAGTATGCCATCAAGTAAAAAAGTATTTCCTACCTTAAGAATAACTGTTGCTTCCTACACTGCCTCTTTTTGGAGTGAAACCTAGAGAAAACTTTTATTACAAATGATAGCTTTTTCCAGGACTGTGTTTGATGAAGCCACTTTCTTTCCCTATTGATCAACATTACATACTTATATTTTGTTGAATGACAAACAATAGCCCAGGGGAAATTAAACACTGAAATCTGCAGACACTCTGCAACAATATTTGTTTAACAGCTGCTGAACTCTGGAAGTAACAGCAAAGAGTATTATGTAAGAAAATCCTGTAACCCAAACAGATAATATTCTGGTTAACATCACATTCAGGCTCTACTTGCTTAAAACATCAGTTGTTATAAGAAAGCAATGTTCAGCTGAGGATCTGCAGTGCGGAACTATTTGTTCAGTCCAGAAATGTAACAAACCAGAAATGTTCAATCAATCAAATTCAGGTAAATATAATTGCCATTTCTTTAAAAGGAAACAAATATATAATACAACATATTACTTGGTCTTGCTTCATCTTTGGAAAAATATTACTGGAGTGATAGACTGTACATTAGATTGTTGCAGCCTTCAGAGTTAAAATTGAATCCATAAAAATAAATCTGGAACTATCAAAGGCTGTAAAAGCAGACCTGGACAAAGAGCTGACAAACAAATGAACTAATTGGACCTATATTACTCAGCAGAATGTACCAGATTTCATCCCATTACTGTTTTATGATAGTATATGGAAAACAAACTGTTATTGTTGAATCTTGGTAAATAAAAGATATTTTTATGAGCATTGACCCAGAAGAAAGCTGACAGTTTGCCAAATAGGTATGTTTTTCCAGTGCTACTAGACATTTTTAACTAAAATCTGAAGCCAGCCAGTAGATTAACATAGCTTTAAGTGACCTCATAAATTGCATATTTGTTTGGCTGTTACCAGAGATACTTTATAACTCACAGTGAAAAATTATTATTTCAAGAGAGGCCATACAACTTTTAACAAATTAGTAATGCTACTTATTCATTCCAGAGAGATGAGATTTCAAATAATTATCCAAATAATTCATTTAAGTCAGTGGTTATTAAGTTCTGCACAAATTGCTTCTGAGGACTTCTAGAGACAATCTTGTAGAAAATCGATTAGGTACCGGTACACTTGGTAAAAGTATATCATTTTCTGAGTGAAACAGAATAATGTTCATTCGCAACAGTTAAAAGTTCCTATAAAAAAATTGGGGGAGCTCCCTCATCCAATTTTATAGGGTTTCACTTAAGTACAACCAACTGGAAAGTTTGAATTCAAGAGACTTCATCATAAATGTGCAACCTATAAAGAGAACTCCTTGTCTTCTGTTTAAACAGACCACAAAATAGTATCAGTGAGGAAAACAGAGCTTACTCAAATCAAGAGTCACTTTTCCATCAGTTTTGTCAGAGTTATTGCATATGACAGTAACACCTTTTTATCTTATCCATTAGTTGTTTTTACTGGGATTAAACACATTTTTATGCCATTGTAAAAAAAAAAAAAATCAAAGAAAAAAATAAATTGAAGATTTTTTCCTGACACTTTTTTTTTTTTCCCAGCAGAAACTTAGCTAAGGAGATCTGTTTGTGTAAGAATTCCCTGACTGCCAATATAGCAAAAAAGACAACTTTCCTCCTTCGTGCTGTTCTCGGTGGACATCTTCCCTCAGGATGGGGTCTACCTCCCCCACATCACATCATCTGCATGTAGCCACAGATACATGCTGAGTAGCCAGACATGGGGTCAAACACAGGGTTCTGGAGCCAGGCTTTGCCAACATCAGATCACAGGCACAAGTGAACATCCAGCCCAGGGGAGAGCAAGATGGGACAGGAAGGGAGAAAGGAGGACATTCAGCAGTTTCTCCTCCTGTTATACCAGAGCGCTCTTGTAGAAACACCAATGCTCTGCTCTAGACAAGATTTTTTAAAATATTCTTTTTCCAGCTAAGTTGCCTTTAACTACAGACATCAGTAACATAGGATGAGGACAGGAACATAGAGCTGACCATTCATGGAAGGTAAGACCAGAGAAAAAGATTATAAAATACATGCAGTGCTAGCTGCCAGTGCTGAGGCTGAGCAAGAAGTAAAAAATCCTCTGAACAGAAGGACAGAGAATATCTGTTTTGCTGACCTTAAAGGTCCCTTGGGTTGTCTCTGCATCACTGCACAGGAAACAAGGTCAGGACTGGGACTGCTGATTTCCCATTTGCTTTTAAGCATCAAGAGTATGACAATAATTCTGATGCTCAAAATAACAAAGCAGTAAGAAACATGAACAAACACTAGAGGAGAAACTGGCAAAACGACTAACCAAAAACATCCTCCTCCTTTTTTTTTTTCTTTTTCACCTGTTAGTACAGGTGGTTTTTACAGACATCCTCTGCCTCTGACACATTAGGTATTTCTGTCCTTTCAGTTCTGTTAATGTCTCACTAATGGAATTTGCCCAGTCAATGCTTAACTGTACTGCACCATCTTTTTCATTTTTAGCCTCTGCCATGCTCACCTTTCAATGACTGTTCTTCCTGTAGTACCAAATAGGGTCACCTGGAGGGATCCCTGTCTATCCAGAAGCTCAGCAGCACAGGACGCAGATTCCTGCAACCTTTTAGGGAGCAAATTACACAGGAAGTCAAATGTCCTGGTGCTATTACTCTGGCACAATTCCTCTCTCCCCAGACAGCACTGCCATCTTTGAAATGGATACCACACATCCCCAGATCTGGTATTTTCAGATCTTTATATCTCAGAGCCACAGTGCTCTGCTCACTCACCATAGCTGAGGGCCAGCTACTGCAAGTGGGCTACAGCACGTGGGACCCACTGCTGTACCCCTGGCAGGCTGCTCAGTTTGGAAGGGCTCTTGCTCTCTGCTTACCTCTGTGCTTTTCCTTTGTGATTCACTGTTCAGACACAGCTGCAAAGGGCATTAGTGGGAGAGATCCAGAAGAACTTAGCTTTGTTTTTGTGACACTAGAGTTTCTAGTTAAGTTTATTTAGAGTAATAATACAGTCTCTAATGAAGGCAATGCCTCAGTCACTGCCATGTCAGTGCTGCAGTGCAGTGAAAAGCTAATACTCACACTCAGTGTGTTATGAAAGGTAATTTGAATTTCTGATGCATTTTGGCACAACCACTGTGTGCCAGCTAATGCTTTAACACACAGACACCTCCAGAGAGGGGCCTAATTTTACACTGTCATTGTTATTTGTGGGGGTGGCCTGCCATGATCCATGGAATAGGTGGTGCAAACTGGCTCACAAATGCATTTCATGTAAGTTCTGGTTTCTGATGCACATTACCCTAACTGTCCGCACTTGGAAGCGGAGCAGAAAAACCTGTTCCCGCGCCTGCAGAGGGGTCTGATTAATTTGCTCCAGAGCATATCATTGCTGTAAACCAATACATATGCAGCACAAATAATTCAAAGGGACTAGAATCCCAGCACAAGAGGGATATGCCAAAGTAATTAAAGAAGTTAA
Source organism: Pseudotriccus pelzelni (assembly GCA_035584735.1). NCBI lineage: Eukaryota > Metazoa > Chordata > Aves > Passeriformes > Tyrannidae > Pseudotriccus > Pseudotriccus pelzelni. Next base: position 24,494,334 of record JAWMRA010000164.1, on the reverse strand, counting down.
CCCCATTTTCATTAGATTCTCCTGCTTAATGTAACAGCTTAGAGACACCAGTTTCACAGGTAGTCTAATAGGAATGATTTGGTCTAACACCTAGTTAAAATAAACTTTTTAACTCTGGATAATCTCTCAATGAAGCCAGATTTCCTTTTTGAACAGTGAAAATCTTGCTAAGCTCATACCGTGACAAGAGAAGCAGTAGTTCTGTGAGAAGATTGTCACAAACAGCCATACAAACTGTAACTACAGCTTTCTCCAACTTAGGCAAATTGACTTTGTGCGTTTTGCATGCTGTTATCCTACACCTCAATTAAATTTCTCATACCAGCCTAACATTAACCACATTCAACTCCGATTTATGATAGTAGAGATCCCACCTATTTACAGAGGATGAATTTCCCCCCTTTTTATAGCTTACCACACTGCACATGGCAAAGTCCATACACAGTTGCCCACGTTGCCAAAGCAAATTCACCATACACTTCCCCTCTCCAGCCCATGCTGTGCAGCATTCCCATTCCTCCTAGATATTTCTAGCAGCATGTCAATCTAACTTCAGGTACTGAAGTGTTTGCTTTTCACATGTTCATCTCTTTCTTCTACTTCTTAAGATATGAAAATGAAGTACTTAAAAGTTCTTAAATAAATATAAACTCCCATGTTATTACAGGTCATTCTCCACCACAGGCTAAACCCAATGTTCCCTAGAATCATAGAATGGTTGGGGTTGGAAGGGACCCTTAAACATCATCAAGTGCAACCCTCCTATAATGAATGAGCAGGGCCATCTTCAACTAAGTCAGGTTGCTCAGAACCCCATCCAGCCTGACCTTGAATGTTTCCAGGGTTGGGGGCATCTCCCATCTCTCTGGTCAGCCTGTGCTGCTGTTTCACCACCCTCATTGTAAAAATGTCTTCCCCATGTCTACTCTAATTCTACCCTCCTTTAATTTAAAGCCATTACTCCTAGTCCTGCCTCAATTTGGATCATAATTAAGGAGAGGAGAGAAATAATTTGTCTCGCACTGTATGCCTAAGACTCAAGGTCACATCACATAGCAGTGCAAACTAGTTGTGCCAGCACAGCAGTGGCCCTGCTGTTTCAGGCTCCTCTCCCAGAAACAGCACATGCAGCAGCTCCTTTTGCAACAGCTCTCAGCTAATGCAGCATTTCCATACAACATTAGTTTTTACTCTTGCATGCCCAAAAATTGCAGTAGCGACACAAAATTAATGCAGAAGAGTAGTTAGTGCTTTAACATTTCAAATTAAAGGAAAGAGATTACCTCCCCTTTTAAGGGGAATGGTTTTACGTGTTCTGAGAGACTCGCGCTGAGGAGAGGGATCACCAGGAGGGGAAAGCACCCATTCAGCCCTTGCCCATCCTCCTGCACTGGCAGGGAAGGCTAGAGCTGAGGGTTTCAGTGTTACTTGGTTACTTGCATTGAAAGGAGCTGGGTTTTGCTCAATAACCATTGAGTACATTCCTCAGATTCCTTTCTTCTGTGCTTTGTGAATCGGGGTTGGAAGTCAGGGCTGAAGGCACAGGAAGTTAAAAATCACCTTTTTCAGCCTCCTGTCACCTCAGGGTACTTTTGTCACAGACTGACCCAGGCTTGAAGAATGAAGCACCTCTTATAGCCCCAATCACAAAACAATTTACAAAATAATGACTGACTTTACCATGCTCTCAGCTGGCACTGTTAGGTAGGAAAGTAGCCATGCCCATTACCTTATGAGTCCAGCTGTCAAAGGGGCCAAGGGTTCCTCTGGTGGCCACAGAAAGCAGAGCTTTAAAAACCAGCATGGTACATCTTATCCACTGAAGTTAAACAAAGGTTTTCCACGATTTAGAAGTACATTTTCAGTGCTCACCTCCCTACTTAGAATATTAATTAAAGGTCCCCGGAGAATTTGAAATTGAAATCTAAGCAGCCAGGATATACCTTTGTCCTGCACCAATACAGTGTGAGAATTCAGGCATTTCATGGTAAGTGTAATCCACATGGAAGTCATTGTAAAATATTTACCCTATGTTAAATATTTAACCCTACCAGAAATGAAAAATAGCTCAAGTGTGTACTAGAATTTCTTCTCTTTCAGAAATTTCTATTTAGGGTCAGTACCACAGTCAGTGGGCCAACATGCTGCTCACTGCTTGTGATTCAATCCCTCCTCCAAGTATTACAGGTTAAGCCAGCACCTTGGTAACACCCAAGGTCACCAGAAAAAGCCACCCTCCAGTGCTTGCTGAAAGTCAGGTCCTGTCTGTACAGCTGCAAATGTCACAAGTACATGGCAGAAGCCCCTGACAGAGGAAGGCAGCTCTAAGTGCCAACTGTGAAAAGCCAACTATCAAAGAACCAGGCACCAACCTTCATGACAGAGGGGGGACCACAGGACAGGACTCAGTTGCACAAGAAGCCAGTGCTGATTCCAGCCAGGAAGCAGAAGGCAGGATTCCTCCTTGAGTAAGATGTCATCCTCTCAGAGCTTTCCAAGGTGAGGTAACTATTTCACTTTTTGGTTTGCAACATATATTTTTCCTCAATTTTTGCTTCCAACTGCATGTTTTTATAGAACTTCCTTTAATTATTTTAATACCGGCTTTAATTATCCCGGGGCAATTTTGCCTCTGATTTTCTTGTAGCTACTTAGAAAACTGAATCTATAAAGGAACAAAAACCCAGAAAACTTTATTTTTGCATTCATTTAAAGGTATTCAGTTAAAAATTGGAGATAAAAAAGTGAGGGTTTTTTCCAAGCAAGTTTTTAACCAGAAAGCTACAATGAATTATGAGAGGACTGCTAAAGGTCAGCATGCTATAACCAAATTCCAACCTGTTAAATTACTGCTATAGTACGCTTCCAAGAAAATCTGTATTCAACATCTGTTTTCTTTACAGGACACCATTAGGAACAGGCAGGCCGAGTCATAGTCTCATTCTGCACTTACCTCAAGTTTTGAAAGGACAAATCTGTCCCTCTCTAGACGCAGGACAAGATTAAAACCTGGTCTTGTTGGACTTATTCACTACTGTGATGTTTTCAAGTTGCTTTGGAGTCAGACATTACCCAAAAATCAGTATTAATGAGGAAAACAGGAAGACAAACTGGAGACAAGCCAACTCTGCTTCTCATCATTTGCACTTGTTGCTGTTCAGACTAATTTTTTATCAAGTCAGAGCGGATTTCTCTTTATGACATAGCTGATGAAAAACTTCCTGAAAAAAAAACAGTGGCTGATAGTCAAATTAGGAATCAGTATGGATCTCAACATCCTACTTCTGAAGAGGTCAGTACTCTAAAAAAAATCCAAACCCGCACATTTGCACATCTCAAAGAGCTCTGCAATTACTTAAAGTTACGGAAAGCAACTGTTTCTCCCTAGCATGTGCTAAAACAAGCATTTCCCAACACTGTCAATTTGGTTTTTTGAGACCAACACATGAAATACGGAGGCATCTGGATATTTCAAGGTCAGTATGGTTATGGAGACAAATGCAACAGCAAAACCACGTCCTGCTCTGCAGAAGGACTGGCCTCTCTGGGCACTGCCTGAAACAAACAGACCAGAAGCATTGCACATTTCTCCCAACACTGCTGTTGCTTCCACCTTCCTCCCATCCCTTCTTTCCCTCCATTTTAGTTCCTCTTCCTAATTCTGACACAAAAACAAGGCAAAGCCTAAGAGAAAAACAGACACTTTTGGATGTGGTGAAAGAGGTTGAACATGTTCAAAACTATTGAGGTTGTCATTATGCCATTTGATGACACAAGCAGAGAAGAGTTTTCACAAGTAGAAATCCCAGGACTTCCAGGGGAAATAAAAGAGCATGAGTATGCCTGGAACAACAAAGTGCTCACAAGTTTGGGGCAGTGCACTACCTGTGGCTTAGTGTAGCTTCAGGAGCTTTTGCATCCTAGACCCAAGGAAGTAGCACCCATCACAGGAGCCTGGTCACAGGGTGCAGGGACATTGACTCAAATACATTCACTGTCAAGTTACACAATGCAAGAAAGATAAAAACTGAAGAGAAACACCCAAAGAGATTATCATGACCATCCGAGGTGCAACGCTGCTTTTTAACTTAACAGTTTTTAAAGGGTCATATTGTTTGCTTCCCTTATTCTTTCCACAATGAACTGTGTTGCTACAGCACAGACAATTTCAGAATGAGAGCTATACCTGGGGTTAGTATAGGGAGAAGTTTAGCTTACCATGGGATCCTTTTTACTGCTATTGTTGCCTTTGAATTATTTGTGACCTTTTAAAATATTTCGATTCCTCAGTTGACCCACATGCAGGATATTTACTTACCCCCTTAAATGACTATAGAATTTGTACCTCAATGTTTGTGTCATAAATCTTTAGCTGTGTAGAACTACTGACATATTCAACCCACATCATGGATCCTGAAGTGTTTTCAGGAAAAAAGTGGTAAAGAAGAATTGAGATGGCATAAAATAAGGGGGAACAGGTGGACAGTAAAAAAATTGGTAGGACTTCATTTGACAGATGATGGAGAGGATACAGAGCAGAACTCAAGAAAGAGCAGGAAGGAGGAGGGAAGAAAGGTTTTATATGGTGATGCACAGACCACTGATAAAATGGGTTACCCGCAACTGCATGTGTGCACCAAAATGGGGCTTGGTTTATTTTTCCGTGACAAGGATTATCCAAAATTAGGAGAGCAGAGATTTTGCTACTCTGCTGTAGCACAACTACAACCGCCCTATTTCATTAAGTAGCTGCTGAATTAGAGATTGTTCTACCCAAGGGTGACTATGTATTCCTGGCTGCACACACTATGCAGGATGTAAAGCAGCCTTCCCAAAAGCCTCACACTTCCTCCTAAATTTGCATTGTTTTGTTTGATTCTTTGCTTTGTTTCCCTGTACAATGGAAAAGAGCATTAAACCAGCCCCTCCTTCATAAAACTAACATTTTTAAGAAGGTAAATGCAAAAAAAAAAAAAAGCAACATTAAGTACCACCGTTGTTTTCCCACTATAGCTGGTCTTTATCTAAATGATGAGGTTGTTTGCAGTAATACATCTCAAACAGAACATTAAGGCAAACTAAATACATTAGCTTTAGATTTAAAAAGGTATGTACAAGACAGAGTGGCACAGCAGTATACAGAAACAAGGACTTTCAGAAGCAGACAAGCATGAGGGCCTCAGGGACAGGACAGTCACACCTCACATTCTCTGGCAGGTCCTCTGGTATTGAAATCCTGAGTCATCATTAAGGGTAATTGACCTTGCACTGGCCATATAAACTCCTGAAAGGAGTATTGATGTTTTTAGGTAGTTTGCTAACACAAGTGTTTGTGGTATCAATAACAAAGCTTTGATGAGCAGAAAGCTTGACCCATCCTTCATCCCCTTTGAGGCAGCGCTGAAGCAGGTTGGGAAGACAGGATGCAGAAGCACACTGTTGGACCTGTTGTTTGAAGAAAGGTAAGCACAATGCCACTGAAAGGACCTCACTTCTTTCATGTTATGGTAGAGAAGTTCAAATTCATGACCTTTGAAGAGTGATCCATCTGGAGACTTGTTATTTTCACACAGATGAAACAATTACAAGGAATAACCTTTTCCTTTATCCCTCAAGGAAGTTTCAAGCTTAGTTAGCAACATCAGTTATTTCTATGGCAACAGACAGATATAAACACAGGATTATAACCTTCAACAAAGGATCAAGAAAAGGAAGAAATTGGACTTGAAGACAGAAGTGTCTGGAAGAACTGTAAAATAAAGGTAGAAAATCACTAATTTTCTTAAAATGCATATATCTTGTTCCCAACAGGACTCCTACGGGTATTATATCTTTTTGGTAAAAATTTGGATTCAAGGAGGGAAAGACATAGGACTGTACACTGAGTTTTGCTGCAAGCATAATAGAGTCAAATAGTTGGGATTGGTGATGGCAGAGCACCATTTTCACAAGCATGAAGTACCCTTGCTGGAGGGCCACACAGCTCATAAAATTAACTGTATGCTAGAAAGTGCATCCTTTTATTCTGCAAATTCTGCTACAGAGATGGAATCTTAAACACATATGTACAAGTAAATTTAGAATTCTCACATACACTTATTCACACTAAATGGAGTTGAGTGGACAATTCTGGTGTCAAACCAAAAGTGATGCTTGAGGGAAAGCACAAGGTTACCCTGCTGTGAGCCAAGTCACTATTTCCTTTTACCATTTGCACCACTCCCAAGTGTGAGCACTAGCAACACAACAGCAGCAAATCCTTTGCTTCTTATAAATGCATAAATAACTTCACAAAGCATCACACAGTAGTGAACTTAGTTCTGTATAGAAAGTAGGTATTTCGTCTCCTATTTTCCCTTACAGTTTCACCAGCAGAGTCAGAAAGACCTCTAGGCAGAGAGAGCCAAGGGAGCAGCTGCCCTAGAAGGTGCCCAAGAGCCCATTTCCATCACAGCCTGGCTGGGGTTGTTTCAGAGCTCACCACCAACAGCAGGGTCTATGGGGCAGCCTGGGCCAAATGCACAGATCCAGGGCTCAGTTGCTACTCAGGCAAATTAATTTTTAGCTGGTTTGGGTATGCCTGCACAAGCTGCAGTTACTTCTTTGGATTGCCCTACAGCAGACATTTCATAGGAACATCTGTCTCCTTGGGTCCTAGCCAAAGGAAGAAAGGTCACTTTGGTGTTTTGATTTCTTTTTAAACACCACCCTCACTTATCCCAGACACATACTTCTATGTGAGACAGAGAGAAAGGGAAAGCTCCGCCTGTGCAGAGACTAGCAATGGATTTGGGGCACAGCCCAATTAGCAAAAGGATCTGGGAAGAGACAGGTGAATGGGAAGCTCCCGGCAAGCAACACACAAGCCAGGCCATAAAGAAGGCTTTGAGCACTCATAGCTAATCCAGGGCATGCCAAGAGAGTGAAGGTCATTCATCCTGAGCTATAAGTAATGAGGTCAGAAAGCCCCTTCATTTGTAGAGGAAGGAGGGAGTAGATGTCCAGCCCACTAAAGAGCTATACAGAAACAACTGCTGGAGGCAGAGGGCTGACCAGCCACTGGACAGTTTGTCAGGAAGCCAATAACAATGATAGCAATGAAATAATTGAATAGTGTTTGCTAGCATTAGAAGTGAAAGGAAAAAACATTAAGCATCTTCTAAAGTGTAAAGTAACTATTTATTCTCAAAGTCAGAGAGGATCAAAAAAAGCATATAGTGCAGACAGGCCTAAAGGCAGGAAGTTATCTGCATCCTTCATCACCTTAGCCAAGAGAGATGCTGTGCTTCATTATTCACTGGTAATATCCCAGGCCCCAGAGCACCTTTTTGCTTTTAAAAAGCCACGGTGCAAATTCTCATTTTCCTATCCAGGCATAGTGGCCTTTTGGAATTCAGGTGCAAAAGCCCTGCACAGTCTCACCCACAAGTCGACTCTGGGCTGGCAGGAAGATGCATTGACAGCAAATAGAGACAGGCAGGGCAGACTGACAGAGCCCAGAGTCATCATTAACTTAGCAACAACAATTCCTTGTGTGCCTAGAATTACTCTCATCACTTCTAAAACTTAAAAAAATTAGCCTATTTTTTACACATAAATAATTCACCCAGGGACTGATTTACTGTACAACTGTCAGTGCATGTACTGTGTTCACATGCTTTCCCTATCAAAACAATTCCAGTTGCCGCTAAGGAAGGACATAAGAAAGGATGACTGTTTTCAAATTGCTTTCCAGAGAAGTGGAAGCTGTCATAATATTTAACCTTTCCTCTACTCTCTCACCGACACACACCCCTCCCCACCCCACCCCACCACTGGTTCCCACACCCCAGATATGAAAGCAGATAAGGAGGTCCCTGGCTTGCTGCTTCCTGATGGTGAGTCACAGCTCTGAGTCAGCCTTTGTGTTCCAGGGAACCTGGAAGACTTTGATACCTGCTGTTGATTTTGGCAAAACCACCTCTTCTTGCTCTGAGGGTGAAATGATTTACACACATCATTTTTGGTCTGAAAATAGCTGCTGAGATGCAAACAGCAAAAAAAAGGCCAAATATTTTCTTGTCCTTGCACTGCAGTAGAACCTCCCTGTCCTGGGGCACAGCTGCGCTAAAGTGAGCCACAAAATACTGGCTTAAACCCTGAGGATTTGAGGAGGGTGTACTCACAGGTCCTATTTTATGCACAGAAGGTACTATTATTGATGATTTCGGATACAACCACCTCTAGAGCAATTGGTCACCGTTCAGTGATGACAGAAAGGTGTTGCCAGCTGCTGGGTCACTGCCTGCTTCCCACAGTCGGGTTAGCTGAAGTCAAATAGTACCAAATCCAGTCCTGACATTAGGGAGCCAAGCTCCCTCCCCTGTTTTCCCTGATGCATTCCTTCTAGCAGAGTCAGGCCACTCTTTAGCAGCTCACATTAAGGAGCTTTGCACCAGGACATTCAGGCAGGAGAAGTGTCTTTTCATAAACAAGAGTTTGCCCGATCTCAGTAGAGACATGCCAGTAATGAGGAAAGCTCTGGCAAATACGCCTCTCAAGAATCCCTGTGTGTCTCTGCCTAGCCCTCCTCCGTCTCCACAGATCAGCATCTCGTAGTTATATAGAAAAAAATCCCCTCATTCTTGGCAGAGAACAGCTGCCATATTTTTACTAACATGTTTGAACATTACATCAGCTGCTCATCTCAAACATTCATCTGCATCATCCACTTCTGTGCCTACTTTTGTATCTGTTTTACAAAACCTTTAATTAAATTAATTACACTTTAACATACACATATCTTAATTTCCTTTTGCAATCATATTTCAGACATCTTTTGATCTCTTATTGTGATTCCAAACTACATTCCTTCCCTTCATGTTTGTTTGGTAAACACCTTTGCTTAGTTCAGATTCATTAGCATTTTAATTCTTTTCTCACTCCAGGACTTCTCTGCTCTCCCTTCTTCCCACAATATGGCAAATTAGGCAGTTTCTAGATTAAACCCTAAATTCACTAAAAAGTTTTAAAGCATAAGTATGACAGCATAAAGAAAACAAAAAAGTCACCTGTAAAAAGTACAATTAGTTGCTACACTTCCTTTCAGAATGTAGCTATTGTTAAAGAAATTATTTCAAGGAAATTAGATTTAATTTCTTTAATAAGGATTTTGCATGATAAAGCAAAGAAACTTGAAACATGCCAAAGCACGTGAAAGCAATTAAAATATCAGTTGTAACTGTAATTTAAGTTTTCTTGAATGAGCGTTGAGAAAGGGAAATCCTGATGTGCTAAAACTTGCAAAAATTTTAACCTTAATTTCTAATTTGACTTTGAGAGTGGAAAACAGCTTCAGTCCTCTTCGCTACACAGTTCTGTTAAGCAGCTGCTTTAAAAATAACCTACTAAAAAACCATCTCACTACAGAGCACTTTTAGCTATCTTTCCAATTCTAGATATGTTTATTGTGTTAAAATTTGGCTACTTTTTAAAAATGGCTACAGACTTTGAAAATCAAAGGGAAATGTTTCAGCTAACCAGAGATGTCCTTTCCTGCCCCATGTCTGGTCAGCCAATCCAAGTAAAAAGCAAGCAAACAGAACAAACAGTTTGCTCAGCTCTGCACACAAACAACTCCAACAATTTACCACGTGTCAGATCCTAAAAATTCAGCTACATGTTTCTTAGTATGCTTTAGTCAAGAAAAATTTAACTTCCTTATTTTATTCATGTTTAGACCTCACTGATTTGTGAGTGTGGTGTAGTGAGAACACGCACACAATCAGCTATATGGGTCAGCTATTAAATGTTTATCCTTTTCTTATATCACTACATACAAACACCTTTGCTAAGCAATACTTTAGAAAAGAAGTCAACTAACACCAATCCTAATCCCATAAAAAAACCCCAATCACAAGCAGATTTAGCATAGTCAGTCTCATTCAATAATTTAGCACTCAGTGCTTATTCAGGGTAAAGCCTTATGAAACTAGAGCCTAAAAGGACATTTGCAATACTTTTAGACTTTAGTTTCATTGACAAAGGCACATGTTTCACCATGGGGAGAAAAAAAGGGTGTTAAACTTCTAGCTCTTCTATGGGACTGGAAAGTCCTTAGTTTTCACATCAGGTAAATTCAAGGCTACAGAAGGGATATGGGTCAGACCTGCTGATGGCAGCCTAAAAGCTTCCAATGCTTTTATTTACTTTTGGATTTAATTCAGTCTGTATGCAACATTCTTCTCATGGAAGGCAGAAGCAACAGCAGTTCACACCTTCAGCTGGTTACAGAAGGCTCCATTAAAACACTCCACTGCCTTTTCAGATAACTTCACTTAGAAAGTAAGTTCCTATTTTAGCTGAATCCACTTCCAAAGCAAATACAGGCCACTTATATTTACATTAATCAAAATTAGCTTCTGATAGTCATTATATAAGCAACATTAAAACACATGCATTGCGCAACTGGCTTTCCCAGGAAGAAAGTTAGCAAGATTCTCTAGGAGGACAATTTTCTTAGTAGGAAGCCCTCCTATGTGCCTTCAAAATGCACCTGCTTTCCTTACTGCCAGTACTGTGTGAGCATTGTGAACATTGCACCCCCTTGTACCCTCTCGTGACATCAGCAGGTATCTGAACTGGTCTATCTGAACCCCTCGAGGATAAACAAACAGAGCAGGATCTGCTATTACAGGTCTGGGACTGCAATCACTCGCAAACATGATTGCAAGTAGAAATTCTGTTCTTCTGCAGTGCCTTTCCAATTTGTGTCTAAAACACATCAATAAATCCCCGTAGGAAACTGATGTGCGTAAGGCAATCGCTTGAGGTCCTCATAGACTGAAATAGGACGTAAAAGCAACACAGGAGCTACCCAGAAGAAATACGATGTTACTTCCCACAGCTAACAAGATCTTTCCAGTTTGGCCTACCACATCCAACCCTGCTTTCCCAATCCTCTGTGCAAGTTGCAAAAGTCTTCTCGAGACCCAGCATATCTGATTTCACGCAAGCACCTATAAATGTAGGGCACTGATATTTGGTATCTGTCCTACTTCAGGTTAGTTTCAGCTAACTCCAGAAAGCTTATCTGGAGCCTTTCATTACACAAACAGGACAAAAACAAACAGGACAAAAAGTGTGTCAAGAGACTTCCCCAGTGCCAATGCATGACACTTAATGTCATTGCAATATCATGCATCAGAGATTTGTAATTGGCACCCATAAAGTTCTCACATCTTTTGCACCAAAACATCAGAAATCCTCTTTTGTGGCTGGAGTCCATAAGCTATGGGTGTCATTAAAGCATAGAAATTATCACCAATAGGGTCTGGACGGATTCTGAATTTTCTGTGGGAAGCCCTAACAAAAAATGTTCTTTTGCTGTGATATGCAAGTTCATGTCTTAAAAAAAAATGACACCAACAAATCTGAGCAGAAATAAGACCTACACCCTACACATTCATTCCTAATTTTCCCTCCATTATTTGTTGTGTTCTATTGTTCACAAACAATAGAGATGCTTACAAATATATTTTTATGCAAGCTCTTTGTGATAAAAATAACTCACAATTCAAACTGAAGGGCAGCAGGATTCTTGCTTCTTGCAAACAAACGTGCATGTATTTGAGCAGGTCTCTCTGTCCCTCTGTTTTCCTTCCACAAGACATTGATACAGAAAGATAATAGTGCTGAAGGAATGAGTTTACTGATTTGTACACACACAGAGCAAAAACGAAAAGTGGCTTGTTTGATGTTGAGGATGAATTGAATTGATCCAGGCATTCCTTTCCAACACTATTATTTATGACAAGCAGTACATATTATTGACCAGTGAACATACAATAATAACATAATTAGCTTTCACTTAAACAATTACCTCCTTGTCATTTCCTATCCAAGTTCAGGAAGTGGCACAGACTCAGGAGGGCAAAGGGTTGCAGTTAACAGGCACAACTCACTGCTAAAAGTGCATTAACCCTCTGCAGGTACATTTTCAGATACAGCAAGAAGTCAAATGCAGCCTACAGCAATACCCAGAGGAAGACTACATTTCTACATTCATTAACGTTTGTGAAGTTACTCATTAAATCCTGACTGAGTCCAGTGGTGTGAACCAGTCTCATGCTTCAGCAGACAGATCATCCATCAGCTCCTGTTTGCTGGGATCAGAACACCTCACCAAAAGCAAGCTACAGGTTTTATGTGCAATAAAGAAGCTCCTTTCTCACCTTTCCTCCAACTTTGCCTTGGAGGAGGAGTCACCACCCAGACTCCTCTCATGTAAATGCAGTACAACTTAGGACTTATGTGCAAGTACCTCCACTAACTGTTATTGTGGAAGCCAGTTCAGTTCCAGGACTAATAAATCCTGCTAAGTCTCCTATTAACAATTTCACTGGCATCTTCTGAGTATGCCTTTCAGGGAAATATTTCATCAGAAAGCTACTCTGCCTTGATATAGCTACTGGGGAGAAGCCACATCCTTAATTGGTGTAGCCATATCTATCACATCTCAACTTATTCAGTCTAGATCGGATTATACTAGCTTTGTATAACCTATTTTGAACGGAGAACAGATTAAAATTGTTCTGAGAAAATGATTTCTTGGGACTGACCCAAGAGAAGCATTAGTAACATTTGGTAAATAAAAGAGCTGTCCTAGGCCATGGCATACCTTTTGTTTACAGGCATTGTGTCATGAGGCTGACAGTACTGGGAACCAATGAGTTTGGAACAAAAGAGTTTTTATGCCTTAACCGCGGAAAAGAGGACAGAAAAAAGTCTTTCCGGGTCCTTGTTCAGCAATGAGAGTACTCACTCACCACACGGGGAAATCCAGAGTCCAAAAAAAATTCATTCAGATTCAGAAAGGACAACACACTGCAAAAAGGTACCCTCAGTGCTCCCCCATGGATACTTTCACCCATCAGCCAGGCACCCAGGTTCCTGGGCAGGTTGCACACAAAGGTGCCTAATCCCACATGAATCAGATCACCACAATCTTGCCAGTTCTTCTCATTTTTTTGAAAAAGCAACAAAAAAAGCCATCCCAGACCTTTTCTAAATCACTGTTTCCCCATCTATAATCACTTATTCAGAAGAGTACACTAGTGACAGATCTTTGGAAACTCAGCAGATTAAATTATGATTGAATTGAAGAATTACAGTTTTTTACTTCCCCCTTTTCTACTGTAGAGCCAAACTCCTCATTGTTTTAATTTTGAGGAAAGATTAGTACCAACTATGTTTTGCCTCTTATCTTTGCTCAACAAAATGTTACTTAATGTTTCAGGAAATGAGTTAAAGTGAAAACAGCCATTTTTTCACAGCACTAAATGCTTAAAAGAGATTCTGGTTTGCCTATTCTAACAGCTTATTCAGGACAGACAACACAGGCAGTAAAAACAAAAAAAAATCCCTGAGCTATAATACTAAAAGACCAGGCTAAGGTTAAAAATTATTTTCATGTCTAAAATTTCTACAGCTCCATAAAACTGCCAAAGCAGGTGCCACTTAAGATAGCAGCAATTTTTGTGATGGTGCTGGTCTACTAGCATCTCTGTGGAGATGTTCACAAATTCATCTTTTAGGGACAGAAGTATTGTTTCACAAGCAGATTAAGCACAATGTTAAGAAAACAAGTAATCTAAAAAGAATGGCCATATACAGGACACAAACAGATCCTGCCTCAGGGAAGATCTCTGGGTGTTTCAGGATGTGTGACTAAGAGGCAAGATAGAAGAACAGGCAGCAAAGGGAGCACAGCGAGAGCGTTCCATACCATTGTTTTTGAAATTAATGTTTATCGGTTTTCCATGAATCACCAACCACACTTTAAATACCAGTGCCTGTATTCTTCAGGAGACTATAAATACATCCAGTTTATTTGGCTGTTTGGGAGAAAGCTGTGAAAAGGATGACTTCTGTTCTTAATATATAGCAATGATGAAGAGCTGTCACAGGACTGCAACAACTTTTTCTTTTTCAAGATGCAAATGACAAACCAGTGCTGCACGCAGTCACATCCCTTTCTGATGGACGAGAGCCTTATCAGTCTGTATATATAATACTCCTGTAGGTTTTTTTGACTAGACTTTTTTCTTCTAGTGACTCCAGCCTACAATACATCACTGGTTATATTGGTTTGTGTTTTATGACACTTGGTTACCTCCCAAGCTCAAGATGACCACCAGATGAGTACTACTGGAAGTCTAAATCTGCATAAATCCATTTCAGTTAGTGGAGCTATAAACCCTTTTTATTTGCTGTTTTTAGGAAATATTAGTTGTCGTATACTTAAAGCTGCACTCAGATTTTTCCTCAAGTTAGAAAAGTAAGAGTCAAGCAACTTGGGCACTATTATACAGCAGGACCAAGCAAGGGATCAACCCTTTCCTACACACTTTCTCACAGGGAGGAAGTATGTGGAGGGCCAAACTACTGAGCAGCACAGACACAGCGGAGCTCCTGGAGAGCAGACTTCTATCTCAATCACTGGGACCACTCACTTCAAGACTTCAAAGAAAATAAGAAAAAAAATAAACTTTGATCTTTGCTAAGATGTCTTTCCCTTGCAGTGTGATGAACCTGAAATCCACACATCAACCTCATTTTATTCAAAATTACCCAAGAATTAATTTGGACTGACACTTCTTTATCAAACATTTAAACAGAAAACAAATGATTCTGTGCACAAAAGAACACAGTTAAGGAACATGTGTATTCCAGTCCTGATAACAGGAAAAATTAAGAGCAGAAACAGATATGAGGCTACATTTCTAGTGCTATCCAAGGTCTGCTGATACATTTGTCTATTTTCTAAACACTGTGAAGTGACCCTTAAAACGTTTCCCTAGTCCAACTAGCATATCATTGAACAAATCAATAGTACCACTGCACTACAATTGTTTGATTGAGGTCAGATCTTCAAAAACCTGAAGGATACTTTGAACAGTGATGAAAGAATGCTGTACTGCTCTGTCCTCAATGTGCTTTGTAGGAGACAGGCAATGGAATCTAGGTGGAAATGAATAAGGAATTACAAGAAAATCCTATGAAATGTACATGTTTTTTTTTCCATGGATCAATACAACTTCCAAGAAATCAAAGGTTTTGAAGAAAAAGCAACATACTGAAAAGGGTCATATGATAATTGTATAATATACATACCTAAAAGGCTCAAAGATAAAAATAAAGCTTCAAAAGAATTATTTGTACATTTCCTTTTAGATTACTTTATGGGGAAAAAAATAGGTTACGTATTTCAGAGTTATGTTCTGTACCAGTCTGTTTTGAGTTATATTAAATTTGAAGCTTTTTGAAGAGTGAATGTATTTGTAACAAGAATGGTAACTTGACAGTTCAACTACTTTTTGTAGGCAGCCTATGTGGATTGAGGTGAACCTCCCTAGCACAGACCAAATGCCAGTGCTTTCAGGCCGCAGCTATCACAGTTCCAAGAAGAAAAAGCACATGGATATCTTCCCTTCCCGCTGTGACTGCTGGAAAGTTGTGGGGTTTCTGCATTAGTCAGCATTAGTGGAACTTGGTTTTCTCATTAATTGCACCAGCAGGGTATACAATAAACAGCTGCTTCAGAGGAAAGAGGAGTGAAAAGGGATAGTACAAAAGGAGAGTCCAGTGTAATGAATAAAAAGCTTCTGGTTTAGCCTGTTCATTCTCTTGCTGGCATTTGTGAACAGAAATGGCAGTCTTAGTATGCATACAGTCACTAACAGTCTGATGGGCTCCAATATTTCCAAGGCACATTATTTAGCCCCAAATGTGTGTTTCAGTCCCAGAACTCTGCATTCTCAGTGTAAAATCTTAAGCACAATTGTACTTAAGCACAACTGAGGGGGAGTTTCCAAGCTTAAGACAAGGGCACAGATTCTGTCCAGAGTGCTGCTTGAGTAGGGACATGCAGCCATAGTCACTAAAGAGAAACATCCAAATACGGACCCAAAGAAAAGGGAAACATCTTTCAGAGTAACCTGATTTATCAGGAATATAGTTTTCCCATTTCAGAAAAGAGAACATTTAGTGCCCAAAACAACTTAGAGATCAAATGAACTGAAATGTCCTCCCTTGCTGTTTTCTTCCCCTTCCTTCAGCTGTCTGACTACAAGAGAAAGCTGCTGGAAATGGCAGGTTCTGCACATATACTTATATATGTACTTTTATGAACGGTGATATAAAGTCTAGGATGGTCACCCTACATGCAAGGAATATTTCCTTTCTTTGAAATGAATAGGAAATAAACACATAACTTTCTCCTGGGAACAACATAGACCACTTACGCTTGAGAACCAACAACCAAATGAACGCTGTTGATTGAATTACAATGAAAGCTTCAAAGAGAGGTCTCCAAATTGGTTCAAGAGTATTAGACATCTGATACAACACAAGTGTGCTTTAGCTGTTTCAAAAACCACAGCACAAGTATACAATTCAAGACCTAAAGTGCAAGCTTCATACCCATAAAGCGGATCAACTTAAGAAACCAAATGAGGAACAGTTTTCTACCTTGCATTTTCTTTCCAAAGTGTTGGAGAGGTTTAACTTTTCTTCTGGGGAAGTTCCCGGTCACTGCAAAAGCAGAAAAACACCAGAGCTGAAAAGCAGCACTCCACAGCATTGCCTAAGAGGGAAGCAGTGGTCCCTGGCTGTGCTTAAATAGGGCACCAAGCAGGGTGTGTCAGGTCACAGATGGGCCTGATCAAGACTGATCAAGGGCTCTGACAGATACACACTCTTTGACCTTAGAAAATTGTACTTCCAGGCTTGATCTTCCAGTTTTTCAAGGCATTTTCCTTGCTGATGTAGATGAGGGATGCTGCTTTCTGTACCATGGCAATAAAAGCCACTAGAGGAAAACTTTCAAACTGAATAGAATGTTTTAGAACCATGAATCTCAGTACCTGTCAGTGAAATTTGTAGTCTTAAATATATCCCTTAGATACATCCATAAATCTCATCCAGAGTGGAAAAGATTTCTAGGAAGGGGAATGAAAGGAAGGACCCTTAAGGTTATTCCTTTTCCCAGTGAGACCCCTCTGTCCTCTCCTGAGAATCCCCAAATCCTGTGTCAGTTAAATGGCTTAAAGCAAGCTGAGTGCATACCAATGGGCGCACATCAGTATGGCAGCCAGGAAGATGACAATAAAACAGTAGAAGGATCAAGAGGGAGTAATTTAAAGCATGGAGGAAGAAACCTTGTCCCATTGGAAGTGTTTGTCTGTGCACTACAGAACAGCCTTGTGCTCTGCTTGCTGTTGGCTTTCATCCTGCAGTCAGGCCATCGTGGCCACGAGCTTTGCTCCTCAGTGTGGAGCTTGTCTGACCAGTATAGTCCTTGGACTGCCGAGTGCAATGTGTGGCATTTGATGGCCATAATGTCCTTTGTACTGCTAAAATAAGCTATGCTGTTTCCTTTTAAAACTGTCCCTCTGTCACTGTGCTATTAAAATTACATCAATGTCCCTTCAGTCTATGGGTCAGTGGTTAAATTGGCTGTCAATTACCAACCAAAATGTGAATGAAACAAAGAACAAATTGTCTAACTTCATCAGTATTGTTTTTCTCTTCTTCCCCCAGATAATAATACCTTAAAATAGAATGCCTTATTAACCACAGACCTGAAGGTTAATAAGTACATCAACAAAACAAATGTAGTAAATTAAAACAATGCATTAACATTCATTAGTATTTCACTGTTGATTCCCAAACATGCTGCTATTGCTATTGTGCTATTATCAGGCAATAATTGTTATGTCAAAAGATAGGACCCATATGGTTCAACGAGTTCCTCTGGGAGCTTCTTCTCTATGAAAGTCAATCAAAAATATGATTCTATAAGGAAAGATGCAGACACGAGAGAGCTCCTGACAGTATATGCAACCCATGTGAGAGGCTCAAGTGACTGTTTTAAATAAAAGTTTTTAAATCTAGGGGAAAAAAAGTGAGAGTTAGAAAACCAGCAGTAAAATCAGTAGGTTTGCTCACAGTATGTAAAGCTGAAATTCCAGTCTTTGCCAGACTGAATTCCGTTATGCCAGCAATAGAAAATACCCTCTTAGCACTTCAGTCTAACAAATTCAAACTTCATATGTCTTTTCCTACCCATAATAACTGAGGATGCTGATCCAGATGAGCTAAACCAGGTTGTTTTGAACATCGTTTAACCTTTGAAATACCCACAGTCTTTAGATGAGACCTGAATAAATAGAGAGTGGCTAATGTAATGCACTGAGTATCCTAGCTGAAGTTGTCTGCCATCCAACATAAAATCCTGTCTTACAACTCCGGTCCTCATGGTAGATATTTAATCCAAGCAATTAACTTCTAACATATCATAACATACAAGATGAACAAATCTCCTGGCTGCCTCTACTTCTTCAGCTGCCCTTGTCGCCGTGTATCTCCTGACCATCCTGCTGGCAGGAGTCAGCACAAGCCATGGTGACTGTGCCAGAGCCTTGGGTTTCAGTGCCATGTGATGTCCACCTGGGACCAGGGTGCTCCAAAAGTGTTTTGGGGGATTGTTCCCTGCACAGCATTGTGGCACCTGGCTCTGGGCAGCCCCATCTTCACAGTGGTCATTTGCCTCGTGCTCTCTGCAGCCTCACCATCTTCTTCTTCCCCATAGCTTTGCCTCCTCATTTTTTACATCTTTTCCCTCCACCCAGGAGCTGCGCTAAGTTGTGGAAAGCTTTCTCTGACTTTCCGCTCCTCCAGCAGCACCACAGCCTGTGCAGATTCCAGCAGCCACTCCACCGTTACCTCTGGCCGACTTGTACTTCTACAGAGGGCTTGTTCATATCACTGTTGGTGATCTGTAGGGAACGGTGGGCCATACAAATGAACAGAAACCATAACTGCACAGTTTTGAAACAGCGTTCAGATTAAATCACAGTGTTTCTATTTTTACATATCCTTCACAAGTTCATTTTGAATTACTGTGTGCACTTTGGTTCACTGTTTGAAGAGCATGAGCTGTTGTGCCCAGCTCTATCTCACTGTTCTATCTGGCAGTTTGTATTTACCAGGCACACACGGGCTGGGAAGAGTTGCGTAAGCTGGTTTCTATGGCAGGTTTCTATTCACCATCGGCTTGACTGAAAAAATATCTTTTTCAGTTAGCACACTGGGTCTGGTGTTTGCATCTTTTGTTTCCTTCCAGATGCAATCTCAGAAACACAGGAGGGGCTGTGAGGCTTTGGAGGGGAAGAAAGGCCTTTTGAAATGGCCCTTTTGCCCATCTAAAAAACACATTGTCCCCGCTTGGACACTGCAGGAAACAACGTCCTGAAAAGCCACTTTCCCTGTACCCAGCTACTTTCCATGGCATTGCTTTATCATCAAGGAGATAAAACTGTAAGCCTCTTTCTATAAATACCTTCATCCTGTTTCTGGGCTGGTTTCCTAAGGAAACTGGGATCTGTGCTCACCATCACCTTGTTCCCCTCCTTCCCGAGCTACTCTTGAGCCTCTGACTTATTTCTGCCCTGTTTAGAAGAGAAGGCAGAAAGTTCCCACGTATTTCGCAGGAAAGGGGAGAGGCCTGCTAATGACCTCAACAAGAGATGTGGTGGAGTGAGAACCCACCCCTTGCTACACTCAGAGGCTATTCTGGAGAGGCATGTTCTGAATTCCCTGCTCATGGAAAATTGCTTTAAACGGAGCTTGCAGCTCAGCAGACACAAATGAACACAAGCAAGTCCATAGGAAAGTGCTCACAGAACTGCTCTTTTCCAGCAAGTCCCTCTGGCTAAGAAGATCAAGCAGAAGCAGGGGCTGGCCAAGCGGACCCTGGGGGGGATGGGTCAGAAGGGCCAGGATGGGCACCAAAACAGTGGCACAAGTGATGTGTGGCAAGGTGAGTATCTTTGGATGGCAGAAGACCACAGTCCCCGGGAGGAAAGACTTCTGTTTTCCACAGCTGCATGAGGCAGTGGAAAGGGCAGACTGAGATCACAGGTGAACAGTCACAGGAGCTGAGGTCAGGCACACAGCCTGGTAAATATAAGCTCCCAAATCAGTCCTGGACCTGGGATTCATCCAACACCCATCACCATAGGTATCACCACTCAAGGGGGATCAGCAAAAGCAAGGGCTGCCCATTCACTCTGGTAAGAGTTGCTGAAAGAAGCCTCCTGATCACCAAGCTGCCTGAAACAGGGTGTGCTTGTTGCCACAGCCCGTCTGTGCTGGCAGCACTGGGTGTTACCCACACACCACCTCTTCCTTCCATTCAGCATGGGGAAGGCAATGCCATGCACTGGTGCCTGGCTGCCTGCCGCTGTCGCAGGGGATCTGGCAGCTTCATCAGCCCAGCTCCTGGAGGAGAAGGCTAAACTGTGCCCCAGATACATTTTCTGGGAGAGAATGGGACAGCTGTGGTGAGGAGAAGTGTATGGGCCAGCACCAGTAGCAGTGCCCCCATGGTGGCCCAGATGTTGGCCAATAGGTATCACCTGGAAGGTGACCCCAAGGTGGTGCACAAAGTGCTTCTGAAACCCAAGTAATCCCCTATATAAAGTAGCGTGGGTGCCACTACGCCCTCGGGATACTTGGGTCAAAGTGTATTTTCTTCTCATATGCTGTTCCCTCAGCCATGGCTCACTATTGTCTCCTTTTGCTTTGGGAAATGTTATACGTTTCAAGCACAGCACTGATAAAAGGCGGAACAATTTATTTTAAAGCTATAATAAACTAAATTTCGGGGGGATAAAACCAACAAGGTAGTGTCTATTCTCACAGCATGCAGTTTTAAAGCAGAGCGGGGTATGCACCTCCTGCAGGAGAGGAGGCTGTTTCCAGGGTCTCTTCTCCCTGGAGAGCAACCTTTCACAAAGACCCCGTGGTGGGCGGTGGGCAGCCAGTACAAGCTGAGGGATGGGACCAGGTGCCCTTACATTGGAGCAGCAGGTCTGCACCAGCTGGAGAGAAAGCTTCACACCCTAAAAGTTTTGGAGCAACCTGAAATTTACTTTGAGGGTTATAGATTGTTTACAAGGTTCAGCCAGAGCACAAAGCACAAAGAAAATATTTGGCCACAGTCCCTTTGTGCACTTCAGCAGCCTGGAAATGAGATCTAAAGCTAAAATAATCAAAACTGCTTTCAAATGAAAGTTTTCTGTTGAAAACTCCTGATTGCTCAGCAGCAGCACTCAGACTATACTCTGTGACTCACAGGATGCCACTCACTGAAATTGTAGTGTCACCTCCCTCAGGAAGTCAGGTTTTAGGTTATAGGTATACAGATAAGGCAACAGAAGAAGGTTTTTAAAAAGGTGAAATGGGAAAAATAATGGTGCTGCAGTTAATAGAGTATCCACTGCAGAGATTCCCATCTGGCTTGGCACAGTCTGGAGGAGGCAAACATCGTAACCTGAGCCATACATGCTTCAGTCAACTGCTTTATTTCCATCCCTGGCTGGGAGTGTTGTGTTCTGTATGAAGCAATAAGAGTGTAGTCTTGAGGATCAAAATATTTTAACACCAAATTTGTATGTATTTATGTGGAATAATTTATTAAAATCAGTGCACTGATATGCACTGAGGTTGTTGAGCACCGTTTGTATGAATCATGGGGCTAGATCCCAAATTAACTTTAACAAAAAACCAAACCAAAACAAAACAAAAATCTCGCCACTAGCAACATGAAAAAAAAAGGCCTTATATTCCACAGCTATTCCTTTAGCAGGAGTAAGAGGCTAGACCTTCAATCACAGTGCAGCTCAGTGTGGGAACGCCTGGCAGCTGCTCCTGCTGCCGTCAGCAGCTGCCAGAGGCAGCTCCAGCTACAGAAGGTGTTTCTTGTATGTCCATCTAGACACAGTGCCTCCTACAGCACTGTTTTACATTTTTCATGGAAAGCTCGGAATGGAGTGGAATAGTAAGTGTTGTGTTTGGGCAGCAGATCACAACCTAGAGAGGTGTAGGTGCAATTTTTGGGCCACAGTGCCCAGGCATGCAGGAGCTCTGGGAAGGAGGGCTTGGATATAGCTGTTCTTCCTGGGAGGATCATGCTACTATATCCATTGTCTGCCAGCCAGCAAAGCTTCCTCAGGGAGTGTTCGTTTTGGCTCTGAATGGGATTATCCAGTTTCCACTGTCTCCTATATACAGTCTATATATTAGATCATCTGTCCTGGAAGAAGATTTGGTTCTCCACTGTTGGTTTCTGCTTTGTGAGCTACCTGGTACTAACATCAGTTTTCCTTTCCGAAGAAAGATGTGCAATATAATAATGCTGAAACTATTTGTATCTACAATATTACAGTTAGGTTCAGTCTGAGGTCCTTTCTTGTTCATCTTTATTTAAATCTTGCCTACATACATTTTATATTCAGTAATTGCTAAGTGGCAGTTTAAGGCAAGTTTTTCTTCATTTAGGATGAATCATATCTTTTGATGTAGAGGTCTCATTCAAAGAAAGTTGACTGATTTTGGTTCTGCTATCTAAAATCTTTGGGTTTTAATAAAAGTCAATTCTTAATATAGTTTTCACCTCAAGTTTAAAAGCATGCAATCTTCACTTTTCCCCAAATATTTGTAATAATTAATTCAGTGATATGAGTAGTAACGTATACAAAGCAAGATAAACACACAATCTGTCTGCACCCAAACCCAGGTGGAGGTGCAAGCTCTTTCCAGACTAACAGCACCAGGAAAATGCAGAAGGACCTAAGCCATCTCAGGGCTCTTGCTAAACAAGGTCCTGGCAACATCCACTTTTATTGTCTGCTGAATTGCTGGATTTGGGATAAGATAGGCATGCACATGGAACGTGGTGTACAAGGAACTATTGCTTGCTTTTCTTCATGAGATTTGTGGCTTCAGTTTCCTTTGCAAGGTTCAGCTTGCATCCATCTCAGGGAGATGAAAACCACCCTGAGAACTGGGAGTGTCTATGTCAAATCTTCTGACAAGACTAAATGAGACACTCCTGAAAACAAGAAAGAAATGCCTATGTACCTGTGCTTAACAGGTATATACGTCTCTGTGAATAAAAGTAGAAAGTACATTAACAAACAAACAAACAAACAAAGGCACATCTTCCTAAGAAAAGTATTAGTATTAATTCTGGAAACATGTTCTTAGAGAATAGTTGTTGAATCCTCCTAGAGTTTTCCCATGACATGGTAAGGGAGTTTCAGCAGGAATAACAGGATATACAAGTGCATCTGTAAATATGCATCTGTAAATTAATGACATACGGCTTACTAGGTACATTGTGGACTGAAATAAAAGAGCTCAAGCAATGTTTGATGTTGGCTTTAAAGATTATTTAAAATAAAATGGGACACAATTCTAAAAAAGAGTTCAGCAAAACCATTTCAATATGTCAGGTAG
This sequence comes from Pseudotriccus pelzelni, assembly GCA_035584735.1. Lineage (NCBI taxonomy): Eukaryota > Metazoa > Chordata > Aves > Passeriformes > Tyrannidae > Pseudotriccus > Pseudotriccus pelzelni. The sequence continues at coordinate 24,470,991 of JAWMRA010000164.1, read as the reverse complement.
ACTAGGTTTTACCCTGTCACTTCCCAGAAGAGGCAGCATTGCTCTATAATTTCCAGGGGAAAATCACATGTAATATAATCCTTTGGTAAAAAGGACAGACCTCAGGGTGCAAAGGAAAACAAACTTTATTCCTCAGGCAAAGGTTAAACAAAAATCCTTCTCTTAGAAAATATATCCAATCTTCAGATATTAACAGAAAGAGGGAATTACAGGTACAATAAAAAATAAATCAAGAAAACAAACAATGGAACAAACATGTTTTTCTTCTGGGAAAAAAAATTCTTCTGTTCAAATAATGAAGGGAACTTTCAGCCTTTTATTCTTTCTTTTTTGTTTTTTATTTTTTAAGAGCCTGAGTAAGTGGTATATGTTCTAATTTCTCCCCTTCACAATCTGACAATGGATATCTTTTTTTTCCTGCTGACACATAATTCCCTTCATCTGCCCCAACTCCAAAGTTCGCACATATAAAATCAGCCTCTGTGAAGCAGGAGAATGTGACAAGCAGCTCACTTTTATCTATGAAATATGAAGCTTGTGTGTTAAAAAGCATTAAAACATGTGTCCAAAACCAAAATTGATCTTACCATATGTTTTGAGGCTTTCACCACGCAATACCACCAAGTAAGAAACGTATTTTCCTGCCTAAGGAGACAACTTTTCCACATCGGCTTAGTTCCTCCACTGTTCCTCCTCAGCAGGAGCACATTTATCGTACTTCTTAACCTTTTTGTGTGCATGTGTATGTTCACTGTATTTTTTCAAGCTATAGCATTGTTTTTTGGAGCCTGTAACATGACCACTTCCCAGGAAGCATGTAATAGCAGTGATGCTCTAGGTCATGCATATCACGTGTGAAGCGCAATTTCTTTGAGTGGTTAATACTAATTAACCAACCAAATAATAAATTAGATTTAAAGCAAAATCCTTGGGGAGGGTAGAACAGATTCAATTTAATTACAACAACATATCTTGATTATTTCCTGTATTAATACCAAGATTCTGCACTTAAACAAGTAATCCTCGTCCTAATAATTAAGATCACTTGTCCCTACAGGTTATTTCTTGCCTGAACGAGAGGCTGGTGCCATGTGAAGGTGGAGAGCCAAGCCAGCAGGAGTGGGAAGAGAGAGACAGCTTCTCATCATAGCGCTGCCCACCTCCCTGACAGGAATGTACCTCCTTTCCAACAGCAAAACCTTGCTGGGTAATGATCATGTCAGGATCAGCTGCAATGTCCTCCTTAATGCCATGAATATCTGTAAGGACTCCTGAGGAGGAAAGCCCCAGAGTGGGCATGCCAAGCTTCTGGAGTGTCAGGAGGAAAACCTGGAGAGTCTCAGGGCAAAGCAATGAAGCAGGGCATCCATGCAGCTCCTATTGCTTCCTACAGTTCCTCTGGCACCTGTGAACTTACAGATGAGCCCCACAGAAATGCTGGAACAAGTCAAAATCTTTGTTCCACTGTCTACTGGCACACACGACTATTTCTGGCCTCTTCGATTGAAACGCCAAACACTACATGCCTCGCCTCTGTCTTTACTTAGGCATGGATCCATGTGGGAGAGGTACATGTAAAACACATAAAAGCATCTGAGCTATTCCCATAAACCCTACACTAGTATTCAAGAAAAGGTTGGGCAGACCTCCAGCTATCCTTGCTCCTGCATGAAAATGATGGACTCTGTGATTTTTCAAGATCTTTTTTGGAGCTTCCCCTTTATGCTGACAGTTATAATTACTGGACCTTTCCTGTTTTTGCACTGTTTCACTAGAACAATGCTTATGCATTTTGAAAGGAAACTTTACCATAAAGGCAGTTGTGTTGCTGATGTTGTTATTAGTAACTTTAGAACCGCTGAAAGATGAATCGTAGTTCCTCAGGAATGTGAATAACTTTTTTTTCTCGGGAACTTCAGCGGCCCAAGCAGTATCTGCAAATGAAGGAGAGGAGCAAACCAGTCACCGCAGAGAAACAGCAGTGGAAATATATGAACCTATTAGCTGCAGCACCACCAAGTGTCAGCATTGAAAACACCACATATCGAGAAAATGTCCTATTTCCACAGGAATTGCAAGAGCAGGCATTAAAAAAAACCCAACCAACAAACTTGTTGGCACCTAAATGAAAACAGTTTAATTTTAAAAAATTTTTAATATCTGTGTCAATGTCTGGAACCTGTAAGCCTTCTTCCAAGTGTCCAGATACATTATGTTATGTCAAGGTAATACTAGTATTTTCAGAAAACAAAATGTATTTAAAATTATTAAGGAAATAATTTAAATAGGAATTTATACTTAAAACTTCTCAACACTTTGAGTGGGTTCATATTCATTACCTGCATATGCATAAGCACGCACCCAACTGCTCAGCCGCTGCCATAGGCTGCGATGTGTGCAGGAGTCACTGCTTTCAGCGTGGCTGGGGATTTGCTTCATGTAACAGGGATGGGCATAGCACGGAGCAACCACCAATGAATGCTACTGCAGAGAAAACCTTTCTCTTTTTAAAATGTGTTATGTTACTGTAGGCATGTCAGAGCCCTCTAAGTAAAACTCCTTTCTTGTACAAGAGAACTCAATGGCACCTGCATCTTGAGAATCACGTCCGCTGGCCACACGCTGACGTGTTGGAATGTTCCCACAGGGCTCTGGATCAGAGGAGACAGCATGGCCAGTGGCTCCAACAGAGCTAGGTACATGCTTCTGCCTTGTCAGCTGCTGACAGAGACTTCATATCTGTGACACCAACACCTTTATTTTTTGAGGTATAGTAAGCAAAAAATGTGATTCATGGCTTTTTTTGTTTCCAAGCGATGTGAGATTCTCAGTCTGTTACTGTTAGCATTTACCCAAGGTGCCTTTATATGCTACCCAAATGAACCAAAGAACTTCTACTCCTTCAAGCTGGATTTTCTGGTTGATCTTCAGCAGGAATAGAGAGACAAGGCACTTCCAGGTAAAACAAAGAAATTCTCATAACCCATCTATTTCCATGGCTCATTTTGACAGTAAAACACTATCTATTTTTTTGTGATTTTCATTTCCTAATTTGTCTTGCCTGGCTGCAGCCACACGCTGCTGTTCACGCCAGTGCCAGTACTGTGAACTCCCCTGCAGAGCACCTCTTCCTTGGCAGAGCTAGGAGAAGGGGGAGTGCCATGTCACCATGGCTTCCCAGTCCATGCTGGGCTGGAGCTGCTCTGGCTGCCTCAGGATCACATCCTTGTCTTTCTGATTAACTATGTCACCTTAGGAAATGGGATGCAGGCTCCCAAGTCACTTGTGCAAGTCTGAAAACATTATCATAGCAGAGCTCATGGCCATGGAAAGGAGACCACTGAGGACAAAGCCCCATCTCAGAATGCTGTGGCCAGGCAAGATAAGCTGGAAACCACTGTACTCAGCACTTTCCTTGGGGTGTCCACCTAATGTGTCCACAGAAGCCTGGAAATCACCAGCTGATCTTTGTGTGCTTTCCGGATGCGAATTCCCCTTCCCATTTTTCAGAGGCAGGTTCAGGCATGGGTTCATCAGCCAGCTTCCTGGCTGCATGAATGTGGGGGAAGAATCAATCCTCTCTCCTTTTATTTCTGATATTCTTGATCATAATCATCCTGACTAAATGCAACCTGACTTAAAATGCAACCACATACACATTCCCTCCTTCAATAAATCCCAGTTTTCCTGGTGATTTGCAGAAATAATCATACCATGGCAAACATCTGTAATCACATCCTTCATTCTGCTGAAACCCTCAGTGAAAAATGGGCAGTGAGTAACACTCACTACCAAGTGCTATGTCACAACAAGCCAGTCGATGGCTAATGGCTACTAGATGATCATGTAGACCAAGCACCACCTGCTGCCCAAAAAATGAAGCTCTTTAAATCCGAGCTAACTGCAACAGGCTTCATCTAATAACCTGCTGAAAGTTTAATAACCTGCAAATCTTAACCTGCTTCTGCAGATTTTCAAACTTTAACACTAGCCCTTACCAAACCCCAGAAATTCGTGAAGTATAAGGGATTCACACCTATCAGTACTAGCCCAGTGTGGACATTGAAATGCATAGCACTGCTTTCTGCTCTGTAACCAAACTTGAGCACTTAAACAGATAAGATAAACTGTTGTTTAAGCTAGCTCAAAATTAAGAATATCACATTAGCTTCTCCTCTCTTCAGCGTGGTATGTACTTGATCTGAACTACCCTGTTGCTCAGGTACTCTGAAGAAGACCAGTAAATGTCTTCACACCTACTTTCCCCTTACCTCAGGCAGTCTTACCTTACATATAACTGGTTAAGATGCCTCCAAAATATCTCTTCCAAACCCTTAACTGAGTGGTAACTGTTACCCTACAAGAGCCTAAACATCTGTGGCTGCTCCAACTTTAACAAAGCATTCACATATGTCTGTACCAATTCCATGGCGTTGCAAATCCAGCAGAAAACCTACTTCTGCAACACTTCTTTCCCCAGATCCTAAACTTAACCTTAACCTCGACCCCTCCTTTTGATTTTTGAAATCTCAAATTTTACAAATAAAGTGGCTCTCAAGGTCAGTTTCCTGCTTATCTCTGAGAAAGTTGCTAAACGAGGGAGAAAAAGAAGCATCTGCACCAAATCTGACTTTCCCAGTGCTCTCCGTGCTCAAATTTCCAGGTTAAAAACTGTCCCAAACCCAGATATTGGGATTTTCTGTAATGTTCTCAAGCCGCGACACAGGCTGCCGGGGAAGGCTGAGACTCCCGAAGGCAGAGGGGAACGACGTTTCCCCCCGGGGCGGCGGGTCCCCCCCTGCCCAGGAGATGGAGCTGCGCGCCCGCCCATCCCCAGCTCCGCACCCGGCGGCCGGGATCGCTCCCGGGGGGCAGCAGTCCCAGCCAGGAGCCCCGGTCTGAACGCACTGCAATTATCTAAATCCTAATCTGACTGCTTTATGTCGGCTTACGACTTTATAGTAATTAGCTGCGGTGCGCGAAGCGCTACGGGCTGATAGCTATAGATCAGCAACCTGTCCCTGCTCCTGCCGCTTCAGCCAGTGGCAGAGCTAAGCTCCGACCAGAAGTAAAGCAGAAGATGAATAACGCAGAAAATACCGTTTTCAGTTTATAATTTAGAAGGGGAAAATTAGGGGAAATTTAGCAAGGAAAATGGAAACAGATGCAGTTTGCACGTGATGATAGCAAAGACACAAACTGATATTCGAATGTGAGGAAAACAGCCCCAAATTCATCCAAAAGTATATTGAGATCGATTATTTTCAGGAGGCTCACTATACGAAATACAAGATGCTGAAGTCACTTATCAAGCTAAACATTCAGATGCAACACCATAACTAAACACTAAAACCACATGCAAAAATTATCTTTAAAAAAACTCTTGAAAATGAAAGCAAAATTAAAAATGTATAGAAGTGTTTCAATGCTGCATACATAAATTAACATCTTTTAAATAAAACCAGAAGAAAACTAGAAGATATCTTCCTGGAGTGCAGTGAAACCCTGAACAATAATAGGTAGCATATAAAAAATGAGTAACAGATGGACCAACTGGAGGATTTTGCTTAATGTAATTAACATTAGCACTTACTGGTAACGGTTAATGGTCCTATACCATCACACCTCCCAAAACAAAGCCTGATCAGGGACGCATCAAAAGACATGAAGTGAACCCTGAGGCATAAGTGCCATTTAGATCATGTTGAAGACATTTTCATCAATCTTCATGAGAAGCTACAGCTATTGTAGAGAAAGATATGAACAAGTTTCCACCTTGTAATCTCTACATTTTCTTAAGTAACTACCCTTTTATACCAAAATATTATATATGGCTAATTTCTTCTCATATGTCTCTGCAACTGAGTCTGAAGGATCTACACCCATTCAGTTGCCATTCAATAGTAGGAATATGCCTGAAATTACTGGTTTGCATTTTAGGTTGGGAATGTGCTTTTACTGAAATTCTTCAATAAACCAAAGAAATCTTTAGTATTTACCAGATAAGTCTTTAAAAGGTGAAAATGTTTATGTCACTAGAAAATCCTTTGTATTTTTTACTAAAATTTTAAAAACGTGTTTCCACATGAAGTTGCAGAATCACCTTTTTTCAGTCAGAATTACGGCTCCATTCAAAATGACTTGGTTGTCCAGTCAGAAAACAGCAAACATAAATAATAATTACATGAACAAAACCCTTTTTGCTCACCAGGCCTTGTGTTTGAAAGCTCATCAGTGTTGTAGTTTGATGAAAGGACATACTTGAGAAAACAGCAACATGCTTGATTAGGCAAACTTGGACGGCATTCACGAGGTATGATGGTTGGTTGACTTTTAGCCTTTTCTTCATCATACTTGAGAACAAAAAGAAAAAAAATTAAAACGTCTTAAGTCTTTCTTAAAAGCAAATACTACACAGGAGAGGTACCTTTTGAATCATTTTGTATTCACAAACTCAAAGCCAGCTTTGAATCTGAGTTTTCTTCTTTCTAGGGTCTGTCTGTAGGACAGGTTCTTCCATGCCGTCTTCTGGTAGGCACAATCATCAGGAAGAGCATGGCACTGAAGCTTTTGTAGGGTTGAGATGAAATGTCAATACAAATATTTATTTCTGGCAACTTATGAAATGGTATGACACAATCAAGTGACAGATATTTTTTTTCTGCATGTGACTTGTATCATTTGTACTATGCCTTGTTATCCTTCAGTACAGATATATATATTCATATCTACGTATATGAATTTACTTCTATACAAAGAAATGGAGCACATAGAACATTACTACTTCATGTCTAGAATATGTAACAAAGATTTTTTTTCAAATAAATGCAAATGTGAAAGTATATTTTTTGAAGGGAGTTATTCTTATTTTCACCATCTAAAAAATATTGCTATACTGAGTACACAATAAAAGGACATGCTCGTCTTCTCTTTGAGAGAAATAAGACAATTTTTGCAAAGGAGAAGAAGGTCATTATCATCACTTTATTGCTGACTTTACAGCAACCCCTCTGTGCCATCTTCAATTATATATGTGCTGAGCTGAGCAGAGGATGGAGGTGGAGAGAAAGAGAGCCTTGTGCTCAGACATTATTGCAATTCCAGAGCAGAACGGAGTTTCCATAGACAGAATCCTGCTCCTGTGCATCGTGTCCTGGATGACAATCAGAGGGCACTATTGAGGAGACACCAATAACTGCTGTGAGCTTCCACGGCCACTGCAGGTCATGGAGCACAGTGATACTTCTGCACATTTTAATTGTGCAAGGCAACTGGCAGCTGGTATAAGTTGAAGACATTCTTCATCTTCTCTAATTTATTTCAAAAGTTGATTGGGAATGCAGGAGGCAAATGAGCACAGAGATGGCTTTAAGTTACCTTGTTTCATTGCCGCCCCCACTCCTCCCACTCATCTGCACAGCACTGCCCTCATTGCCATCCATCTCTCCACCAAGGCAGTAACACACCCAAGTGAACTGTGCAGGTGCTCCATTTCTTTTCTATTGCCTGTATGAAGCAAAATATTTGATCAAATTTTTTTGGCTTCATTTTATATTTTAATGTTTATGTTTCACGAAAGGCTTATTTTCAGTCTCTTGTAAACTCCGCATAATGGTCAAGAATATTATCTCTAATTTGCATCTAAATGCAAAGAAATGAAGATATGTTCTCTTTCAGTTAACTAGAAACAAAACAAAATAAAACCTCGCTTAAGTTCTTGGTCTTTAACATGAGGTTTACTTAAAAATTCCAGGCATTTAAAAAGGTGGGTTTCTTCTGTTTGTAGAAAGAATTCATAGAAAATACTGCATTTTGTGATCAAATAAATGTTAGCATTAAGGTTGTTAGAAGCAAGCTTCTGATGGTTGGTGCATGAAGTCTTGTATCATTAGCATGGGATTCTGAATGCCACCTTCTCTGAGTCTGATTCAGACTCTTGTGTGTTTCTTCCCAAATATTGTTGTGGATCTTTTACAGAACCCCTTCCCATCTGATCTTAAAGAACATCCGTATCTTACCGGATATTTTCTTTCCAATGGAGGTTGCTAGTTTTGTTTCTGACTAAAACAATTTTGTTGACTAGATAAATGAAAGTTGCCGTCTCTTCAAACTGAAAAGTACATCTGAGCGGGCCTGTGTGTCTGTTTTTCAGACTGAACAAGCACAGGTGACACATGTGGGTGAACTTGGAGTGAGAAGGAAACATGTTGCAGATGGGCAGTGCAGTGGGCTTAAGCCATCCAGGGAGACTTCAGCCTCACTGAAGACATGTCCAGTGTTGTTCAGTGCTTCAGGGATCCAAACTAGGATAGGTAGGACTTCCCATCTGTGATTTCTACAAAGTTAAAAATTAGGAGAAGGATAAATAACATAAACGTGATAAAACAGTGATCCTGTACTGGACCAGAGCAAAGGTTCATCTAGCCTGCTAAGGATGCTTTCAGCAGGTCCATCCTGGATAGTTCAGCAAGGAGGAGAAAAAGGTGCAGGTCCACCAGTCATGATGGGTCAATGCAGAACCACATTGCAGCAAAAAAACGAGGGTCTCCTTCCATTCCCGTTTCCACTTATCCCCTGTCTTTATTTTGCTCCTGGCTGCACATTTCTACCCCTTACCCTGCACATGTGAAGGTATCTGTCAGGTCCTCTCTGAGGCAATATAACCAGTTCGGCGACAAAGAGTTTTCTAAACTGAGTCTCCCCGACACCAGATCCGGTTCAGGGGATAGAACAGATTATACAGACAAGAGCAAAGGGAAGAGAGAAATAGAAAACTCGGTAGAGGGAATGAACCCTTCTACCTCGAACAGCAGCAAATTGTTACATTTCTCTGACTGCGGATGGTGAGATAATGTCCCGCTTCTAGCTCCATAGACTTGTGAACTGGATGATGTGCAAGTAATCACACTAGCTTTGCTGAGCCTTCAAGTGCTTGACCTACCAATGTAGCATGACATACATTGTCACACTCGGGCTCATTTTCTCAGAACAAAGTCTTTAATCAAAGGGTGAAAATACAACAGTGCTGCCAACCGATGGCCAGACTGACTCTGCACCGCTGCTGCTTCCAGTTCACAACTCTTACACACATTTGTTCACATCAGCTATTAAATGAGCTGTCCCAAAATTTCAAAAGAAAATTTGAAATCAAGGTAATCTGAGAAGCTTATAACTACTTGTGGATCTATAACAGAAGAAATGGACTATAAATTACCCTTGAGACATCAACTGAAATTGCCAAGGGTTTGTAATTATGTCTCTATTTTATCCTTTTCAGTAATAAATTATTATACAAATACAAATGAATAAGAGGTGGACATTCTTGCTATTGTGAATCTTAACCCTCTAGTTAAAAAAAACAAACAATAGAAACAAAACAAAATAAACAACAAAAACCCACAAAACAAAAAACCAACCAACTAACCAACCAACCAAAACCAAGAAAAACTAAACAACCAGCTGACAGTTCCTTTTGAATTCTGGACAATTATAAACTTTAATTTTGGGAAGCTGTCATGGGTTTGCCTAGGGGACAATTTTTTACCACACCCCCCACAAATTACTCTAGGGTGAGAGAAGTTTATGCAG